>RSEF01000003.1:41803279-41878253 GCA_003993805.1 Himantopus leucocephalus | reverse complement strand
AAAAAATAATAAAAAAAAAAAAAAAAGCAGCAAACCCACACAAACAAAAAAACCCAACAAACTGAAGAACACTTAAAAATGTCCATTAATATTTTGGAACATTCTTTTGCAGGCAGCTCTCTTTGCACTCCAGACTTTGTTTGAAGAAGAGTATGCTCCCCGACCCATATTTGTAAGTATATATATTATTTAATATTTTACATATACTTTTATTTAATATTTTACATATACTTAAGCTTGATTTGTGAACTACCTGAGATGGCAGTTGATTAAAGCATTTTGAAATGAAGGAAATAAATGTTTTGGAAATGTTCTTTTTTCACATGATTGTGAAAGGAAAAACTCTTATGTGAAGAGCTTTATGAAATCAGCCTTGGGTGTCTCTGTACAGCTTATCAACCTGAAGACTAAGGAATGACTTAATTGCAGTTTGTATTCATTCTGTGTATTTCCGCAGGAAAAGGTCTGGTCATAATTTTTTTTGGGCCTGCTGGCTTGAGGGTAATAAGAACCAGTGCTTCAAGGATGAAATTAAGCAAATTCTGCCGTATTTTCAAGTAGAATATGAGTGGCCATTTGAAGTCAGAAAAGGTCTAAATCCATATTTTTTTTCTCTGACATGTCTTTTTCTGACAGCGGGCAGTCATGAATGTGTAGGAATGAATATGGAAAAAGAATAAACTTGTTTTGAAAGTTCTGATGTATTCCAGTTTTCTGCAGTTTGCAGCCCAGGCTTTCTGATACGAAGTTTTTATCTGTTTGTACCTTTTTGTTGAATGTGTTTACTCCTTCCTTGAACCTACATTCCTACCTGCGTGGGACCCAGGCATCCACAAAATAATCTGTCAGTAACTTTTGCAGCTTATGAATGCACTGGTTTGGAAGTTTGCTTACTTTTGGACTTTCTCCCTGATAACTACTTTTGTGTCTTGCCATTTGAGGCTGGAAAGTGACAGTGAGCAGTTGTTCCACGTTCCCTTTGCTGCATAGTCATTGCATTTATAGTCCTCTGAGAGAGCCTCCTTTAGTCATCTTTTTTCATCCTGAAGAGTCCTTGTCTATTTAGCTGCTCTGTACCATTCCCATTCATTCATTATTCTTGTCACCTTTTTGTTTTCCACTCCCTCGAGTCAGAGAGGAATTAGAATAGCATACAGCAGTCAAAAGCGCAGACATCAGCGTATGGTAGCCTAGTGATGTTCTCTGCCTCATCCATTTGTTTCTTTGTAGTTCCTGAAGTTTTACTTTATTGCTAGTGAGCTTTGAAATTGCATTCATAAAACTTTCTTTTGTTACTCAGATTAGTTTCTTGAGCAGTAAAGACTAGTTTGGAGATGTCGTTATGTAGAATGTTTCCTGTGTTCACAACTTTGTACTTTATTGGCAACGAGTTTCCACTTTTTTATCATTCAAGTCAGTTAGCACTGGGAGTTTTCTGATTATGTAGAGTTGACTTTTTGTCTTCATTGTCCTGAACAGAGTGGTCAGTGAGTTTGGTTGCCTCATTCTCTGCTTCCTTTCCACTGGTCACCTCCCTTGACTAAGTAGTTTGAAGGAAAGTAGCATCAATATTACAACATGTTTTGGAGTAAATAATGGATTTATCTTTGCATGGAGTCTTCTAAACTCATTCCATCTTCTGCAAAAAGATTTTAGGCTTGGGAAGGCTTTCCTGGCTCATTCAAATGTTTCCTGAATTCTCAACTTTGTAGTTGTTAGTTGGGGTACTTATGTCTTATTTGCACATCTTTCTCTGTGTAGTACTTAAGAGGTACAATTATGCAGGTTAAGACTTCTGTCTGCACTATGAAGTTGCAACATCTGATGTTCCCTTGTGGCAAAATGAGTAACGTGTTTTTAAGGCCAGCCCTCCCTTTCCTGCCCCCTCACCAACCACCACCAAACAACCTAATAGCAGTCCTGAGACCTGAGATACCATAAAGGGGGAAGTAGGGAGGATGAGGAGAATAGAACAGGAGCTGTGACTGCTTGATAGCTGCCGAAACAGGTAACCACTGCAGATTGGTTCAGAGGCCATCATCAATGATACCGTGGTACTAATGCTACCTTGCTGCTGAATGGTTCATGGTAGTTTTCTCTCTTCTTTTTTTTCCTTTTCTCCTTTTTTTTTTTTTCCTTTTTCTCCCGCTGAGGGTGAGAGAGAGGGAGAAAGAAGATTGGTCAAGGGTTTGCCTTTCCCCTAGCTAAATATTTAAATGTTCATAGGGAGGAAGGGGTTTAATTTTTCTGTTTGAGTTTTGCCTCATCACTTTGAGTGGAGCACAGGTCCCTCTGCTTTGAATTCTAGCAATTCAGGCATTTAAGTTCTTGTTTTTATTGTTAATTTAATTCTTCTCCTTTCTCTACGTTCAATTGATATTTAGGTTTCTGGAACCATTGTGGATAAGAGTGGACGTACCCTCTCAGGCCAGACAGGAGAGGCATTTGTCATTAGTGTTTCCCACAGTAAGCCACTTTGGTAAGTATCTTTCCCTTAGTAAGTTACCTGTAAATTGTGGTTCTTTTCTATTTTAACCCCTTGCTTGCAGCTAAATGGAAGCTATACTAACTGTGATCATATTTAATCACATGCATCACTAACACGTTCTGTTATCATTCCCTCAGCAGAAATTATGTTTCCAAAGAATGCTGAATTTTTAAAACATTGCTCTAAATAATCTGGGGTTTTGAGTTTGCAGTAGCCGCTGAAATCACAATTGGGTCAAAGCACTAAAAAAAGAAAAATTCTGAAACTGTAGTTTGCCATATCCTACTGTCTCATATTGTGCAAGGAGCTAATTCCTGGTATGGGCAGTACTTACATCTCTTTCTTAGAGGCAAGCAGTGCCAGCTCAGAATGTTTCAGGGTGGCTTGAAAGAGCAAATCATAAGATTTCATTCCAGTGTTCTTTTTACTGAACTCTTACAAAAATGTATGTATTCCCTGAGTGTTTTTCTCAAGGATGTGCATTCTTGTTTTGAGAGTTCCTGATGCCTCCACTTCCTTTCATTCTTTTCTGTTCAGGCAGAAAAGTTGAAATAAATAAGAGATTAAGATCTGTGAAAATGCATACTATAGCAGATTTTGGTCATTGTGCAAGGTTTTGCATGTTAATTTTTGAATACCATTCCCTGTTTCTCTAGTCTTCTGTGTTTCTATGCCCTATTCTACCTTCTCCTTGCCTCCTCTTCCCTCTTTACCATTTCTGTTCTCAGGTTGGTTCTTCACACAAAAACCTACGCTAGAAATAGATGGGTTTTTTGTAGAATATTCTAACTTAAAACATTTAATTCACTGTTAGCAGTCCATGACATGCACATTATGATGAGCCATTGTTTGTTTTTACAACAAAAATCCAGCTAAAACGCGCAATCTGTCATCTCGGTGATAAAAAAGCAGAAGACTGCATTCACAGCTTTCATGACTGCCCTTGAGGCTCCACTTTCCCAGACCAGACGGTGCTCCAGAAGTAACATATGGAGCCTCTTGGAACAGGGTGGTAGTTGACTCCTTCTCTCAGCATCACAGCCTAGTGATCCATATTTGGCATGACTGTCTCAGATGATCTTGCTCATAACTCTCTTGCCTCTGAAGAGGAGAGATGGGCACTGGAGCAGAAATCAAGAATTTATTAAACCATATTTCATAAAAGCTATCTTACGGGTCTGAATGCTTAGGGCCTGTTTCCCATTTACGCAAAGGCTACTATACAGCACTGTGGCAGAAGGGTTTTAGTTGTGGGAGCAGATTGCATTTAATGTTATTTCTGTTGCCAAATTGGTACAGACTGGCTTTAGGGTGGTGAAAAAGCTGATTAATAGTAGTATCCTAGGGATCATGTTATATGTATTCACAAGTTTCCATTTGGGTTTTGTATGTCCTGTTTAGGGTGATGCGCTCTCCTTAAGTCAGTTTGGTTTGGAGCCTCCCCTAAAAAGTGTGTGCTTTGTGTCCAGTTGATGTAGGTAGTAGTTGAGAAACTTGTGGACTGTACTTAGAAAATGCTGAAAGATGTGTGGCAAGCTGCTTGCTATGAAAGGTGCTCAGATGCGGCATGAGTTCCTTTTGTTTTATTTCAGATCCTGTGATTGTTTCTACTGTGGTAGCATTAAGAAGACATACGCAGAGTTTAGGGCCCTAATGTGGTGTTTGTTCTGGTCCCAAGGGCACTCTGCAGCCTTACCTTTCACAGGAGCTGATGCATGACTGCTGTGAAGAAATGAGCAAGGGAGGGAGGTCATCTTTAAGATGAGGGTGTAATGGTTATTACACTAGGGTATCCGTGATAGCATACCAGCAATCTGGTTCAAAGCTGATGGCTTTTAAGGTGTGGTCAACAGTTTGCTTTTCGCAAATGTTTTCTTTCATGATGCTGTTGAGTGCTGTGGGGAGATGATACTGGCCATAGAAGCTACTTTTTGTTTCTGAATGAATGTGTGTGTCTGTGCTTAGTTTAAATTGTCAGTTTTGAAACAGGTAATGCTTGGATGGTGTGCTCATAGACGTATTGGTCAGCAACCCCTGTAGTGGGTAATCATTCAGGCAGTCTGGAGAGCCAGTACCCAGTAAGTCAGGTGAGAACATCAAGAAGTGCTTTTTTTTGGCGAGTATGCTGGCTGCTTTTACAGTATCTCTCTGGTAAGGTGAGGTAAAGAGAATGACAGGTGAGTTTGTACTTGGAACCAGAGACAGATGGATATTAAATGTGGAAGGGAGAAATGAAGCTGCCTAATATAGGAGAGAGCTTAAAAAGAGGGTGTGGGGAGTGTGAGCTGGAAGCTTGTAAACTGAATGACTTAACAGTAGGAAATACATTGCATTCATCTGCATTTGATAAGGACAATCTTGTTAACCATTGTTACCTTGCTTTGCTTTGAAAATCCTGAGGGGTGAGCCCCTACTTTGAAATAAATTCCAGGACCTCATTGCTGTAATTAATTGTGTATTCCCTGTGCATGCTGTTTGCATCCAGGGGACCTGTATGAAGGATTTAAATGTATGTAAACACTGGATAGGGAAATGAGAATAAAAGAGTTCTTTTAAAGTTTTTCTATTTAAATGGAATGGTCCGTATGAGATGCATTAGAAAAAGCACTGTGAAGGTAGAGCTGGCTGTTTGAAAAAACTAACATATATGCCCCTTTCCCTCCTGCCGAAAAAAAATAAATACCCACACCCCTAAGCTATTGGAAGAAGAGGCTTGTGTTTTGTTTGATCTTGGTACGTGACTATGTGATATTCAAGGCCCTGGTTTTGGATATTGCTGTGAGCCCCTCAGATCTCAAGGATTTGTCATTCTGTCCAGCAAGTGAATCTGGCTGCAAGCATTTACTGCTACTACTTGTGCAGTTACCAAGCCCCTGCCTGCTCCTTGGAAACAGGAGAAAAGTCAAAACCCATTTTGTGCTTCCAGTCCTGTGCAGGGCTTTATTGCTTTTCACCTCTGGGAAACTAGTGGGCGTACATGCACTTTATTAACTTAGCTATCTCTGAGGCAGCCTCTGTGGCTCACTTAGTTGGGAGATGTGACTGTTATCCATTCCTGTTTCGGGGGTTAGCTTGCATCCTCTCTGAGACCATTATTTCAGGAAAGGGGAAGGCTTTTTTCCATCTTCTTCTTCCGGCAGCATTGTGAGCACGTTTTGAGTTTTGCAGTGCTCATAAGATAGTTTCTAGAGTGGTGCAGAGAGATCAGGAAACATATGTAAAAGATCTCTTGCATACTTTCTGAAAGAGAAATTTCTATTTTTAATATCAGTGTAGACATGTGGAGTGCAAGTCATGTTTATGTATCTGTCATTGAATGAAAGAAAAAATGATTGTTCGTCATATACTGGTAAAATTGTTTGAGAAGCTTATTCTTGCAAAAATAGTTCTGTAGTGCTGTCTTAGTTACTAAGATATAGCAGATACAGTTGCCCAAGCTTAGTGCTGCTGTGAGGCATCTTGGGGGAGGCACTTGGTTTCTTCCAAGGCTGACATAATTTATGTATAATTTTAAAAGAAAATGATGAGTTAGAAGCTTGAAGTAGGTCTTACTTTTTCAACCTTTTTCATACTTCTTCCTGTAGCACAAGACTCCTTTCCAGTCTGTCATTCTCATTCCATTTGTTCTCTCTCTCACCTAGAAAATACAGAGCCGTCGTGTTGCTGCAGTTGCTGTCAAAATGCTGCCTCTTTACTCCTGGATTTTGAAATGAAATCTTGATTTACTGTTCCCAGTTCAATTCGGTCCAGCCCCCTTCCCCCTTGCGCTTTTCTTCCACTCGGGGGTTCTCCTTTTGCATGGTCTTGCTGTATTGATGATGATGATTAAAGAAATTGGAGATCAGGTTGGTTTTATTGTAGATGATTGTGGGAGTTAGCGGTTGCCAGCACTAACATTCATCTGTTTTGTGTGTAAAAGGTGTTTTTACCTCAAAATAATTTTTAAAAATTTGTTTTCTAGTATCGGCTTAAATTGTGCTTTAGGGGCGGTTGAAATGCGACCATTCATTGAAACAGTTGGAAAATGTACAACAGCCTACATCATCTGTTACCCCAATGCAGGTGTGTGGTGCACATGTTCCTATGCTTACAGGCAGATGAAATGTAACTAGACCATTCCGTCTCATTAGCAATAATAGAGTTGAATTAGCTTGAAAAGAGGATTGTTTTTACTATTAAAAAGACATTAAGAGTATTTTAAACTGCTGAAAGTAACTGTTGTTAGTTCTGTGACAGTGAACCCAGAATGCTGTCTTACATAATTAATAATCTATTGAGCAATGATTGCAAGGGTGATGAGACATTTTAGTCCTCATACAAATGTAGCTACTTTAAATACGTCTTTTATGGAATTTAATTCTGTTCTTGTGGGGTTTAAACCAACTGTAATACTAGAAAAATTATGTTTCAAGGTCTTCCCAATACTTTCGGTGGTTATGATGAAACTCCAGAAGTGACTGCCAAGCATATAAAGGTATGAAATATTTCTTGTGAGTGTGTCATATCTGACATACTAGCAGACAAGAATTCTTTGCTTGTATTTTATGCATATTTGTTACAGTATTGTGTGGTGTTTTTCTTTTTTTTTTTCTCAGATGGCTCTATATGTCATTTGGATTGCTTATAGACAATTTGCTGAATGATAGTGATTTGAGATATCAGGTTGGGAGAAACTACTTAGGAAGCTCTGAAACCTTAATTACTTTCATATCCTACACTAAGTAGCTTTCCTGCAGCTTGATCTGTGGGTGTTACTCATTTGCACTCCTATATTCTTACTTTTACATTTGAGAATTGTTCAATAGCTGAGCAGTTTTTATGAACTTGGCAGAATTTTAGACTTGTGTGTATTAGGAACTGCTGATGTTGGTGTTCCAGTGCAGGGTGTCCTTCCACGTGCCACTTGATCTGTGCAAGACAGAACTGTGTGGCTGGAGCTGCAGTGTGTCAGCGAGAACGCAGTATCTGCTGCATGTTAATTCCCTTTTATAATACAATATGACTAGTCTTTGATACTCATCCAAGTTTTCATCTGGGGCTTCAGTATAAAATAGGCCGGTTTCAAACGTAGTTTCCTAAAATTAGGTGTTGAAATTGCTGGTTAGCCTTGGGAATCCACATCTCAAAACAAATCCTAAGGAGAAGAAATAGTACTGATTGTTTTTTAACTTTTGTTTTTTCTTGTGATCCCCTGAATTGCTTAATATATGTAGAAAAAGAGAATGTATATATATCTCTAAAAAATAAACATAAAATATACCTTTATTAAATTGAAACAAAATTCTCTTTCCCTCCCTCCCTTTTACAGAATTTTGCTTTGGATGGTTTGGTCAACATAGTTGGAGGTTGCTGTGGTACTACACCAGCACATATCAGGTACGTCATGAGCTACAACTTTAGGTGCACTAGGAAGTGAATTAAGTGCTGCTTCTGTGAAGCAATATTCCATGGCTTGTCTTAGAGTTTCCTGAAAAGATGGATCACTTGAATGCCAATAGCGGCAATATACGGAGTAGAAATAACCTGGCTTTCACAGCCTTGTGTATCGTGAAGAATGAGTAGATTTATTTTGCTATCTAAAATTGTTTTGGAATTACTCCTCCCTCTTTACCATTGGATAGGACAGACTTCCCATCTCTGCTCCCTTACACGGTATGTTCTTTCTCTTTCTGGCATATGTAGCCACAAGGTGAAACTTAAAGTTTTTTTTGATGGTAGAAGGAAGGAAGGTGCGTGGGTGTGGAACAGGAGATCTGGGAATGCTGTACAGCTGGTGTTAGTCCTGGCCAGTCAGAAGATGCATTTCATATCTTTTGCACTGGAAGTAGGTCAGTGGGAAAACCTCGCTTTTTCACCTGGGCTTGAAAATAGAAGGGGCCCTTATGATTCATTTTTACCCTGATACAAACTGGTAAGAGGTGGTCTGTGAACATGACACCATGTGTCACTCCTGACTGGAGTGAAGAAAAAGTGAATGTGAACAGCATGAGTCATTCCAGCATCTGAGAAACGTGGCTCAGCATAGAACAATGTTTGTCCCTTGGTTTTTTTGCTGCAATCGTCAGCAATTGCTCAGCTCAGCAAATCATGAATATGGTAAGAGTCAGTGTGATTGAGGACTGGTTCTGATATCCATCAAGTATCCCATTGACATGGTATCTGATGTTCTGTATTTGATAAATCTTCAGCTTTGTACATTCCCTGCAAATAGCTATGATAGGATCTTCTGGGAGTATGTTTTTGCCTTTGGCCACACAAAGTGAAACTAGCTAATTAGTCTTGTCTGCTACAGGGCTAAATTGGAGATAGAGGTATATGTCTAGTATATTCTGTTTGAGTCTTATCTGGAGTGGTTTAATTTTAATTGAAAACTTTGCTTTCCTCTTTCTGTAACTCAGGAAAATTGCCGAAGTTGTGAAATCCTGTAAGCCTCGCATTCCCCCTTCTCTCTCCCAAGGATACATGCTGCTGTCAGGTAAAATGGAATGTAACAGTTTGAGCTTTATAACTCATGCAGCCTTCCTTTATAAATTTATTTGCTGTTTTCTGCTGATCAGAATGGCACTATGAGTTTCTGGTTCTATCTGAATCCAGCAAGCTTATGGATATTTAACCAGATCTAAATCTTACTGCTTTGGCCAAAGGATTAGTGGAATAGTTTATTACAAACTTGTATAATATAACCAAGTCAGCATATGTTACTCTGCAAGCCTCAAGATACTTTCTAATGGTGAGCAAGTATCTTTATCCTCAGTTTGCAACAGGGTAGGGTCAGGCATAAAGAAATCAGGTAATTTGACTACAGTTGATGGCAGAGCTGGGATGAGATCCTTGTTCACCTGCTGTGAGAGAGCTGCCCTGTGTCGCCTCAGATGTCCATCCAGTCATACTGGGACAGTGTTCCAGCGATATGTCCAGGTCTAGAATGTCTTGTGTTTTAGCGAAGTCTAGATCTGTATGTTCCTCAGCCAGGCTTTCTTTTAAGCCTTTGGGCCATGTATCCAAGTAAAACAGTACCTTCTTTTTGGTCTGGTATTTTAATCTCAAAGTCAAATGGGTTTAGCATAAATTAAATAAATCATGGTTGGCCTGTGGTTTCATGGATTACCTTATTCTGTTCTGCTGTAAGGTTTGTTTGCCTCCGAGTTGCCTGCTACCCAAGGGTCTCACTTGGCTTTTTTCTCTGAACTTGGGTACGTGGTTAAGAGCTGTCCTTGTTTGTCAGTCAATTCAGTGGGCTTCTTCTCTGGTGGTGGTAGAGATAACATAGTTGGAAGTTGAGAGAAGGTGTGTGTGTGTGTACACATAGATGCCCAAAGAACTGTAGCTTCACGTCATTTTATATTGGACAAATTGGCTGTTATTTTTTGAGGCGGGTAAATTATTAACTGTCATTGAGAAAGCATAGAGACCTTTGGCATATGTGTTTGAAATTGTTTCATTGCGTTTCTTTGCTGGTTACTCATTACATTTGTGCACATCCTGACATGCTGAGAAATCACTATTCTTAAAGAGAGAGACGTGTCTATTTCACAGTTTAGAAAAGGGATTTTTTCTTACACGTTTTTTTTATTTTCATTTTTTACAAATGTGTTCAAAAATATCTTTTTAAGGTCTGGAGCCATTCAGGATTGGGCCATACACCAACTTCGTTAATATTGGCGAACGCTGCAACGTTGCAGGATCACGGAAGTTTGCTAAACTCATCATGGCAGGCAACTATGAAGTATACGTTTTATCAATAATCTTTATAGCTGATGCTCTGACTCTTCATTGCTGTATTGCATTATTTTGTTAGTTGTTAGCTGGCACAAACACTATTCTATATCAGTTACAAGAGTAAGAAAACAAAGAGAATTTACTTTCTCACAGTCCTTTGTTTCAGTGCTTACCAGCTCCTAATAAATTTGTGAGAAGGGTTTTACAAGGGCTTTTTTTTTTTTTTGACAAGTGTTACAGAAGACATGACTTTCCATTTTGAATTAAGTTACACAGCTGATGATGGTTTAGAAAATCTCCTGGACTGTGCTGTATCTAGGGGTGGATTTATAGAGGAGGGAGGAAGGAAATTGTGTGTAATCCCTCCTTCCAACGTGTGGGGTACATCTGACTTGGGATAGATTGTGGCACTGTACAGCCCTCACTCTCGTTCACTCCCTTCTGCAATCCTCGTCAGCATTATGGTTGCATCTAATCTTTATATACTTTGATCACTGGCTCCAGCATGCTATGTGAGAATTGCTACACAAAAAAGGTGCTTCGAAGATAATTGCTTGCTTGAAACAGCTGCAGAGCAGAAATGAAAAGGCTGGAGGGCTTATTCTTTACTGGTGTAAATTGTTACTGTCACATTCAAACAAACAGTAAAGTGCCATTTCTTGAGAGTTGAGACTCTGCCCCAGAGTATGCTCTGCTGTTCTAGTTGATGCAATCAGAACTAAAGCCTTAGTTTGTTTTTGTAGGAAGTCTGACTCTTTAAGCCCTTAGAAGTCATGAAGCAGGCTAGACCTATTAAATAAAGAGAGCTTTAAACAGGTTGTTAGGAACTGTGAGCAACTAAAAACCTTTTTCTTTTTTCTCTCCTCAGTCTGCAGAGTGACAAAAAAGAGAAAGAGAACAGGCATGGGTGTTCAGATAATTATGTGGGCGGAGGGAAGGCTTTAGTATATCCTTCTTAGCAGTTGGTGATTATTCTGCAGCTGGAAAAAATGTCAGCCAACCTCCAAAAATTAAGTACTCTGTGTTATAAAACAGCAGAGCTAGTGATGCAAGACCCTATTTCATACCATCACAGATTCTGGTAATCTTGTGCAGTCAGAAGTCCTTGTTACCATGCAAACCTTAAATCATTCAGTTAAACGTATGACCAACTGTCTAAAATCAATGACACTACCACCATGTTAGGTTTCTGGTGTCATGTTTTTGTGAAAAAATTAGTTATCAGTTGTGCCATACTAACAACTTCCGTATGTTGTTTTGCATCACAGACCATTTCCTTATTTTCTTATGGGATGTCTTACAATTTTTTAAATTTTTGACTGCATGCTTATTTTGGAGAAGTGAAAAGTTATCCTGAGAATGACTAGGCTTTTTTTCTACTGACTGTTGTTTTGTTTTTTGACTTTCTTCTGTAGGAAGCCCTGAGTGTAGCCAAATTGCAAGTTGAGATGGGGGCCCAGATTCTTGACATCAATATGGATGATGGGATGCTGGATGGCCCTGCTGCAATGACCAGATTTTGTAACTTGATTTCTTCAGAACCTGATATTGCAAAGGTTGTCCCTCCAAAGCACAATAAAGAGCATTTTATTGCATTGGAAATTGCCTTTCAGAAAATTTTGGTATTGATTTATTTAGTAACCAGTTTAGGTGCTTAATAAGCAGATGTAGGTGTCCTCCCAAGAGGAATGGTACTGTAAAGGTACTGATCAAAGGGCTGGAGCACCTCTCCTATGAAGACAGGCTGAGAGAGTTGGGGTTGTTCAGCCTGGAGAAAAGTAGGCTCCAGGGAGACCTTATAGCAGCTTTCCAGTACCTAAAGGGGGCCTACAGGAAAGCTGGAGAGGGACTTTTTACAAGGGCATGGTTAGGGCATAGGACCAGGTTAATGGCTTTAAATTGAAAGAGGGTAGATTTAGCTTGGATATAAGGAAGAAATTCTTCACTACTGGGGTAGTGAGGCACTGGCGCAGGTTGCCTAGAGAAGCTGTGGCTGCCCCATCCCTGGAAGTATTCAAAGCCAGGCTGGGTGGTGCTTTGAGCAACCTGGTCTAGTGGATGGTGTCCCTCCCCATGGCAGGGGGGTTAGAACTAGATAATCTTTAAGGTCCCTTCCAACCCAAACCATTCTATGATTCTGTGATAATAGGGAAGTCCTTTGGGGAACCAGAGGTTTTAACATTCTCTATCTGACTTCAGCTAAATATATGCCAGTTCTCTTCATTGGTTAGAAAAGGTGAATGCAGGTTCCTTTTGTAGCAGTTATGAGCCATAATCTACATATTGGCAGTGCATAATCGTATTGCTTTCCACAAAAATTAAAATTGCTATGGATATAGGATGGTTTTAAAAGACACTTCTACGGTGTGCGTTCTCTAAAAATGAGTATCTAATTCAGAAACACAAGACAATACAGGGAGAAGTAGAGATCTCTATATGATACATGATGGAGTTGCCATAGAAGCTCTTGAGTTAAATTTGCTCTGAGTTTTGCATTTAAAGCAAAGTGAATCTGCAGATACCATCTGGAAACTTTGTATTCATAAATGCTGATGAATGTTGGGTGTATTTTTATGTCTAAATGGGCAAACAGCATGTGGAACTAATTCATAACTTGTATGTATTCCCCTGGCTTACTTCTGTGTTATTTACAGGTGCCGTTATGCATTGACTCCTCAAATTTTTCAGTGATTGAAGCAGGTTTGAAATGTTGCCAAGGGAAATGCATTGTAAACAGCATCAGTCTGAAGGAAGGTGAGGAAGACTTTTTGGAGAAAGCAAGGAAAATTAAGTTGTATGGAGCAGCTGTGGTTGTCATGGCTTTTGATGAAATGGGGCAGGTGAGTGTTGCTTTGAAGGAGAGGTATTTTTATTCTGGAGTTCAAGACAAAGTTGTTTTGTTTCATTGACACAGATGATTCAAAGAGATCTATATAGTCTTAGCAATAGTTTTGACCCCGATATGTAAGCATTTCTTATGCTGCTCACATGTTTGAGGAATCCAAGTGCTCCTCTAAGCATAGCTCTGCTAGCACAAGTGTAGCTCTTGCTATTCAGCAATGCGGAACTCTTCCTTCCTTCATAGAAGGTTTTTTTAGTTCAGAAACTGTTTTCCATGAGAGTGGAATCTTTCTGAATTAATTTAATTATGTCAAAAACCACATATTAAACTTTACATAGGATGAGGAAATGTTGGGAAACAAAATTTTTTAATGAATTGAGTCAAAAACTCCAGGTACAGGTGTGGTGATATTTGTAATACAAAATTCTTATATTAATAATATAATATTTGTGATGTTCAGATTCTCAGTCTTGAGTCACTGGAACCATAAATGATTCCTTGGGAGTTTATTTTTTGTATTATCTGTAAGTTTCATGTCAGAATTCTTTGTCTCCACTAGGCAACAGAAACAGAAACCAAGATTGCAATCTGTTCCAGAGCTTATCACCTCCTTGTGGAAAAAGTGCACTTCAATCCAAATGATATAATATTCGACCCTAATATTTTGACCATAGGAACTGGAATGGAAGAACATAACCTGTATGCCATGAATTTTATCAATGCTACTAAAACCATAAAAGTGAGTTGTAAGCTTATTTTATCTTGAAATATTTCACTGAGCTTACTTAAAAACCCAAAACACCACAAAACACCGCCAAAACCCAACAAAATACTGCTGCAAAGTGATGCGCATTTTAAATAAGCAAGGGGGACTATTCTTCTGAAGTGCAACCATTCCCCAATATTGCTGTACTTCCAGTAGAAGAACTTCAGTTAGTTCTATAAATATATTTCAATCCATTCTTTCTTCTGTAAATATATTAGATTAATTAAATGTGGTAACGATCACATTCGTGTTCTAACTAAAAGGACCTCTTTGAGGATATGTGAAAGCTGCCTTTTTAAATTAATAAAATTTCCATTACTGTGGAAGTGATTTATGCAGTAACATGGCTTTTTATTTAGCCAAAATACGTGGAAGGAAATACAGCAGTGAAGATCATCACCTGAATACATCTAAGGAAGCTGCACTGTTGTGTTTCACAAGGCAACTTGACTGACCTGCAGATGCCCTGTCAGTAGCAGTCTGGGGCTTGAACACCCCACAGGCTATTTTGTGACCACAGGGCTTCTGGAAGGGAGGCTGTACCCTTGAGGTTAGCTGCTCAGCTACAGCCTGCTCCTGAGACATGCAAGCAGGCAGGTTGGCTGCTCCTGTTTCCAGAGGAGTGGGGGATGGAAGAGCCATGAGTAGGTCTGCATGGGGAAAACCTGGAATGCTGCTGTGGGAGGACTCATAGGTTTAGAATGGCAGCTATGACTATAGAAACCATGGTAGTTGCTTACACATAACTAGGCTGGATCTTTCCTTTTACTTGTATCTTTTTCTATAGAGATTTGAATTGCTTTTTATGAATTTGAGTAGCTAGACGTATCTGGAACAGGGAAGAGAAAAAGGGTGCACAGCCAATGCACTGCAGCTCAGGGGCCAACTGCTTTATGGACTGAATGCTTTGCTTAGGTTTCCTTTTTGGAAAGCACATTTCTAAAAATCTATGTGCAATTTCTATAGGAAACACTACCAGGAGCCAGGATAAGCGGAGGTCTTTCCAATCTGTCTTTCTCCTTTCGAGGAATGGATGCCATTCGAGAAGCAATGCATGGGGTGTTCCTTTACCATGCGATTAAGGTATGATGTGCTTTTGGCTTCCGATATGGTTGCCCTTGGTAGTTGTGCAGTACTATGTCTGAATCCCCTGGCTGGGGATTCTGTATGTTTTTTTTCAGTGTGGCATGGACATGGGAATTGTGAATGCTGGGAATCTGCCAGTGTATGATGATATCCACGAGGAATTGCTACAGTTGTGTGAGAATCTAATCTGGAACAAAGATCCTGATGCGACGGAGAAACTTTTACATTATGCTCAGGTAACTTCCAATTTTAAACTTTTAATAGTAGTTAGCTTAGCACCCAGGCTTTAACACCTCCCTGCTGATGATAGGTAGAACAGCTTATAAACTGCCGGTGTCAATCTTGACAGCGGGTGTTAGAAGTTACTAATGATACTACAAGTGGTTCAGTTATTGATATAGAATAAAATGTGAACTCTGTAATAGATTAAGCCTCTCCAATTTCCTAGGTGCCATGAAAGATCGTGCGCCAGAGTCCTTCATATGCTTCAGGAGACCAAGCTGCATATGCATTTTTTTTTAAAAAAAAAAAGCAAANAAGTAACAGTCATTTAGACCTCCCCCCCCCCCCCCCCCCCCCCCAACCAAAAATACCCCTCACAAATAAACAACAAACAGAAAAGGTCAACCCAGAACCGAAGCAAATCTTGGTGCTGGAGTTTAATTGACAAGTACACTGCGGGAGACAAAGAGTAAACCTGTGTCTCTGGTGGTAATGGTTTGCTAGGAGTATATATAAAAATGGAAGTAGTTGCTTGCAGTTCCTGGCTGTGCCATAGATTTCCAGTTCATGTAACTCATGTCAAGAGTGAGGATCAGCTATTAAGTGTTTTTGAGATGCTGTAATAATGGTGGAGATAGAAGACAAAGATTACACACCTGAAGGTTTCCAGATTATTGACCATAAGATGGCTGGTGAAATCCTGTTCTGAACAGAACATACAGCAAAAATCTCCCTGGGTTAGGCAGCTCTTAGATTTAAGAAGGTTTGCATGTCTTTTGTAGTTCCTGGAGGTATTATTTGTGTGCACAGCTTCATTTGGTTTGCAGTTTGCCCTGTGGTGGTGCGTGCTTTTTAGGAACAATGGCAACATGTTGAAAACGAGTATAGGAAGACTCTCCTTATCCCTTGTGCTTAGGTTATTTTAGATGGTGCTCTTAATGTCTAAGCAATTCACCTGGGAGTGATCTTGTCTGTATAAGCAGAGTTTTACCATTAAGGTATTCAGGGTTGCATAAAGAGAAAGGAGGAAAAGAAGGGGAATTAGAAAGGGATTGCTTAAGCAGTGTTTCTGCAGAAGGCAGAATGTGAATTTAAATAGAGCATGAAAAGTAGAAATGGAAGTGGATGATGACTCCTTCTAGGTCTAGAAGTTTGGGAAGCCGTTGTTGGAATCTCTGCTCTTAGTCATGGTGGTAGTTTTATTGTGTGAGTAAAACAGTCCCCAGTTGCAAAAAAGAGAGACGCTCTTGATTCCAAACATCTTTAAAAGCTCTATTAAAATTTAACATAAAATATTACAGCTTTCAGGTTTTCACTGGAGGTAAGCATCCTGATTTGAGTTTCATCTTGGCTCTGGACAAATTTGAGAGTCCAAATAGATAGTCATTTACAGCTAATGAGAGGGATTATTACATAAGGTTTTGGAGTTTGAGGCATATTTCAAAATACTTATTCAGACCTTCCTCTGATATAATGGAATTGAATGGCTCTTAGTTCTTTGGTCTAAAGGTGGGTTTTTTTAACAGAAATGTGTATTCATTAGTCAGTAAGTGCATATGTTCTTTTTATTTCCAATTACTGAGTTTATTCTGCACAAAGAACATAGAATGTGCAGTCCCATTTCAAGTATTGCACCTCTAATAGAGCATCAGTGAAGTTTCCTCCTAGTTCCTTCAGGTAATAGTAATATACCTTGCCAGTTGCTTGAATGCTAGACCTGTGCAGAAAAATAAGGAACTTAATCCTTGCAGATTTAAGAGATCAGTCTTCATTTGAAGTTTGAGATTAAAAAACATTTTCCACAAAGTGTATAGCTGCAGACGTTCTCAAACTGAAACTTTGTCCCATTTATGGCAACAGAAGTTTTACTTCCAAAGGCAGTTTTTTCATCCTCAGCATGCAGTATAATCATCCTGTTTTTAAAGACCTGCATGTAGTGCTTGCCGCTGTGGTCCCTGCATGCCCACCCTACAGCTTCATGGGTTATTTTTAGTTTGGAATGGTTCCCTTGCTAAAGTGTCTGGCCAGAGGTTGAGGAGCACTTGGTACCTTTTCACTGAATCACAGAAAGGCTGAGGTGGGAAGGGACCTCTGGAGGTCATCTTGTAGAACCCCCCTGCTCAGAACAAGGTCTGCAAGAGCAGGTTGTTCAGGGACATGTTCAGTTGGGTTCTTAATATAACTAAGGACAGAGAATCTACAACTTCTCTGGGCAACATTTTCCTCCTCCTTTCATTTCCTTTTTACAAGCTAGACCTATGAGGGGAATAAGGTTTGGCAATGAGAAGCTGTGAAGTTAGCTAACATTGATATAAACATGAATGAAAACTTGTTCCGGTTTCTGTTCCCATGAGTGAGATCTTGTTTCCATGACTTTTCCCATGGCTCTATCTTTAAAAACTTGCTGATGAGCACTCAAAAGTATAGGAGGTTCAGAAGGACCCAAAGATGCCAGATTATGTTGAATAACTGAGGGAGGAAAAGAAATTACTTGCCTGAAGTGTGGTGGTTGATGTAATGGATAGCGTACTCTTCCATCAGCCTTCCTGGGATTGGTGTTTATGAGCTTTCTTGCATTGTGAAGCCCTTTTGGCCTTTGCATTCATAGCAAAGGGGAGTGTGAGGCAAAGAGAATACGCGAGGGTTTGGGACAGTCTATGTACATGAGAAACAGTAGTTCTGTAGGCCGCCTGATTGAAAACACATCTGTGATACGGAATAACATAACCTGTTCCAGCAGAAACTGAATTAGTGCCAAATTAATTCGAATTTTAAAACGAAGTGTGGTGTGTGGGCCAGGAATCAATTTAAATTATGTTCCCAGAAGTAAAACCCTTAGGATTAGTCATTTCATAATTTGTAAAAGCGTGAAAATTATTAAACTGCTCCCTCTCTTTTTTTTCCTTTACTGTTTTTTTTTTCTTTTTTTTTTTTCTTTTTTTGTTTACATCTTCATTGAGGTATATAATCTTGGGATGTAGACCCCCTAAGTGTCTGTAGTATGTCACAGGTTTTTCCAATATGATTTGCATGTTTATAAAAAAATTTTTTGAATAATCTAAAATTATTTTATGGGTCAGTACTTGAAATTATCCTCACTTTTTCCAAAAATAAAGTCCGTAGTTGTACTTTTTATGCTTGCAGACTCCTATGGATGTCTTTCCTTTTCAGAATCATGCCCAAGGAGGAAGAAAAGTTGTACAGACCGATGAGTGGCGGAAAAGCTCTGTGGAGGAAAGACTGGAATATGCTCTCATAAAGGTGAATCTGTGCAGAAAATTGTCCTACCCATCAGCTCTGAGAGACAAGATCTCAGCTCAGACTTTAATGGACACTTTTGGATTTAAAAATTCTTCAACTGCCATTCTTTTGAAAGCTATTAATTAATAATGAATAATATATTTCATCAATATATTTAATTAACTTTAATAACAGAGAAAATTGTGGTGATTTTCTTTAAACTTTGCAAGTTGAAGTCTTTGACCCTTAATATTTTATTCCACTGGTCTTTGTAGAAACATATTGCTTTTACTTCGTAACACACTGCTTTTACTTTCTAGGGATTTTTTTGGTCCTTTAACAGTACTGCACTGAGTGGCACTTGTGCTGAGCAAGCAATCTTTGAATGGTTGGTTTTTCTTATGACATGGTTAAGAAAGACAAACCAACCTGTTAATACTGGGGACTCTTGCTTTGAGTAACTTTATATGCCTAAGAACTACAGTGTTTTGTCTCCTAAGAAAACCTATTTTAAATACACATTTGAGGTATTCTTAAAGACTAGCAGTATCTAAAGTACCTGTTTGTACTTTCATTGTGATTTTCTGGGGGGAGAATGCAACTAAATAAAAGCTGTATTTCTAGCAAGATAAAAGCTTCTCAGTTTTTTTCCCAGGGCATTGAGAAGTATGTCACTGCAGATACAGAAGAAGCAAGATTAAATCAGGAAAAATATCCTAGACCTCTAAATGTAATTGAAGGGCCTTTGATGAATGGCATGAAAATTGTTGGTGATCTTTTTGGTGCTGGAAAGATGTTTCTGCCTCAGGTAAAGAGAAAATTATTTCATGTATTTTCCTATTTTGCAAAAAATAGCATTGTAAAATGTAGCCAAGGCATTCTATGCTGGCTGCTTTTTCAGATATAGCATATGACTTAGGAAAATTCAGGTGCTGCTAAGAAGCAGCCATATCTTTTTCTCTACTTTTGAACTTGACTTTTTTAATGTCATTTACATGTTTGTTTCCTTTCTTCCTGACTGTTTTTGCTTTATTTGAAATGCATTTTTGAGTCTGGGCCCATGAAAAAGAGCAAGAGAGAAAAAAGATCAAAATAAAAGTTGCTGGTTTTAGCACCATTCAAGTCTGTGCCTGTTTGTAGCTTACGATTCTGTTGTGAGTGGTCTGAGAGGTTGCGCTGTGAAAGCAAGTGTCCCGTGTAGACCTTTACTCCAGTAGGGCCAGCAGCCTGCTACCACAGAACCCTCTGCAAGGCTGGAATCTGGGTTTGCAAATGAAGGGGGTTTTAATTGTTTGAATGGGTATAAAAGAAAGCTATGACAAATGTGAGGCTATTCCTATGCCTGATCTTTATTGTTCCCCCCCCGCCCCGTTTATCTATGCAGGTGATAAAGTCTGCTCGAGTTATGAAGAAAGCAGTTGGTCACCTTATTCCCTATATGGAAAAAGAAAGAGAGGAAAGGAGAGCTGAACGAGGCAGCGCAGAGGAAGAGGCAAGACACAATCCTTTGTGCAGTAAATCTTTCATAGCATGCCATGACAAAAATTGAAATTATTTTTTGCTAGTGACATTGAGCTTTCATGCTGGAGAGTTGATGCAGTCATATGGAAACTGAAAATCTTGGTGTAATTTGAAGTAGATGTGAAATTCCTAAAGTGCAGGCTTTGTGGAACTCCGCTTGGTGCGTGCCTAAGCTGTTGTCACAAGTTTCCTGAAGAATGCCATAAGCCTTTGTAGGCCCTTTATACCTTTATATATTTAATTCTAGAGTTGTTAATTTATGGCAGTTCTAACTTTATGGCAAATTTTGTCATTTGCTTCTACTACCTCTGTCCTCAGTGAACTATGGAACTCCCTTTTGCATGTTCAAAGCCTGTTACCGTGTTTCTCTACCATGTAGCTCTTCCCTACTCCCTACCCCTGACCGTTCTCCCAGCTGAACAAACCAAATTCTTCCGTCCTTTTTCTTCACAGATTGTGACTTCAAGGCCTCTTGTTACGATAGAATAGGATGCTCATTGCATGCATAGCCATGACCAAGTTGCAGGGGACAAGTGTTTATGAAAACAGCATCTGAATATAGTTGTCTTTTCATAGGTGGGGTTTTCCACCAGTTTCTGAAGACTGCTTTTTATATAATATATAAAAAATATATAATTGAACATACCCAATGATTTTCAGATCCTTGTGAGCCTTTCCTTTACAGTATTTCCTGTTTCACAGGAAGCATCACATGTTGGTGATGCCTGAGAATAGTTTTATCAACTACTTGTGCATATACTTGAAGTAATTTTTTCCGAATTTGGTTAATGGAATATGTGATAGGATCATTGGAAAATGAAGATATAGGATGTCTCTTGTTCCTCCATACTGACAAGATTCTATTCAGTAGAAAAGAGAGTTCAGATAAAGTGGACAAAATCCCCTTTTTAAATAGTCATGTCTGCTGTTTCCTACTATATTTATAATGCAATAGGTGCTTACAGTTTGGGTTGTTTAAGTATTTTTCTTCTTCTCTTGTCTTTGTCTGAGTATCAAATTCAGGTTTGATAAGCTTTTACTTTTCTTTAGTGCTGTGGAACCTTACCTTGTCTTCATGAGTTCTCAGAGACAATAGTTATTATCAGAATCTGGTATTTAACACACACACGCACACAAAAGGAAGAATAGCAGAATTTCTCTAAATTGTGATATTTGTATATTTCCGTTGGTTTCTGTTCTGTGGATTTTTGAATGGTTCCTAGTTCTTCCCTCGAAATCTTCTTACACTCTACCTTTCCATTTGCTGTTGTGTGATTGTCCAGTTTAAATGTAATGAATACAGCAAATATTTTAGAAAGAAAAATGACCTGATAATCAAACCTGACTAATCTTAATGGGAGAAGGAGAATGCCTAGTCTCTTTTCCCATGCTTTTTCTGGATATGAAGAAGGTGTCTTCTCTCCAGTATCCCAAGCGGATCTGTTCTCTGGCTGTCATGAGTCACCTTTCTATGTGTCATCTTTCTCCTGCTCATGCTGTTCTTTTTTATTTTAATTCAGATGACAATGCCGGTATTTGGCACCTTCTGGTTTGTTCTGATGCTATTTGGAGTCAGTAAAAATCACTACCGCATTGCTTCCATGGGCATTGGATTGGGATCTACTGTGAACCCTCTGGCACTTAATTCTCTGGCTAAAAAGACCTGAAGTGGAATTGTAGAGGTTCTTAAAAATATAGCAACTACTCTGAAGAGATTGTGAGATACTCTGTGTGGCTAAGGAGAGCAGGAGGGAAAAAGTGAGGCTTCTGTCCTCCTGCTTCCTCCACCTTCTGCTGGGCAAGGGATGTAGTGCCTTCCTCTCCAAAAAAAAATGTGGTCACTGTATAGAGAATTGGTGAGAGGAAAAAACAGCTGTATTTATCTCCAAAGTTAGATATTGACTTGAAGGAGAATGATTTGCAGACTCTGGTAGCTGATCCATCTGATGTTACCCAGGCTACTGTAACCTCCAGGACAGTTTTAGTCACAGGCTGCCAGGAAATGCAAAGCGTTGATAGTTACATTTGAGGATAAATAGCTGTGGCTGTGGATCTCTTATCAAGATTAAAAAAATAAGAAGCCCGTTGGATGTGTGCCCAGAACTTGAGGACCTCCTTGCCTGAGACAATTGAAATCACAGTGTGCCCTAAATAGGGTTTATTTTAAATAGTGTGCGCTCTGACCCATGGTGTTTGCTACCCAGCACACATTTTCCTTCTCCTGTGCAAATCCATTTTTTTTTTCTTGGATATCAGTTACTAGTTAAATCATCAGTATTTATTAGGTATGATACACGTGGGCAGCTCTTTTTGTTCTTCCCCCAGTCCTTGATTAATCTCTTTCCCCAGTTTTCTCTTACGTTCCAGCAGTATATTTTCAGCTGCAATTTTTTTTTATTGATGTACTGAGATGGCTGACTTACGGACCTCCATTTTGTCCTCTCTGTTCCCTGATCTTCTGTAAAACAGGAGCACTGGGGAGATAATACCTTTTAGTAAACAGCAGCATTGGTAGGGATCCAGAGATTTTATTCAACAAATGTGTTAGGACCATGGGAAATGCCAGTATCACTCTTGGTAATATATGAAGTTTTTTTCCCCCCCAGAAAATTGCAACTACAGAAGGCAACGTAGGTTCACGAAGTAGAGAGCTACTCGATACTGTCCTGAAATGTAACATGCTTCATAGAAGGATCTAAGCCTCCAGTTCTGCCATCTGCAAAGGAGATGAGATACTGGCTGGAAAAATGTTTTGCAGTTTCATATAGACTATGCTCAGGTTTCCCGTTTATTTAAATTCTGTGCAATTTAAGTAGTCGGTTACTGGCATCTGATCCTGCAGCAACTCAAACATGGCACTGTGATAACCTGGAGCTGCTCCAAATGGCAGCACTGATTATACAACTAAAAATGTATCACAAAGGCCTGTGTCCTGGTGGACAATGGCTATAGGAAGTTCCCCTGTTGCCCTGCTGGTAAGCCCCCTTTGTCAGGGCTAAATGCCGGCTAGCCTAGGACCAGTTTGTGACAGTACAGCTTCCCTTCTTCAAGGAGATCCTTTTTCCGGCCTCTTTGTTCAGCTTGAGTAGTCTGAAGTAGCCTGATCACTGCATTGAAATGTCTGCCTTGCTATTCCTGTTGCATCAAAAATTAGTCTTTTCTGCTTTTGTTAATTCCTCTCAGCATTGCATTGAAAGATTGTTCTTGATGCACAAACAGGCGTGTAATTACGAGTGTTCATACCCTTTTGTTCTAAATATTTAATCTATTTAAACTCTTTATTGGTGAGGTTTATATTTGGAGCAGAGGTATCTTAGGAACTCGGTTACTGCACTGGGCAAAATGCTATCCAGATCTGACTTTTTTAATCTATTTTCTTTTTTTTAAAACACAGATATTTTTTAATAACATGCACACAATTTGCAAGAATAATTCTTGTGCAAGCTTTTATTACCTGGATCTTTTAAAATAGTTTTTAATATTGACTATATTACCTCTACTATACTTTGCAATTGCTTGTACTACAATAGGAGTCTCGGTCATGGATTAGGATTGCACTGTTGAAGGATCGGTGCAAACATACTGAGGCTTCCGAGTAATTTAACTCTTGTGTTATTTGTTCAACTTTCAGGATCCTTATCACGGTACAATAGTACTAGCAACTGTGAAAGGAGACGTACATGATATCGGCAAGAACATTGTGGGAGTTGTTCTGGGCTGCAACAACTTCAGGTAAAGAGGCTAACGTTAGGTAGCTGGGAACACAACGTGGATAAGGCCAGCTAGTTAATATATTAGGCTAGCTGCAGCTGTGGTGATTATAGAGGTGGGCATTTCTTGGGAACTGTCCTCTGTTCCCCAAGTTGTGCTTGGGAATACAGATCATACCAGCTATTACTAATGGGGAGGCAAGACGGAGTATAGCCTCCTCCTTTCATACTTTTTCTCCTAATAAATTGGCATCTGAGGTGAATACAGTTTAACGTCAACTGAAACGTGGATGAGAGCATCAATTTTTGTATTTGTTTTATATTAGTTAAATATAATAAGTATGTCTTAAACATGTAAGTATAATGTATGAAAAAATCAGATACAACAGTTGTAGTAGGCAAGACTACATGTGGGTTGTGTGTTGTGCTGGGAAAAAAGAAGTCTTGTAAGATCGAATGAACCTTTTAATATGTTTTTCAAGCTGTTTGTTAACTCTGAAGTTTTAAAAACTCGCTGGGGTATGTTTTTATTAAATAAGAGAGGAGATTCTTGTTTCTGAGCTTCAAAAGATACAACTTCAAGAAAAGTCAGCTCTTTCAAGGCCTGTACATGCAGCAGGGTTGGCAACAGTGTTGGCATGAATGGTCACGTTTCCATCAGAGCCCTTTGTCAAGTGTCTTTCAAATGTTGTGCAAAGCTGAATCTGCTTTGGAACTCTGTCTTACTGTTCATTCCTTTAGTCTTGTTTTTCAACTTGGGGCTGTAATTTGCTCTAAAAAGAGCCAGAATGATCTCTTTATTTTAAAACACGAAGGGTTGGAACCAGTAGCAGTGCTGTGTATAGGCAGTATATTCTGTTTCATTATCTCTTGAAATTCTGTTGATTGGTGTCAGGCTTTCTTGAACTTTATTTAGACTTACTGAACTGAAGCCAAAATGTTTTCTGTCACCATGAGCGTGAGTGAGGCTGAATGAAGCTAGCAGGCTGGGGTGGCTTACTTGAAAAAAGTAAAAACCTTGGCAATGGCTAGGGTTTATAGGAATAAAATGCTAGCAAGGGAAGTGCAGTGTCTCATTTCATAAAAATGTATGCTTTAATAAGACAAAAAAGAACCTTGAACCATCATCTAATGCTCCTGACATAAGATGTGATGTCCACAAAACCTTTATGTATTGTCCAAATAGCTTCAGAAGTGGCCCTGCTGTTGGTTAACCCTGGTAGGCACCACACAGCCATTCGCTCACTTCCACCCAGCCAACCTCAGTGGGGTGGGGAAAAAGGAAAGGAAGAATAAAAGCAAGAAAAATTGTGGGTGGAGATAAAAAATGTTTAATAAGTGAAGGAGAAGTGGAAGAAGAGAGAAAGAAAAAACAAGTGATGCAAAGGCAATCACTCACCACCTCCCACGGGTAGACTGTTCCTGAGCAAAAGATGGCTAACCCCCGGTAAACCCTTTCCTCTCCCTTTTTATTGCTGAGCACGACACTTTCCACGGCGTATGATTTCTTTGGTTAGTTTGCACCATCTGCCTGGTTGTGTCTACTCCCAACCTCTTGTGCACCCCCCAACCTATTCCCTGGGGAGTTAGAGTGAGAAGCAGAGAAGGCCTTGATGCTGGACAAACAATGTTCATCAATAGTTAAAACATTAGTGTGTTATCAGCATTGTTTTGGTCATAAATCTAAAACACAGCACCATACCAGCTGCTATAAAGAAAATTAACACCATCTCAGCCAGATTTAGTACAACCACAAAAAAATTATTTAAAGAAAAAAAAGCCGCTTACACCTGAATTTTCTTATCTACTGTATCATTTAGAACTTTGACGTATTGAAAATATTGCCAAACCCAGAGGTATTTCCTATGTTAAAATTCCCAACAGAGGTCTTAAGAGAAACAAACAAACAAAAATCTCGATTTTAACTTCAATTTTAGGTCAGTCATTTACAGTGAGAGCAATGTATTTGCCCTTTAGCAGAAATTTGACCTGTTTTTTAAAGAATCTTGTGTCATCTCACTTCTTTTCACAGAGTTATTGATTTAGGAGTCATGACTCCATGTGATAAGATATTGAGAGCTGCTGTTGAGAACAAAGCAGGTATAGAGAGATTTCATTAGTACTCCTGAATTGTTTGACTTTAAACCCCACTCACATTTTTTATTGCTACTCATTGCATTCCTATGCTGCCTATGATTTGGTCAGGCTATCTGCAGATAAATCAGAACTTTTGCATTAACAATAGTAAAATTATTTAGTATTTGGCACTTCTGTGAAACCTGGGCCGAGGAACTGAAAACCTGTATCAAAAGGACAACTGCAAGAGAGATGTTTTAGTATTTGTTTTACAGATGGATAAATGGAGACTGGGAAAGGTTAAATAACTTTGTGTTGGATCTTAAATCAGTCAAAGAACTTGGCATTCAGCCTGCCAGATCAGTGAGTGTGAAATCAGGAATGAATTGTTCTAATAAATAATGAACTTTCTGAAACAAGTTACAGTTGCTTTGAAACAGTCTATTGCTTCTTGGAAAAGATGAATTGTGTGGAACATAGGTGGTGAAGTTCGAAAGCGTTTGCTGTTTCTAAGAGCACAGCTTATAATTATTTTGTCTTATTTCCCTCCTCAGTGCCAAACTTCTGAGGTTTGAAGTTTGCTAATCAGAAGTACTGTATATTTATTGCTAAAACTAGAGCAGTAGGTGTTCAGCAGCTGTGAAGACTGCTTGAGGAAAATCCTAAACTGGGGATTTGGAATCACTCTTATTCTTGGAAAGCTTTCACTTTCTAATTAGGTCAAACCTTGCTTCTAAACTAGCAGCTACCCTGCTTTTTTTATCTCACTGTTTTCTGTCTGACACGTGAAGCTATCTGATGTATGAAAGAAATGCTCTCTGTAATAATTTCTGTGTCTTTCTAGAGTGGAGTTGCTAAACCTTTTGTGTATGTCTGTTTGTAAATTTGCAATAGATATAATTGGCCTATCTGGGCTCATCACCCCTTCTTTGGATGAAATGATTTTTGTCGCCAAGGAAATGGAGAGATTGGCAATAAAGATTCCTTTGCTGATTGGAGGAGCAACTACTTCTAAGTAAGAGATCTCAGTTGGGAAGATGGGGAATGTGTACGAACATAGTGTTAACCAAGGAAAAAGAAAATTTATAGCCATTTCTCTCTCCCTTTCTCTCGTTTTCCCCCAACACACTTACTGGTATGTATATACTGAATGTTATTTCCTTGTATCAGAAGTCCTAGAATATAGAGGTAAAACGTAATTGGGACACAACAAATAACGGACATCTTAACATTCACAAAAATGAAATGTTTATGTATTTTGCAAGTGTGTATTGTATGTGGAAGCATTATATTTCCTTCTAAAATTTCACATTTATATGAATACAGTTCTGTTCTTCTAAGGGGTTGAATAATCCGTTTCGATTCACCAAAGCATTCTGAAAACGCAGGATTTTGAGACTAGAAACGGTCATGTTGACATCAGGGAGCTATTCTCTTTAAGAAAGTTGGTGTATTTTCCTGGATCGCTGTTCAGAACTGTGCTGATTGGGTTGAGACCCACAGTCCTGTTCAAGCAGTCACATAGGGAATAAATTCTAGCTGCTTGCCTTGAAGGAGTTACCATTTTGCTTTTGATAGACTGAGCTTTTCTGTTGAGATCTTGTTGTCTCAGACCCGTTCAAGTGAAATAATACAGCTGCTGTGATGTCCTGAAGACCAGTGTTGACACCTCACTGACACCTAATATTAACATTACCACAAATGTGTTTTAGGCATGTGTAATGGCCTTGGGTCACACTTTGCTAACTGGTTTATGTACAATATGCTTGAGTAGGTGACAGCTCAGAAGACTGCAGAGGTCATTTCTTGCATAACTAGAAGCTGTTAGCTGTGTTTTCTTTATCAGAGCAGCACATATTCTAGCAGAACCATTAGCTGTATTTTTGGCCTTAGCAAATCATCCCATAATTTGACAGACAGTGAAGAGTAGGATCACTACCTGTCTTTATTGGTCCTGTAGTTATAATGCAAGGTTAAGTGGGTCCTTTTTCTCCTTCTCTGTATAAGTCTCTCTTCCTATGGTTTTGATACTGAGAACAGCATGAAGGGTTTTTTCTTAAAAAAGTAAAAGGGCGGGGGGGAAAGGCTTTATTCTAAGTGGATGTCTTAGATCTCAAGAAAGGGCTCTCCTTTTTCATGTTTATACGCAGGGCATTGTGGCCTGGTAATTGATGTCAAATAACCACCATCAAACAATATTGTAGAATTTATTCACAGAGATGAATGTAGCCAACAGCAAGGCAGCACTAGTTTTATTGTTGAATATGGAAATTATTGAAGAATATATGTGTAATTTTGTATTCATAAACAATAATTTTATTCATGTGAACTGTATATAAATATATATTGATGCATATGCCCAGACACATACAGTTTCCATAAAATTTATGTCAAGTAAACGTATTCTTTATGGAAGACTGGATTGGAAATATATATTTAATTTTACATCCACGGTCTTAGTTTAACCTCATGTGTGTGTTCTGGAAGGTTGTGTACATGTCAGAGGTTGGTAATGAAGAACCATCTGCACTTTTTCTCTGTAATAAGTAGACATCGTTAACTGAAATAAGGAGACCATAAGTGCTCTGAAGGGTGGAAAGTGAAGTTAGTTTGAAAGAGAGAGAGAGGGGCTGGATTTTGCTACAGAATCTACATAATAGAGTTTCTCCATAACTTACAATAATGACAATGTTTGCATTGTTATTATACTGCTTTGGTAAATTCAGATGCTGACAAATAATGGTGGCAGTTTTGTTGTGGTAATGTTTATTTTTAAAAAAGNGAGTTTCTCCATAACTTACAATAATGACAATGTTTGCATTGTTACTATACTGCTTTGGTAAATTCAGATGCTGACAAATAACGGTGGCAGTTTTGTTGTGGTAATGTTTATTTTTAAAAAATATAAAAATTAATACGTACTAGTTGATAAAGTGCCATTGTAGGACCATGCTCTCTTTGTTTCCTGTCTGTTCCTATCAAAATAGAAGATACAATATCTTTTTATAAAAAACAGAGCTGCCGAGATCAAAAGTGCATCTTCTAGAAGCAAATTAAGAAGATCCTGGACAGTTGGTTATACGGCTGTGTTGCACAGTCATCAGTAACCTCCACGGCCAAGTGCCTAAAATATTTAACAGAACCTGAAGAAAAAGGAGATCTTATCTTTGCTGTGGAAGATCGCTTCGTGGGTTCTGATTTAAATTAATTTAAAAAATGGTGTTTGACCTTAGCATTTAAGAAAGTAAACTGAGCATTGGCCTGCAAGGCCTTTATTCCTGCACTTGCTTGCACGGTTCGCCAGGACTCTGAGCAACAGGGGTGCCCAGTTGCATTGCACGTGATAGCTGAAGCCTCAGTTTAGGACTCCAAACTTTAATTTGATCAACAAAGTACTATAATATAGAAGTCATTCTTCATTATATGCCAGAGTATTTCCATGAGGACTGGAATATGAGTAAATGCTAAATAATTGGATGAATTGGGAGGTTTTTATGCGAATGACTTGAGTGACCAAGCAGGTGCAAGTTTGTAAGATTTATTGACTACTGGCAGAATTCCTTCTTCAGGTGAGTAGAGAGCTTGGGCCTCTGGTTTTGAAGTAGAGCATCATAGAAATGGAATAGTCATCACTGAAATATGTTAATGCTAATCCATAGACCCAGAAACTAGCATGTGGGAGGGAAAAATATAAGATGAGCAAAAAAGGGAAAGAAAAAATTGTTAGTTTTTGATAGGCTTAGTTTGGAACATTCTCACTGAAATTTTCTGAGACTCAAACTAATGAGTTGCTGATTTTCAGTCAGCTGGTAAGGCAGTGAGGGAATGTGGGTTGGCACATTATTTATGAAGCATTCTGATACTCTTTGAAGAAAAGTGTTTCTGTACCTATTATTGAACTCTGTGTTTAATCATCCATGCATAGCAGATGGATGAATTGCTTTCTTCTTTTGAAGTTCTGGTCTATGCATTAAGTCAGGATTTATTTTGCTGTGGGTTTTGTCTGCTTTGGGGTTTTTTTCATTTGTTTCAGTTGTGAAGCGTTCACTCTTTTTCTTTTTCATTTAAGAACACACACAGCTGTTAAAATTGCCCCACGATATAGCGCACCTGTAATTCATGTCCTGGATGCATCCAAGAGTGTTGTGGTTGTAAGTTCTAAATTATAGTTTCTCATCCATGCAAAAATATATGCCCTGTTTTTCTGTTGTGCCTCTCTTCCTTTCCTCTAAGGCTTAACATTATGGCAGAAAATTGAAGAGGCACGACAGA
Source organism: Himantopus leucocephalus (assembly GCA_003993805.1). Classification (NCBI taxonomy): domain Eukaryota; kingdom Metazoa; phylum Chordata; class Aves; order Charadriiformes; family Recurvirostridae; genus Himantopus; species Himantopus leucocephalus. Next base: position 41,848,311 of record RSEF01000003.1, on the reverse strand, counting down.
GAACAGTTTCTAAACTATTATTGCTTCAGTTGTTTTTTGCTGCCACATGGTTATCTCATCTGACTTGTGCCAATTATTGTCACTGGATACCCTTATTTAAATGCCCATTTCTCTAGTGAGGGCGACATGATTCATTCCGAGTCATTGACCGTAGTTTTGACATGTTTTATAGTGAAGAGCGATGGGATTAGAAGTGATCTGCTATTCTCTCTATTTTGGATATATTTCTGAAGTTAGTGATATGGCAACATTAGTACTATGAAACATCTGGTTTGAGTTTTCTGGGATGGATGCTCTCTCTATTAAACAAATGGGTAGTCTTAGCTGGCAGATACCTGCTGGAAAGAAGTAGGCTGAGCTGTGGGGTGTTTCTACGACTATTCAGTCTCTGAAGTTGAGGAGTATTCTTCTCTCAGGTCTTTCTAGAGCCAGACTTGGCTCTGCTAATATTACCTGTGTAGTAGGGCAGTACTCTCAGTAATAATCATATTCTTAAATATGTTTTGAACCTAGCTTGCAAATTAGTGGTAAGGCTTAGTTTAGTGTTGTCAAGAGTAACTGGAAACAAGAGTTTGAAAGACAGATAGTTTAGTCTGAAGTTCATACTCTGTCCTTACTATAGTATATTAGAGTATGTTATGTACTTAGTGCTTTCTCTGTACATTTTTCAGTGCTCCCAGCTCTTAGATGAAAGTGTAAAGGATGATTTCTTTGAAGAAATATTAGAGGAATATGAAGAAATTAGACAAGAACACTATGAGTCTCTCAAGGTACAAATATAATTGCTTTAGCTTCTTTTCTTGTTTGAAGTGGTTATTACGTCATTACTAACTCTGTTTCAGCTCCTTGTTGAGGACCTTCAGGTATTATTTGTGCTGATGCAGTAGAATTGATGGAGAACTTCTAGAATTGCTTATGAAATCAAATTTTCTAACCTATAAGGGAAAATTCTGTATGAGTCTAACACATGCTTGGTAAATTCTTGATTGTCCTCAATGGAGAATCAGTGATATCTAGGACATTTCCATGAAGCTGGAAGTCATGTCCACTTAACCAACTTAGAGGAGACCAATGCTCTCCTGGAGCAGTAGCTGGCAACAGGGAGCTACACTGGGGTAACTAAAATGGCACGGGTTGCTTTCGCTGGTACTAAGCCACTGTCTATTGAGTAAAGTAACACCACCATGCTTTTCTGACGTATTCGTATTGTTTAGGGATCTGAGCAGTCTCAAAGTAGAGAGCTGAGGCTGCCATTTGAGTAAAGTGAAGAGAAGGAAGCAACAGAATGTGGAGGTGGACTGTGCAAATTAACAATAGGAAACAACATATGACTCCTCGGAGGCCATCTTTGTAAATAAACACAGAAGCAAACTGAAAGTCATCTGGCTCTTACCTGATCTCTTCATAAAGAAAGATAAAGCTTGAGGCCTCCTGCTGAGGACACTTGGCTTGACCAAGTTTAACCGTCTTTGCACAGTAAACCAGACCACTAAGCTGAGGTCAGTGAGTGCAGCACTCTCCTTTAAGCAGAGGTCAGCAGTGAATTCGTGGGCCTTACTGAAGTTACTACGAAGTTCCTGTGCCTTCCAGAAGAGCCAGTAATTTGCCCGGAGGCCTGCTGCAGTCACTGGTGGTGGTGTCACTGCAATCCTAAGCTTTTCACAGGCAGTAGGAGAATATCTTGCTGAACCTCTATTTTCATGTAATTTAAAGTAATAAAGGAACTTCTGGTGTAGTTCAGAGGAACTAGAAATCTTGTAGGCTGGTTTCATTAGAAGTATACAGGAAAAAATAATGGTATGGTTGTGATGTAATCTTGCTTTACACTTGTGAACTGGGAGTTGTTGGAACTGAGATTGCCTGTTGTTAGGTTTGTCCCAGAGACCATTTTGAGTAAAACTCTACCACCAAGTCCACAGTTACAGTTTATCTGTCTGATGGCTGGCTTTGTGCAATTAACCTTTATGTCTATACAGGAAAGAAGATACTTGTCTCTACAGCAAGCTAGAAGAAAAGGTTTCCATAATGACTGGTTATCAGGCCATAAACCAGGTCAGTTTAAATGATGATGTTTGTTGCTGTGCCTTGCCTTTATTTTATTTTATTTATTTTATTTTATTTCAGATATATTTTTAATTAGATTATGCTTCATGAAACTTCAGGATATAGTAATGTAACAATTTGAGTAAACTGGTGTCTGTCTGAGCAGAGATTTTGTTTGTTTTGCATAAATTTGCATGTCCTGTTTCTGCTGTATATTTTTCACAGTATATTTAAAAAATGAATCAATAGTTAATAAAAAAATTTGGTTAAAAAATCCTAAAACAATGAGTTACCCATAACACCCTATAATCAAAGATAAGTCTAATGCCTGCTTTCCACAATAATGTCAGACTGGGTCATTATATTGCAAAGCTTACTATACCATATTTAGGGAACACATGCTCTGACATACGCATTTATATCAAATTCCTCCTTACGCTCTTTCCTACTCTTCCCCCATCAGTTTCTATACTGGTTTGTTTTGATTTTTTTTTTAAAATTAGAGACTAGAAGTATAAACAGCATTCCAAAAGAAGGTGCATCCTGCATTGACATTAACGCTTTACTGCTTTCTGTCATTTCATTTACAAGACTCAACAAGATGATAATTTTCAATAGCTCATCTTAATAAAGGTTGTGTTATAAAGTATTGAACAGCACGGACAAAACAAATGCAAACCTTGGGCTACATCGTAAAACAAATCCATCTCGCTTTTTCATTTGTGCACATGCATCTGAACAAGCGTGTGGTGGTTGCAAAAGTTCTTACAAGTTACATATTAATTTACAGAACTATTCTACAGTACCATAGCACATGATATGTCTGTGTGTAGAAAGTGTGATTTGTAAATATGAAAGGCATATGCCCATAAAATAAGTTAGGTATTGGTAAGTTGTGTAGGTTTTTTGGTCTTCTGTTTTGGCCAATATTTTGGCCAATGAAATAAGTTCAGAAGTCCAACGGCTAATAAGCGTTGATTTAGATGAAAGAACAAAAGGCCTTAAATTTTCTATTTTCACCTTTATATGCCTTTCATGCTTTTTTTTATCACATTGTAACTGTAGAGTATGGTATGACTGGGAACAACATCACAGAATTCTAAGGCAGTTACGTTGGAAGAGGTCATTTACAGTGGTAGAGGCTGGTGAGCATCAATTATGCTGCACATATAAGAGCAATATTAAATTATTTTCATCATATCAGATTGTACTTCTGATTCCTACAGTTAAACCAAAATTCATTGGCACAAAAGTCTTTGAAGATTATGACCTGAAGAGACTGGTAGAATACATTGACTGGAAGCCTTTCTTTGATGTCTGGCAACTTAGGGGAAAGTATCCCAACCGGGGTTTCCCTAAAGTTTTTAATGATAAAACTGTAGGTAAGTATTGAAATTGCATTTACTTCATGTAAATAATCCTAACAGACCTGCCGTGCTGCAGTAAGATTCTGAAGTGTCACCGAAATAATTTGTTTAAAGCAACACTTCGTGAACCAAGTATGAGGTTGAAAAATAAATGGGGAAAAATGCTTGATCACCTTATTTAGAATTCACCTGCCACAACACAGGGAAGTATTTTAATGACAGAAAACAGCAGCAGAGCACTTGATATATCTGTGTCCCTGTTGTGGGTGAAGATGGTGAAACTATTCAGCAGGCCTTGAAAGATGTGATGAAACTGCAAGGGTGACACTGAAATCAATGTTCTGGATCTGCTGCACTGTGGTAATGTAGGTGCACGCACATGTTCTCTGTTGCTCATTTTATTCTGCATCTTCAGCCTCTACTAGAATGGTGCTGGCTGAAATGTTTGTTTGTTTGTTTGTTTTTCCCAAGATATATGTTGTTACAGCTGTATAGACATAACCACACTGCTATCTCTGTTTGCTGGAGCTGACAGATTGTTGCAGTCATCAGAGAATTATGTGGAAAATGAACCAATCTTCAGCAATTCTTAAACCCATTTAGCCAGTTGTGAAAACATGCCTTTTCGAAAGGGTTCTCTTTTCTTTGATAGGTGAAGAAGCAAAGAGAGTTTATAACGATGCTCAAAATCTACTGAAAACTTTGATTAATCAAAAGAAATTACAAGCCAGAGGTGTGGTTGGGTTCTGGCCAGCTCAAAGTGTTCAAGATGATATCCATTTATATGCTGTAGAAGAGGCAGTGGGAACTTCGGAACCAATAGCAAAATTTTATGGCTTGAGGCAACAGGTAAAATGACAGAACACTTGTTAAATAAAGTGATTATTTTTTTTTTCTGAATCGGAAGAATGTAACAGAAGTGCCCTATTAAAATCTGTGCAGAAAATGGTGGTTGTAATCTGTCTGCAGCTGTTGTCTTGCCATTTCATTCAGTAATAACAAGATCTTGTTAGCGATGACCCAGGTATTTGTATTGTATTATCTATAGTATTTTGCATTGTAGTAGTTGTACAAAATGCTTTATAGATTTTACATCTTCAGATATGATGTGCATTTTCTGTCTTCATTTTAATATTTAAGATGTCCTCCTAAAGACTGGGCTGTATAAATTCATCACATGGATCCTGTGCACTAAAGTAGAACCTAATGAACCTTAATTCTACAATATCCCTGGATTCTGCCTTAGATGAAAAATTCTGCTTGAATGTGTTAAAGGTTAAAAACACTTATAATTAAAATAGCTGGAAAATAAAGCTCGATGGAGATAAGTGGTTTTGATAGTCTTAATTTTAATGTAAAATTCCCCATATGAAGAGGCAGTTTCGAATTAGTTAGTTGGCTGCTAATTCTGATTGAGAGAATTATTATTTTAAGTATTCATGCTTGAATCATACTTACCTAGATTTGCATTTATTTTGATAGATTGAACATTTTCAAGATACTCTGCTTCTCCTTCTTCCTACCTTCTGACTCAGCTTCTTCATAGTTCACGTGTTCAGAGTCGTCAAACACAGCAGAAACAAATTTACAAATACCTAAAGTTCTGGAGTATGGTATTCTATGAGGACAGTCCTGTGCCAATATTGCAGAATTGTACTAAGAAATACATGACTTTAAGTTTATCTGTTCCAGTTCCCTGGAACAGATTATCTGTTGCATGGAGATGTATCTAGTGTATCTTGACAATCCGTGGCAGATGTTTATATAAACTGTTCTCACAAGCATTCAGGCAGGGCTGTTCCAGGGCCTTACTACCCAGTTAAACATTCTGATATCCCATGTAAATCAAGTTTACTACGGTTTCTTTTCCTGGCCTTCTCCCAGGGTTCTCCCAAGGAGAATATCTGATTTGATGTTCTTCTTGTAATGATTTTTACTGTTGGAATACTGTTATTTTCCTTAGTCTTTTTATCTTTATATATATCCCAATTTATTCAGGCTTTTCTCAAAGGTTAAGGCCATGAAACTCTGTGCTATTGTGCTTACTGTTCTTCTGGACTCTACGTATTTTAGCTGCATCTCTTTCAATCTGGTGTATGTAGTAATTCAGCAGAGGCTCCACCAGAGCAAAGTAGAAGAGAATAATTGTCTCCTGTTTCTTATATACAATGTTCCTTTCAGTACACAGAGTTCCCTCCATGACATTGGCACTATTAAGGATGTGATGTAAACCTAGAAGCTGGAGATGCATTTAGAATTTTCCTTAGCTGCAGTCATTAAAAGGGAACCTTAACATAGATTTCACCTGTGTGGAAAAAGGATATTTCTTCAGTTTTATGGTACTTTCTGTAACCTAGTATGTTATAGAAACTAGGGAAACAGTTGACCATTTTTCTTTGGGTTTTTTTTGGGGGTGGGCTGTGTGGTGTTTTGTTTTCTAAACTGCAGTTGGGAGCAGTTGGGTGGAAAGCATTGTTAAAATATTGTCATAGAATAAGTAAACTTGGAGAGGAATCTCAGCCAAATAATAGCCATGAAATAACTTTTATGCTCTGTAAGTTGGGTAGATTTACAAGAGCTGTGCCACTTTTTAAATAGCAGTTACGTTCCCCAATGAATACGCTGTTATGATCTGCAACTGTAAAACTTCCCTTTAAGTGCTATGGTCAACATTCAGCCACCTCTTTCTGTTCCTTTTTTTCCATTTTGGAAAAGGATTCAGTGAGTGGGATATTTCCCATTTGTGTAAACCCACTTGAACCTTGCTTGGGATTAAACTTTTCAGTAGCGATAGATGCATTCTGTTTGTATTTGCATGTGGCTAGTGTAAACCTACATGCTGGGCTGCTCTTTTGTCTGTATTACTGAGCACATGGTTTGCAGCATAGGAAACTAGGAGTGCTTATAAAGTCTCACAGCCATTCTAAAATGGGAGTCGCTGAAGAATTCTGCAGTTTGCATAGCTGGGATGTGAACCATCAACCATCAGTTTTGCTAAAAAAAGTGGAATCTGAGTGCTAGAGATGGAAAATTCCTCCTCTTACCCAGTGGTTGGCACAAGAATGTTCCTTCTTTTGTAATAATTTGTCTGCAAAATAAGTTGTTAAATCTTACTAGCTGTAAATAGAAGCAAAACATCTATCTCTCTGTGTCCAGCACAGCATCTCTCTCATTTGACATTTTTCTCTTCAGTGATCCAAACACCCTCAGAGTAAGAGAGGTGTTTTTCTTCTAATTCAAGTCCAAGAAAGCTGTCATGGCTCAAAGACTAGTTAGGTGTTTGTCAGAAATGCCTTAAGCCTTAATACTTAAGTCTTAACAGTGCGCTAATATTTAATATATTTTTTAAATGTTCTGATTTATTGCATTGGTTTTGTTACTTTAGGCTGAAAAGGACTCTGCCTGCACAGATCCATATTACTGTCTCTCTGACTTCATAGCCCCGCTGGATTCTGGCATTTGTGACTACTTAGGCCTGTTTGCTGTGGCCTGCTTTGGTGTAGAGGAGTTATGCAATGAATTTAGGAAACAGGATGATGAATACAACATCATAATGGTAAAAGCTCTTGGCGATCGGTTGGCAGAGGTATGAGGTTTTATCATGTGTTTCCGTGCAAATTTTCTGACTGCACTAGATTTGCTTGACAGGTTGCTCTTTCAAGTTTGAGCATCAACTTAGGCTGTTGCCTGCAATGTATGCTCTGCATTCAACCTGAAAGTGAACTCTTTCTATTAAAATTGTCTTGAGAGTCCTCTTCTGAGCCAGAGGGGACTTTCCTGTCCGTATCTTCCAACTGCAGAAGTGTCTCTGAGTTCTTTGTGAGTGTTTTGATGACTGGTAGAACTTAGTAGGTTTCAAAACAAGACTGTTTAAAAAGAATTATCTTTAAGTCTTGTTTTATCTACATGAGAATGTGTTGGACGCAGGTGCGACCCACCCAATTATATTCTTAAATTGCCGACATGCCTTCTGCTTTAATGGTGACCATGCAGACGTATCCAGGGTACAAGTCTTTTGAGTTAACATGTCTTAGGTTAGATAGACATGTTCTTAAAGCTCTAACTGAAGCGGTTTAGAAAATGCAGTCCCTTCCCTCCTACCCCTCTGTCCCCATCTGCCTGACCCCATGCGTGCACCTAAGTAACCATGTTAAAACTTACAGCAACTTCAGTGCAATGCAAGTAGCTTTCACTGTAGCTGTGTATTTCAAGCTATAACAGAGTTTGAGAAATTATTATTAGATGCCATCTAAAGATATTTACTGAAGTGGAAATTTCTCCTGAAGGCAACCATTGCTGGCAAAATAGTGTAAGCTGTAAGAGCAGCTACGAAGAGCTGTTGCTCACTTTGAGCTGGGTCCTCTGGTAAAAAGAGCAGTGGCCTTCCATAGCTATGCCTGGACGAGATACCCAGATAGTCAAGACCTAATGACTTCAGTGCTATAATGATGTATTGCTACCATAGGCTAATGAGTTTCATCTTCTCCGGTTGCTTGTCCACGTATTTACCTCTTTGAGTATGTAGGATTTTAAAGCAGGACAACCAAAAAACCACTGTCTACCAATAAGAGAAAAAACTAAAATACTCAAAATAGCAAAGTAAGTATTGTATGTGAATTTTAATGCTATCAAATTTCTCACCTATGATAACAGCCCCTTAAAAATTAAAATGGGAATGGGGAGAGAGTCTCTTATCATTGTTTGTCTTCATCAAATAGTTAATGCATCAGTCTGCACAAATTAAAAAAAAATAAAAATAAATCTTTGCATTCTATTCCAAGGCATTTGCTGAGGAGCTTCATGAAAGGGTTCGAAGGGAATTCTGGGCTTACTCTAGTACTGAGCAGCTAGATCTCTCTGACTTGCGCAGAATTAAATATGAGGGAATTCGCCCTGCCCCTGGATATCCAAGCCAGCCTGACCATACAGAAAAACTCACCATGTGGAAACTTGCAAACATTGAGGAAACAACAGGTACCTCTGTCTGCTTCACTGAGATTCTTAAACTGTTTTTATGCGAATGAAAGATAGAAATGGCAACAAAACAACGAAATCGGTGGTGCAGAGCTACATAAAAAAACGCCATCCAAAGCCATTCTGGGAATTGCTGTCTTCCCCTTTTCATTGCCATTTTTATTTTGCCTCATTCAAGGAAGAATTTGCAAAATACTGCCAGTGCTTTTGATGAAGGAGTTGTGTCCCGAATTAGCAGATTGCATGCAAACAGGGTTCTGCTGCACAGAGAAATATTCTAGCATCCTTATGGTTGCAAGAAGGCATTTCAGATATAAACAGGAAAAAAGCCAATTCAGCAGTGTATTTGCTGGTCCGCAGAAACCTTGAGATGGTAACTCTTAAAAAAGGAATGATTTCCATTTGTTTTCCTCTGATATTTTACGTATCAGAAATTTCACTGCTACTTCCACAATTCCAAAAATACCTCCCTGTGTTCCAGAAGCTCTAGTTGCCCATTTCATTTGCCAAAATGTCTTTTTTTCCTTCAAACTGTACAGTTACTTTACAGTAATACTGTAATGAAAGTCTGCAATATATTTAAAGCTATGTGTATTTTTTTAATAGATAAGAAGTGGAGAATAGTCTTGGTTTTAGTTTTTCCGAAAGCTGCTTGGTTTTTGAGTTTGCCTGAAGCTGCCCAACAAAAAAAGGCTCTGAACTTAAGCTTATTATCAATTCAGAGAATAAGAAGAATTTCATTCTCTTTTCCAGGAATTGGTTTAACAGAATCACTAGCAATGATACCTGCTTCTGCAGTTTCTGGCCTCTACTTTTCCAGTGCCAAATCCAAATATTTTGCTGTTGGCAAGATATGTAAAGATCAGGTAACTTGGACTGTCCATTGTGGTAACGTTACAGCATTCAAAACCACCTTTTGAGCAGATGTTCCAGAAAATTTTGTAAACAGTAAAAGCTGGAGTTTCCAAATCTTCATCATGTTTTGTGGTCCCTTTGCAGGTTGAAGATTATGCACGGAGAAAAAATTTGTCTGTGGCAGAGGTGGAGAAATGGCTGGGACCCATTTTGGGATATGATACTGAATAACTGTGACGCTTGTGAGCGAACATTTTCTTTTGATGGTCTGTTCACCAGAAGGAACAAGAATGTCCTTCCCACTGAAAATAGCTTTCTTCCATCCATCCCATTAGCTTGTCTGATTGTTTTTAATCTTTGATCAAGGAACTCGTATTATAAATCTGCCCTGTGCTCTTTGCTTGGGTGCATGAGTGCATTGCAGATCTCTTAGTCATACCAATATGCTTTTATTTATTTTTATTTCTTGCACAAATTGAGTAGCTGAGCAGCTAGATGGAGGGTGAGATGTGAAACCTGCAAAGTCCTCCTGTCCTCAGGGAGGCTTTGAAATCAGGGCCAAGAATGTCTGTCGCATTGGCTGTGGATATACGTGGAGCAGAGTTTGACCTCTGTTACTTTAAATGTGTTTTGGCAAGTCCAGGTACAGAAACACAACATGATTTTGTGTAAAGTCAGCAAAGGTTTTACAACTGAGTGATCAAGAACAACTGAAGTACAAGAGATCTCCTTTCCTAAAATCTGTCTGCTCCGTATTTAGGTCCTGTGATTGGGAACGTATGTTGTTCTCTCTGAATAATATCAGGTTTTTAAATTACTTTGTGATTATGGTTGTAATTAGAACTATCACAATAATACAATGAGCTGGAGCAGTATTAGAAATGCTGTATTATGACAGAAGCTGAAATGGGAGGATTGAGCCCATGGGGTTGTCCATCTCATGCTTCCTCTTCCTTTCTGCAAGCCACAATCTGTGTCTACTCTGTATAAAGGGCAATGGCACTTCCTACTTTACAGTTCTGCTGTGAGGCTTAATTCATATTTAAACAATCTTTTGTATGTGAAAAGTACGAGAGAACCATAATTGTTATTATAGGCAGACAGAAAGCTTGGAGCTGACTTCAGTGTTTTACAAACTCTTTAAGCTTCCAGGTACCTGGATTTTAAAAGCAAATAGTATCAATACTGTCATAAGTAACAGTTAATACCGTAGGCTTGTTCGTCAGATTTAACTCTGAGTGGGCTAATTGTTCGTAGCTTTTAATAATCTCTGAAAAGTGCCTCAGGTGTTATTTAAATGCTAATTTAGTAAAATATTATGACAGAAACCTCTCATTTTTCTGGTCTCTAATTGTAAAGAAAAGACCAGTATTATAAAGAGAATGTTCTTTTAAATAGTTTTATCTGTAATCTATTAATAGCTATATAATTTTTGTAGTGTCTTCATCTGCCTTTATGCTAAAAGAATAATCTTGTATCAACAGTTTAATAAAGGTTAAGCTGTCAATGGTGTTATCCTATTAGAATCCTTTAAATGGCAACAATAAAATGTGTGCAAGTCTGAAGAGATAATGTCAAAACTAATATGCACATTGTACCATGTATCTTTAAAGTATAAAGGCTGCTACGGGGTTTTTAAAGTGAGTAAGTGTGTTAACTGAATGTTTTAGTGTGTCTCATCCTTTAACGACTCAGAAAAATAATTTCTAAATGGATCTCTCCCACCCCCACCCCCCTCCCCATCACCCCATATGAAGGGACTTGAGATCTTGTTGACCAGATGACTCTTGCTGCTGGAATGGTTCCTCAGTAGAACGCTTTTTTAGATTGCCAAAAGAACAGTAAAAAATTCTTAATATAAAGGAAAATTTGTTCTGAAATATGTAGCCTGTAAAAATTGAAATCCTCTTTGCTCGCTTTTTGATACTTGCACTTTTGCAAATGAAGTTAATGCTTGGAATATCTCCTCGCCACCACTCTTCTGTGTTCTTACATTTGGAAGCAGAGTGCCTTATTAATCTGAAATTTTGATTGTGTGAATGAGGTCAAAGTTTGACTTGTACAGCTAGATTTGTTTATTTTATTTTCCTGTACAGCTTGGTTTATTTATTTTATTTTCCTGAAATCAGTAGCACGCCGTTCAGTGAGTACAGCTTTAGCAGAATCTGACTGACCGAGCAGTGGGTGCGCTGCTGTGTAAGAGTGGTGCTGTTACCTTGTGTACAAGCAAAGGCTTTCAAATGGTGTGCAATTACTTTATCCCTTCACACATGGCATCATACACTGATAAAAATCTTCATCTTTGCCTGCAAAACTTCTCATTGCGAGAACCTGTTTGGAAGAATTACTCATTGTTATTATGCAAATGCTTTTACCAAGGCCAATTTCTTTAAAAGTTTGTTACTTTAAATTGTCAGTTGACACTTTGAATAAGACTTTGAATAAGCTTCATTCTTCTCTCCAGAACAAAGGTAAATTGTGAAGGAACAGAGTTTCATAGTTCTACCAGGTAAGACTGTTTCATTTCCATGAAACTATATTGAAAAGCCGTGGTAAGAATATACCTCTCTGAAGCAATGAAATGGAGTGGATACTGCCCAGGAAAGACCAACAATTTTAGACTGCATATAAGATTTGTTGTGGTGCTTTTCTAAGTACTACTAACAAAGCTACAAGACATAAGAGATGATGAAAAATTAAGAATGCTTTGTAAACAATTCTAATTCTTGTGAATAATTTACTTTTGGTAGTGATTTTATTTTATTTTATTTTTTTTTTATTGCTGTAGGTTAGGCCAGCAGCCTGGAAATCAAGTTTTGAGGCACATACCTTAATTTATGGGTGTCAGGAGGGAATACTATCCCTAAACCTGCCCCTTCGTTCTGAGCTCTGTTTCAGTGCTGCTGTGACTCCTAGGAAGATTGTAGTTCAGTTTATTTTACGGTGAGGGTGCTACCATAAGTCAGGCCATTCCTAAAATAAACCCCCAAACTGACGTTTATTTTTTGTATGAGTATTTGAGCATTTTCCACAGCTTTCTGATGAAGTTTGAGAATCTTCTGCTTCCTTGTTCAAAAACATGAACCTCAGTTCACCCTTTCAGTTTACTTCTGTTCCTGAAAACACGAGTGATGTCCGGAAACTGAGGGGAAGAGGGAGAGGCTTTTGAGGGTAGAGTATTAACTTCTAGCAGTCTTGCTATTTAGAAAGGGGCTAGTTTACTAGTAACTGTGAGTGGGTTTCATGAAATGCTTTCTGAAATCTTTAGCTGTTTTACCTGAACATGCCATGAAAAAGTGGATTCAGTGTCTTAAAAGAGTTTGAAGACCAAGAAAAGAAATAACTTCATTAATTAGTTTAGGAGGGTGTTTTTACATAGGAACAGCAGCACGTGTTCTCAGTCACTGGAGAAATAACTTCTGTGCCCTCAATTATCACAGCCTTGTCATGGCAAAGCCTGTTCAGCCCCTCTACAAAGTCATTTTGTTTGTCAGGGTTCTGTAGGTGCCAGTTTTCAACTGAAGATACACTGTGAACAAAAGAGAAACACCTTTTTCCTGCTTTTGCACGTAATTTGTATACTGTCCAGCTAAAGGCAGAACTGAAAAACCAATGCAGCGAGCTTCCATGTTCTTTTGTTCTATTAATACCACCATGGCTGAATATCCTGAGATTTTTGACCGTGCCACGTGCCTGATATAAATAGCTGTCCGAGTAGAACCCAGCTGAGATTACCAAACTTGGCGTTTTGGATTTGTGATTCAACTTGAACCACGATGTTAAAAGCGAGCTGGTAATTATCCTTGCTGGCCTGAAGCTGCCATGACGACTGAGAAATGAAAGGCGCGGTTTGCTGCCTCGCTGCCATAGTGCCGGTGTAGCCTGTGCCTGAAGCTCCTGATGAGGCTCGCAGGGAGTGTTCTCATGCCAGGGTGGTCTCTGCCATTCCTTCCTACAGAAAGAGCATGAAATAAGTGGAGCAAGTGCAGGCAGTCGGGCCTACCCCATCTTAGTTCTTAGATCATGGTATTTTCTACCCCATCTCCCTGTTGAATTGGTCTCCTCTTCCTCCTTTTCCCTCCAGCAATCTCCCTTACCTGCGTGTCAGGGTCCTCTGTAGCTTCTGCCAAAACGGCATTGTGGTTGGTTTCAAATAATTCTCTTAAAGTCTGAAGCAGTTAGCTTCTTCCAGGAAGAGGAATTTTTGTCTGGCAAGTGTCAGACAACATTATTAACAAATGGTGCTAATAGCTCTGTCTATAGGAGCCTTATACTATGTGTGTTAGTTGTTCACAACAGCTAACATAAGATGCCTAACTGCACCTTTATTTATGTGGTTGTTTTCATCTAGATAGCAAAACCAAAATGTGTATTAATTGCCTCCTTTGTCAGTGTACTCGTGTAAGCCCACAGTTAATAATAAGCTAATAATAAAAAAACTACATAAAACTAATGTAATTTGCAACTGAAATTCTTCAGTGGTATGAATTGTTAGGATGAAGTAGAGAATTTATCTGTGCCTTGCTCTTACAAACAAATGCTTTTAAAATTCTTTAGGTAGTTGATGACTTAATTTTATGATGAAAAATTTAGCTTGAGTACAAACTCAGGTTACAAAACACTAATCATTTGATTTAAAAGGCTTTACCATTGCTGTCTAGAAATAGCTGATAAAATGATTTAGTTAGGAGGCTGGAAAGTTTGCTGCACTACTTGAAGAAATTTCTATGCATGTAGGATTACCTACACGTAACAAAAGAATCTAGAGTGGCGTGGGATTCACAGAGGGTAACTTAATTTCAGAAGAACAGGCAGTTCTTTAGAGGAACTGGAAGATTAAGTAAGAGATATGGCAAACATGGCTCAGAAAAACACGTATTCTCAGTATTAAATCTTGCAGTAAATGAAAAAGGCTACAGTCTCTACATTATGTATACTGTCAGAGTATAAGAAATGCTATTTGAGAACAGTTTTGAAGGAGCTTTCATTAATATAATGCATGCTTAGGATTAAGGAGTTATATTTGCATGTTTATGAGTGAGAGAAGGTGGAGGAAATAATAATTAAGTTGTGAACATATTCCTAGGGTTAATTAACAAGCTGTTGAAAAAAGGAAAAAAATACCCCACCTCTTGGGAGTTGTTGGAATCATTACTTGAGTGAAAGTTTTTTGACAGAATTTTCAGTTGACACTGCTGTTCCCTGACTCTGCGTCAGCTCTGTATATGCACAGAGATGTTAGTGCAATTTTGACCTGAGAATTACTTCAGTGCAGTAGGAAAAATAGCACTCTGTGTGTAGATATGGATATTCCCACCCCCCCCCCCTTACTCCAGGTGTTTAAACAATTAAGTTTTTCTGTATGTGGGAGTCCAACTTCCATTGGATGTTTTGTTCTTACTTTACTTCTTTCACATACTTGGTCTGTATTCTTTTCCCCTCTTCCTGCTCTACAACACAGGTGTGGAGATGTAACTTATTTTGGTTTTTGTTGAATTTCAGCAAGCTTCTTACCAAATGTCCCCTTCCCAGGAAGTGGACAACTCTGTTGCTTTTAATCTGGCCATCAACTGGAAATCTAGGTTGAGGTTCAGAAGTGGAGTGCAAATCTGAGGTCTAAAAAGGTGACAGTTCTCTGTGGTTGGCGGACTCCATCCGCACTTCTGTTTCTATTACGAACTTCTAAGAACAAATATATGCATACCTTTCCATAGATGAGGGCAGCAGTGGTATGGGAAGTAAGAGAGCGAAAAAGCTGCACTGTATAGCCAAAAGACTTATTTAGCAAACTGTTCTTTAGAGATGGATTGGTACAACGTGTGCTGCAGCTACTGTCGTTGACCAGGATGCATTTTCAACTGCTGTCTCAATCTTGTCCACACTCAGCTGCTTTTATTTCAGGAAATGGCTACTCCTGAGATCTCATGCTTTGCTAAATACTGTACAAGGTCCTCTTTGCTTATTCAGGCATTTATAATGAATAAATGGCTTTGCAGTAACTACCTGCTGTTACATATTTGGCTTTCATAAACTTTTCTGTGACCAAATAGATGGCTTTCTTCAGAATGCTGCTATATAGCAAATAAACACACTGTTTCTCTAAGGCCCATAAGATTATATTTTACTAGCAACACCTGATCCAACAAGTTTATTCATGCGGTCATGGGTTTGCAGACCAATGTCATTAGTCAAGAAGTTTGCTACTTACAAAAACATGACCGTATTTATGTGCTTTATTTAGGAAATAAATGTAAGCATTTGATTTTTTTTACTTTTACTTTCTGCCAAATATTGTTCCTCACATCTCAGGACAGCTAAAGGGATAAAAGGGTTGATTGAATTGTTATACCACCATTTGTGCATGTATGGTGGGAAGCACTGAAGCAAGAGATTCAAAACTTGATAGGATGTAAAAGCGTACAAGGTACTTACTGAATATCATCTTGTCTCTTCAGATAAACATTAGGTGAAGATGCTGTAAAACAGGAGTCCGCAGTCAGCTAAGGCTAACTGAAGAGTTTAGACTTCCAGATATCAGATCAGCAGCATTTCATGCCAGTTTAGACATTACACTGCATGCTTTGCCTCCTCCTTTTGTGTCAGTTTCTCCCACAACAGAATCCTGCTGCTACATCCAAATCCCTGGTTATTCCACAATAAGTGTTTGACGTGGATTTTGTTGAAGATTTTGATGTGCATTTCCAGGATCATTTTTCCAAAAGAGTTTAAAGCACCACACTGTAGAAGACCATTTCAAGTTCTTGAACTGTAACATACTTGTTTCTCCTCAAAAAGTCTCCAGGTACTGATGCATTTTTTACCACTCGGTGAACTGAATCAAACAGTCTGCATTTCCTCGTAGCACCAAGTATGTTGGAGGAGGCAGTGAAGAGTGAAGGGAGAGTTAGTACTCTTACTCTTGTTCTTGATTAGCATATCTGTCTGCTGTCACATTCATTGCTTGGGAGCTGAAGTGAGCTAGAACACCTCTTAGCAGGTGTTCTAGTGTCTGATACAGCTGCTATTAAAGTCTATGGGAAAATTACTACTTACCCAAAACACAACTTTGATCGGTCCTAATGCAATAATCTCGAAAGAAAATTCAGTGTTAAAATCCTGTCAAAGCCACGACTAATGGGATGTGCTGTTAAACGCCCTTCAGTGGCTCAGCTCCATTGAAATAGATGGCTGGGACTATGAAAGTAATTTTGACTCTCGTTCTGAAACACTTACCTGACAGAACTCGATACCTTATTAAGCCAGGAACAGATGAACTTTCCAGCTGTGGGTCCAGTGTGATCAATTGCAGCCATCCATCTCAGGGGCGTTTGAGGGAGATTGCTGAACAGGACCAGCAGCACGGCTATTGATTCCATTTTGCGTTCTGAATGATGAAAGGTGTTAAAGGTGCCTTGATTCTGCAAACAAGGATTGGCAAATGCTCTGAAAACATTTTCATGATTTCAAGCCTCTTGTGATTTTAAAACAAACACTGTTTAATGAGATTTTGAGCTTTATTGTCCTTGACAGTCAAGTGAATATACATTGTGCTAACTTTCTATATACTGTTGGAGTTTCATTTGGCCGTTTTTAAAGAAGAGCTAACTTTTAGTTAAATTTCCTCCTTAAGTATACGTTTCATGTTATGTAATTATACAAGTATCAGCAAAATTACAGTTCTGTCACATCTTTCATGCTGTTTGTGCACACAAAGTGCTGAGCAATGGCAAGGCAGCTGCTGCAGTACGGCTATTGCTAATCAATCCAAATAAATTTGAGAAGTGTGTTATGGTTTCTCTCCAGAAATATCAGCATGAAGTATACAAAAATCTTGTGCTATTGTAGCTCAAATGAGGTCTGTAATGATGTGAAATTCTTGATATTATGTAAAACATCTTCCGTGATCTCATGATCTGTCAGTAAAATACACCTTGATTATAAGGAAACTGATAGTTTTTTCATTTTCTCATAGTACTTGTAATGGCTGTATAATTACTTCTTTGGAACTGGCAGGTTTGATCATCATTTTTTGTTGTTGTTGCTTCCATTCCTGCCACTGGAGTTTTTACTTAGCTTCCAGACTGTTACAATTCTTCTCTTCCACTCATGCTTATTTGCCAAGTAGCTTGGAAGTCAGACTTACTTTTTTGGTATCTTCTGTTGGAGATGCCACCAGTTGCGAAAAGGACACGCTTTGCACTCAGCTATAATGTTGGTGGGAATCTTTCCAAGCCATCTGCCCACGGTATGTCTTGGCCTTTATTGGCAGCTGCTTTTCTTCATGAAGTGTGAAGGTGAAGGACGGTAAAATTAATTCCTGTCACTGGGCTACTGGTTGGTTTCACCGTTCAAATTTGTAGATTTGGGAAACAACAAATAATAAGAAACAACGATGCATTCCCCCTTCCCCTCCCCTCACTCCCCCAGCAATTGTAAGGCAGCCATGGCACTTAACACTTCATCTCTGTAGCCTTTGGAGTGGTGGTATGAAAAGCCCATGGAGCTTTTGCTGGAGCAGCTGGAAAAGTGACCTCTTGCACGGAGCTGGTATCCTCTCCTCCCCTGGCGGAGGAGTTGAAGGTGCTGGAAAATGAAGGAAACCAAGTAAGTGTATGAAGGATGTAAAGGCTTCTCTCTATTCAGGTGGGTTACAGGGGTATCATTCCAAAAAAGGTCTTACTATTCCAAAGCTTGTAACAGTGCATTCACTGATCACTAAAAATGCATGGACTGTTTGTCCCTTTCCCAGGTAACAATTGTTTTATTTACTGTGAAGCTAATAATAATTACAGGATTGGATGAAATTGAACATGAGACTGCTGCTAAATTTAAAAGTAGCTCTTCACATGAATAAGGGAAAAACCAAAACAGTTAAAGAAATACATGTGGTTTGGGTGGGTTTTTTTGGTCATTAGGGCCTCTGCTTCTATATACTCAAATGGTTACGAGTCACAGAATCGCAAAATGGTCAGGGTTGGAAGGGACCTCTGGAGATCATCTAGTCCAACCCCCAATTGCATTTAAAAACCAAACAAACAAAAAGAAAAAACCAACCGGAAACAACCATAACTTTAAATGCTAATTTCCAGCTTAGCCTGTGATAGTTCAGTTAGTATTTCCATGAACTGTTACAATCTTCACCTGCAGCTGTGTAATACATACGAAACTGTAACAGTTGTCTTTGCACGGGAACATTTTAAAGGAATTATTCCTAGTCTGCTACTGGTAATGATGAGCCAGTATTTATATAAATAAACCACTTACCACCATATTGATAAACATTCTTTGGAACCACTCCTATGGCAGAGGTAAGAACAGGAGTCAGCCTGTTTAGTACCTCTGCACTTCTGTTTCCAACCAATTTTAGGGGGGGGGTTGGGGGGGGGGNNNGGGGGGGGGGGGGGGGGGGGGGGAAGCCACAAGTGTTTGCTGCCAGCCTGCCTGGCCGGTGTTTACTACTGCTACTCTGTCAGGGTTGGAGGGAGACCTGTTGTGAATGGCAAGAGTTTGCACAGTGACTTCTCTCAACTGTGCTGCAGAGCATGTGCAGGTGTTGCGGAAGGGCAGTGGGACACGAAGGCTCAGAGCTGTTGCCGGTCACTGTAACGGTGTTTTAAAGCACACCCGCACCCCAGCTGCAGAGCTTGGCTGTTTCGATAGCATAATGTAAGCTGCAGGGCAAGAAGTCGGTAAAAGCCTGTGGTACCTGCTGAGCAAGAGCCATGTTGATGGCTGCAGCGTGCGTGGTGCCCACGTGGCCATGGTGCAGAGCGAGCTGAAGCCCGGGCTGTCGTGACTGAATCAGGGAGTGTTTGCCATGCAACACTGCTGCAATGGGAAACGGGCTGAACGTTGACTGCAGGACACAGAGTTTCTGGTCCACTCAGCTTCAGCATGGCTGTATGCCCAAGCGTGGGGAGGACAGCCAAGTTTACGCTTGGAGTACAATGTAGACTTATGCTGTCTGATGGCTAGAGATCAGTGAAATCCAGGTCCCCCATAACCCCTCTTGTGATTTACTGTGAAGCTGCCATGCAAAATTATCAGCACAAAAAGCAGATTGCTTGCTTCTAATGGTTTGCATGAATTTAATTCTTGATTCTTGGGATTCCTCACCAGCTGCTGCCACGCGGTAGCAGCAGCAATCATGAAAGTTTTGCCTGCAGAAGCAACTAGCGTAGTACAGTGTGGAGAGACACCACTAGTTAAAGGACTGGGGAACCAGTAGCTGGATAACCATACGACAGAGCACTTGAGATATGTCTTACCAGTCTGTGATTTGTGTTCCAATTTGAGCCCTAAAAAGGGGCTTTTAAAACCAATGAATGTGACTCATTAACTAAATACTCATGGATAATGTAGTCTCTGTAATCTTTTGATCCTTTAATCAAAACTTGAACATTGGCTGAACTCCAATTTGTAATATAAACCTGATCCATCTTGGAATGCAGTTGGCCTGGCTTTAAAATATATTCTGTTGGTAGAGAGTAACCACACTGCCTTTATACAGTAAAATGAAACATTGCTTAACACAGGTACCCAGTTACTCTGCAGAAGCCAGATATACTCTACTGTAGGTCATGTTTTATTAGCCAGAGAAATTCCTACTGATCTCAAAATTTGAAATCTGCTGCATACTTTTTTAATTCCAGAATGCATGGACAGTGGATGTTAGATTACTAAGCACAAAGCATAGCCGAACATGTTCTATTTCCAAAGGCACGATAATTTTAAGAAGTAACTTCTTGATGGAAAAAATGATGTATAAGCACAAAATATTTCCTGCTTTCAGCAAGATAACCGGACAGTATGTGAGCAGAGGAGGTAACTACTGTGTATACACAGACTGGATTTTTTTCCATAAATATGTATTTAGCAGGTGTACCGTTCTACAAGCACAGCCATTTGCTCCATAAAGGAAGGCTAGCGGAGCACACTGTAGTTAATCACCAATGCTTGTGTGGATCAGCATGAATATTCTTTAGAAAGAGTCAGAATTCTATATTCAGCTTGAGAGTTTACAGCTTTTATACGCTGTGCCTTTAGAGATAGCTAAGCATAGTTTGTAAGTCTTCACGTGCTTTGTGGGAGACAGTATTCTTTGTTGCTTGTGAAATAGAGAATAGCAGCCTCTCCTGCAACAGAAATGTTAATTAGGAGGATTTATTTTTCTACTGGAGTGTGAACTTAGTCTTACCACATTTGATTATGTAAAGGATCCAAGTGCCATGTAAGGAAAGGATAATTAACAAGAGATGTCATTCCTATGGGAAGACCAACTTTGTCGACACTTTAATTATCGAGGTCCTTACTGAAGAATTCTTATCATCCATCAACCAAAAAGATTTGGTTTCAACTGACAGCAACTCCATTTTGTTTCCTTCATCATCCTTGATGTTGCAGTAAGTACTGCAAATTTATAGGATGCACTACCCTGTCAGGTACGTGTTTGAGAAACTGCTTAGCATCAGCATCAGAGGGTAAGCAGACAAATAAATGCACGCACCATGCATGTGGAACTTGGATAAACGGTTTGAATCTTTTTCTAGGTTACTAGAAATAAAGGTTTTGAGATATCCATAGCCAAACTGTGAAGAGAGGCATCTTTTTAAGACTCTTCCACGGATATCCTCTGAATGGTGTTATCTGCACACCTTTACCTTTTGATTATTTTAGTAGTTATTTCAGAAAAATGCAATTTGAGTTCCTTTGTTTCCAAATCTTCTCTTTTTGAGATTGCATATTTTAATTTCCATATGTGTCATTATCATAATAGTTTAGTAGGTTCTTTGAATGCAGTTTACAATTGCTTATTTTTTCTGTGTTTCTTAAAATTAGGCATATATATGTCTACTGCAACACCATGTCTTAAAATGGAATTATGTGAAAGATTGCCCTGCAGTTTTGTTGTTCAGTAATGAAGACAAACTTCTAGGAGTTTCAAGATGAATTGATTTACTTCTAATACCAAACATGCTATTGAGTTGGCTCAGATCATGTTCAGATTTATGTTCTTTTTTGACTACTTCTAATCCCGTTTTTGTTTTTCTGATTTTCGCTGCATTGTGGTAATCCTGTTAAAAGCACTGAGATGTTGGTGGTAAGATCTATCCACTGAAGCACAACTCTTGAGGCTTCTCCGCACCGTCACCTCCAGAATTTTGCCTTTCTTTGTTGTTTCCTACTTGAAATGAGATGCGTTTAGTACAGAATTAATGATGACATTAAGGAGGGAGATGCTCTTGTATGAGGTGTTGTGAGCCTTGCCAAATGCCTATTTACACTGCAGTAATGCACAGCGGGTTGTGCAAAGTGGAAGCCTGCCAGTGACCTACTGGTGGTGTTTGTGCTTGGAAGCCGGTGCTGTCGTTGCCTGGCCCTGTCCTTAGCCTCAGCACTCATCCCTGCTGGCACCAGTGCCTGTGGCTGCAGGGAGGTGCCTCAGCGAGCTCACGTGGCTGCAAAACTAACCCTCTCCCCACCCTGCCTGGGAAGCCAAAACAGCTGAAAAGTAACCCCGTCTTGTTTTACTATGCAGCTGCTTCTGTGAATAAAGACCATCCAAGAGACACACACACAGAAAGGTGGGCAAGGTGTGAGGACTACTTTTACTTAGCAGGAGTGAGTGTCAGCTTAAATACATGTTAATGCGTAGCTCAAGTAGTTTGCTAAATGGCAGCTGTGACTCCACAGTAGTTAAGGTTACGAACGTAGGAGACGATAGGGGAAAAAGAAGCAGTTGTCTTTTAAGCAGGAAGGTATAATGCTAGTGACAGGACACCTGACTTACCCCACAAATGTTTGTATTCCTGGTTTGCTGGTGGTGTTTATTCAGAAATGCTTGCTTGAAAGGTGTGGTAATGAGATCTGGCTGAAAATGTACCAAGATGTACACTTTTCTTTGCCTAAAAGGGTAATTGACTTAAACTGATTCTTACCACTCGAGTTTGTTTATTTGTTATTGAGCCACTGATATCTCAGGACTGTGTTTCAAGTTATGGCATTGCAGTGAATTAAAAAGCATAGTAAAAATACCTGTGGGAGGTATAAAGCATAACAGCAAGAAGTACTGTGTAAACAAATATTTTAGGCTCTCAAAGCTTTGTTGCATTCTGCATATTCTAAGCACTGAAAATTAAAGGCTTCAGAATCACTGAAGTATTTGAAGGAGTAAATGCAGAAAGAAAAGTCTTGACAGTTTTGCTAAATCTTTTCTTGTGGGAAGAAAGACTTGATAAGATCTAAAATGAAGTCCTGCCCATGTGGTCATGGAAGAGTGCACGACTGTAGTGATTTTCACAAGAGCAGAAATGTTAACAGCAGCCATATTGCAATGAGGACAGCTACATCCTTCCCGAATTCAGCATGCTACTCTGTAGCCCTTGTCTTAAATAGCTGCATCGTGTTTTCGTGAGCAAACAAATACCTGACACCCTGCTCAGCTGTGGAGGGGCTCTGCTTTACATAACGCTCTAATAAAATTGCTGTGTATAGTACAGAGAAGTTTTGCCAGGACCAGTGCTGCTTTCCTGGTGTGACTGTGGCTGCACTCAGAGGTTTGTCTCCCGCAGCTGTCAAGGGGGAAGCCACCTCCTCCTACCCACCTTGCAGAACTAGGCCTGCAGGAGCCCGTAGATCAAATGGGAAATGAAAGACATACCTTTATTTTTTTACAGTCAGGGTAGCTACCTGATGAACAAATCACGAAGTGCTAAAATAGTAAGGATTTTCTAACATATAACAATATCAATCTTTTCATCTGCAATTACTGTGCAAGAATCACATAGTGCAATCTCTGTTGTGCTATAGAGAAGTCAGACAATATGGTCAAAATCTGAAACTTGTAACTGTGATGGTACATTACAGTGGCTCTGTCAACACTTTGCCTAATTTTAGGCAAGAACTTGTTCCCTTTTCTTTCTTATTTCATCTTAATAGTACTTATCTTTGGGCAGGCTAAAGGACTATTACCCCAAAATATATCTCTGCTCAGTTGCCATAAGTGAAACAAAAGCTCCCTACCGTCGAGACAAAGTTCATGAGTTTAAGCAGCAGAATAACTTGCTAGAAACAATGAGAACGAGCCCTAAATAGTGTACTTTGGAGCATAATACAAAGCCAGTCATTTCACACAGCTTCCCACCACCATCTTCCCCAGCAGCAGGAAAGGGAGATGGGCACAAATTGTCAAAAAAAAAAAAACAAAACCCCAAACAAAAATCCAACTAAACCCCCCCCAAAAAAGCAAGTTGAAATAACTAAACCTCTTGCAAGTCCAGGTCACTGACATTTGAATTTGTGCATGCCTAAATGTTATTCTATTAGGGTCCTATCAGCATACGTCAGAAAGGGTCCATCAATGTTACCTACAGTGTAGGAAGGAAGGAAATTCTTAGAGGGAGGCAACAGGTTGAAAGGACAGGGAGAGCCAGCTCCAGTTTGAATTGGCACCTGGACAGTGAAGGAAATGTGGAGTGCTGCAAGGGCCTCCTTCCCCAACTCCCCCAAGCCAGCATTTGCTGCACTTCCTGATGCTGTTGAGGGCTAGAAGTGGGTTCTCAGTGGGTTTGTGTCCTCACTCCCTGGGTCCTGCGAGGCACAAGGCCACCTCCTCCTCCTTGCACAGAGGGCCACATAGGGAAGACTGAGGAGGTGAGACTGAAGGCAGGCTCAGGGGAAGAGGGAGGTGACAGAGGGGCTGTACCCAGACTGATCACCATGCCCTGGTGATCAGTCTGGGTACACTCTCCCACTCTCCTCCTAGCTTTATGGGGCTGGCTAGAGCATGGGGTATCTGCTTTTCAGCCATAGAAATGCACCAAAGGAGGACTGTGGGGCTGAAGTTAGAATACAGACAGAGCCCAGAGTGAAGCTCTACAATTGCTCCTAGGTCTACTGCCTAAAATACAGCCCTGCAGAACAGATCTCTGGAGCCTCCTGCACCCCTTGTAAAACATCAGCCCTCGGCCCTGAATCCTACTGTCCCTTTTCCTGTATTTTCACCTTCTTCATACCACTGTCGGGTCTGAGCTCTTTCTTTCCCCAGCCTAAAGCTTCCCCTGGCATGTCGTCGTGTGCTGCTGCCAGAGCTGAGAGCTTGGGCAGCTCTTCTGGGAGAAGAGTGGTTTTACAGCATAGCAACTTTACCCCCAGACATACTCTATTCTTCTGGAGTTGTGTGCGTTGGCATAAATGGGTAAGTGCAGACACCTTCCTTTGGTGCTCCCCGACACTACTGCAGCACCTGGACATTGTGTTAGCATGAGAGAGAGCATGATTTTTTTTGGCCTGCCAGCTGGCCATCTAAGGCAACACCCATACAGTACTTTCTGGAAGATCCATGTTGCCCACGCAGGTTTCAACTGAATGGAAAACACTGCCACTGCATGAAATAAGCCTGCCTGGGAGAGTGCACTCTGCTGTTTGCTTCAAATGGTAAAAAGGCTGCCTTGGTTGTGGGTGTAAGTGTGTGCTATTCTACGCACAAGAGTAGTCACATTGCGTAAGTTTGGGCACCTAATTTAGGAACGTAGCTGTGCTAGGTTCCCTGTAGGGGCTGTGGAAAGAAAAATCCTTCCTTGGAGAGAGATTCAGGGCAGCAGCTGAACTGCTTTTCCATTTAGCATAATAAAAATGACACACTAAAAGCTCTAAGCAAATAATTGTTATAAAAGGTCTACACAACATTAACTGGTCTGCTAAATGCCTACATTTGCTCTCTTATACACACAGCTGTAAGGTCTGTGTTCCTTTACAGCTTCTTCAGTTTGTTTTGAATCTTCTAGCGGACTGTGGTGTATGGAATGGAAAATTAAAACTTTTGATTTATGTGTTTCTGCTTTGCCACTTTTGGCCACAGTAGAATACTTACGAATGTGAAATGACAACAAATATTTAGTTGTACAAGTAACTGAGATGGTTATATCTGGGAGCAGAGGGAACGGATAATTCATCATTCTAACAGTTTCTATGTGCTGGAAGAGACTCTGTGGTTTTGTAGCAGAGAAGTAAATAGAGAAGCACTCCCAGTCCCCCAAGCGCAAAGACCAGATAAAAACCGAGCTGCTGCAAAACAAGTTTACATGAGCATTGCCAGTGTAGTGGACACACTATGAATTAGCAAAATAGCAAGTGTGGTAAGAACACACAAACCCGTGTGCATGAAAAATCTTGGTAATGCACATATCCCTTTCCCTAAACTTTGTGTGGGGCCAGTTTTTCAATATTTTCTTTTTTCAAAAGTTTTAGCAAATGTTCTAAGTTTTGAAAATCTGTGCAGTATCTATATTAGTTTGGGACTTGTCCAAAAAATGTCAAAAGGCACTCCAGTCCAGATGATCAACTTTGGAAAAAAAGCAGAGCAAGGCTTTCATGGTTTTTAAGCTCAGAAGAGACTATTAAAATCATCAGCCACTCTAATCTCTTCTACAGGCTGTAGAACCTTATCAGTTAATTCTGCGTAATACCTTTACCTCCTATTTAAATTACATCTTTCTTAGAAAGCCATGTAGGCTGTAGGATTAAAATCTCTGTCTTTAGTTGGTGCTTGATTTTCTTTCAGAAATACAGAGAGCTATAGATAACATGATTCCTCTTACGTGCTTGCAGACAACGACAGAGCTGGAAAGCTTCAGCTAAACTTCTCCCCTCCCTGAATCTTGTAATTCAGTTCTGCAATTTATTCTTTGTGAGTTGTGCTCTGATAGTAAGGCAGGACCAGGGAAAAACACTAGGGACCTTTCTCGCTAGCTTTCTCAGTCATCAGAATCTGTTCAGGGGCACACCAAGACCTCTGAATAATATTTATAAAGCTATAAGAGGAGAAAAAGTAGTTATGAGGAGACTTCACTTAAATCAGTGAGGGAAAACTTAATATGCTTAAGTTAAATTTTGAGAAATAAAGTAATCAGATTTTTTCTTTGATAATTTAGATTTGCAGGGGCTTTCCACTATGCAATTATTCATCAGTAGTTGGAAAGGTAAAGGTACGGATCCAAGCAAATCTAAAGTTCTGTCTTGGTGAGTGCATTGCCATAATTGTGTTGTCCTTAGCAAATTTTGAAGGCTAGACATCTTTAGTGTTCAAGCGTGTTTCTATAGTACTATATATTTAAACTGGCTAACTGTAAATCAAACACAGAGCACTTCGGCCAGTGAAAAAATAATCTTGTAAAAATCACTAGTTTGTTTCTGCCTGTACTGTCAGAACAGAATGAAGTTTTAATATTCTATCTGCAGCTTTATTATCTTAAAAATATCTTATTCATCTGTTTTATTTACTTCTCCATAGTACAGTAGGTCTTCTGGCTTCCTATGATGTTTCTGATTTTAGTGTTTGTTTCCTTGGTTGGTTGGTTGGTTGGGTTTTTCTTAATGCAGAAAATGAGAGGCTAAAAGAGCTGAATATTCTGCCTGGGAACCCTGGCATCCCTCTGCTCATATACCCCTTTGGAAAGCTTTTGGTGTACGATTTTGCAATTGATCAAGCTTCACTTTCTGTGGTATTCAAGTGGTTTAGAAAAATTACTCTGAAGGCTAACTAGACGGAATTTAATATCAAAGCTGGATGTATAGCCAGCCACCTTCTCAATTTTAGAGAAATATGGTTGTTGATCCAGTATGTGACAAGTTACTATTTCTAATCAAAATGATATCTAGTATGATTTTGAAACCAGTAACCAAAAATATCTGTTTAACTAGAGCAATTCTTACTATAAGCAAAGTATAATAATGGATTTTTCAGCATGTGGTAATATATATGTATATAGCTGTCCATTCAGAAACAAAATTAGAGATGGTAAAACCTAAAAATCAATAGGCTTTGCAGGCAGAATTTAAACTGGGATAATGAATAAGTATTTTTATTGAGTGGGAGAACAAAACAGGCAATCTGAAACAGTAATTGGTATAAAAATACTAAAGATTTGTAAGCAAAAATTCTATACAGGTACATGAAATTTCACAGTGACATCCCTAGAAGGTGAATTTTGAAAGTGGAAAGGTACACTTTGAAAGTCCTATTACCTAGATAGAGTTACTGAGATATTATGGGGCTATTAAAAAGTCCAAGAAGGAAAGAAACAGGACAGTCAAACATCTTAATCACAACAAGTCATTTAAAATAGGCTCAGAATTTAATTCCCTTTAGGCTGTTAATTGCATATCCACCTGATATCCAGTTCTGAAATTAGGCCTTTGTGTTCTTGATAAACTGGTTGTTTAAATATTGAATAATGTTACTGAAGGAACTAGGGCTGCTTTGCATCCAAAGGTTTCTTTTAACTGGATTAAATTTTCTTCCCTTAAAGTGAAAGAAAAGAGTACATCTCAAATAGATGAAAATTCACTCTTTGTCAGCATTCATCCTTTCTCAGGATAGAAACAAAAGACCAAAAAATGTTGTCATTCACCTGATTCTAAGGAGCTCTTACAAAGAAAGGATCTTTTTATCTCCTGCAGCTTGTTCTCAGGGTGCTGCTCTGCCCTGGGTGGCTGCAGAGCTACCTCCGAGCCCTGTGCTGGTAGGGCAGTGGGCACAGCCAGCGCTGCGAGGGACAATGTAGAATTACAGTTGGTTTTTTACATGGCTTAAATTTTATCACAAACTCAAGTGTTTGTGTAGGCATCAGTGTTTCACAGGATGTACCTATCTGGGTTCCAGCATCTTCATAAAGATTGCCAAACATATAAATAACATTAGTGTATTTCTTGTGATTCTTTTAAACGTGTCTTTCTGTTGTTAAAAGGTCAATGTGAAATAATGTATTTTCTTCTAACAAAAGTGAACAAATTGCATGTGAACATGAGAAAAAGAAGAATGTTGCTTGAGACAAACACAGAAGCAGTCATGGAAAAGGCCATAATTTAGTGTACTGGTTTCCAAGTCTGGATTTCTTAAAAACATCTGAGAAATCTGTCACCTTCTCTACAGTGGATTCTGTTTTCTCATAAGTACCCAGGGACAGTATTTGCATACTTGAAGATGCTTACTGAATTTCTTTCCTTTTGAAAGTTTTAGTTTGAAAACAGATACAGCATGAGAGATTAATAGTTTCAGTATCTATATTGTTTAGAAAAATAGGGTCGAGTTACATTTGCTCATATTGCTGGCTGTCCTTAGCTTAACACTGTTGCAAGATAGTGCTGAAATTTTTGGACTAAAATTATCCACTATAGCTGGCAACTAAATGGAATCAAACCTATAAGGTTGTTTTATGTAACACTGAAAGAGAAAGAAAAGCCAACAGAACCAGACCTAGAAGGAAACTTTCCATCAGTTAGCATAGCAGAATTTTCGATTTCAAGCCTTGAGTTTTATGTTTACTGCCCCTCTTAAATACATGCATGAGTGCCTGAAGAATATTACCCATCAGGAGGCGCACAAACATACAAGCCTTCTGGTCACCTAAAGGAAATTTTATAGCTCTTTACCTAGCCAGAGCTCTCTCTGGGGGAGGGCCAAAGCACAGCTCAGAGCTACATTTCAGCTCTAGTTTTTGGACCTGTGACCGGGCTATGTAAGCTCAAACATCTTAAAATTCATATCAAAGAAAAATGGGAAATTCATGGGGGTAGGAAAGAAACAGAACCTATTTGTTGAGCAGAAGCCAGCATATACAGTGTAATGGTCTCTATTTTGAGACAAAAATAGTAGTAACAATCTGTACAATGAAACTCATTCTGCAAGCAAAACGTGTGTTCAGATCTAAGCTTCTGTGATTTCCTTGTCCTTTGATATTATCTAACCTTCTTTTATGCACTTTTAGTTCTCCTGCTGTTTTGGTGTCTCTCTAGCCCTGCTGTTCCTCACTGTTTTGGTATGTGGTTGTCCTGGTTTGAGAACTCAATGGTCAAACAAGGCACAGTATCATGCTTTCCCATTGTCAAATACCTTTTGCTTCAAGGACTACTTAAGCATCAAGCTCTACTGTTGTTTCATATGATGCAAACCCTAACAACATGAGAATTTGTTGGGGCAGGGAACTTCCATCTGGCCTGGCTGTTAAGCATTACATTATTCATCGCCTATATAAACTGTTTTTTAAAGTTTGATATTTTATGAAACAGAGCTACTACTTACCTAACTCATACAACTGTTTTGTTCTTTGCGGTGGTTTTCCCTAGGATATCACCTTAAGAGATTAGTGTTATTTTCAAATGCTTTGATGTTCTGGGCTTACATTTGATCCTCTGAAATGAATCTTCCAGGAGGCAAGGGCTGATATAAAAGGAACGATTTCTCACTCTAAGTGCATGGCACACTCACTCACTTAAATCAATGCTTGTATTTAAAAAATGTCAAACCCATTCAGAGCAATTGCATGTGCTATTCGTCCTGCAGAGAGAGGAGTAAAGTTAATTCTCTCAAATGAACTGAATATGACAAATAGTAGTCATATTGCTTATCTCAGAGACGCTTGGATACTACAGTGTTGAGGGGAAATACTATGTAAAATAGGAGAGGTTACTCAGAACTTGCAAAGCAGCACTGAAGTACCTGAATTAACTCTTGCAGAGAACAGCGTTTTCCCAGGATCAGGCCTCAGTGCATTAGATTCTATAACTCACAAAGCTAAGGCATTTATTCCTGTGCCTACTGTTATGACCACATGACAATATTGATACGTTGCTTTCAATTGGTACTGATGCATAAGAACATAAGCACAAGGTGCAAACTTGAAGTGATTTCTTACAATGTTTTCTTATATGTGGTTTCTTGCAATGATTTTCTTGTTACAAGGCACTTTTTCCTCTCTGGCATATGAAGGAATGAGAGAACATGATGGCTGACACCAAGAGGATTTACTGTTTATATTCCAGCCCATGGATATACTCTAGAAACTGTAAGTTGAACCGCAAATCATAACTCACAATGAAAACTGTGGTGCAAAACCATGGAATACAAACGTCGTCTTTGTGTGGTTTTCCTAAAAGTATTTTTGTCTCTCTGCAAAACAGTATAATAGAAACTGTGATATTCTTTCTGCGCTCTAAGGAAAATCAAAGATAGAATAAACAGCAAATGGGGGCAAGATGACAGGTAAATGGGCAAGATGAGCAGTTTGCTCCAGATGAAATAATAATCACAGAGGAAGGTGTTACTATCTAATTATAGGGAGCGCATATCTCACTGGGACATCTCAGGAGATATTGTATCAGAATTACGCTGCAATGGTATAACAGGGATGAGCCTGATCTTGCTTGGAGCTATTGCTCCCCACTGGAAATAGATATGGTGTTTTACAAACCCAGCAATCGGTACTTTCCTGATATATGTTCCTGGATGTTGCGCTGATGTCTCTTTCCTATAACTAGGAAAACATTTCCCTCTCACTCCCCTACTCTAATTCCGTAATTTCCTTCCTCTACAGCATTATGAGATAAATGAGATGTGTAACCGGCCAAGGTTGAATTGCTACCCATGGTGATATCAAGAAATATCAGACGTTTGGACAGTGAGTTTTCTATGACTGTTCAGGATCAAATGGAAAAAACCCCAGAGTTTGGATCAGAAAGGAAATTTTCACCTCCACTCACCATCCCAGAGCCTGACTGGCAAGGAGACAGGGATTTTTATTTTTTTACTGTTCTTGAAAGCCTGAGGTGCATCTCACTTTCTTCAGTCCTGTGAGCATTTTCATTACTACACTCCCTGCTTTTGTAAGGGAGTAATGCATTGCTGCTATCCTCTTGGGTGTCTTGGTCTTCCCCCTGTCACAGTGCAATTCTGAAATTCTCATCTTGTTCTGAAAGTCATCTTTGTTATAATGGGCTTAAGTATGTTTATGCAACAGTGTTCTCATGCATGCTCCTGTACTAACTGTTCCCCTTATGGCATTGACTACCTTCAGTGACAATGGCTTTGTTACAGTCCTGCGTATCTATACACTTCCAACTTACACTCATTCGGTAATTATATTCCCTGTAACAAAATTTTGCAGTCTGAGCGCTGTATGTTTGGGATGGTATGCAAAAAAAAAATAACCCCAGGCATACTGGGTATCCAGGGCCAGTATCACTTTCCTTGTCACTGCACATTTCTCTGTGAAAGGCACCTCTGTGAAAGCCCTTGTTGCAGGAACTTCTTGCTGTCACACTGTGCACCCCAGGAGACGCAGAACTGGCAGATGCAGTGCTGCTGGCCAGTGTGGTTCCCAAGCGGCTCAAAGTAGGTCTCATATTGCTTCACCCCATAGATGTGACCTGCTGCTTCATACCTGCAGTTAGCTGTTGTGTTGCCTTTTTGTTAGTTGCCTTGCTTTTCTTTTTCCGGTCATGCACTGAGTTTTGTTTCATTTCAGAAAATGGGCAGCAACCATATGAAGAGGTATTTTTTACTGCTAACGTCACCACAGATGGGAGCACAGTCTCCCTGAGAAATCTACTTTGGATGTATTCCATTAAATGTAGTGAAAAAGATTTTTTTCAGGAGTATGTAGTTTGTGTGATTCATACTCTGGTCAAAAAGATGGGGCTCAAGTATTTATGTCATTTTTTAAAGGAAAATGATTTGTCTATTCTAGACACATCCTCAGTGAGGCCACCCAGTTGCTGGGCGATGGTCTGTGCACATGTATTGATCCTGGTATATTTTGTCAGTTGCATATAAGTCAAAAACTTGTCCACAAATCTTTTGATATGTCATGTTGCAAAAGGCCCACTTTTGCAGCCTTATCATAACAAAGCCACCCAGAAGAATAAGAGTTACAGTTGCGTGAAAACAAAATTCTAATATGTATTCTGCAAAATCTTTAGTTATAATATCCTGAATTATGCATGCTTAAAAGGAATTTTTTTAGCATACAAAGAACTAATAGCAAGAAATTAATAAAGCAAAATCATTTCAGCTTGATAACCAGTTTTAAAAATTTGCAAGACAGTTTCTGTGTCATGAAGTAATACCCTGAAGGAAGTTGATGGATACAAATAAATCTCAGCAAAATAGTAAGGAAACTGCAACTGGTAATAATACTGTGGTGACTGAAAATCTTTATTATCTCTAGATCTAATCTTTATTATGTCAAGATTCTGTGGGATCAAGAACAAATCAAGGGTAAATTCAATTGGACTTTAAACTAGTGGCTTTTTTATGCTGCAGAGCATATCTGATAATCTAAGAAAACTGAGAAAACCAGGCTCTTTATACTTTGAAAAATGCAGTTACTGACTGTTGCAAGGTTTAAGGAAATGACATGGTTATCTCTGCTTGTGCTGAAATCTTTCCTCTAGTACAATTCCTACAATATGCTTGCTTTTGCCGTGTCTGAATAAGACCGACTTTTTTTCTTTTTAATAATGAAGAAGTAGAATATGTAAAATACTCATTGTGTAAAAACAAATCAAAATACATGACTGACTCATCTTTCTAAAATAATTACACACTGCGAGTAAGTCCACTGTCTTTCCCCCTGTCATTGATTCTTTGGGCCTACAAATGTTGAAATGAAGGGAAGACACAGATGAGGCTGATGGACAGTTATCATCTGATCCTGACAGATGTCCTGCCTGAGCTTCACTGGGGAGAGACTGAAGGGTTTTATCATTCCCCTGAGTTAAGCTAAATCTATGACACCAAATGGAATATATGTAATGTACAACAGTTGGGTTTTACCATCACCTCCTATCTCATGTGTCCATTTTCTTTCCTACCCTCCTCTTAGAGGTCTTTTTCTGACCTTTGTGTGTGTATATTTCCCTAGGAGGTGTTACTTAGCTGATTAAGGCTGTGGCATGTCTTGTTTCACTGCTATGAACCCATGACTAAAAGGGCAGCTAAAAGCAGCACTGTAATCATCAGACGCTGCTAGGAGTTTGCCAGGTTTTGGAGTGGTTGATAAGACCATGTGCTGGATCTGTCTTTTTCCAGGTGTAAGAGACACACCAGAATAGAAGTTCTTTTTCTTTCTATTTTCTGTTCTTTTCTCCCAGTTGTTGTGTGGGCTTGGTTTGCTTTATAGTACTGATTTCAGCTAACTATAGCTTTTTGTCCCAAAGGGACACTTACTGCCCTCTTTAACACAAAGTAGAAGGGGCTTTCCCTTATGAAAACTTTCTCTAAAGACTTTAGGTAACAGCAATGGAAAATGAAAATTGTTTACTGGTCTGCTTAATGTGTTTTATTTTTTTCCCCTTTTTACCTAGTTATTTAAGAAAAGAGTCAAAGCACTTTAATTTTCACTGTGAAACCAAATGGACATTTTGAAACTTGTAATCCAGGTGTTAATACACCGTCATACTCAAATAAACACGTTTCACTCAATTTGTCTACCAAAAGGAATACACTTCCCTGGCCATTCGACAGAAAAAATTCTCTTGACCATTTGGGGAATGACCCTCTGCCTGATTGGTGTCATACCCTGGATTCTTTGTAAAACTTACTATGAAGAGCAGCAGTTAACTTTGAACTTCTGACTAGGATGAACAGTTTTCTTGAATACCAGCAAATGTTACATAAACTCAGACAGAAGTCAAATGTGCTTATAACAACTTTTTCCCAGCCCTAATCAGAGACCAAGATGTCCTCCATCTGCAGGAAGCTCCTCTCATATGCTTTTTTTTAAATGGAGCATACATAAAGCACGATTGAAGACTTTGCTCTCCACTATTTGGTGCATGGGCATAAGCACGCTACATAAATTTGAGGGATACCGCTTTCAGTTTGGCAAAAAATAAAGCTGTGCATCATGCCATATGTGATGAAACAAATAAGCTCAGCTCTGATAAAGCTAGCTTTCTGTGCCACTTCAAGTGGACTAAATAGTACTTTTCGGCTGCGCTTGCACTTAAAATGGGCAGAGCTCAGAAGGGGTGATTATGCAAGCATTGCAAGGGAAAATAAATGCATGGAAATATCACTACAAATAGCTGCTTCCTTGAAATTCAGTATATATTTAGTTCCTGGGTTTCTTTCTTTCACCAGTAGTGAAGGATAATGAGCTTCAAGGACTGTGGGAACCTGCAATTGAAGCAGAACTGAGATATCTTGCAAAAACAACATTAAAAGGACAATGGGGGATCACATTTGAGGGGAGAGGAAGTGCAGAACTACCAATGTGACTACTTGAATGACAAACCTTTATGTCAAGACTTATTAAATGCTCTCCTTTGTGCTTCTTCTCCTTGGCTAGGACTAATGTGTCATTTGAATGTTTTATCTTCCCTGTGAACAATATATTTATGAATTCTGAAAGCACAGCCAAAGTGCAGGGGCCACTGCATGCAAAAGTCACAGTTGTTTCCCCTGTTACTGAATGACATTGAAATACAGCCAAAAAGCCCAACAACTAACCATTGCTCATACAAGCTGGGGTGGGGGCAGGATAAGCAATAGCAGTGTCACTGCAGAGAATAGTTATCCTAGAGCTAGTATTACCTGATGTGGGCAAAAATTGTTAAATAGTTTACTCCCTTAGAGTCTTGCTTGGCTTTAACTGAAAATAAAGTTAGCTGTCAGTAGGAAACATCTGCTATGCAGCCTAAATGGGAGTTTGTCTTCTTGACCAGTAATAAAAACACATTTCTGCAACATGAGAACAGCAGTCCTAGTTCTGTCATTCTTAAAGTCTGTTGGTGCTGCCACGTTTGCGCTGACAGTTCCATACTCACTTAATGCTAGTATATATATAATATCATCTATGTATATACATATAGTCTCATTATACCTATTCTGTGTGGTAAGACAGGTGAAGAATGTTAACATCATGCTTTAGGATCACTAGGCAGGGACTAGCAAATTATGTATTCTTGTTAGCAGGATAAGCAATGAATCACAAATTGTTGCCTTCTGCTAAATCAGCACAAACCTGAATGTCCTGTTGTTAATTGTTTATGAGCTTGTTTTAATAGTTTCCTGCAGCAGTCAGCTCAAAATCTATTAATGTTGTTCCAAAACATAAAATCCTTATTCTCTGCTACTTTGTAGTGATATACATCTGGGTAATGTGGGTGTAAAATGTTATCATTGTGTTGTGGGAGAGCTTTACACCCACATTTTGCTGGCGTCAATGACTACACATGCTAAGAGGCAAGCATGGAATCAAGCCTTTAAAATAAAGTTCAATAAGCAGATTAGGCAGAGTTGTCAGAGAAATCTGAGCTGCAGAGCTGCTGTTGATGCCAGAAATCATGATGTATTGTTAAAAAGCAAATGTTAATTGGACAATTAAAATCCCCATTTACGATATGCAGAAAAGCCTGGGGGTTCTGCTATAATGTAAAGCTGAGTGTTTCAACTGAAGCCACGCCTGCCTTGAAATGAAATGTGGAAATTTTACAAACCTCTGATTTCTGAGTGGGTGACTCTGCAGCGCAGTTTCCCTTCCTTGCTTAGGAATATGTTGGCCTGTTAGAAATGCTGAAGCTGGATGGTGGTTCAGTCTTCCCGTGGTTTGAGAACAACTGCTCTACTCACACTCAGTGTGAGCTGAGTACTACCTGCCCTGAGCTGGCTTTTTCATGCTGTGATTACTAGGAGGTTAGCCCTACTGAATTAGAGTAATAAAATCTCCAAAGCTATTGTAATGACCTTGCTAACCTCAAAGAGAAGATGGTCTTACGTGGAGTACGTGTAATTTTCTTGCTTTTAATGAAGTAAACCTATTCTGCTCGGAGTGACTCACTGACAACACTTTTCAATACTTACTTCATATGATACAGTTTTTATGTGATTATTTTGCTGTATCAGAAGACGTACAATGTAGTGTCATAAACATAGTTAACAGGCTGCACAATGTTTATTCATTACAAAAAGCTGTGCACTAAAAGGAGTGAAAACAAAGATACTGCAATATTATGATTGCTTTTAAAGATCAAATATGGAAAAGCAAAAACAAAGATGGGAAATAACCTGATATATTAAGTGATATTCACTTACTCTTTCGGTGACTATGAAATTAGTCTCTGCTATCAGATGAGCCTGGAAAGCAGGAGCACCTTAGTTAAGAATCTTGGATGATGCAAAGAGAAAACAGTCCAGCTTGTCTGCACTGATCACTCGTTGAAATGTCCCTGCATATGAGAAGAATGGATCAGAATGTTAGAACTGTTTTTAAAATCCCATATTCTGGGAAATGTAAAGGAACTTTGCCTATGGAATCAGTCTGAGATTCATGAAGTAGAGAAGAATCCATGAACTGGGAAGGAGAACTGAATAGGAAAAATAAGGTCTGGAGGTAACTAGTACTCCTGAAGATTATGTGAACAGTTCTACAAAATACCAAACAGACACGTCTAAGATCTTAGTGATGGTACAAAACAATCCAATGAAGAGATGGAAAATATTTTTGAAACAATGAATGCTTAGTGTATTGTTGAACGTAAGAAGAGTCACTGGGTTTTAAGCAAGATTAAAGTAGAATTTTGTACATAATAGGAATATCCATTGTTATTACAAATCACCTATAACAAAGATTTTGAAATAGATATTCAACCAAGATCAAATATTTATGACTGGAAAGGAGGGGGGAACTAGATAGTTCCTGTTTGTATTAGTTCTTTGCTTGCCACAGACAGTGACCGGAAACCGGACTTCACAGATTTTAGGTCCAGTTTAGCATAGCAAACTGTATGTGTCTTTAAAATAACAACAGAAAACCCCAAACCCTTCCTTTTCAAAATTCAGAGTATTGTGCTCTGTAGATTTTGATTCAGATGCATTCCAGCATTTCTCCTTATTTTGTTCAGTAAGCAGTCACAAAAAGATGCAGTTTCCAGTTTCTAGAGGTGAAGTGTTTTATTAGTGCTACAGGATGAGATACTAAGTGCCTAAACAAAATATTTACGTAACATAGTTTCCTCATAGAGCTTCGGAAAACAGCTTCTTTTTAATTATAGAAGTAACTGAACCATAGTAAATATAAATCTTGTGCTCAAGCAAGAATGTCTTAAGTACTGCTAACATCTTGCTTTATTCTTAGTGTGTTATACAAGACTCCAATTAAGGAATTCTGCTACTCCTTTATATTAACTATTGCTTTTCAATAAATGAATCTATTTATTTCTGTTTTACAACTGTGTTAATGAATATTTTCTTAAAATCCTGTTAGTGATAGGGACAATTGAATGTTGGTTATTTACTATACATCATTGTCCAGATACTGTATCTACAACAGTTAAGTGCTTGTGACTGGAATGTAATCTCAGTGGTTTTGGTTCTGTTACCTCCATGGAGCTTTCACTACTTAATGGCTACAGAGACTAAACTTGAGTTAAAAGCCAAACATTTTTTCCTGTGCATTACTGCAGTGATGTTTAGATTTGTGGCTTTTAATGTCAAAAGGAAATTATAGCTCATACATGCCTTTCCAGGCAGAGTAGCTCATGTAGAGGACATTAGAATGACTTAGAGGAAGTCTGGAATCAAGTCATCATAATTACAAAGAAAAACAAACTCTTTACCCTGTGTAATTATCCTATATTTAAGAAATTAATAATTAACTGGGAAATCTGGGTGCCTGTGTTTTTGCTGGTCTGTGAAATAATGGAGGGAAGAAATAGCCTCATTACAGAATTCTCCTACGAGTATGTAGGGAATGTCTATTTTTTTCCCTGGTTATCTTCACTGGCATGTGCCCAAGGTTACTTGTGCTTACATACAGTATTTAGTGCTCATTCTTCTGACTTTGTCACCCAATGAGGGAGCAGAAACAATACTCTGTTACTTACATGACACCACAGACATTACAAAGGCTAGTGAGAAGTATTCTAAGGTAAAACCCAAGGGTATAACTCTCAGAACTGTGGCCTGATTTTTTTTTTAACAATTATGAATAACAAATACGTTAGTAAACCACTTTGAACACAATTTTTGACTCAAAATACCTAAATCAATCATTTGTTCACCGTGAACAGTTTGCCTACTAATAGTTGTAATCCTGTAGTTGTGTTGTCATAGTTGTAATTCAAATGAGACATTTGCATTATGACTATCTATGGATCTAGGTTTTAAGTTAGAGTTCCTGGTGTGTTTTGTGTCTTGTGTGAATATTCAAGTCTTGGACTTTATGTTATGATACACTTGAAAAAGTGTACTGGAAATGGCAAACGAAAGGTAAAAATTAGGATACTAATGTAATGACATTGTGATTTGCCAGTTTAATATTTACAATTAAAAGACCTTAAAAGTTTCCTCCTTCCTTTCCTCCACTTCCTCCCTTTTCTTTCCTTTTATTCTGGCAGCTTCTTCAGGTTACTACAGCATCACCTCACATAGTATCTATGAGAAAAATACATTTCAACTGCTGGTATAAAAGATATTCAATTGGAGAATGGTCAATCCAACTGACTTTTGTGTTGAGTACCCATTTATTTTATCAGTAATTTATTTTAATTTTAATCATTTTAAGCAATGCAAATATTTCCCCATGGAAGTAATATTCTTTTCATTACTTCTCCAGAACTGGCCAACAACTTTTACTTTTGGTAGCTAGTATCTGATTAATACCTGTAATGCAGAGAGTTCGTTTTCTCCTAGCAGAAATGTCATGCTGTTCCCAGTGTTTGTGCTGGCTACCCTTGTCCTTCTTCCCCCTGTGTACAACTGGTTGTCTCAGCAGCCATGAAAAAAACTGTTCTTTATCTCCTCAGAACAAAATCACTGAAATTTCATTTTTTGAAAATGAAAGTGTGAAAAAAATGCCTTCTCAAGCAAGTTTCTTCTGAGATAGATAAATCTCAACAATTATTTGAATTCTTCAAGTTACAGAGTAGCACTATGGCTACTAAAATTTCTCCAGAAAACTGCCTGTTTCTTTAGAAACATGACTAGAGTTGTTAAATATCACACAACTGGACTTCATAGCAAAGATTGTGATCTCAGGGATAGGAGATGAAGTTTTACTGGTTTTATATGTTATGTAGGTCTTTACTGGAAAACTATACAGAAGATTGCTGGATATTAATAATAAGAAGGAGAGATTTCCCCTTTTTTGAGGTACTCATACATTAATTCATTGAGAATAAATCAGGAACACTGAATATCTAGATGCTTTGTTGAAAAGATTTTGGTAGTACTAGTACATAGTTACATAACGACATAACCTGTTACAAGACCTAGGAAACCAGGAAATTCTGTTTTGAGGATGGTATTTGATGTGCTCTTTTAATATATACCAACAATATTCAGAAACCTAATATATTAATGCTCCCAAGCAGACCAAAGGAGGNNNNGGGGGGGGGGGGGGGGGGGGGGGGGGGGGAGAGAAAAGAAATCCCTTCAGAAAACTACTACTTCTGGGTTTGTGCTTCCCAACAGCTTCCAGGGAATTTGTCAGAAAGTACATTAGAAAAAAAGATTAAAAGAGCAATAAAAACTCCAAGGAGACAAGAACGTGAAAACCCAAGCACGCTGTTATTCCCTAAAATCTAAAAGAAAAGATCCATAGCTCCGCGTTAACGATACACATTAATGAAACACAATAATGAAAAGAGAAACTAAAAGTTTTGAGTTTTGCCAGGAAGGATGCCTCAGATAGGTACGGTTTCTTGGTCTAGGATGAGAAGTGTAGATTTGCGGACTTTGCCACAGCCATGTTCCAGACTACACTTAGGCACGAGCACACTAGCTGCGCTGAAAACACAAGGCAAAGTAACAGAAAGGTCTTAGAAAATGACTGTACATGTTCAAATGCAAAATGCATTTTTTTGGAATACTTTTCCTGTAATTAAGCAAGGTGTAATGGGCTTGCCTTTGCCTTTGCTTAAGACCAAAGTTCTCATAAAAGAGGAAAAGCTTCACTGTCTGAATTTTATTGTGGCACTGTATTTCTATGTAAATTCTTGCATACATGCTATATACAGAGTACAGAACATATACTTAATGACAGACACGCAATTAACATGTATACCGTATTTTATGTGTTCAGCATAAGCACTAACTAAAGAAAATGCAGTATTTTATTGAACTCTGGGGTGGTCATGATAAGCATATAACTAGGTGGTCTTAGGTATGATTATGCTTCCTTAAATTCTGCTAATCTGCAATAAAATCTCCTTTTAAATTCAACGTGGAATTGGGTCTACTAATTTTATTCTTGTTGCCAAATCACAGTTGGGACCTAAACTGACATTTTACACTGCTTCCATTTCATTGACCACAGTGATGTTGATTTATAACATGGGATAGGAGATGCAATCTCTCTAGTTTTACACCATTTGGAATAACATGTTTTCAAGATTGATATCTGGCTGAAAAGTCTGACAAGCTGTAAGAAAGAACAGTGTGAGGACGAAAGGATAGTATCTGCCCCATTTCACTCCTATTGGCATTATTTTATTCTGTGCTTCTAAGAAGAAAAAAATAGTGTGGTAATATATCCTGCTAGATGAAAACAAAGAAACACCTGGGAGTTCCCTTCCTGTTACCGAATACTGAATGTTCACAATACTTGTTATTATTACTGTTATAGACAGCAGACATTGTTTGTTTTACACAGATTATTACTTTTGAGTGTGTGCAAACAAACATATCTATGCATCTTCTCCAAACATCACAATAAGTTTCCTAAATTAGGTGATTAAAATTTATGAAATTAAAGTGCTAAAATTCTTATAATAGTCTCGATTTCTGTTCAGTTGAGAATCCTGCTGGGGTACCTCAGAAGCACTGTCGCACTGGTACTGCTGTACTGCCTCTGCATCACACCAAAAAAACTGGTTTTGGTTAAAATTGATAATAGCATATTAGCGATCCTCACAGTGCTGCTGCCTTGACAAACTAGGGTTGCAGTCCCAAGAAGCCCTTGCTGTCCAAAGGCAAAATGCACTAAGTATGAATCTGTCATTGTGACAATTACAAATGTGCATGGAGATGGGCAGATTTCAAACGGCATTTTAAGAAGAACATAGCAAGGACAAAGTAAGAAAAAGAACAGTACACACTAAGCAGCAGGTCACATAATGTGGGAGAACTCCCGGACTGAAAATTTGAAAGGCTGCTTCTAGGTTGGATGAAAAAGAGCAGACATACTACATGCATGTCATAAGACAACTAGTTAGATAACAAAACATTAATTAGAGCTGCAAGGGAATGACAATTTTCTTAATAAAACCTTTTGTTAATCTTTAGAGGCTTTGTTAAAAACTCTAACTTCCCCAAATTGGTATGGGATTACTTTGGCACAGACAGAAAATGTTTTTTTCTGCATTCTGTGGAAAGCAGTTAGTTGGTGACAAACATTATTGGACTTGTGGAAAACAGTGGGCATAATCAGATGTAATATAGATAGAAAACGAGCAAATAAAAGTGGGGAATACAAATTTAACTGCTACGGGGTTGACTGGTATCTTGAACTTTGGGATTGGCAGTCCTGTAGAAAAATGCCCTATTCTTCCACACTCACGCAAAAAAATGCAATTCCACTGAATCCCATCTGCAAATACCAGCCATGGAGGATGTTTATTCTTTTAGTTTTCCCACTAGTTCATCTAAGCAACAATTCTGCAAACTTTACATTACTTCCTGGTATGATAGAAACTATTATGTTATTTCCACTAAAAAACAATCAGTTGTTTTTAATTATTCAATGCAATTAAGCATTGAATTTGCAAGCAAAACTACTGATTAAAACCTCACATCAGCCAAAGTACATTCCTTTTAAAACACAACACCAGTCCAATATCCTGAACCTTTTGAAAATATTCCTGATCTTTTCACGTGGGTAGGGTAAGCCTCTGTGTTTTGAGTGGAAAGGGGAGAGGCGCACACATTGTAGCTGATTGTTGTGGGCAGGTAATGTAGAGGAAGTCAAAGCTATGTCCATGGGTCAGGAATTTACTCGGCTTGTTCAGGCGTTTTTGTGTGTGCACTGATTTTATATTCTATGTATATTTTATAACTATATTTAATATGCATTTTGCACATGTGTGCATATAATATTTGTCTGTGGACATATGAATATTTGTCCTTGATGAATAATTTATCAAGAAGGTGTGCTTCCAACTACG
This sequence comes from Himantopus leucocephalus, assembly GCA_003993805.1. Classification (NCBI taxonomy): domain Eukaryota; kingdom Metazoa; phylum Chordata; class Aves; order Charadriiformes; family Recurvirostridae; genus Himantopus; species Himantopus leucocephalus. The sequence continues at coordinate 41,806,132 of RSEF01000003.1, read as the reverse complement.
TTTTATCACCCTGTTCAGAAAGTTTCCAGAAGAATCTTTCATCTTTACTACTTTTAACTTTGTTTCCTAAGCAAATTAAATTATGTAGCCAGGTGTGGTGTGCGTCTCTGTTACTCCATAATATCTTTCAAACTAACTGGGAAATTCCAAAATTTCCCAAGAAAAGAGGGCTAGTGGTATCATACAAGTTCCTAGCCATTTCATGCACTGGTAGAAAAGACACCAAAGAATATTATCTGCTGTCTGACAAACTGCAGCATATATTTCACTCGTATTAGACATCAACAAATCTGCATGGTAGAGAAATATTACTGCCCTAGCAGCTTCAGCTGGGATTTGCATCTTGCAAACACCAAGGAGTTTAATTATGAGCTCCAAATCTATAAGAAACCAGATATCGTCAGTTCCACAGTTCTTGGAACGAATTTCATTGTGTCATAATGTTGTACCGAAAACTGTACAAAATGTTTCAGCCACTGATGTTATAGTGAACTATTTATAGTTTTTTCTTTCTTTTCTTTATGACATCCATGCCTTACATGCAGCAAATAAAGCAGGCATCTAATCAACCACTCACCTTCAAAGCATGACGGAAAGTACCCTGGATGTTCTATGATCTAACCAAGACCTTGGTCCTGTAAACCCATGTGAACTGAGCTTTATATCTATATGAAATACATTGACAAATAGTCGTGTTGAAACTGACTTGTTTTGTAAGTGGGATGAAGTGCAATTATATTTGTTCAGTGCACCTTCATGAAACCTGATTTTTGAAAGTTACCCAAACTCAGGGCTTTTCCTCATAACAAGGGTCTGTTTTAAGAAATATCCCTCAATCTAAATAATTTGGAGGAAGGGATATTTAAGAGGTTTGAATACTGCAACAATAAGAAAAAAAATGTCTTTCACTATTTTAACATACTTAGAAAAAAATTTGTTTTCAATCAGGAGTAAGTTTGAGAGATAAAAAATCTCTTGAAGTCAGTAGTAACTGAAACCAGAAAATGATAAAGAAAATGCTTAAGCTGTCATAACTCTGGAGTTCATCTGCAGAACCTCTGTATTAAATACTCATACTTTACGTGCTCTAGAGACCTTATGGGTCTTGGCTGCTCTTGCAATTTCCAGTCTGTCAGAAGAACAGGTTTTCTGCTGCTGGAAGTAATGATAAAATCTCAGAAGTGTTCAATATTACTTTTTCATTATGTCCTTGAACAGTGTAAAGTTACAGACTATGGGTACGGCTTCTCAAGAAACACCATGTGTTCTCTTGTGCTAGCCACTCTGTTTACCAAAATTATTGTGATTTCATTATGTTTACTGGTTTTGGTCCTTTAAAAGCCTTCTACAATCACATATCCCTCACACATTTTACTCTGTCAGGGATCCAATGTTCATTTTACCAATTTTTAAGACATTCTACTGCCCTCACCTCATGACCATTGCATCACATTAGCAGACCTTCTCCGCTAGATATTTATTCTGGAGTGCTGTTGTTGTTAGAAGTCCTGCAGCTCTCGTGGGTTGCCAAACTTCTTTCTGCGGGAGGCCTAGCTTCCTCCCTGCTAGAGCTAATGTGTCCTTTGCAAGGTAGCGACTGCACGAATGCTCACGATCGATGAGCTGTTCCATGGCAACCCTCCACTTTACCCCATGGTAAATGCATGGTGGCCATCCTTCAAGTAAATTAACATTGCCCAGAGAAGTCGTGGATGCCCCATCCCTGGAGGTGTTCAAGGCCAGGCTGGATGGGGCTTTGAGCAACCTGGTCTAGTGGGAGGTGTCCCTGCCCATGGCAGGGGGGTTGGAACTAGGTGATTTTCAAGGTGCCTTCCAACCTAAACCATTCTGTGATTCTATGATTCGATTTTAAAGCCTTTCATTCACCCTGGATTAAGCTCACTCACACGATGGTTGGAGGCCAACACCCCGTGAAGCCATGTTGTACCTTCCACCTCATCTCCCTGAGAGCACTGCCGGCTGACAAAAAAACTTGTGCAAAGCCGTTTAAATCCTCCGTCTCCTGAGGTATCTCTCAATGCCGGCACCTCAGGCACAACTCCTGAGGGACAGACTTTGTCCGTTGCCGACGTGACACGGCGCCGGCCTACCCGGTAACCCCTGAGGGAGCCCGGGCAGACCCAGGCCCCCAGACGTGTGAGGCGGGGTCGGCGGGTCGGGCAGCAGCCGCCTGAGGCGAGGCCCTGGGGCGAGGCGAGCCCCTGAGGGGAGGCGAGCCCCTGAGGCGAGGCGAGCCCCGCCGCGGCGGGCGGGCGAGCCGTCAGCCGCCTCTCCGCGGAGCAGCCAGTAAGGGGCGCTGGGCGGCGGGTTTGGTGTGCGGAGGGAGGCGGCTGCGGATCACCTGCAGCAGCGGGGGGGTGGGCCGGGGAGCTCCGCCTCCCCCTCCTCCCCCGGTTAATCGCATCCCCCTTCCCCCCGCGGCAGGCACTGGCAGCGGGGCGGCTGGGCAGAGCTGTCAACCTGCTGCAGGCGCACGGGCACCCGCAGCCCGCTCGCAGCAAGGGCCGGGCTGGGGCTGCCGGCTCCGCCGCTCTCGCACTTGCCCCAGCCCGGTGCGGCGCGGCCGTGAGCCTCCTCCTGCCGCCACCGCCGCCTCCCCGCGGGGAGCGATCGCCGCCGCCCGCCCGGGCACGGGGAGCAGCGCCCGGGAGAAGGAGAGAGAGGGGGAGCCATGGCCGAGGGGGGCGAGGGCGAGGACGAGATCCAGTTCCTGCGAACTGTAAGCGCCGGGTTTGCCTCCCGCACCTCCGCGCTGGCGTGGGGCAGGGGGCCGGGGGCCGGGGCCGTGCGGGCGGGCGAAGGGCTGCGGCGGGCGACGCCCGGCCCGTGCCC
>RSEF01000003.1:41767258-41798280 GCA_003993805.1 Himantopus leucocephalus | reverse complement strand
CCCCCCCCCCCAGCCTTCAAATATGCAAATAATACCTTAAAAGGACTAGTTAAAAGAAATTATGCAGGACTGCAGTTTTAATTTCTGATTTAATGTCAGAAGTTTACCTTACTCACGAAATACAAATTCCAGGCTAAGCAGTGCTTGCTGTCTCAAAAGAAAGGCTATTCTAGGACTTCAACTCTTGCTAACATCGCATGTTTCAAAAATCTGTGTATCTTCTACTGTATTCTGCATCAGTGCTCCCAGTGAAGTAAGCTGGACTGCTTTTATCCTTAATTGCAGTGCTTTTATGTGTTGTATTTATTTGTTTACTATAGATTACATAAGAACATAAAAATAAAGAATAACTGAAGACCAAGGGGTCCATTTAGCTCAGTATTGTATCTCCAGTAGTGGTCAATAACAGCAAGGGAAGAGAACAAGAATATACTTTCTCTGTCTCTGCTGCGTGCTGTCAGGCTGTAGCATTTTGTGACTTGGGGGAATTACTCGGGCATGGTAACCCTGAATTTGGTAGCAAATTGAGTTCTGCAGCTAAAGTAGTTGTTGCATGGGAAAGTGATGCTTTCTTCTTCTTTTGAAGCTGCTGTGTGCAACTTTTTATTGCTGATCCCCAGTTCTGGTACTGGAAAGGGCAGTGAATCATAACTGAAAATATTACTACATGCATTTGCAACTATTGTAATAATTTTTGTTTTCTAGGCTTATGCAAAAGGTTATGTATATAAAAAAAGGAAGTGTTTTTGATTAAAAAAAATTGCTTTTTTTAAAAAAAATTGTTAACCAGCTTTACAACAGAGGCAACTTTTTTGGGGAGAAAAAAAAAAAAAAAACCAAANAAGTAAGTGTTTTTGATTAAAAAAATTGCTTTTTTTTAAAAAAATTGTTAACCAGCTTTACAACAGAGGCAACTTTTTTTGGGGGGAAAAAAAAAACCAAACAAAACACCACCAAACAGTTCTTGAGAAGTAAATGGGGTTCTTTGTGTGTGTGTTCTACAATTTCACATTCCCCATCCACTTTTCCCTTTTTGTGGTTCTTAATTTGAATTATTGTGGAAGGATTTGCAATTGTAGATTTCATGACTTTTATAATCATGGGTCCAAACTGTTGCAGCTGCATGTAGCCTGCATTCTGGAGGCTTCCTGACCCTTCGTAGCAGCAGCCTGATTGTCTCTAGTTGTGGCTATTGGTGAAGGCGTTCAGGGAATTAGACATATTGTCAAACATGCTTATAATTTGCCCCTGAAAGGAAATCATGGCTACTTGCTTATTGTGTTTTTGTCACTATATTGAAATCTGTTTTTCCTTATGGATGCACTGCTACAGAGTTTTGTCGCTACATCCCGAATGGGCTTTGTGTGGCTGGGCTCGGTGCTGGGAATCCCACAGGAGCATTGCTGCGGGGTGCACAGAGAGGGTCAGGGTGGTCCTGCCCGGTTGGCAGCTGCTGCCTGGGCAGAGAAATCCAAAGTCTGTGGTCATGGGATGCACTGGATCCTCATCATCTGGACGGAGCTGACGGGGTGAGGGGCAGCGTGCCTTAAGGAAAGTGATATGGACTTAAGCACTGATGTGTTTTGTTGGGCCTCTAGTTTCTGACCCTCTCCTTTGCCCCTTCATAATATTTGCATAACATTTGAGAGTGAGATGTGGTTGAGTTGTAGCTGAAGAAACTTGGAGTTGTGGTGTGTGGCTCTTTGGCAGGACAGCCTAAGAAGTCAACAGCGACTGTGATCAGGTAGTCAGGGGCAACACTGTAGTCTGATGGACCTACAAGGTGTGATCTTCCATGGTTGCACAGGCTGTCTATTTTCCCGTGCAGAAGAGATCCATCCCCTGGCATACCTGTATTGTGGGGACTGGCAGGATAAGAATTGATTCAAACCCCGTCCTTCATGCATGCACAGGTGAGCAGAGCAAATAGGGAACAGGCAGTGGGTTGTGCAGTGCTGTGAGGAACAGGCAGTCTGTGGTAGGCTGTGGCTAAGTGCTCACCCTTCAATCAAGGTGGAGGAAAAGCTTACAGTCCAAACCTTTTATTGATAAGGCAGTAAAATCTCTTATGCATCCTCTCTAGATTTATTTTGCAGTAACGATGCTTAGCAATTACAAGTGTCTTGTCTTTGAGTGCTGGAAAGTATTAACATGTAAGTGCCAGTGTTCAAACAGTAAATCTTAGAGTTAGAAAATACTTATTTTTTTTATTCCAGTAATTGCAATTAAAAAAAAAAGCAGTATGGGTATTCTTAATTTGATTCTTGTTATAAAGAATAAGTTGAATTGTAAAGTGTTTTTTTCCCTATGAAAGGCTACTGAGTTGATTAGTATTAAAAGTGGGCTGTTGAATCTGACAATAATAAGAAAAAAGAATTCCATTAAAACTAAAAATTAATAGTTGTTGCCACTCCATAAACTTAAAATTAATTATGATAATAAGCTAACTACCTCCCAGTCAAGCATTCAAATGCAGACTCTTCTTAAGCTCCCAATCTGAGGTTAGAAAGACAATGAGATGAAGGGAATTTCCTCAGGCGGCAAACCAGTGTTGCACCTGCTACTGCTCACTTTCCAACCAGGCAGCAGACGTGGTTTCTAACACCCCCTGTGAAGATTTAGGGAAGAGAGAAAACAACAGCTGCTTTTGTTGGTAGCTGTGCACTGCAAATGACAGTGGCTGTAAGTACGAGGATGCACTGTGTGGTAACCAAGTGGTGAGCATCTCTGGGCTTCTGATGTTCCAGAACGGAGGTCGCTAGTTTGCACCTTGCAGTGATGGCACTTAATGCTTGGAGATCCTGAGGCAGAGAATTTAAAAATGCAAGGTTGGCTAAAAATACTGTTAATTTCAGGAGGAAAACTTGTAAGCTTTTAGGTTTCCTTTTAGTTGTGACTTAAAAGGATGTTTTTAAAGTCTGGTAATAGACCCTTTTGCTTATATAAGATTTAAGATTAAAAACTCCTCAGAGAACCTCCATTCCATTTTTAAAAGCAGTATATATTGAAAAGAACATAATATTTCATTGAAATATAGGGGCAAGGAAAAGCATACATTATTTTTAATTATTAAGATATAAGTATGTAAGCAGAAAAGTCTTCAACTTTGGCCCCAAGGGTGATATTGTCACTTTGAGCTTTTGGGTTTAAAAAAAAAATATTTAAAAAAATAATTAAATAATTCTCCATTTTGCTGTCAAGGCAGGAAGAAGTATTTAATTATCTTTGTTATTATTATATGTGGAAGTTCACACTACATATAGGTCAAATAGTAACATTTACACACATGTATCTGAGTCCCCTACCCTTGTACTTTTCTTTTTTTTTTTTTTAAAGCCACTGGGCTGTGTATTTGTTTTAAATGGGATGCATGTGTCCCTGAGGGATTGTGAGTGCTCCCCTTCCCCATACTAGATGTACTTCTCACATCCTTAGGCTAATAGGGAGAATGATGCATTTACATTACTGCTCCATTTAAACAATAACTGTTGATAAGAAATAAATACTTCATTCCCAAATGGTGTCTGCAGTATTTAAAGGTTTGGCAAGTTTTCAAGAGGATAGGCATGAATTCAACACTAAATTGCTGCTGCTTCTGTGGAAAATAATGAGCTGTGTCATTTGATCAGGGACAAACTGACTATTGAGCAGGGGTGATTTTGAGGAAGTAGCTTTTAATAATAAAGAAAAAATACCATTTCTCATGTGAAACCATCCCCATAGCTTGTTTGTAAAGTAAATAATGTAGTTCATATAGTAAGGGGAACCTATAGAAATGTAGGTTGTAACAAACTCACTGTCTGTTTCCCTAGAAATCCTCATAAGTTGTTTTTCTGCTCTTTGCTGCTCCCGATATCCTTGCTCACCACTTTGTCTTGTGGAAACATCTCCCGATATTCCCTTGCAGTGCCTTTTGCATAAGAAGCAGAGAAACAACCTTCCTGATGGTTTCACTGGCACTTTTTTTTTTTAATTTTTCCTCTGTGAAGAAAGAAGCCAGGAAATATTGATTGTGTTGTCTGTATTGGACTGATGGGAAGATTGTTGCATGAATGAATGGAGGTCAGTTGCTACTCTGTACAAAATTAGAGTCTTTAATGATCTGCTTTTCTGGTTTGATCAGCCTTCTACTATTGAGCACAGTTCAGGAGGCTTACTTTATACTAGCACAAGATAATAGCTCAGGCAGATTTTGACATACTACTTTGAACTGAGCTAAGCATCTCCAGATTGCTCAACCAGAAGCCTGTGAGACTTCTGATTTGTACCTTTGACGGAAGCAGTTTTGCACTGAGAAGGCTTTTGCTGTGGTATCTGCTCTGTGATGAAGATATTCTGAGAACTGCCTGATAGTTAAGGCTCTCGCTGATTTTTACTGGCAGCTGTATCTATCTTTTTTTTTTTAAAGTCAAATCCTGAATATGTAAGAGCTGTCTAAAAGTGGTTATGGTAGACACAGTTTGCCATTTCTGCACATCCTAAACTGCACATATTATCTCTTGACATGAGCATTTCCTGTCTTACTTTTCACGCTTTCTGAAAGTGCCATAGCACCAGTCTTTGAACTGAGGCACATCACAGATTTAGCCATGGTTACTGAGACTCAAAGAGCCCATTGCTGCTCTTTGGTCTCATTTCCCATGTTACTACAAGTCCAAGTTCTGCCCAGTAATTCCACTCTTCCGTGAGACATTGTCTCACGTGTCTGATGCTGAATATTCGGTGACAACACCAAGCCCGCTAAGGTACAGTTAAGCTAAGTCATGTCTCTTTGAAAGCAAAGCCAAAACCCCTAAGCAGCTAATATTTTGTTATGAATTAGTAATTTCCTTTGGCAATATATTAATGTGGCTATTTACCCTTACAGTTAAAACCCATGATTTCTTTTCCTATGACTTTTTTTCCCCTAATTTGTCCTCTAGTGATGTCTAATTACAAAAAGTTAAATTTAAAATGCATTCATAACCTACAACAGTATAAATGCTTGCAGTCCTTCTGCGAGATAGGACTGCAGTCTAGTTCGTACTGTTCTCAGGTTTAATTTTGTGTCTGTGTGCAAGTGACTTTTGGTATGCAGTGGCTTCACCATAGTTTACGTTCAAATATACACAGTCATTTCCCATATCCTTTATTGTATGTGTATCTCAGCTGCTTTCCATAAATATTTTCTACCTCAAGATTTTATTGTAGAGGTAATTTGTCCTTTATAAGCATCTCTGGTTTTGATCTAGTTATAAATCAGGTTTTGGGACATGTTTTTTTCTGTAACTTCTTTTCTTGTGTCAACTAATTTTTCAGTTTCCTCAGATAATTCAGTAATGATTTATTTCTGATTTTATTGCGCTTTTTTCTTTTTTTTGTTTCTCAAATAAAGATCACTGATGTACTCTTTTAATTTGATTTAGATGTTTAATTACTGGCAAGTGATTAAATACTAAATCCATTTCAACTTGTAGTCAGTGGGAATGTTTTTGAGTTTCTTTTTTTCTGGTTTACATTTCTCAGGTTGTTTACATCTTCTGTTTACCTGGACTGAGTAAGTTATTGTTTATGCATTTCAGAAGAAAATGCAGTATGTGCTTTTTATCTTAATGTGAACTTTCCAGTGTAGAATGTCTATTTTTGCAGGTGTCTGAATGTTTAAACACAGCAGCTTGGGTTATGTAGCATAACAAAAAAATAAACTGTAGATTTTTTTAAGTATTATTTTTAGTTGCATGACTAAATGAATTTTATTTTGTTCACATGATTTTGCAGTGTACTGGGACAAACAAGTCAAAAGGTACCTGTCCTACAAATCAGTGCACCAGTAGATATCTGCCGTAAAAGCCTGTGGTATTGATCTTGATTTATAATATCACAAGCAAGCTTGAATGCAGTCTGGTTATTATGTGATGTGCAGAGTGTCCGCTAGCCGTGCATGTTAATGGAGAAAGCACAGAGGAAGAGTGGAAACCGGTTCAGTTTTCAATTTTTAGGGGAGTAAATAAAGTGAGTCTGCTTATCAGAGTCAGTCTTGCGCTGGATATTTGGACTGTTATTAAATCTTAAGACTTTTCTTACGTGAATGATTCCATAAATTCATTTACATTGGAGATTTGTCTCCTGCTGTTGCTTACATAATGGTGATCTCACATAGTTCATCTCACTGAAGATACCTGGAGTGCATGAGTAATTCTTGCTTGTGTCAGTTGAGAAGAAAAATATATAGTGTGTATTGGGGCGGGGTGTATATGTGGTCTTTCTTTATGGGCCAGCTTAAAATAAAGTGCCTGCATATGCACATGTCAAATTATCATGATTTAAAATATGCACATTAATACAGTCTTTGGGTTTTCATTGGTCAATTAAACTAAGCTAGGGCTCGAGAAGTGGGTTGAAAGGTAGTGTGAAGGCATCTCTTTTCAGAAATTGAACCCTTTGCTGTGGTTGTCTTTGTCAGCGGACTGTGCTTGTTTTATCCTTAATTTTTCAATTTGTTTCATTTTCTTGTGTTGTCAGGACACACAGTGGAGCTTGAGAGCATAGACCCAACAGTATTCCATAGTCACAGACAGTACCATTAGTGCAGTGATTTATGGTTTGTAAAACCCTACAAAAGAGACAGAAGGAGAGAAATTCCTTGTCTGTTAGTTATGTTTTAAAACCAACGATACATTCATAAACAACTTCAAATTTGAAAAAGTATTAGCATTATCACAGCACCTCTTTGCTGTTTCTCAAGATGCGAAGTCTTCATTGTGCTTGAGGTGATTTGTATCTCTCTGCTGCCTGTGTTGTCAACGATAGTTTTACTGAGGCTTCTAGGTTAAACTTACATGTGCTATGGTAAGCGCCGCTTCTGTCTGCGGAAACAAAGATGTGCCTCTTCATTGGAAAGAGCCTTTGTTTGCTTAAGTGGCAAACCAGTGCTGTCTAGCACTCTTTACAGAGGGTTTTAGTGAAGGGTATGCTTGGCATGGCTTCTTCCCACCCAGGCTGGATAAAAATCTAGACCTATTTTCCTTCTGAATTCAGGTCTTTGTTTTCAGTGCAGTTAGCTGTATTACGGTTCACCAGGTCAGGTACTGACATAAGTGAGGACTGTGTTTTTTCTCCCTCTGTCAATAAATATTAAACGAAGAACACTGAGATTACTTTCCAAGGGTATGTGTGTGCACCTTGGGCTGCCTTTGCTTTGGCTCCAGGCATTATTGTCATGTATGATGCTGAAATACACTGTGTTCTGAGACTGGATTTTTGGACTGTTGAGTCCCCTAATCACAAGAATGGAGGAGGCAGATATACCACAGCAAGGGCTGATATTGTTCAGATTTGATTCCACGGTTTGACTTAATCTTAGATCTACAAAATTTCTCAGAGAAGCACTTGAGAATCTCAAACTATCAATGTCATTATGACCCCAAACTGCTAAAATACTCTCTGAGATACTCTGTATGAATTACCATGGGTGCCACTGATGAGTGGCACTTTGAGAGATTTGTTCTTCTCTTCATAATGAAAACCATTATCTGTTTAAATAAATGTTAGGTGTTTATTATGGTTTGTCTTATTAATACCTGACTGTGAGAAATGAGGAATAATAAAATGAAGAAAACTTTATTAATTCCTGACTGACCATAATTAAAGGCCCTCAACTGAGTGCTTTTCTCTTAATTTTCTGTCTTTAGTTTGACTTTAAGTCTGACTGAATAATTGAAATGGAAGACTTTCAAATACTTAATTTCAGGACCCTGAATCTATTTGGAAAGTTTATTGATGTTCAGTTGTGACTGCTGTGGGAGTAGTACCAACATGTAGGCTATGTCGTCTGGACTTGGCTTCTGTAGTATTTGAGTGTGCTGTATTTCCTAAGAGACCACAGAATTCAAGAACAGCAATATTGATTTGAGTTTTCTCTGCCTTTAAACCCACAACTTCCAAAGTTGTAAATTTCTATTTATCAGCCCTCAGCTGTCCTAAATCTGCAGTGTAAACAAGAAACATTCAATGTTCTCATCCTGCACATAGTTGATCCTTGGTGATTTTTGTTCTGTTTTAAAATGGTCGGTGAATTCGTGAACAAGGACACTGATAAAGTTGGCTTTCTGCGTCTATGAAGCTTGCCTGGGAGCTCTTATAACTTGTGTTTTAAGTCCTTCTGTCAGTGATAGAATAGATTGATCCATAATTCAGATTATTTTACAAATCACGTAAACGTGTGTGTCACCATAGAGCCAAAATGAAAATGCATAGTAGATTTATAACTTAAACTTTGCATCCCTGGTAGCAGAAGCTACACTTACATATGCTCAGAAAATCAGATAAAACTACTTACATAAGCAAAATCCAATAGTTTGCTTTGCCATGAGACCGACTCATAGCCTGCTTGATAGATTAAATTTATTGCTAGCCTTTTTCTCAAAAAACAAAAATTTGGACTCGATGTCTTCAACTTGGAATTTTAGGTTTTATTCTTCGGTTTGAAAAACCAGACTGTACCAGATTGTGTTTTGCATAGTTGTCTCTAGGATGTCCGAGTGCTTGACTGCTCTCATTGGAGGACTTGCCTAGATAGTGGGAGTTTCAAAACCGTGTACCCTTGAGTCTTGGCGTCTGTAGCTGCTGCTCTTCCACCACTTCTGTGTAACGCTGAGCAACTTTGGACCAACTTCTCATAGATGGTCCTGTTTTCTTGACTATTGGATGTGAAATATCTGGACCTGATTTGGAGAAGTGCTGAGTGCTCACAGGTGCAACAGAAACCAGTATTGGATGTATTTTGAACGTGTACATTGTTATTTATTTGCAAGTATTCCAGAAGTGCTGCTTCCAGGCAATGCGTGTTGGGCACTCAAAATTAGTTGGTTCCTTTTACTGTCAGTTGGTCCTTTTTACTGTCAGTTGGTCTTGAGTACTTCTCCCTGTTTGTAAATTAAGGTGATGACATTTTACCTTCTACATGCCTGTGAAGCTATGAGGTGGTGGAGTGCTGTGTCCTATAGAGAGACTACTTGGCAGGGTATGAAATCTGCTGGTGGGCAGAATGAAGTTGTGTGGGATAAAGATGATGAGACATTGAGGCGTGTACTAAACACCAGAGGTGAAACGAACTATTGGATGTCTTTCATTTTGTGCGTTGTTACAAGGCTTCATTCTGGGGGGGGGAGATATTTGCTCTTAAAACTATTAATAGCTACTTTGTAGTTCCACATCTATATGAGACAAAGGATGCAATGATACTAATCAGGGAAAATCCAGAGGGAATTATCTAATGCTATGGTAATTGTACACCCATGGAGAGGTCCATGGGAGCAATTACGGCTGTTGTGCATAGCTTGGCCCTCTGAGAAGTCTATGTTTCCTGAATAAAATGAGAAGCTATTTGCCCTTTCTATTTTCCTTCAATTAATTCAGTGCTAATACATTGGTCTGGTGCTTTCCTTCTTGCTGTCTTATATGCGGTCTTTTTCTTCATGCCTTTTTAAGTTGTGTGTTCAACTGAAGGTAGGTTCCACATTTTTAAAATGGATAAAATATAAAGTGTACAGTAGCTTGATTTAACTTTGAGAAATAAAGAAACTTAACAGAATTGCATTTCCATGTACATTTGGCAATGTAAATGTGATGTTTATTTTTTCCAATCCCTTTCACCTTGCTGCAGGCATTAACACATACAGAAAGTGAGTGTAGAGTAAGTGTAGTATAGAGTTTCTGCTTATTTTTGCACAGGCTTAAATTACACAATGCAGGGTGCAAGATAAAAGGGATTCAAGATTTGTATTTCTTTTTATACAAGTAGTTACACTTTCCTATATCTGATCAGGAAAGTATGCTTTATATTTCATATTCTCTGTACTAGAAAGTCATGGACTAACTCGTCCAATGTTTTCTAATATTATCGGGTATGCATCAAGCAGTTAGGTTTATAGCTGTCACAGAAAGCAGAAAGTTCCAATAGATTATACCTATGTTATGTCAGAGAAGATAAACTTTTTTGCATTCTTCGATTGTCTTGGGTTTTGTACTAACTAAAGCAAGTTATAAATTTGCTGCAAATAAACATGCAAGCTCTCTGCCACTTTCAGAAGCAGACTTTATTCTAAGAAATGATATAATGGATGAATAGAATGAACTTTTCAAAACTTTTTGTTAGTATGTGGCACTACTAACATACATAAAGAATATGATCAATTTTATTTCTAACACAGATTGGGATTAAAAACTGCATAAAGGATAAGGAAGAGTATAACACATTTGCTGGTTTATGGAGCAACAGACCTCCGGAGATGGATGCAAATCTGAAATATGTGCCATTTAGGTGTGGAAAGATACAAACATTAGGTGAACTCTTCAAGACTTTGGGTAGGGCTTCTCTGCATTGTCTCTTCTAACAGTGTTCACAGTCTTTATCTTCAGGAGCGTGTGGCCCAGGTTTGTGTAAGGGGAGGCTGAGTAAGTGCGATGGAATTGAAAGCTTTACCTCTTGGATCCATGATGTACTTTTTTCTCTTCTAGGTGACTGCCTAAGAAATATATATATATATTTAAGAATAATTTCTCTGTTTTCTATTCTCAACATTCTAGTGCAGGCAAGTATCTTGTAGCAACATTTATGCTGAATGACAGATTGATAGGTTAAACAGTAAGTCTTAGAGGCATTATTTCTGTACAGTTACCTTAGGTCTTCCTCCTAGGTGTGTAAAATAAAACTCTCAAATTTAAAAACTGTTTTTCTATTTACTCTGTAACAGTCCAGGGGAGGAAAAGAAAAAAAAAAAAAAAAANTGTAGGAGAAGGTACAGATTCAATTAATTTTTTTTCCACATGCTCCTGGCTACTTCAGCTGTCTCTGGGAAGAGGACTTTAGAAATATTCTGCCTCCAGAGACCTTGCTTTCATAGCAGCTATAATTCTTCCAAATTGACTCATGGCAAAAAGTTAGTCTTAAAATCTTCTGTCCCATCTGCCAACTTCTCAACATTTTACTGGAAACTCTTCCCAAGAGTGTCATTCTATTCACCCTAGTGTGCTGGTTAAAAGGACTCTGGCTGTCATTGGGACACTTGCCATCTGGAATGTTGAGAGAATTACTGTCTCTAATATGGTAGCTGCTGGGAACCTCAGTGGAAGATGTGGGCCTCCTTTGTACTAGGTGATTCATTTAAAAGAAAAGAAAAAAAGCCTAGTTATGGCTCTTTAGAGCATACATTTCACATTTTACACAGAATAAAATGGATTAAATATATTAAAAGTAAAGATGAGATAATAATAATCAAGCAGAACTAAGGAAAAGTTACAGTTTACCACAGAGTAAGCTGGAGTTTAATAGTGAAATGACTTGTGAGATTGACAGCTGAGGTAGGTTTCTGTGTTCAAGAAATAGTGGGGGAAACCCCCTTCAAAGAAAGTAGCTTTTGAATTGTTACCTTACTTGTTCAGATGGTGTTTTTATACTGTAAAAAATCTCTTAGTTCCTGGTCAACCCTGGAGGAATTCTAAAAGCAAAACTCCCTTCCTGTGATCTGTAATAGTGTTTTATGGAGAGAAATAGATTCTATACTTTCCATCTGTTCTTTAGTGCTGTCAATTCCTAGACACTAACTCATCTTCCTGTTAAGAGTAGCAAGTCCCTTTATTTACTTCCCGTTTCTGTCCTGGGTTTGAGCCTGGCTGGCTACCCAGGCTGCAAGAGAGAACTGAAGGAGGAAAGCTACCGCTGCCGCTAGCAGCAGAAAGGTCTGCAGGATGTCTTGTGAGAATGGGTCCTTAAACAAGCTGGTATTATTTTCCTGGGCAGAATTTTCAGGTAGCTTCTGCTTCACCTGGTTTCTGTGCTGCCAAAGTTGTAAAAAAGTAAGTAATTGTGTGATTTATCTCATTGAGCTAGAACTTGAATTCTGTCCTATATGTAGGATAGTTAGGATTACTATTAATTCAGATACCATCCCCATCAAAATTTTTTCCAAATATGAATATGTAAGAAGTTGTTTTTCTAGTTTGTTTTTCCTAGATAATATTATATTTCCAAGTTTAGAATGATCAAGTGGATGAACAGACCACTGGGACAATAAGACAGTCTTCTCATTGTTACTGAACTTCTGTGTTGCCTGGATACTGATTTCAACTAAATACATTTGGTTTGGACTTAGGATTTTTAAAGAGATTTAATCAGAAACAAAGACACTTGCATAACATTCCTTAGCATTGTATCCAAAAATGGCCACAAGCTGTAAACAACAAACTGGATGTTGAATGTTTACTGCTTGTCAAAAATCATTCTGAGATTTTCACAGTAGAAAGAATTACATTTTTACTTAGGAATAAAAATCTTGACTAAATGTAACAAACTTTGAAAATTGTTTCAGGGTGAGAAAGCTGATGTAACTGGTATCTGTAGTCTTCTGTGGTGCTCTGAAATGATTTTACTTACCATTATTTTGTTTTTGATGTAGAAACATAAGTTTTCTTCCAGTCATCTGGTGACCTCTCAAGGTATTTATACCATAAATGAGGAAATACAGCTGAGTTTGTGTTTTCATTGCATGACTGGATTGAGCAAACCTTACCTTTGTCAGGAGTCTGTTCACTGATACAGCTCTTGAGTGGAAAGGATTATCATATGATACCTTTTCCTTTCCATAGTTAACTTTCTACACCTTGTGGAAAAATTATGTAATTCGTTATTGGTCAGAATTCTGAAGGATAATATTCCTTACAAAACCTGAGTAACCTCTTCTTTTGCTTGTATTGATTTCCCGGCTTTTAAAAAAGGACAGAAAGAAAAATGCCACTGCTTTCAGTACTATGGAGGAAATCTATAACATAGCAGCCAATAAATGTGTATTGACAACAGAAGCACAGATGTATATCATAGTGGGTGCTGAGAGAGAAATTGAAGCAGCCCTTATATTCTGGCAGTCAGATAAAATATTACTTACCTGCATTCTACTTCACCTGGAGGACATAAGTTTTCATCTCAACTCCTTCCATATCTTTTCCAAATCTGTGCAGCAAGATTGAATAAAATTATATGAAGTCCTTTTTTTGGATAATAAGTACAGGGTGGAAAGAGCAAGAACTGCTTGGTATTTAAAATCATTTGGGAGGTATAGGCAAGAATAGGTACAGATCTGAAATCTGCAAAATGTCAAAATATCAGAATTTCTTGGATGATACTGTTATTATGGGGGTGGGTTAAAGTATTTATTTGCATAGTGATGTGAAAGTCAGTCTTACAACTAGTCATTTACTTTTTTAAAAATTTATCTCACCTGTTGCATCACATTATTTTTGAAGCATGTTAGTCTAAAATTGCATAGCACTTGAAAGTAAATAGCAAGAACACAAACAGACTTGAAAAACTGGGAATGGAAGCCTAGAATTAATATTGATCATTCTATTGTCTGTCATGTTGCCAAAATGAATTGAATAAAAACATACTTTTGCCCCTCACCTTGGTAACTGGTGGGATGATGATTTTAATTTTGTACAGTGTTGCCATGTTTTCCATGCTATATTTGTCTGATGTAACAAGTGAGGCTTATAATTAATTACTTTCTCCCTGGTATGTTCCCAAAGAAATTTAACATCGCAGGCTCATCGGTAAGTTATATCTGGGATGTGCAGTATTTTGAATTGGTGTTTATAACAAGTAACAGTTTATTGGCAAATACTATTAGCGAAAAAAATTGGTTTCTTAATGTTTGTTTAGTAATGGCAAGTGAATCATGAAGATTGATGAACCTGCCCAGGATGAATAAACATACAGTATATGTGTGTGAGATTTCAATCAGAGGTTTGTGTCAAGATGACTGTGGACCAACTAATATTACCTCTTAATCATCTGGAAGAATTAATTCCACTACTCAAGGTATTAAGAAATGATGTTCTAGCATTTTCCTATGCCATACGTGCAGCCACTTGCTTAAATTATATCTAAATTCTGATAAATAACTGTTTTTTTAATATGCATGTATTAAATGAAGAGAATCAAGTGAATGTTACATTTTAATTGTGTTAATGAATAGAAATCTAACGCATCATTTTTTAAGAGCTAAGGAGATGTATTTTGTGTCTAACTTTTCTTCCTCTGAGAACTTTTTCTTCATCATTCCTTTATTAAAACTTCACTTGGCATGTAAGTTCCAGTAGTGCTTTGACAAAATTGCAGTACAGAAGTTGGTATGCATTAGAAGAATTTGCACTGGGTTGTTTTTTCTGTGAATTTGCAGGGGTTGACGATGAAGAGATCATTATAGTCACAGTAAATTACTTATTTTCCAAGTTCCAGCTTTAACTTAATGTTAGATGTCTAAAAAGCAAATTACTGGTCAGTGTGTTACATTGGTAGCATTAAAAGAAATGAGACATTGTGGCCACAGGTGAATTTTTTTCCTAAGTGCCCTACAAGAAAATGTAATTAAAAAAAATTAATAAAAAAAGCTGTGGTAGAGCTTTGAGGAAAGCCTGTAAAACCAGATAGTAATGAGGAAAAAAAACCAAACAGGAGAGCTGCAGATAAGGCAAGGCCTTTATTTGGCTTTGGAAGCTTTGCTTTGCTGAATATTTGATGAAACAGACTGCAGATCACTGCAGTACAAGTCTAGTCAAATCCCTGTTGGCAGTTAGTTGTCCTTTCTGGGATTTCCAGTGACTGATCTGCTCGACATCCTTGTGTGATAGAGAGGAGAGGGAGAAGCAGAGAAAGCAGTGAACATAATGAACAATTAACTTAAACAGCACTGTCTGGACTTTCGGTGGTTTCAGAATGCTGATACTCCACCAGCAAAGTAACCCAAGACAAAGTTCTGCCAGTAAAAAAAGATATTTTAATCAACCTTCACTCAGGAAGAGTAACACGGTATATGAGTCAAACTTTGCATACAGTGAAACCCCTTTTTAAACTACTATTGGAACATAAGGGAGTAAGGTCTAAAGTATAACATCATTATGTCTGTGCCCTTGCTGTTTGGAATAACTTACTGTTATAACGGATTTGACAATGTTAGCCTCATCGCACTTCTTACAAGGGATGCAGTTAACCTGTGGATGAGATTTTTTTAACTACCACTTTTATCTGCAGAGAAGAAAATACAAGCATGTATGGCCTAGATTTTGGGAACAGTACAAAACACTAAGAACTTAAAGGCCACCTGAAAATCTTGAATGTTTTCACACTGTGTAAAACAGCCAACTGAGATAAGGGGGAAAAGTGTGGAAGAAAAATCCACAGTTACGTTTATGTACCAAGGATTTTGTACAGGGCTGATGGGTGCAGGGTTGGAAGAAATGGAAAGGATGGAAAAATAGTGACCAAGAAAGCAGATGGGTGCTGGGGCCGGAAAGGGAATGAGAAATAGATTAGAGAGGAATAGCAGAGTTAAGAGATAAGAGAGAGCAAAGCACTGGAGAAATACACTGTGAAAGGAGCAGGGAAGAGCTAGAGCAACTTTTGAAAAGAAAAATAAAGAAGATGTGGAGGACAAAGATATAAGCAGAGACAGGAAAAATAAAAAGGGATGGAGAGGGAGGAACACAAAGAGTGAGTATAAGGCAGAAGATTGACTAAAATCCATCTTGCCAAAACCAGCAAAATATATACATATATATCTGTCTATCTTTTTAATGCATATAGAAATTACTTTTCTAGATGTAGGCTAACGGTAGCTCCCACCCTGTCCACTGACCTGAGGAAAGGATGGTAGGGCTGTCAAAAAAACAGTGCATGCAAAATTAATTATAAAAATGGAGAAATGTCACCCTAATGATAATAGGAAAAAAAGTCAACTTATGCTCTTTAGTGTGAAGATTTCAAGTGCTATAGCATATCTCTTGGTAATATCAGCACATTATTTTGATGACATTATGAATTGTGTTTATAATGGTCATAGCTAATGTGAGATATTGCTGATTTGGTTTTAGAATGTACACTATGTATAAGTGCATGAAGAGACCACATGCGTGCATAATAATTACATATGGTAGATAAGCAAAAATTTCTCTATTTTGAGAAGTGATTATAGAAACTGGGAAGTTCTGTAGCCAATCTTTACTTGAGAATGAGAGACTGAATAAAACATAAATTTTATATAAAATATAAACTTGCAGGAACTTTACAAGGTTCCCTCTAAGTTTGTAGGAATTCCACTGTATAAAAGTTGCCATAATTCTCTTAAGTATTTTATTTCAAGCTGCAAATAGTCTTTTAAAACATTTGTGCATAAACTTGTGCAAAGCATTAATGTCAGAGTTATTAGGCTAATAATAAATAATAATGATTGGCATAGAAACATGATTTAGTTTGCCTTTTCTGCTCTGTATGTTCCCGCTCTCCTGGAAAAACTGATACTAAACAGATCCACATTTTTGCGTGTGGATCTGTCCAACAAAAAAAAACATTGGAAGGTTTCTTAATTCTTAATCAAGCATATGTGTTTTGATTTTCCAAGTACTATGGCAAGAAGATACATTTGAACTTAACCGCCCCCCCCCCCCCCCCCCCCCCCCCCCCCCCCCCCCCCCCCCCTTTTTGTGTGTGTGTGTGAATACCCAGGTGGTTAAACAGAAAGTTAAGCTTAAATATGAAAAATTCCCTCATCCTTTGCAAGTGTGGCACTGTGGGCTGGAAGAGAACTTGAAGGGTCATCTAATACAAATACCCTAAGCAAGAATGAGACCATAGCAAACAACTGTTACTTCTAGGCATTCTAGCTCATACATAGAATATTGCAGATGATGTATGTTTCTGAGACAGGGAAAACACCTGTGGTTTTATGTGATAACAGACTTATCTTCTCTTTCTCTGCTGGTTTGGAAATTGAAGAAAAGTAGGTGGCTTTCCATTGATATAATACGATTTAGATGGTCTTTCAGATATAAAGGTTAGTTATAGGTTTTTTTTTTAATTTAAAAAAAATGTTCTTGCAGTTGGTCAAGTTGGAAGAAAAATATGGGAAGTATTATACAACATAGCTAGTTCCCTTATTTAGATACATAGTTCCAGGACGTGAGTTTGATTTTTATAATAATTGGTGTGTTGCTATCTAGTACACTGAGAACAATATCAAACAATTACTGAAATGGTCTTGAAATTAATGTGTAATTGTGATATCTAATCTGAACTCATTTATTATGCAAGAGCATTTTTGGAATCCAAAGCCCTCCAGTCTGTTCACTATTGGTTTTGTTGCACCTTACAACTTAAAACTGTCAACAAAATTTTTCCAAAATGGGTTAAGCAGATAAAATTCTTAACTTCATACTTTGGCGTCTGATTTTCAAAAGTACTTCAGTAGGCCAATGGTTCTCTGGTGGATCTGCAGAAGATAATTGTGCTTTTTCTGTCATTCAAATCTGGTTTTTTTAAACAGATACTTTCTTTAGAAACCTTGGGTCTTGATCCAGAAAAACACTTAGAATCTTACTCAAGGGCCAGTAAGTTTAAGGTACATGCTTGAAGCCAGGATGCGCTTCAGTGCTCTCTTGAATTGAGGTATCAAGAAAGTAGTGTTTTCCCCTTAAAAATCTCATTGTAATAGCAAAAGAACATCTTTACAGAAACTCAGACAGCTCTATTCTGAGGGAAAGCAGCTTGCTGATTTTTGCAAAAGGCAAATGTTAATGGATTTAACACCCTTAATGACTGATGTACAATGGGGATAAAAATGAGAAGAGAAATGCTGAAGTGATTCCAGTGTGATTACATCCAAATTATACTGCTCATTTCTTTCAGAACAAAAAACAATAGCAAGCTAATGAGAGCTCTACTTTTTCTTAATACAATAAAGATATTAACCAGCAGGATCTGCAACCTTTTTTTTTTCCTGCAGCTTGCATCTGTTCATATGGCCATATAGAGATAAAACAGTTAATTTCTATTAGCTCCTGAAGTCACATAAAAGCCTAGAAAACTACTGTGGATGCAGTTATATTTTCAGTGATGCATTACTTCATCCAGCCTTAGGTCTAAAATAATAGCATAAAGTCACTATCTGGCCATTATCTCCTTTCAGTAATATGCTGCTTTTTCAAATCCCATCATAAAATTATTTATGGATTATTTGCAGAATTCATTCCCTTCTTTATATCAGGTTTCAATAAAGGTAATAGCAGTCAGGGCCAAGACAACACTAAATGTCTTCATGCAACACTGCTTTTGTGCAGTAAAATAATCTTATCACTTCTGGGAATGACACTGAGCAGGTTAAATTATGGGCAGGCAAGCTTGAAGCAGAATGCAGGGTTTTACGTGTGTAAGCTTAGTGGTGATTAAAATGTTTAAGTCAGGGCTGTAATCTGAGACTGGTGTTTTCTGATTAATATTTGCTGGGGTTGGGAGTGGGGGGTAGAGACAGGGACCGGGAGGTGCTTTTTTACCCAAGCTGGAAAATGTCAGCATCTCATTTTGAAATGTTTAATTTTTGTGTTTCTTCTGTTACAATAAACTATTTCAAGGGCCTTCACAATTAGAAGATAGCTTTTGGTACAGGCAAAGACTGCATCTTCAAGTGTTTTCCTTTACATACAGCTCTGAGTGTATGTAGTGCTGTCCTGCAAATCCCACTAAAACCCAAATTCAGTACCTCACAGCTACCTTACTGCTCTGGTGTGGGGAAGAGTAATGAAAATCTGTAAATCTTTACATATATGTACTGTCCATGTCTAGTGTGTGTGTATCTTGTGCTGATGAGGGGTTTAGGAAGGAGATGCAGTGCAATGCTCATGACACTGTTGTGGTGTAGCCACATCAGTCAGTAAAATTGCTGTGTGTTGGATGAGACCAGCATGCAGATGAGAGTGAGTTGGATCGAAGATGAGGAACTCAGAGAAGACATTAGTTGGCGGAGGGAATTGATCAAGATCAGTTAGCCGTAATATCAGATGCTGTGGCTAAGCACTGAGTACCCTCTGTCAACTGTGTTCTGACTCTGGGTGTGTGGTGACACCTACCTGCTCCTGGATTGCAGCAGTAGCAGCCACTGGCCTGTGTTACTGTACTTGCAGAGCTGCATCTTTCCAGCGGGGTACAAGGTCTTGCAGGTTTTGGTTTTTTTTGGGTTTTTTTTGTGTTTTTTTTTTTTTAACGTGGTCTGCTTTTCCATGAGTTCCTTAGGTTTAGTCTACAATGTAAATTTCTCTTCTTCAAATGGGCAGGATCTACAACCTGAGTACTGATACTACGGGAGCTAAAAGAATATGAGTCAGTCATAGTTATCTAAATACCTAAGAAGTAGCTATAGGCAAGAACAAATGCTTGTTGTTTTTGAGTCTCTTCAGGAGTTTGATGTTCAAGTTCTCATTAGTTTTTCTCCTAAGTATAGCTGTGTTGGATTTGTTCAGTCATTCTCTCTAGCTTCTCACCAAGAGCTATGTATAACCTAGCAATATATGCACTATATTCCACAACTACATTGTCACAAAGGAACAATGCTTGCGTGTTCATGACAGCCAGAATGTGTTGGATACTGCCTTTCATTAGGGGAAAAAATTACAGCATGCCAGTACTTTGCATCTAAAGAATGTATTTAAAAATAGAAAGTGGTTCTAGAGAACTTCCAGGCTCACAAATAGCAGACATGCTACAGTTTATCTCCATTTCCTAAAGGAACACCATCTGAGTGGTGAACTGAACTTTGGTCAAGATAGTAGGGTGTTAGGATTGAGAATAACTAATGACGAGCCATGAGAAACACCAGGAAAGGTTATGATTATTTTGTGTTAAGGATCCTCCCAAATGTGTTGGTGGGATTTGTTTTCTTTGTTTTTAAAGACCATCACTGATGTTACAGTAAGTCCAAAAGCAGTATTCAAATATTCCTGAATTTACCGTAAGCCATAAAATATCTTGTAGCGATATAAACATTGTAAAATAGGAATGACTTGTTTCCCAGACCTAGTCAGTAATTCAGACCTTGATTATAGTTCTTTTAGTCTTTGTGTAAGAAATGGGGAAGAGGTAGAGAGATTAAGAATAGTTTTTTCATTTTTATCAATATATTTTAAACCGTTAGGTAACACTGATTTCAAAATTTTGCTGATTTCTTCCATTTTTATGGATTATGCAGATTGAAAATGTTAGGACCTCACAACAAATATACTGAGTCAATACACGTATTTAGTGTGTGTGACACGTCAGAACTTTATTACCTTAGTGATACAAAGGCACTTATTTTCTTTTGAATTGCATCCATGGCAGTTGTGGTAATGGTGGTTTGATACATTGTTAGCTGTTTGGTGGTGGGAAGCACAAGATAGTAGAAAAGTGGAAGGAAGTGTCTGTCTTAGAAATGTATTGGTTGAATAGTTCAGACTCTTGTGCGTTTTACTTCCACTGTCTTTTGCAGTCTCATGTAAGCATTTCTCATAGAACAGTTTTTTCTTTCTCTGGCAACAGCTAAGACCTCATGCATCTGGTAACACGAGAACAGGTAGGCTAGGAAATAAGTTACGTACCTCGGCTTCTGTAAATGCAAGTCCCCTAGCAGGTAGTATACTCTTAAGCACAGTGCAGCAGCCATTCCACTGCTTTATAATCCTCTTGATAGGTCTGTATTCCACTTTAATTAGATAAATGTAAATAGAACTTAATGGTAAGATTTATCTGACATTTGCGTCAGCAAGTTCCCGTGGCAGTGCCATGTTTTCTGGCCAGACAGGCAGCAGGAATGGAAAGCGGGGCCTATGTGAAATCAGTGGAAGAATAACTATGGCTAGTGGTGACAGAGAGGGAGGTATGTGATGTTGGTGCAGCTCTGGGACATGCTCAGCTATTGGGATGTTTTGTGAAGCTTTTTGTCATAAAGCTACTCAGCCCTAGTAGGTATCTCAAAAGGGAAAAGCTGCCATGACAGTAACCACACTCTCTCTTCCTTCTCTGGGTAGATGAAGGCTAAATTGTTTCTTCTTTTATCTGTTCTGTGAATTTAGCAATTGTACCAGGGGTTTATTCTATGCAATTTCTGTCCATATGGAGTACTCTACTATTCAAAGTTTCTTGAAAGTTGGTGTGTTGGGTTTTTTTCCTGTCACTTTTGTGTAAAAACTTTATATTGCATTAAAGCCTTGCTGGTGGAAGTGCTCAATTGCATATATTAATAACTGCATCTGTTAGCTAGGTTGTATATAGCTTTAATTAAGGCAATTTCATCTGCCAGAGGGCCTTGTCCTTCTTTATTATTCTCAGACAGATTGAATTTGCATTCAGCTGACTACAATCAAAGATTTCTAATAAAAATGAAAGTTCCACAACAGAATCTTCTCTGTCCTGTTAATTAAACATGAAACTAACTGTTTCTGCTCCCTCTGTGTTGACTTAAGATACATAGGCGAGAACACTGTAACTTGAAAGCCTCACAACCAACATTTTACTCTGACATCCAGTATACACTGGGTCTCTGAAGCCTAAGAACGCCTAAGAAGCAAAGTGTTGCTTTTGAAAAAGGCAAAATCATTTCTTGGAGTTAGGTATGGTATTTCTGGGATGAGAAATCTTGACAGAGATGTTTATACTTCGTAGTCAAAGTGTTCAATTAAACAGTTTCATATTCTGCATAGTGTATGGTAGGTTCACATATCTGCCACATAAATATGGCATATGTTTACATATTTAATTTCTTAGTCTTAGTTGTTTTAAGTATCTTAATGTGGTGGAGGAATCATTGTCTCGCCTCTCTCCTTTTCTCCGTTTCCTGTGGTTAAAACTTTGAATTTGGCATTCATGGCTTTGGAAAGCTGTGTAACATTCTACATAACGTCCCTTTTGTAAAAGTGTTACAAAACTTCAACAGAAAAATACTTGCATTACTTGCATAGCATGTAGAGTCATAGAATGGTTTAGGTTGGAAGGGACCTTAAAGAGCATCTAGTTCCAACCCCCCTGCCGTGGGCAGGGACACCTCCCACTAGACCAGGTTGCTCAAAGCCCCATCCAGCCTGGCCTTGAACACTTCCAGGGATGGGGCCTCCACGACTTCCCAGGGCAACCTATTCCAGTGCCTCACCACCCTCATAGTGAAAAATTTCGTCCTAATATCTATTCTAAATCTCCCCCTCTTCCAGTTTGAGGCCATTCCCCCTTGTCCTATCACTACATGCCCTTGTAAAAAGTCCCTCTCCAGCTTTGTTGTAGGCCCCCTTCAGATACTGGAAACCTGCTATAAGGTCTCCCTGGAGTCTTCGTTTCTCCAGACTGACTGACTCTCTTCTCTGGACTTACATTTGGCAAATTAGGATCTTGCAGTTTGTCACCATTAATTAGAGGGATGTTTATATTAAAAAAAATTATAATAAGAAGCATAACCCTTGGTCATCAAGCACTTGACTCACAAGGATTTTTTTTTTTTCCACCCCAGACCAGAATGATGCAACTATTTCCAAGATCGTCCTGAGAGTGATTTCCTCCCCTAAATTACCATCAGGATTGCTGTGTCTTCCAGACAGAAATTGGTTAACTTTGCTGTGGGACATTAGGAGAAGTTTGGCTCAGTGTAATGTCACATGGCACTTGAAAAAACTGTGTCAGGTGAAGCTGTAAAGCTTTCAGGTCATTTGAGGATTATGAAAATACTACTTGAATAAGAGAGATCCTTGGATTAGTCCCTTTAAAATATAAAGGGAGAAGTAAGCATTCTCTTGGCCACATTTGCATTCAGTAATAAAACGCAGTTTGAATTAAAGCCCCTCGGCATACATATACGCAACTATTGTGAATGCAATAGCAAACAGGTCATGCATGTGACAGTGCTTATGCAGCTGCTTTTATGGTACCTAGTGAGGTGTGTCCTGAACTCTTGAAGGAGGCAGCAAAACTTTGGAAGGAAGGAAAGAAGCAGCCAACCACTTGGTCTGATGTCCTCTTCCTTACTGTAAGCTTGCCCTCCTGCAGAGACACTTCCTCTTAGTCCCACTCCCTTGCTGGACGTGTGCAATAGTGTAGTGCAAAGATCTAGAGAATGACATAACATTAAGTCTGCCCTTAGTAAATTTATAGTGTTTGAGAACTAAATGGTCACTTGCCTAGCATAAGAGAACTTACTGACTATCCCAGGAAAATGGGAAGATATGACAAAAATGCTTGTAACTATACAGTGGCCTCTACTTAGTAGTTGCAATGTTAACAGAGTGGGGAAGAACTCAGTTCTGAGGATCTGCATGGGTGGAAGATCATTGGGTTATGTATGAAGGCATAACATAGTAAAAATAGTGTAATGGTGGTACAAAGGAACTTATTTTGTTCAGATCTGTGTTTTTAGCATCTACTTAATTTGCAGTAAGCTCACTTAAAAATCTAAATCCTTGTTTAGTTGCAAGTTTTAGAGGGGGGGGGAAAACTGATCCCTTTGTTTCTAAAATACTTTTGTCTTTCCTGTCCTTTAAAATCAACAAAACCCAAAACCATACAGATGAATTTACTTAAAAAAAAGAATTTAAAAATTTAGTGGTCCAATCCATTTAGGGTCATAGCTGAGGAACTTCCTTTTCATTCTACCTCTGTCTGACTCTCACTGCAGACTAGAGGAGCAGACATCCAAACTTCTTCTTCTGTCTTTATGGTCCCTGAATTTTAGACACTATTTGAATGCATGATATCATCAGTGAGTAGTAAAATGAAAGGGAAAAGATGAAAAAAATAAGATGGTAAACATCATTGGTGAGACAGATGAGGAGCAGGTTGAAGGCTGAGAAGAGCGGGGAAAATGTTGAGGAGATTGGAGAAAAGGAAAATTCTTTGGATGAGGTGCAGGTGAAAAAGGACGCAATAGGAAAATAAAGAAAGTGAGAAGAGACTAGAAAATAAAAACTGAAGGAAACCATTCCAGGACAAGAATTGAGGTAGGCTTTTGAGGATGAAGACTAGAGCATAGTAACGAGAAGATAAGGTGGAAGGACTTTCTCTCCTGTGAAGAAATGGAGGAAACCGATAAAGAAACTCCACCCTAAGTTACAGTGAATGATCATTCAGTGATTCCACAGCCAGTGTGAATAGGAGCCATGTGAATGGGGAAGAGACATCACTAAATTAGAGGGAAATCAGCACTGCTAAAGCAAGAAGAGAACCTTACGAAGAAAAGACTGGGAAGAGTTTAAGTTCATGGGAAAAAACCCTCACCACAAATTCATTCTTTCGTCCTTGTCGACAATGTAAGGATGTCCTAGACATCACTGTCCCTGCACAGCCACTCCCAGGCCACCCCCCAACCTGCCCCTGGCCCAGGACTCCATGTCAGCCCCCTGGGGCCATCAGCCCCTGCCCCAGCAACAGTGGAGCAGGGCTGGTCTCCAGCTCCCCACAGCTCTGCCCTGCCCGGCCACAGGCCACACAGAGTCATGCCCACCTTTCGGCTCACATCCCAGCCCAGCTTTGGCCCATCCCCAGCAGCACTCATAGGTAGCTCCTACCGCTCCTGGTGCCCGGCTCCCATGGAGCTGTGCCTTGACATGCACACAGCTGGCCCTTGATTGCCTAATAATTTTTTCTCCTACTTTAAAACACTAGGAGGTCAAGCAATACTGATGTCAGCATTCAGGAATTACTGTGAAACTGCTGATTGAGTTACATGGAGCACGCAAGTTAAGAGCAAGGTTTGTGAAGCGTTGGTACCGTGCTTTTATTAGACTAACTAAAAATCCCAAACATTTGGATATATAGTAGCTTTGCTGGGTCTGACTTTATCTATCAATGTCCTTAAGAATGTTCTTGTGGTCCCAAAACTACTGTAAAGGACAACAGAGTCTACTAAAGAGCTGAAGGTTTTTCTCCTGCAGGAAGGTTACTGGAAGCAGTGTTGCTTATACTTTTGCTGGTGAGTTGGAGGGAGAAAATGATAGGTTTGCTGATCACACTCAGTTGCTTTAGTTTGTAGACTAGAAGTGTGAAATTTAAATGCATGATTGAAATAAATGGAAAATTGCATAAGAAATATGTTTGGATGAATGTGATGTTATCCAAACCAACTTAATATTCTTTTCTCAGATTGCAGGCTTTGAAAAAATGAGAGAGGAATATTTGTCCTATTAGGGAAAAGCAGGTAGGCTAGTGACGATGCTTGACTAGGGCAAAGTAGAATAAAAAGAATGTAAAGCCTATTTGTTTTATAGAAGTCCTCAGGCGACTGTGTGCTCTTTGTTGCCTTGCCTTCAGAAGCATAAATCCAAACTTGAAACTGTCTAGAGAAGAACAGTAAAAATAATGGAAAATAGGAATGGCAATACAACACTAACAAATACAGATTTTATTTTTATAGACATGAAGGAGTCAAAATTCTAAAGACAACAACCAGTTTTCTCTGTTATCTTCTAGTTTGTATGATAATGTGAGAAAAAAAGAATGCTCTTGGAACTGAAGTGCAGCAAAAGGCAGTAACGCTTCAGTGAAATTCCCAGTTTCATTAATACCAATTGCAAGGAACTGGGTTTGAAATCACTGCACAGATCATACAAGGGAATTCTCAAGAGTGTGCTGTTCCCCAGGCTCCCATTTGCCTCACTGAGCATTCTAGTGGAGGTAATGATAAAAACAATAATTAAAAAGTCATTTGTTCTGTAGGATTGGGAGGATTGAGTTGATCCCTTGCGGGGTCAGGAGGATTGTTTTTCCTCAATATGTAATGTTGCACAATTGATTTAAGATCATAGTTGTTATTACATTTTGGTTACGTTTCATTCTAAAGCTGTTAATCAGTGTGGTTGCTCTAATGCAATAAAAATTGACTTACATGATAGATGTTAGGTTTCATTTAATTGCTGGGTTTTTGTTCTTTTTTTCCTTTTTTTTCTTTTTTCCCTCCAAATAGTTCAATTGTTTGAAACTTTTAGTCTAGAAGTTACTTCTTGCTGGTTGATCTGGCAATTTCTTAACTGCACCTCCAGTAATACTCAGTTTATTGGTGCATTCAAGGTGATAATTCCAATTATTTTCCTTTTGCTCCAGATCAGAGTGTAAGTGGTGTAACACAGCTGAAAGTTTCAGAGTTGGCGAAAATGTTTTTGAAGTGGGGAAAAATACTGTGCTGCATATACAGAGAAAATTGCATCTCTTTTTTTAGTAATGATAAAAATAACAAGAATAAATCTTGAACTACATTCACACAGTTGCACATGCAGTATAGATACAGAAGAAATATTTCAAATTGGATGATTTATTTTTTGCAAAACCAGCACAAGGCATTTAAATCATCTATTTAGTGAAGCTCACTATGAATCAGTAATGTGAGGTAGCTATGAAGAAGGGAAATGAAAGTGTAGGGTATGTCAGGCAAAGTATTTCCAGTAGACATAAAATTATTAATACCATTGTATTAAGTCACTGATGAGAATTCTTCTGTAATTTTGCTTGTACTTCTTGCTGCTCTTGTTCAAGAAGTGTGAATTTAAACTGGTGCAGGTAACAGTAAAGGCTGTGGGCTGATTATAGCAAAGGAGAGACTGTTTTATGAGAGATTTGGAAGACCTTGGCTTGTTTAGCCTAGGACAATAAAAACTTAGATTGTGGCCTTTAAAAATGTTGACGGGGTAAACATCAGGGAAGGATAAGAATTAGTTAAGATTAAGGACAACGTTCACCCTAAAACAAAAGGATATAAACTGACTCTGAATAAAATCATAGAATGGTTTAGGTTGGAAGGGACCTTAAAGATCCATCTCATTCCAACCCTCCTGCCGTGGGCAGGGACCCCTTCCACTAGACCAGGTTGCTCAAAGCCCCATCCAACCTGGCCTTGAAATAATGAAAAATTAGTAACTTTAGCCTGGAAATTAGGAGAGAGTTTCTAAAGAGAACTATGGTAAAAGTGGACCTTATTACGTTGGTGAATAATCTCAGATGATGTTTGTGATGACATAAGGAAGGATGGAGGCAAAGGCCCAGGAGGTTTCCTGCAGTTTTGTTTTTGTTTCTGTGCATATATTCAGGTGGTTGTTTCACTGGGGAGAACCAGAAGGGTTATCTGGAGTACTTTGCTTATCATTCTGGAGACAGTTTTTGTAAAAGATCCCTATTTATTGTATTTCTGTTCCAAGCCATTAAGGAAATAAGGAGTTGATAGTTAATTTTCTTAAATGACTGTGATCAGTATTTTTTCAATTGCTGAGGTATACTTTCTTGGTGTGCCAACATTTAAAATGAACTTTAGCAAGCTGAAATACTCAAGCGGACTCTTCCAGACATGTGAGTTGTAACTCTGCTTTGGCATTGCCACCAACAGTAGTGACAGTGAAGAGGTATGGGAAGATGCAAGAAGCAGTAGCAGCCTAGGAGGACAGGCAAGGATGCAGCACTAAGAAAGTGACGACAGGGAGGTGAGGCATCCCTGGCCATTCTGGGCAAGGGCAGATGAGGTGGGCAGCATCAGCAGGCAAAGATGCAGCTTTATGTGGCCAGGAGGGACAACAGGGAAGGTCGAGGGTGGGAGGTGAGAACAAAGGGAAGATAAAAGCTGAGAACTTAG
This sequence comes from Himantopus leucocephalus, assembly GCA_003993805.1. NCBI lineage: Eukaryota > Metazoa > Chordata > Aves > Charadriiformes > Recurvirostridae > Himantopus > Himantopus leucocephalus. The sequence continues at coordinate 41,770,855 of RSEF01000003.1, read as the reverse complement.
GGCTGGTAGGACAGTCCTGTGAGAGGTATAAAGAAGTACACAGGAAGAGGAGAAAGTAGTAGCAGTGAGTCACGTCCCAAAGAGCGAGGTGAACAGTAAGATGCATTTGCTTCCTAGTGCATTTGAAGTTGACTCTGTAGAGAAGGATTTTGAGAGGGTGATATTGCACATAACAGAAAAGTTGTTCTGTGCTGGTGTAGGGATTTGTTCTGTCTTTCCTGAAAAGTTGGGAAGTACATGTAGATTTCTGACTTTTAAACTATCTTTCTGCAAGGCTTTCTTCTCTAGATCATTTTTTCTAAACTTTTTTTCTTACTGGGTTCCACCTCATGTCTGGGCTCCCTCATTTAGTAAGGGGATAGTTGACTTGTTTATGCAAACCTTATAATGAGAAACTCTTTGCTATAAGCTCTACAGTGGAGGCAGGAAGTTTTCTCTGTAATCTTGAGTTCTTTAGGAGATCTCTATTTAATCTGTATTTTGTTCTTAAGTTGTGTCTCTGTGCTCTTGACGCAGTGTGCATGCATTCATAGTTGTTTGAGATGGCTGTGCTGCAGGCAGTAAAAACTTCACATGGGCATGTGCAGGCCAAAAATAACACAAGTTGCCCCTGGGCAGTCTGGGAAGCCCATTCCCAGCTGCCACAGGCTCCCAAACCTTTATAAAAACTACCAGGTATGGCTGGTTCTGACAGTTGTAATACTTTCAACAAGTTGTTACATCAGGATCCCCCCCGTCCCCCTGACTGGCTAGCATATGCAGTCCAAAACAAATCCACAGTTTTAAGTAGTATAGTCACATCTTCCACTTTTGTCTGTTCTTGAATGCCTTGTCTGATTTGCCTTAGCATCTCTAGAAGAAAAACAACTTTTGTGCACGATAGTGATGGCCACTGAGCAAACAAGAACCATTTAAGTCTTTCCTTTTCTTTGGGCTGCCCAGTTGTGTTCTTCCCCTCTTACCCCAATGCGGAGAGTTTGAGAAACCAAAATATAACGCGGAATTCATAGCAGCTCTATTTCTTGTCAGGGAATAGTGCCAGAAATACAGCACATTGTGTCATGGCTCCTTATGGATGCTGTAAAGTCCTTGAAGAAATCTCACAGATTATAAGGATGTATATGTACATATATCTATGTATATGGAAAAATTCTGAAAGGGACCTACTGAAAAAGAATGTTGACTTTCAATCCACCTTTAACCTTTAGATGTAAGGTCCTGTGCACCTTTAATAGAATTTGCTGAATTGATTTTTGGAGATTCCTGTGTATTAATTGTTCTGCCTCTCACTTGTGGGTAATGATCTCCATTTTAATAATAATGAAAAAGTGACAATAGTTTGCAAAGGAATTGCTACATTTATGAAAGTGCTATGCTGGTCTTTCAGACACTGATATATAGATTAGGATGTGTCCTGATAATTTATTATTGATGAAATGCTGGAAATATTCAACTGCTTTTAAATGTATAAAAGTGAAGAGGAAGGGAGAAAGAGAAACAGACCGATAGTCTGTACAAACTTCTTTTGAATATATGAGGTTAAACCAAGGGTGAATATTATGTTCTGTATTCTTTTACAGATCAGCTGAGCAGTGTGATGCTTTATCTGTGGATCTACAAAGATTGTATTGTCACCGTTATGTGTGTGAGCTTTTTATAAGGATGAGGTTATCTAACGTTATTACCTTATTTAAACAGATAAACTATTAAGTTTGAAGATAGGAGTGTTTTTTAATTTCTTTTTAATTCTGTGACACTTTCAAATCACTTTTGATTAACAACTGGTTACTTAAGCTTATATAAGAATGGGAATGAATTATATAATGGGATGATTTCCCAGCTTTTCAGCACAGACATTATTACTCTTCCTACAAGAACTATTCATCTGCCATATTGCTCTTCAGGACTTACATTAGCGTGAGTCTTTAGGACAGACTCCAGGAAATAACAGAACAGTAATTGACTCTCAGTATGTTGGAAGCGATTCGTAGCTGAATGCAACTCTTCTCAGCCTATTAACAAGGATGCCATTTACTAGTCCTTAAAAGGTGACGGAATTTTGTTTGCTGTTGCCTTTGTATGTGTAACTATTAGCTGTGGCTAGAGGTTTATCTAGCCAGATGAGTGCAAAAAATTGCTGTATAAATGTCTATTGAAGAGTGTACAGTTATGTAACTCGGCAATTAAGGGTTGTGATAGAGAAGAGTGGCGATAACCTAAGGAATTTGTGAAGGGGGGTTTAGCATTGCCCAAATGTTATTTCTGACACTTCTCTGACGAAAGGTAGCATAGGATGCCTACCAAGAGTAGATGGAACTCTTTTTTTTTTTTTTTTTTTTTCTTTTTGGGTGGGGGGTATGTTTCATTAAAAAAATGATACTGCTGATAAGAGCTCAGAAGTTTATTCTGGGGCATTATGTCTGTGTTGATTCAAGGGGAAAGTGTCATCTGCAGAATCCTTAATCTTGCCTGTTACAACAGCTCTGTCATGCCAGCAGTGCCCAGGCGTTGGTGGTCAGGCTTTACACTTAACTTGTGAGATCTGATGTGCTCAGCCTTTTCTAAGGAAATTGCCTAAAACCTGCTTCAGAGCAGACCGCTTTTCTGTTGTATTAAGAAAACTTCATCTATAAGCTCCTTTCCCCAGTATTGTCTATGAAGAGATTAAGGTGCACAACCTTGTCTCTACGTTGCTTTTATCATCTTCTCTAGATTAACTGTAAGGGAGTGGGGGAGAAGAGAAATAAAAAGGATGTAGCATGGAGATGAGGTCAAAACGTTTTAGAGATAATCAAAAGAGCAGCTGCTGCAAAGCAAAAAAAGCAAGCACACACTCCTGCCCAAACAACCAACAACCAACCAATCAAAAAAAACCACACCAAAAGAACCTCACACTAAAAATGCAGGAGGCTTTTATTTATGCTTTTTTTTTAATTCCCCCCCTGGAAATTGAACTCAGTTACTCTACACTCTGTACATACTGTGGCTCTCATCACTGTTTCTTAGGCAGGGAGGGAGTTGTTCTTTTTGCTTCCATGAATAATGGATATCGAAATTCTCCTTTTGAAGATGCTTCGTTTAGCATTCTTTCTTCCATGTGGGACAATCATCTAGATGTGTGGGTAGGTTCTAACAAATTTCTGTAGGCTTGTATTTAATGTCTAAGCTTCTATTGATGAGCTGTGTTTCCAGAATGCAGTTAAAAAAAATTAAAGAGATGTTAAATGAAATAGAAGTAGACAACTTCGAATGAGTAAGGCAAAACAGAAAAACTGTTTTTTGCTAGAAAAACAGACAGAATCAAGACACAGTGAAGGAGAAGGATCAGAGATGCCAGGAAACAAGACTATTTCTGACCGCAGTGTCCAGTGACGTAACACAAGATAGCTCTTCACCTAGCATAAGGTCATGTTGGCAAGATTCAGAGATCCTGTGCATCTTGCCAACGCTCACATGACGCTCACAAGCACACTGCAGACTGGCAGATAGCAGTGACTATCAGTGGCAGATGCCTGGAACCTAGGGATTAGAGCACTATTTCTGTATTTATATAAACACTTGTCCTCCAGTGTTTCTGAAGCAAGTAAGAAAGGAAAA
>RSEF01000003.1:41661754-41706313 GCA_003993805.1 Himantopus leucocephalus | reverse complement strand
CAGGTTGGCAGTACTGGCAATACTGAAAAATAGCTGGTTTTACTAGAAAATACAGAATGAAGCAAAAACTCTAGATCAATGAAAGTGCTTTTATATCATGAGTAATTAGCCTGCTTAATTGCTTTTCCCTACAAATGTCATTTAGCCCACATACCTAGTAAGTTTCAAAAAGATGAAATATGAAAGGAGCATTCATATATTGGCCATAATTTCATCTCATAGCTTTAAACATGAGAACAAAGTAAGTTCACATGTTTAGAAGAGATATTCCTCAGTCATCACAACATAAACAATTCCAAATTTTTTATTGGATTAGAGTGAAAGAAGATTAAAATTAAATTTTTCTTGCAGAGAAATTACTCTGTATTTCTTCAGGACAGCATCTCCCTCATTTTCTCCTCAAATATCTGCTGTTGTCTCTGACAAGTGGATCACTGTGAATACTTGCTCTTAGCCAATACAATATTCCTGCAGTCCTAAAGACACAGAAGACTAACAGTGAGCAATATGTTATGGCTTTTCTGGCGGCTTTGTGATTTGTTTTCATTAACATTAAACCATCCAGGTGATGTTTTCTTTTCACTATCCTCTCTTAAAGGCATTGTACTTAAGCTATTTTCAGGTGTGTACATCAAGTGGCTTGCAATTCTTCCAGGATTCTGAGCTGAGATTATGAAACACCACAAAATGAAACTCATTTCTCAAATCAATGACTTCAAAATTAGATCAAGAAATGGTTTGAAGTAATGTATTCCTAATAAAATATGAGATGAATTATGAGGTTCCTTACTCAATTTATATGTTTTCAACTTTTAAGAATAAATAATATTTGCAGATAATTGCATCAGAGTAAAACTTCTGAAAGGTTATAGCATGTATTTTTCATAGCCTGGCTTTTACGAGATTTTTTTTTTTTGGTGAAAAAATGCTTTTCAGTGTTTCTGGTCATTTATAGATTATGGTTTATACAAGTTTATATGGGGAATATTTAATCATTTTTCCTGTATGACAAGTGCAATGTAAGATAAGGTGATAAATTCAGACAGTTGGAGAAAGGCCTCTGTCAAATAAACCTGGCTTTTTACTTTTCTTATTATACATGTGAATTCTAAAAGCTGACAAAGTGAACCAGCTGCTTTCCAGCCTTGATTCAAACAGATTCTTACAGAGAGAGAAGTGTGAAAATACTTACCCAAATTTAGCTAATTTGTTTTATTCATTAATCTGAGTAACAGAAAATTGATCATCTACTCTGGTAGCCATGTCTTTTAACCCTCTACTCTCATGTCTGCCAACCTCTTGTCCAAAAAGCTATTCAGTTGTCACTCAGCTGAAAAGGTGCTTCCTTGCAACATAGCCAATGGCTATATTCTGCCAATAAATCTAGGAAGCAACATCAGAATACAACAAATATGGCCCAGTGCTGACTTTTGTTAGACTGACACAGTGCCTCTTCAGGTCCATAGAAAGTCACTGATTCATTTTTAATGGGCTTTTAATATCCTTTATTATTTATTGCAAACCACAGAGAATGTATTATATTTTAAGCAGGGCTTCCCACTGGAGTAGATGCACTAAGTGACAGGGTGGGATTCAGTTGCTTAAACACTGTGTTTGATGCCACTGTAATGGCTTTATGGCATCCTGCTCGTCCTCCAGCCTCCACTCTGGCATGCTATGTGCCTCTCCCAAATCCTCTGTCAGGCTTGTGCTGAAGCCAAATGGTTCTGGTTATTTCCAAATGGATCTTATGCTTTAGGAATTGAATTATTCTCTCACTATCTGAACTATTATTGTTACCGCTGATAAAGGAGGATGCATTTTACTTATTAAAAAAAACTCATCAAAATAAGAACTGTTCTAGCTTTCTGTCTGCATCTAGCTTAAATTCGGTTTATCATCCTATGGAAATACCTTTCTGTAACCTGAAGACATGTTTCCAATAATTTGCAATTAAAGCAGAACATATGGTCCTGCAAATATATACGACACGGCAGTTTATTGGACTAAGATAGCTCTTATTCTGATTTTGCTCAAACTTCTTTTAAATTAGAGTCCATGACTAACAATTATTTTCAAACAGAATGTTAAAGTGTTGTATTCTAATAACTTTTCACCCGTCTTGCCTGTAAATAAGAATAAGATTACCATTGAGGAGTAAAGTTTAAATATTCCTTCTGATAGAACAGTTTTAATGTAAGAAGAAGTGTGCTGAGTTGGTGCTAATTCTTTGACACGCTGACGGTTTTCAGTCCTTGCAGTCAATGCAAGTGGAAGGCTTTAGAACCTGTCAGAAAATGGCCTGTGCTTTTCGGCATTGAGCCCTGCGCTGTATGTGTTGCCTANGTTTTCAGTCCTTGCAGTCAATGCAAGTGGAAGGCTTTAGAACCGGTCAGAAAATGGCCTGTGCTTTTCAGCATTGAGCCCTGCGCTGTATGTGTTGCCTGTGTGTCTGTGACCTCCTTGTAGGGAGGTAGACTAATGGCTGCTCCTGTCATGCCAAGAGAAAATAGAGAACCCAAATTCCAAATCAATTACGAGCTCTTAGGTACGAAATAAACACCTTAAAATTTCCTACATATATTTTGATAGTTCTTTATCCTGACTCTGCTGTCAATTGAGGAGGCTTTCCTGAACTCAATGCTGCAGTGAAGGTTTAAGATTGGTGTCTGTAGTGAAGAAGTGCAATGAACAGGAATGACGGAAAGGCTTGAAGTTAGACAAGTATTTATTTTTATTGTAACAGTGAGTTTTGAACTAGTCTACCTTCTTTCTAGTCACTCTGCTCTCGTCCTGAGCTATGAGCTTGAACTGCATTTTAAAATGGAGGTCTGAGAATACAATTAACATGGTGCATCAGGCACGATGGTGGGGACAAGCAGGCTTAACTTGCAGAGCTGTAGCTCTTTGTCTTCTTCCCAGTGGTATCCACTCCCCTTATCTCTGTCCTTCAAAGGAAAAGGATCATAAGATGAGGTGCAGTAACAAGAGAGAGGATTTTTCTTTTTTGCTTCTGTTTTTTTAATCCCTTTTGCCTTACAGGCAAGGAGATGGCTGCCTTCATTTTCTGCAAGAAAATAAAACTTCTGCATGAACCCAAGAGACAAGAAGATTTATCTGGGTTACAGAATAAGAAATGTACTGGATAAAATAGCTTTCAGGGCAGAATGAAAAAGCCCTGTTTTTATTTTTCTGCCATATTTGTGCAGAACTGTAGGGTTTGGTAGTGGGTCTGGGTTTTTTTTTTACGTAGTGTTTTTTTGTGTCCAGAGTTAATGGAAAAAAATCATGTCCTCTTCCACACAGTTCTTTCTCAGTTGTGATCTGCACAAGTTGCAACAGAAATCTGGAAGGAGGTGCATAAGACTTCTAGTAAGGTACTATGGCTGTATTCTGAGAAATTTGGCTCTGAATAGAAAACACCAGCCAAGAAAAGATATTTTTTGACTCTTCTTCCCTTGAGTATCTGCACAGTATCATCCAGAAAGCTAAACACTTTAGCAATTCTATTTTATATCATTCTGAGTCATTAAAAAAAAGAGTAATAACAACACAAGACTCAGGGGTAGTGGGTCAAACCAAGGGATGAGGCTGAGTTATTTAAACATATTGTCTAGAGTCATTTGAGATATTCTCCATTATCCAAAATCTTTGGCTAACACTCAGGCATCCAGATACAGACATCCAGGATTTACAAAGTTCCTGCATCTGTCTGGGATAACAACTGCAGTTCAAGCAAGCTATGCCATGCCTAATACATGCCAAACATGACACTAGATATTTACCTCAGAAACCCAAGAGCCAATGTTCAGGTTGTCATTTTGCTCCATGTTTGTTTGCACTTCAAAGCATATAAATACTATTTAAAATAGTTAATTTTTGTTGACTTTCACATTTGAACATCTTGAAGTAGGGCTATAAAAACTGCAATTCTGTTGCTAGTCAAAAGTACTAAGCCACATCTATTAATCCAATGTGTAAAGGAAGCAATCCATGGTTTCTATAGAATATATGTAAATGTCCAGTCTTTTGAAGTTTAAGTCTTAACATGCTACTAAAAAGGACAAGGTAGATTGTGTTACAAATGTAAGTACTCATTTTTCTTTGTTCTATTTTTGAGTCTCTTAGAAGCTAGGAAAATACTGTAAAAGGCAAAACCTAGAAGTAATACAAAAGGAACATAAAATTAGGAACCACTGTATTCTTAAGTGCCAGTCACTGGTTTCCTATTCTGTAACTTGCATAAAGCAAGTGTGATTTGGTTTTTAAACCTATAAGAAATCTGAGATAAGACAGCAGTGAGGGACATCTCATAGTACTGATGCGCAGATCAACAGGACTCTCTCTTCTGTGGGTCCATAATCAGCCAACCTCAGGATTTACGGAGGGGAAATACTCTTTCATACCAGATGAACAAATACCATTCTGACAGGCAAGACTTCCTGCTCCAGCAGCTGGTAGTTTTGTTGCAAACCTGATTGTTTAGGGGAAAACTCACCATGTCTACTACTGGTAGATCTTTTTGTAACATTTTAAAATGTAAGTGGGAATGATGACCAACTTGTCATGATTTTAAATGGAAGATTAAAATCCTGTTCTTAAAATTCCCTTTAGAATATGTTCATAGAAGATGACGGTCAAAAAGAAAGCTCAATAGGACATGGGATTATTTTTTTCTTGAATGACATTTTCTGTATTTTGACTTTTGGGTCAGCATTCCTATATGAAACTTGTGATGGAAATAAAAATGGAAGCTGTTGGATGGTGTTGAGTACGGCCTCGCTGACAAGCCTGACTGAAAGCTACTGAAGGAGTCTCTCTACTTCAGCTGACTTGGGTGGTAAGGTTTCANATAAAAATGGAAGCTGTTGGATGGTGTTGAGTACGGCCTCGCTGACAAGCATGACTGAAAGCTACTGGAGTCTCTCTACTTCAGCTGACTTGGGTGGTAAGGTTTCGAGGTGCTAAAGACTTGCACTTGCACTTGTACTTGCACTTGCACCTTGCACTTGCTAAAGACTCAGAAGTCTATCTTTAGTTTTACATAGCTCTCACTATTGGTTGTGATCAGTGAGACTAACTCACTTGTTTTTAATGCCTTGACTCAGTTTAATGACCGCGGCTCCCTGACCTCATTTAGGAAAACAGAATAAATTTATTTAGTGTTTTGTCCCTTTCTGCTTTCATGGTAAGAGCAGTCCCTCTGGCAATGAGAGTCTACCTTGAAAGTTGCCAGTTCTGCTACTCTTATTTGTCCCTTGTAAGACCCTACTCTGTTAGCGAAGCAGCAAAACCACTGGGAGCAATAGTGCACAAGGAGCCGGGAAAAAAAGTCTTATTCTGGTCCCTTGGCTGTCTCCTGTATTTTCTTGATGCCACAGAGGAGCCAGAGAATTGTTAACTGATGTGCCGCATGAGTTTTCCTCTTACCTAAGTGAGTTCCCCAAGTGCTATAAAACGACGAGAGTTAGCACATTCCTGGAAATGGAGCAGGTAAGTGTAGCTCTGAGCATGACGAGTTGCTGCAAAGCCTCGGGGCAGGGGAGGCAGGCAGAGGGCAGAAGGCTGCCCATCGCCGGGAGCACAGAGCTTTGCTTGAAGTCAGAGGTGAAGGGCCAGAGAAGGCTGTATAGGCCTAATTGGGATGGTGGAGAGAAATTCAGGTGGGCCAGAAATATTCCATAAAGCTCTCCTCTTTTCACTTCTGACCAAAAGAAACAGCGTTGCACTAGAAAGATATTTTGCACTTCAGCAAGCACACCTTGAAGCCTGGGAGAATGACTGGTGGCTTTACTATATTTTTGTACTCTGTTTTGCTCATCCTTAATTAGCAGCAAGACAGATTTGCGGAGAGTACAAAATAAATAATTTCCTGTAATATAAATATTTATGTGACTGAATTGCAGTGGTAAGTGTCTTGGTAAAAAGTATAATTTGAAATTCTAAGCAGCGCTGCCTCGATGTTGAATTCCACTAATGAAAACATATTCAATCTATATTTTGTTAGCTTTCTATATTATCCAACAGGCAGCAGAGATTAATTGTTACTATTTAAATTTCAGTATTGACAGTATTTTCAAACCATCTCTTGGGTCGTATTCATGCAGACTTCAAAGCAATCAAAGAGAACTATCAGATGGTATAAAACAATCACTCAACAATTCCTTATTCTATGTACTTAACCTCTCAAAGCTGTCTTGCCTTAAGAAGAAATCACTCCATAGACAATAAATATTACTAAGTACATGCCAGAGCAATTCAGTGGCGGCATCACTGGATACATCCTAAGAAATTTTAAATTCTTTCCAACATGTACTGAACTAACAGAAAGGACTTTGTTTGGGAAGACTTTTGTTTTTTAAGTGGGAGGAATTGCTTGAAGAAATCAGGAAAATGGAGAGGATTTGGCTGTACAAACAAATTGGCACACAGCTATCTTAACAATAGACCTAAATTCACATGTAGTTAACTGGAAAATATGGCAGCCAGTTGATGGACTTTAACCATTGTGTTATCCACTGGAAGGGCAATGTAACAGGGCACAAGTAATCCAGGAAGTTTCTGCAGTGCATGGAGGACAACTTACTAACATAGATGGAGAAGCTGACAAGGGGAGGTGCTCTGCTGGACCTCACACTTGCAAACAAGGAAGAACTTGTTGGGAATGTGAAGGTCGGGGACAGCCTTGGCCATAGTGACCATGAGATGGTGGCATTCAGGATCCTGAAACAAGTATAACTGACTCTTGGGGGAAGAAGACCAGGTTAAGTAGCATTTAAAAAAACCGGACATGCACAAGTCTGTGCAATGTTCAAAAATGATGAAGTACGGACTACAGAAACAGACAGTGAGGTGGATTGAAAACTGATTGAACTGTGGAGCTCAAAGGTCTGTGATCAGCAGCACAAAGATGAGCTGGAGGCCAGGCCCCAGCAGTGTTCCCCAGATGTCAATAATGGGGCAATACTGTTCAATCTTCATTAATGATGTGGACAATGGGACAGAGCATCCTCAGCAAGTTCACTGGTGACACAAAACTGGGAGGGGTGGCTGATACACCAGATGGTTGTGCTGCCATTCAGAGGACCTCAACAGGCTGGAGAATTGGGCTGAGAGGAACCTCATGCAGCTCAACGTAGTTCTGCATCTGGGGAGGAATAACCCCCATGCAACAGTACAGACTAATTTGATGGAAAGAAGCTCTGCAGAAAAGGACCTGGGGGTCCGTCCTGGTGGACAGCAAGGTGAACCTGAGGAGCAATGCACCCTCGCAGCAAAGGTGGCCAACTGTATCCTGGGCTGCATTAGGTATAGTGTTGCCAGCAGGTTGAGGGAGGTGATCCTTCACCTCTACTCAGCACTGGTGAGACACAGCTGGAGTGCTGGGTCCAGTTCTGGGCTCCTCCTCAGTACAAGACAGATATGGATTTCGGGGAGCAAGTCCAGTGAAAAGCCATGAAGATGATTAAGAGACTTGGAGCATCTGACATAGGAGGAAAGGCTAAGAGAGCTGGGACTGAAACCTGTTTGTGTTTGCTCTTCCACTCCTCGGGAAGCTGCAACCTGTTTCATGCTGCACCACATTGCTCGTTACCCCCATTTGCTTCAGAGAGTCCTGAATAGCGCACGTAAGTCCTCGCACACAGCACACTGAGTCCTCGCCCTTGTTTGTCCTTTCACCTGTCATTTGATCTGTCTGCTTCCTTATTGCTCATCTTGATCTAAGTCTCACTGCAGACTTAATAAAAGCCTGGCTTTGGCACTCAGGGGGGTTGAAACTTCTTTAACACCTCTTTCAACCTGTGGCCAGAAAAGTAGCTAAAAGCAAACAACTAAACCATCTTAAACAGCACCAGTGTGGCCCAGGGGAGGTCAGGTCTTGGAGGCTGATAAAAATGTGCTGTGTCAATGTTTCTGTAACAAATCTGTTGAAAATATCACAGTTTAAGTAGCAGAAATTGCTTTGTCATCTTTGGCGTTGCTTTATCTACACTTTGTGTTTCTCTCTGTTTTTCTTAAAGGAAAGAGGATTTGACATCAGTAACAATCATAAGCAGAGCATGACAGCAGATATCCCACATTTCATTTCCTCCCCCAAAGTATCATCCATAGCACCACTGAATGATGAGCAGGAAAGTCCTGTTCTCCTGTCAGCTCTTAGCTTTAACATCTATAGGGAATCACAATATACAGTTAAAATGCAAAGCAGATTTAGTACTTTAATGAAACATTTATCTTTTTTCTTCTGTTGCAGCTTAGTATAATAATAATATACACTGTTGACTATTTTGCCAGTGACAAAGGAGATCAAGGTCTCTGTATTCAAAATCTTAACCAGTATTTAACTGCCTGGACCTGTTGCACAAGAACATAACCTAAGAACATAAGAACAGCTGCAAGTTGATATCTAGCAAAGATTAAGAATAAGGTAAGTGTATTTCTCTCCTGCCATTCACCTAGCTGAGAGTTCTTGAGCTTGATTATGTTTCTATGTATTTCTGTGTATCACAGGTTTCCATTAGCTTGTCTAGTGCCACTGTCTGGCTGTAGAGACTTTTATTATCCGCCACATGTTTAACAAGAAGTTCCACATTTGTGCCTAATTTTTCCATCAGAATTACTATAGTAGCGCCATGCAAAAGGATGCAGGATTTAAGTCACAGAGAGCAAGGGAAGGGATAGATCACAGTGCCTGTGGCAATGTAGAGATGCAGAATGAATAGCCTTTTTCCAGATCACAAATTGCGACAACTTCCACTAAAGTTTATTGATAATTCATTTAGTATGACTTTTTCTGTTTAGGGACACCACATCTTTTAAAAACAGAGCTTTTTTTTTTTTTTTTTTAAACTTCTGTCTTAGGTGAGACCTCTCCAGGCTGCAAATAATGAAGGCAGGTGTGGGTTTCCAGGCAGGTGAGTACCAGTCAGTGCGGCACATGCTTCTCTGTTATGTGATGTGGTTGTGTAGCTCCCGCAGTCAGGTCAGCACTGAACTGATTCCTGGCCAGGCAATATCTAATTTGAAATGTACTGGATCAAATCTACCTTGACACCTCTGTCATGGGGAGGGAGGGAGTAGGGAAATCTGCTGAGCAGAATATGCAAGGCATGCTTCTCCTTCCGCATTTTAGCTCATAACAAGGGTTTCAATTTTGCTCTTGCATAAGGAAGGTGTTGCTTGAGAGATCATTTCTCATTTTTAAAAAAGCTTGAAAGTAGTTGAAAAAGTTATTCACTGGAGTGTTTGCTATAGCTTAAGGACTTGCGGCACTTGAGGCTGTCATCCTTAATTTCTGGTAAGTAAGAGTTATCAAATTTGTTTATCAAGACCCTTCTGTCAAAGTGAACATTATAGCACTAGAAGGCCAGGGCAGAGGCAAGAAAAGGTTAGTTACTGCATGAGAATTTAGATCTGCATAGGATACATTATAATTGGTACCGAGGTCATGGTCTAGACATCCGATAATAGTTTTGGCCTCAGTGTTAAGATGTTAGTCAAATTCTTTAATTGGCATTTACAGTGAGGCAGCTACTTTCTCTACATTTATACAACTTCAAGACCAATGTGTTTGATTTGTTAATATGACTTTGATTTTATATTGATTTGAGAGTAGAATTGCTTTGCATTTATCTGAATTTTATATATGTATAAAAAGTCAAGAGTAGCCTAACTTTTAAATAAGAATAAAATCAAATAATTGGTCAGGGAACTGCCCCAAGTTTGAAAAATAACAGTAAAGCAATAACAGCAAAAGGTTATTTTTTAGCTGGACCATTTCCCTTATGGCTCTCAATGTACTCCCACAAATAGTGGTTGTCGGCATGGCTGAAGAGTGGTGAAATAAAGGGAAGAAAATGAAAGAGAGAGGAAAGTCTTTAAAATCTGCTCCAAATCATGGCTGAAGAAACACGGAGTTCTTCTCACTCTAGCTAGTGCTGTGGATTAGCTGGGGCAGAGCTCTGAGTAAGAGTCCTCGCTCTGTTTCCAGTGCAATCTCTCTGACTGGGGCCAGGCAGATATTCCCTTCAAAATCCCCAGTCCAGGCTTTTCTGGTAGTAGTTAGGATGTTCTGTTTTGTAGCTGCTTCCTTCCCTTGTATAAGATGCTGACATCCATTCCTGTAGGCAGCCTGGGCTGTTTAGCAGTCAACCATCTTAGAAGTATCAGTTTTGCAATATATGGCCAGAAAAATAAGAGTGTTGGATAACCATGCCTGCTAGAAGTGCTTTGCCCTGCTACAGCAGACCTGGTCATGAGCTGAGGAGAAAGCTGTCTCCTGGCAAAATCAAAGAGAAAGAAGGGTGCTTAATTTCCTTTTTCTTGTCCAAAGGAAGCATGTCATGGCCCTAGATCACATAAGGGGACTTAAGATCAGGACTTGTTTGGTTGAAATGGGACTCAATCAAGATTTATGTGAAAATTCGTTCTAGAAGCACTTAATCTCAAATTCACATGGCTGAGCTCANGGACTTAAGATCAGGACTTGTTTGGTTGAAATGGGACTCAATCAAGATTTATGTGAAAATTCGTTCTAGAAGCACTTAATCTCAAATTCACGTGGCTGAGCTCAGGCTCTTCTGCACTATGCCCACAAGTGTCTCAGATTTTGACAGCGCTGACAAGCTGGCAGAGCTAGGAATTAAGTGCTGCTCTGCCTATCTCCCCTCACCTGTCTCAGGTGCAGTAAATGCNCTCAGGCTCTTCTGCACTATGCCCACAAGTGTCTCAGATTTTGACAGGGATGACAAGCTGGCAGAGCTAGAAATTAAGTGCTCCCTTCACCTGTCTCAGGTGCAGTAAACGTTCCCCTTCCTTGACTGAACGAGATGCAGTGGTGGCATGGCACCAAGGTGGAGGCTTCCATCAGAAGAAGCTGGTTTTGGCCCTCTGGTTGATCTCGCAGTTCCCTCATCTGCTGTCATACTTGAATCTCCTGTTTTCTCAATGCACCCCTGAATGCATCAAAATNGTGCAGTAAATGCTCCCCTTCCTTGACTGAACGAGATGCAGTGGTGGCATGGCACCAAGGTGGAGGCTTCCATCAGAAGAAGCTGGTTTTGGCCCTCTGGTTGATCTCGTAGTTCCCTCATCTGCTGTCATACTTGAATCTCCTGTTTTCTCAGTGCACCCCTGAATGCATCAAAACATCATTTCTTTTAACAAGAAAAGGCAGGACAGGGTTTCAAATAGTAATTCTTAGGTATGCAGAGGTTGAAACATGGCAAAAAATGTTAGGTCTGTCTCATAAAGCCACCAAGTACAAACATGTAAAGAAGCATACGTGAAACCTGTAGAGCAGAGATCAACCAATTTACTTCTCTGCTCTGGAGCTAACCTGTGGTGGCCAAATGCTTGACATACAGGACCGCACTGGTCTTTTACAGACTTCACAGATGTGNTCTGCTCTGGAGCTAATCTGTAGTGGCCAAATACTTGACATACAGGACCACACTGACTTCACAGATGTATCTTACAGAACTTGCTTTGTAAGGTATGACAGAATATGTCCCCTAATAAATAATTTTGGTACCACTTGCCATTTGTCCAGTGGGAGTGAAGAGGAACGAGGTTGTTAGAACAACAGAGCAGGGCGAGGGCAGTGTTTTTAACCAGAGCTGGATATAATTTCTAAAATATGTTGTGGCCCAGAGGGAACATCATATGGTCGTCCTTTTATTTGATTCCCACCCCATAAAAGGTGACTCAGAACAACATCTGCCTCAGGAAAATCCCCTGGGATACTCAGTCAGATGAACAGTGACAGCCAGAGTTTAACTGGTTTATGTTAGATTTACATTGAAGATGCCATCTTAGGACTTTCCAAACTATGTAGCAAATCTGAAAGGACTTACCGCAGCATTACCTTGGCTAGAGATATTCCCTGCTAAATGCATACACTGCACTTCAGGCAATTTTTCTTTCAGTACTGTCAAAGCACTACAGAAACTGCACCACGGGTGAGGATCTGGCCCCCCAAAGTCCAATTTCTCTAATGCTATTACTTGCCATACATTACACTGTCATCTGTTGGCCAAGTCTATTCATGACACTTGAGAGATTTATTTAAACCATTTCTCCTAAGCCTGTTCTTTCCTATTCCATTGTGTTAAAGCAATCAGCAGCAGCGTGACAGCTAGTTGGCTACCAGTTCTTGCTGTGGAGTGAATCACTCACAGTGACATCAGGGAGATTCCTAACTATCATCTCTGAGATTTATTGATGTCATTACCGGAGGTGATACATGGCCGCTTGGGAGAAGCAGTTTGAAAAGATGTATGCGCAGGTAGGTAGATGCAGGGGGACAAAACATTAGAATTAATTTTAAAGCTGAATGAAGTTTATTCTGTACGATTTTGTGCATGACGAATTGATCCTTTGGGGGTGGGGCATGCTGAGAGGAGCTCTGTGCTGCTTGAAATTCTACTTTTGATTTCTGTGCCTTGTATCTTTAAATATCTAAAAAATATTCCTGTTTGCAGTAATGACAGACATATCTTTTCCTCTTCACAGTCTGTCAAAGGCTTACTGACTTTGGGGCCTGGGTGTAGAGTCCACCTAAAGATCTGGTGATTAATTTAAATACCCGTCCATAAGCCCAAATGTATGGTGCAGACAGTTCCAACAAATCCATTAATCTGCTGTGACTTTTTGTGAAGGCAGTCTATATCCTGAAAATACAGTGAAAATATGGCTCCCATAGCCATACAACTTACTGTCTCTTTGTAGGATAACATGGATTACATTCATGAGCTTAGTTTTTTGAACAAACAGGAAAAAATCTTATCCTTCTTTCTTTCTTTCTTTTACATCACAAGTCTGATCCTAACAATTGCTGAATAATTTGGTCCCTTTTTAATATGTTATTCATTCTAGTAGCTATAATGAATATTTAATACAAATAGCAACAAGGGTTAGATGCTTGCTAGAAATATTTTTTTTTTTACACTGGAGGATATGATAATACATTTAAATGGCCTTCCAAAAGCTATTGTCAAACATATTTTAATATGTCTATAATTTGCCTGCTGATTTATTACAAACATACAGTTCACTGGAAAAATCTTTCATCAGCCATAAGAGTGACTTCTTTCAAAAGACAAAAGACAAAGAAGTCTCAAGTCACAGTATTTTTTAATAAATGGACTTTTCCTTTTTAGAAATAGGCTTTTCAGCAACTGCATTATCTCCTATTTCAAACAAGCTCCATGCTGGAAAGCCTCATATCTCATTCCCCAAATACTTGGAACAATTCCGGTGTTTATCGA
Organism: Himantopus leucocephalus; assembly: GCA_003993805.1. Lineage (NCBI taxonomy): Eukaryota > Metazoa > Chordata > Aves > Charadriiformes > Recurvirostridae > Himantopus > Himantopus leucocephalus. The sequence goes on along the minus strand of RSEF01000003.1, from coordinate 41,693,045 downwards.
TCACAGCAGGGCTCCTTAATTGGACTCACTCACTTAGGCTGCAGGAAAAGGCCAAAACCAGCATATGCAAATTGAGAAAAACCTCCCACAGAAGCAGAGTGTGTCAAACCCCTGACCTCCCAAAGTTAGGGTCTGCAGATTCTCTGTGGCTCACACAGAGAAAACACATGATTACAGGGAGAGAAAATAAACAAGACTGGTTGGTACTACAGAACAGAAACCGTCATCATAAAATAATATTACTCACATAGCACTTTTGGTTTCCAGAGCACAGAAATGTTTTTCAGAATAAGGCAATCATCACTCACTGGAGTAGTAGCCTTGTGCTGGATTTAGATTAAATTTCCTTCTAAGTCTTTTTATAGGTGACTGTGTATATTTACATAAACACAAAGGCTACCTTCTTCTTTGTGCTACAAAAGGTTAATGAACTGTGAGGTGCCCCTGGATAACTATGATCTGATATTCTGTTTCTAGAATATAAAAAGTAACTTCCATCAGTATATTTATCTTGATTAGTATAAAAATTCAAGAATCCTTTTAATGTACTAATGAAGGGGCTGCATATTTTCTGTAATACTCTAAGGGATTTCATGGGTATTCTTAGATATGGATGTTTTTACTTACCATAGGAAAGTATACGCTGATCCTTTTCTTTCCCTGTACAGGTCTCCTAAACTGAGGCACCTATATCCATACTACGCTTCCTAAATTACCGATCCTAACAGTAAGTCTGATAAGTGCTTGCACTTGCATTGATTTAATTGCTATAGTAAGCTTAACATGTCCAGCTTAGACCTAGTTGTAAAGACTCTACACTAGGGAAAAATAAATTATGGCATTACAACGAGATCTATAGTCTTTTTCTGCCTCCTCCCATGGCGTGATAGGAGTGCCTGGCCACAGGACAGACTGCAGATGTATCCTGGAGATGTTTTGCTCCTGTCCAAATCTGACAGACTTCAGGAGGGCAGGATATTGACAGGGGAAAGCACCAGCAGTCATCACCAGCACAAGGGTAAGTTACTTGTCTTACTTTGCTTTCAAGGTTGCAAAAAACCCAAGAGGAAATTACTTGATAGGCATCTCTGCCTTCCTTTTTCTTCCTCATCCTCTCTGTCTTCTTCAGGGAAGTTGGGAACTGACATTCTTGCCAATATGAAACTCAAATTGCAAGTAAGCAGAGCATCCAGCTTGCCTCATGCTCAAAGATACTGGCGTGGTAGTACATGCATGCCCTGCCCAGTCCTCACTTTGTCATTCATGTCACAAAATGAGGTCAAATGAATGTGATGAGGAATATTTCTTTTCATTTGGAGACTCACTGTTAAGACAGCAGAGTTGGAACACGTTCTCTGCCAAACTATTTAAAGGATTATAAGAACACCACAGCCCACGGTGACATCTTTTCCTGCTCAGCCTGAACATTTTCCTTTCCTCAGCAATGCTCAGTGAAAAATACCAATCTGACAAAACCAAAGCGCTTCAAGAGAATTCTGTCCAAACCTTCAAATAAAACCAGTCAGGAAAATGGGCCAGCTGTCCCTGTTCCCCTGCCTCATGTGTTTCCAGTCCTCCATGGTTTCCTGGAGTTTCTTCTCCCCTCCATTTAGCTGGGGAAGTTTTGATGCTCCCTGCCCCATTGCTCCCAGCCAGGTGGGCTGCTGTGGAGGCAGTAGGCACCAGCATGGCCCGTGCCTGAGCTCCCACGCCCTGCTGACCACCTGCACGAGTGGCCAGGGAACAGCTACATACGTGGTCTGGCCCAGCTCTTCCCTGGGCTGCTTGGCTTTCTGGTCTTTTCCCCAGCGAGCTGGATTAATAAGGGGAAAGATGTTGGCTCGCTGTGCTGGACACCACCTTACTGGCTCTGAAACAACACAATGCAATGAAATTCTGTAATCTTTTTCATCGATTTTTTTCTTTTAAAAATTCTGATGCAAGATGACATTGCTCTCTAAGATTATGCATTCCTTGGAGAATTTTAGCTTTGATTCCCAATCCACTGGGAATAGATCAAGAAAATTACATTTCAGTTCTTTCTTGATAAAGAAGGATGTGTCTTAAGCTTTCTCTCTACTGCTTCAAGAGGATCAAAAGAAGTAACGAGTTGTCTTAGCAGGAATAATCAGACTTGGGAAAGTTAGCTGTGAAAATTAGAGATGATCTTTGTCTTTGATGTGCATCTTCTTCGCCTTGAAATTGCAAAAGGATTTAGCAAATACTGTGTTTTTTTCTTGTTTCACAAGGTTCAGAAAAGACCTTTAGATTGAGTAGAATTGAAAGAATTTGATTTTTTTATTTTATTCCTCTATTTATTTTTATTAATTGACAGTTTCCCAACTTCAGGATTTAGCCTGTTAAGTTACAATAGGCTTTTTTATAGTTAAAAAAATCCAGAAGACTGAAAGAAAACCAAAATCAAGAAATGGATTAAATCTCTTTCCTCAGACAAAATGTATTTTTATTTTTTGGTTCTATGTTTTGCAGAGTGAAGGTTAGGACATACTTTTTTTCTAATCGAGTTCAATAGCTAAGCTTTTATTCTAATAGAGGAGTACTTATCTAAACATCTGTCATTTATCAGCCCATTTGTGCTATGTACTGCTAGAACCATTAGCAAAAATGGCAGGACTGAAATCCACTACCAGGATGATTACAGTCAGCAACTGAGTTTTCTTTTGGTTTGCATGTGATAATTCATTCATTTGATCAAATGAGTTCGATCCTAGCAGTTCTCTGTCTAAATTGTGGTACATGTAGGTTTTAAAAATTATATTAAAGAAAATTTACAAATGAAAGTCCTGTTAAATCTTCAGGTGGGTAAGTCTGTGTTATAAATTGCTTCAATTTTCTGATAAAGGAATGAACTATGAAGATTTTTTTTTTTCTGGGGAACACATGACAATATTTTTGTTTTAATAATAAATATGGAAGCTCTTTGGATGTTCTTTTCTTTGATATAATCCTATGGTGAAATATTATTTTTTTTAATTTATTGTGTAACGCAGATTCTGTCTGAAAACCAATTCTTTCTTTCATAAGTACATAAAGAAACCCAACACCCTTTCTTTTTGTGGTGTTTGTTCTTTCCAACTTTGATACTTCAGTTCAAGAAAACATGATGCTAACAGCCCTAAAGAAATAAAAGAAATCTAAGTTTCTGATTATCATAAGGCTGACATGAAGTCAGCACAAAATGAAGAAGAAACCTTGGGTGAAGCTTGGTACAGGCCTGAGTCACAAGATGTGGAGAGAGACGCGTGTCTCTATTTGAATAGGGCTGGAGAGGCTGCGGCAGGGATCCAGCCCCACGTGTTCCAGCAGTCAGCTCTAAAGCATCACTGAAGGAGTTGGGTCTTGTCTTTATTCGCTCTTGGTTTTCCATTGCTGAACCTGGAAAAAAACTCCTTTCACCAAAACTGGCATATTCTCACACAAGAACCTTTCAGTTTTGCCAAATAAATAATTCTCTATAGTAATACAGATTTTCCTGACAAGTTCTAGAAATAAGAAGGGTTTGACCCAGGATGCTGAGCAGCAATTTTTCGGCATTTTTATATTCAGCCTCCACCATGAGAATCTCCCCCGCATTTGAGGCCCAATCCAAAAAGACTGGCTAAACTCAGCAGGAATCAAGGGAAATCAGGAGGTGAACTATAAATTCCCACCAGCTGGGCAGATGACCCAAGTCCTTCCATGCAGCTGTAGGACCTGAGGATTGCCACCACCTTCGACTTCTCTACAGTCAATGAACTGGGCAAGGCAGTCAGGCGTTTCCAAAGAATGCTTCTCCCAGTGGGCAGGCCTGCAGGGTGTTCAGTACTGGGATTTTAGTGGTAGTTTCTGTGCTCATTCCTCTTAACTCCCACATGAAGGGCACAGTAGGCATTTTCCTAATGAACAGCTTTTATGTTCTCTTACTCTGAATTTAACTTCCTACAAATGCCCACTGTGATTAGAGAATATAACCCAACAGTGTAACAATCTGCATGATCACTCCTCTTATGCCAAATCCTGAAAAAGGTAATTCCCAAAAGAAAAAGGAAAGAAATGTGATACTGCCATCTCCTCTGCGTTCAGTTTACCTCATTAAAATTGTCACAGCTCTTGGGATAATTAAGATTTTGTCACTTTTGCACCTCATTAATTTGGTAATTCACAGTAGGATATGTGTTCTGTAATGGCTTAAAGTATAATTCATTAATTGAGGTCAAACCCTCCTTATAAACATGGAGATAGCTCCATCACTAGCTTAGCTAGCTAAGTTGCTCATTTCTTTGTTTGTCATAAAACATCAGTTGTAACAGATAAGAAAGAAGTGCCTTGTATTTGTCTTACAGTCTGTTGCAGCGTATTTGCCAATGAAGAAAAGAAAGACCCCTAATCCTTATGTGCTCATGTGGAATTCAAAGCCCAGACTATGCAATGCTCTGTGTAACGCATCTGGAAAATGAGGACCTTCAGAAAGGTGACCTAAAGTTGTATGCTGAGTAAGGGGCTTGTCTAAAGCTCATAGCCACTGGAGTAACCATGTAAACAGATGTGACAAATCTGATGCCTCCTGATGGAAGTGTTTTCATCCTTTGAGTGTGTGCATGGGGAGACTGGTGCCCAGTGATGGTATGAAACATGCTAACAGCAAACTTCTTGAGGTATCCAGTTGGAAATAATGATCTCAATGGCTAGACAGCTCTCAGCACAGGGATCACAGTGATTCCGGTACTCCAGCCCTGAGAAGCTTGAACTTCTTTCTTAAAAGTACACTAACCTCTCGGCAATAAAGTGCGAGATAAGGCAGTAGGGTACCTTCATGCTGTCTAGTCGAAGCTAGAACATAGTCCACCCAAAATTGCTAAATAACAAGACTAGTTGGAGAATGAACAAAATGGAGTCTGACTCTGTTGCCAAGTGATTAGCTTGGTCTCTGGCGGGCTTGTCTTTTGGCCTCTGTGCTGAGAAGAAAAATCTGTAAGAAGTCTGACTTATCGCGGAGTTAAAAGGAAAAATTAAATATGAATAAAAGAGAAAAAAACCAGCATGACTCTTACCATCCACTGTTTTGCTTATACTTACCTTCCCACATGCAGGGAAATATTTAAAGAGTTCACTCTTGCTGTTACAGAGCTCTTTGCTTTCTGAAGGTGAAATGATTATGTTTCAGGAATAACAACATACAGATAAAGACTCAACCTTTTTCTTGGAATTTCATGTCTTTTCAGATACCATTGCCAGTAATGTTGTATAATTTGATGGCACTCTTCATGGGAAGCAGTATTTTGGCCGTAATGAAGTGTATAATTCATTAGTATTTTATTGTCAATAGATTGTTTGGTACTGAGAACCAAGTTCCCACTGTGTATCATTTTCCTTATTGCTGTGATTATCACTAGATAATCCAGTGTGATTCATGGATTAAATTTGATTTTATTGTTATAGGTATTAAAGTGATAAATAACTGCAAAAGACATGAAGATGGCACTAATTTAAACTTTAATTAGCTGAACTGGTGTTACCAGCTTTACTTGGTCATTTTCTTATTTCACAGCTCTAGTGAGTATAATTGCAAAGAAAAACTAGCAATTAAAAATAATACAGAAGTATTGCAGTGATCGATAAATACTCACCTTAAATTTTATCCATAGCAGGCTCCATGCCTTAGTGAAGTACGTGTTAGATTAATGGTCTAAGCCTGACACTCCTGAGCATGAGACTCCACACCATTAATCCCTTCAGTTATTTACTTCTTACCAGGATGGGTATGGGCATGGGCTGACTCCTGCATATTCGGCAGTGAGTGCACTTGCAGGGCTCCTCCACGTCCCCAGGGCCCCCATCTGGCAGGTCAGCAGCACAGAAGGATGAAGGGCCAGAGCTGGAAAGGACTTTGGTCTGATCTACAAAAGTGTGGAACCGAGTCATTCCCACCTGCTTCACAGGTGCTTTGGAGAAAAAAATTCTCCTGTTAACACACAGCTTTGTGATTACAAACATCCAGACAGAATTGTTTGAATCCAAACTAAGAAGCTCGCTTCTGTAAATTGTTCAATATCATATAAAAAAAAATGCTTATTTTATTTCATTTTTGCCTTCACAAATTCAATTGAAAAGTTATTCCAAAACATAAGTGATTTGGAAATACTTCCAGTTTTCAGTGCGAATTTAAAACCACTATCCATCTCTTCATTCTAAATGCACTACTTGTTTTCTAGTTGGGGTTCCTCTTTCCTTTACACATTGGAAATGGCTTCTGGAACTGATCTTTCCAAGCCTGTATCACACCAAAGCCTTATGCTTTTCACTGTGCTTGACCATCACACGCACAGATCTTTTTCCCCTTTCATTGCTTCCAATTGCCAAGGCTGCAGCTCACAGCAGAAGTCCTCACTGTGTGTTTCTAACACATACACATTTGGTTCTTACACAGCTTACTCCAGCCCTCAGGATTAGCTAGTTCTTTCTGTATACAGCAATGGTCTTTTGCACGTCTCATACTGGCACACTGTAGTTTTGCTACACCGTTGTGAGTATTTTGGTGCTTACAAGAAGAACTGGTTGCTTTGTTGTATGCCATTCTTCTTTCCACCTCTCTGGGAAAGAATGGAGGAGGTGAAGGGGATTTAAATCATTGTTGAGTTTACTACATCTCCAATTTAGCTATGCTATTGTCTTTCACTCTGACCTCTGATCACTTTTTGATCTTTTTGACAGTGCTGCATTTGTTATAAAAGCAGAATTTCACATTTTGGAGGCAGGAGTTTTGTTGATCCAGAAAGTTTCACTGGTGCAGCAGGATTGCATTTACAGTTACAGCTTTTAGCTTTCTTTTGCATTCACACTGACTAAAGGGAGGATATGAGAGACAACTGCCGCTCTGAGTGTACAGTTATACAGTAGAGGAAGTTGTAACACATGCTTTTTAAAGAAGTATGGGTACAGCAAAGATAGGTATTGGATCCTCAATGGTTCTGTGTCAGTTTTAAATGTTTTAGTGTTTCAAATTTGAAAAGATTGAGCAGGTTTTTGTCTTTAGAAGTGGCTGGGCTTCAGGGAATAAAATGTGTTTAAATCAGTCTTCATTGCAGTTCTACCCCTTCCTCTTCTTAGGTTTTAATAATTTCTTTTAGATTATTTCATTTTAATAGCTAAGCCTCCCTCTGTGCTGAGGCAACTAACTCATAGCTGCCCAGATGGGAAGCATTCTGGACATTCTTTAAGCCATCTAAGGAGGCACCTTGAGTAGATTGTTGAGAAGTGTGTGCAAGAACTTTTAAATGTTCTCTACTGGCAAAGCTGGGACCAGATCTTGCGTTGCTAGAAATAGTGGTAAACCTCTTCTGACAGACCAAATCCAGTCTGCACAAAGAGTTCAGCTGTCTGATGGCTGACTTCTTTCTGCCTTCTTTGCTCAGTGGCCTGTGGCAGCACGACCCAACGCGTACACCTTCCCCTGATCATGATGCAGCTGTACCATTCAAAGATGCATGCTCAGCTCACTAGATAATAGCACGTGACATGACGGTTAGATGAATGGCTATCAGGAGTGCCTATTGGCTCTGGGACAAGCGCACATCTGGTCACAAGTTGAAAATTTGCAGTGTTGTCCACTCCTTAAATGCCCCTATGAGAGGGTATGAGGTATAACCTGGACAAAAGTTTGGGCACCTCTATACTGCTACATAAGAACTAGGAAGAAAAGGTGACTGAAAGGGAAAACAAAGGTCTGCTCACTTTTTCAAGTCTGTAAAATCAGAAGACATCTCTGCTCTCTAAATTATAGCAAACTGCGTTTGCTGTTTTACCAGATTGCTGTTAGGACAAGCAAGACTTGCAGCAAACCTTGTCATATAATGTTTCTTTACAGGGTGGATTTGTAATGAATGAACTTGATGGCAGCCGGCTGACAAACAAGACAAATATTGATTGCAAATGCCAAAAGGCACAAGAACAGAGTGAGAATAGGTGTCAAGTTCTGCTGGGGATGCTATGACAAGTAGTAAGCCCTTGAGTTCAGCTCAATGCTATCCAAATGAAAATACCATGATGTAGGCAGTCATACAAACGTTAATGGCCCGTGAGGGGGAACAGCAATTCCTGTGCGTTCAGTATAGGCAAGCAAATATTTGCATGAAGAGGGCTTGCTAATTTAGTCCATAAAAGGGGAAAAAAAATCATATCCCAAGGCAATGAGGTCTAAAGATCTCTCATGGAGATAGTCTTCTGGATTCTGGCTCATTTACACCCGCAGAAGTTGCTCAGTTGGAGTCACCAGAGATGAGAATCAGACCTGCAGAGGTCCTAATGATGATTTCACATGCATTTTGTTGTTAAAAAAGATTGGTTTTTTCTCTTGGTACAATATTTTACTCTCACAGAATCTGAAGCTGTATCTCCATAACTGCAGGGAGAATGAACAATAAATAGAACCAAAGAAAGCAGCAGGTAAAAGATTAAGATTTGGGGGCAAACGTGTTCTGCATTGAGAGTGCAAACCGCATGATTCCCTGCGTGACCCAAAGGTGAAGAAAAATATTTTACTTGAAGTGACACTTAGCGTGAACAGATTTTTGTCCTCTAAAAGTAAACATTTTTACTATCCTTATATACACAATTATCATAAACCTAGCGTATTATTCCAAGTGGCACTTACCAATTTTGTTTCATTTCAGTGTATTTTTTGTTTGCTTTCTAAACCAACAACAATGCTCTGACAGTAGGTCAAAGATTTTTGAAGTAAAACGCTGATGTTATTTTGGGCCTGAAGGAAATCAATATCGAACAATTGTCTGCATCCTGTGCAGGTGTTTTTACATAATGAGAAAGACTCTTTTCACAGTTACACATGACATAGTCATGGGTGTAAAAATTTAGAGCAAGAAACTGGAGTGGGACTCCTGGGCCACACAGAGCTTGTGGGAAGTTAAGATGCGGCTCCTGTGTTGGAAGCAGGTCAGGAGATGATGCTTATGTGAGGATGGGCCTGTGATCCACTTGAGTGCTCCTCACCTGAGGACCGAGCTGAGGCTTGTGCTGACGATGTCACAGAAGATTTCCTTATGCAGGTGACAGGCTGGGGAGGGCTGGCCTCTGCAGGGGCCACTTTCCTGATGAGGACACCTTGTGCAGCCACACAGCCTCTGCTGATCTCTGAGTGCCTCCTACCTCTCCTGCACATCACCCGCACCCAGCCTTTAGGTTCGTTCCCCCTATGAAGTTTGCATTTCCTTAAAAATCAACATTGTATTTTATTATTTTTTTTTCAGAGAAAATACTTTGACCAGCTAAGGATTATTTCTTTCAGAAATACAGCTGTGCAGTCAGATACTAAGAGTTAATGTATGTCTTTGCATGATACTTCTTTCTGTGTCTCTTGCTTTTCCATGGCTGGTTTTCAGATAAGAGCTTTTATTCTGTAACCGTCCTCTGTTGTAGCTTGCTATTCAGTGGATGCTTCATGTCCTAAACTTCAGCACGTGCAGGACTGATCATTTTAAGCCTCTCAATTAAAACATATTTTTTTCCTTTCTTTTTGTTATTCTTTGCTGTATCTGGCTTCTTCCCTCAAAGACGTCTCCATATAGAATCTGAGGGAATCTGGATTCTGCTCTTTCAAGGTGATCTCTGAAACCCTGTCCTCTTCTAGAGGTCAAACAGACCTTGTTTCTTATTCTTTGTCCAGTTGCATGGCTTGATGCTGAGGCCCTCCCTCTCTCCTCCCTGCAGTTTGGAGCAGCCAGCGGAGCAGTGCAGTGAAGCCCCGTGTGTGTGTTGTCCCCACGGGTCCTGGGTGATGGCTTCCCAAGTGCCCAAAGAGGACCAGACTTTAAAAGTCTCAGTTTCTGCTAGAAAGAGCTGCTTTGTCACTGTGTTTGAAGGCCCTAACCTGCACATAATGATCATGCTTGTAAGTGGGAGCCATTGCTGTTTGCATAGATATTAATCAATCTTTTAAGGTTTTTCTTTTCTTCTGGAATATGTTTTCCTTACTTAGAATACACACGTAGAAGCAGAGGTTTGGATTAAAGTGTGAAACACGTGGGTACATTCTGTATTTCAGAAGCGCAACTCAATGCAATTTTTGGAGTCAAAGAAGGAAATTCCCTCTCCGCACCATTTCTTTTCCAACATCTGTGGCTTGATTTTTTTGAAAGACTGAGAAAACAGGGAAACAAAATGTAATCAACGATTACTCAGCTGGCTCTGCAAAGGTTTGATTGTTTGGGAGTTCCTGTTACATGCTAACTGAATGGAAAGAGAGGTGTCCCTTAAAATAAGAAGTGTCCCTCAAGATAAGAGACTGATGGTAATTTAAGAGAGAAGCACTGTGGCAGGATTTGGTCATACATTGCTGGAAGAAGAAAATCAGGATTTCTTAATGCTGCTCTAAAAATTAATATGTGAGAATCAGCAAGTCAAAATCTAGTATCTCTTAAATCACAAGATGAAACAAAGTCTTGAAGTGTAATTGGCAGTGTGTCATGGTTTAACCCCATCTGGCAATTAGGACCACGCAGCTGCTCGCTCACGCGAGGAGGGAAACAAGCGCAAGGAGGGAAAAAAGGAGGGGGAAAAACCTTGGTTGAGATAAAGACAGTTTAATAGAACAGAAATGGAAGAGGAAAGTAATAATAATAACAGCAACAACAACAATAGTAGTAAAAGAATATACAAAATCAAGTGCAACACAAGTGGCTCTCACCGCCCAATGATCGGTTGCCCAATCTGTCCCGAGCAGCAATTGTGGATTCCTGCCCTGCAGCCAACCCCCATTTATATACTGAGCAAGACATCTATGGTATGGAATATTCCTTTTGCCAGCTCATCCTGTCTATGCTACCTCTCAGCTTCCATGGGAAGCTGAAAAAATCTTTGACTAATATAAATATTACTTACTAATGACTAAAACAATATGTGTTATCAGCATTATTCTCCTACTAAATCTAAAACACAGCAGTTACTAGAAAGAAAATGAACTCTATCCCAGCTGAAACCAAGACACAGTGCGTGACAGTAATTAAAGCCAAACAAAAACTTTACAGCTTTGTCTCATATTCACCTTTCCAAAGTAAATATACATAATTTAATCTCTAGTTTAATTCATTGAAAATATGTGGTTGATTTCAGGTCATCCAGCTGGTGAAGAACATGTTCTCTTAGTTCCCCATTTTTGCACTGGGATTCATCACTGGGCTGGTACCATCCATCACAGGAACACATGAGGAATTGTTGCTACCTGGAAACTCAAAGGAAAGGCCGTAGCTTTACAGTGGAGTCACTCCATTGACTCTTCTGGCACTTAAAAAAAACATTTATTCTGAGGCAAATGAGAGTAAAATCAAAACTTTAGCTTTAAGCTACAGAGAGATTTTCACCATTGCTGGGTTTTTTTTTTCCTCAGCTCTTAAATGCTTTTCTGCAATAACTGCTGGGCTGCCAGTAGCTCTCAAGCAGCTTGACATAAATGCTATGAAATCCCACACTGGAGCACTGAAGTTGAGGTGCTGGATTTCTGGAACAGCTCCTATCCCTGCACTATCTGCACTGCAAGCAAATGTGCCATGTACAGAGGTAAAATAAAAATGTTCCTCTTCTAAGCCAACTGCAGGTCTCTTATCTGCAGGGAAGATTTGCATTACCTGTTTTGAAAGTCATTCTATTGGGAAGAATCATAGCGATGACATGTAATTTCAGTGCTCAACTACAAAGCAAAATTCACGAGAAGCTTGCTGTGCAGACAGAAAATGTAGCCTTGGAGAAGGTAAATATTACTTCTGGGACATGAGACGCTGGTCTGGTAAGCACTTAATAAAATTTATCATTTTTTTATTATTTTTATTTTTATTAAGTAGAAATACCCTGATTACATGAGGAAAAGCAAAACAGATCCCTGTTATGAAGCAAATGTTCCAAAGAGGTTAAATTCTAGAGCTACATGGGGATAAAAAGCCAGATTTTCAGAGGGCAGGAAGGCTGTGTGGTAAATATCCAGTGCTGGATTTAATAATCAGCCCTTGAAGTCTTTTTGAAAAGTGCAGGTCAAAATGTTTGGCCTAAAATCCTTTGCAATTACTAGAAAGTCTCCTGAACTCCTCGAGTTCAGTCCTGTGAGTGCACTTGAACACTGAAAATCCCTTTAATGGCAGTGACAGGGAGACTGCAAAATGTGCAGACAGACATTCCCCATCAAGTGATGTATCCCACATTGGGGACTGGGAACCCAGCCTTACACCAGTTTCCTCACAGCCCTCTAAACATGCTGTGTGAAGCAGCTGAGTGGAACTTGGGGAAAAAAATCAGGAGACCAAATGTTTTGCTCTGCATTGACTTGAAAATTTTGCTGGGATTGATGCATAACTTTGTGTCGGTACATTTTTTTTCAATTTATTTTACCTAAGTTGTTGACTCATTTATTTGGCCTTCTAGCAGGCTTGAAGAATGGGCTGAATGAATCAGCTATTTTCCTGAGTAACTCTACAGTGAGATTTAGTCACCATGATACACTGTATATTTTGACCCATCTGAGATTTGTATTTCTTCCTAAAGCATAGTCAGGACTCAGGAATAAGATGATTTAATACTTTTGGGTAAGTATATCAGGAAATAATTTCAGCTGTTTTTTTAAAATAAATTATCACTGGAAGCAATGGACAGTTTCCTGGAGATTGCTCTCTTCCACCTGGGGATGGGTTGACAGCTCCCACTGTTACACACGCAGCTGTTAGCTGGTGCTTTCCGCTCGACTCTGAGAGCAAGAGTGGTCTCATTGTAAGTCTGTGCTGTCATGCCTCTAGCTTTTGAATATTCAAATCTATGCTGACCCCCTCACCTTTTTTTTATTTTTTTTTTCCCTCTCTATTAATGGGGCCATAATTCTGCATCTGTGGAGATCTCTGTCTAGTATCTGGAGTTGTCAAGAAGCCACTTACTGATTCTCATGCTGCGGCTACTAAAGTTTCTCTGTGACCTGCTGTAATTTATGCTGGTGTCTGTAGTTCCCAGAGTATACCCTTCAGTAGCAGACTGATGCCACATCATTGTCCTAAGGTGCATGGCAGGGCTGACAAAATTGGCTGAAGGGGTCACCTCAGTTGACCTTTGAGAGATCTGTCCTCCCTTTGGAAATCCTGTCTGGGCACCTCTAGCTCTGATGTGGCTCTGCTATGGACAGGTTTCGATTTAAATGTGACTTACAGGAAGGTAAATTTAAATTGAGACCATTACTTAATTCAAGTTAAAACCCTTGTGCATATTATTAAAATGCCTCATTCTCTAGTTTCTGACTATTGTAAATTACCAAGATAAAGGTTTGGTATCAGATGAGATGTGCACACATTTCCTAGAATTGTTAGCAGTTGGTGTGTTGGAAGAAAGAGTTATATATAGGCTCTAAGTTCAGAAATGTAGCCTACTTATTACACAGCTGTTGAATTATTTTTAGATAGCTCTTTTATTCCTAGTTTACTGTAATTAAATATTTTTAACCTGATGTAAGGGACAAATGTTACCAAGTAGAATGGGAATTCAGGGCAAATAATAGTATAATTTAACATCTTAAAGAAAAAACAATTCCAAAGGTATATGGACTGTAGAAAACCAATGTCTCCTCTGCACTGGTTTTGGAAAGCTCACGAAACATCCACCTCCTGGCGGGTGAGCTGCCAGCCTCTCAGACATGTGCCCAACACACACGGGTGCTTCTGAAGAGAGCTTCCACTCCAGCATGGACCTTTCGTAACAGCATGAGAAGTCACTCGCCAAATTACTAAACAAGAAAAGAGAATGTGTCACAATTTATTCTACTAATTAGCTCTTAGCTCTTCCACATACTATATGCCAGAAGATTTTGGTAAGCTTTGCAGAGTGAGTGCAATTTTCCTAAGGAAGCAATTCATCTATGTATAGCCCCTTGTGTTATGGCTGGTGAGCACCAAGGCCAGCATGAAGCAAAAGCAGTATCTTCACACCTTTGTGATGCCAGAATTAATTATGATTAGTTTCAACACTGATTTATCAGGGTATCATTTATTATTAGCTCTAAAAAATATTTCAAAACAGTGTTAAAATGTTGTGAGAAACAGGTTATAGCCCTTTGATCTGGGAAATAACAGCTAATGATACTGGCATGATTGACAAACCCATAAACAGTATAATTGCAAATCTTATCAGCTATTCATGTATTCATGCATTTGTTAAGCTGATCTCATCTGGCACGGAACAGGCTGGGTGCCAGATAGACACTGCCTAGAGGGGATTAATTTTTTCTCTGCCAAAGTACAAACTTTGGAATTTGTTTTTGTACTTTCCAGCTCTCAGTCCACCTGTTGTACACGTTTTACTTTATCCTTTTTTGTTACATTACTCTATAGGTTGGATATGGTTTGGTTATTTATTTGTAATATTCATCCAAATGCCAGTACTTATATTTCTGGAACATATGTTCCTCCAATTTTGTAGGTTTTTTTATTATAAAAAGTGTCATTTGAGCCGTTCAGTAATCTCATAGCAAAAATTCATGAAATATCTATGTTCTTGTAACTCATCAATCAGACTTGAAAGCGCCAAACAACTGTGTGATTTAACTCTTTGCATATACCTATAGCAGCACAGGACTTGTAGCCACACCGTGTGCATGTGCATGAGCACAGCTTATAATGACCCTGTCAGAGACTGGGATCGTCTAACAGTAACTTGGATCAGAGTTGCTACGACAAGAGAGCAGGATCAAGATTGACCCCAGTAACTCTTATGATTTGTATGGCCCTGAGCTTGGGCATCATCTCCCTTTTAATNAGGATCAAGATTGTCCCCAGCAACTCTTTGTATGGCCCTGAGCTTGGGGATCATCTCCCTTTTAACGTCTTCCTGACTGAGCTCTTTGTTTTAATTAACAGCAGCAATGATTTTATCTGCACACTTTTCCTACATTTTAGTTGAGGCATTAAGACTGGGGTTAGCAGGATCAAATGACTGAGTTTAGATGCTTAAATAAACAAAATAATTTAAATCAAACTTCCACATTGACAATTTTATCCAAGTCTGTTCCAATATTCTAGCCTGAAGCCAGGAATCCCAAAAGATTTGTTTGCAAAAGTATTAACACTTTTTTACTTGAAATATTCTTGAATGACCTAAGTTACTGCAAAGTATGCATGATGTGTTTTATGAAGAAAAGAAATTGCGGTTTTCTTCCATAATGTACTGTCAGAGAGATAATCCAATCATCTATTAGCAATACAGGTTAATTAAAAAATGTAACAGGTCAAAGGATGATTCATCCTCTTTGATTACTTAATATCTTTGTTCCATAACTTGGATTTTATCTTGTTATTTCGCCGTTTGGATGGGGAAGTAGTGGAATTCATGCACAGGAGCACAGATGGCACCTATTCAAGGCTGGTGTAATTCACAAAATCCTCCATTAAAAGCCAGATCTTGTTAGACAGTTACTATTAGGGGTNAGATCTTGTTAGTCAGTTACTATTAGGGGCGCCTGCTGGCACACCACATAATTTTATCTCGGGAAAGGTACGTCTGCATTCCTGCACACAGGGTTTAATCACAAAGGCCTGTGGTTTGGGCATTTACTTGGGGACTTCACCTGCCTTACAGGTGGCTGCTGCTAGCAAAAGTGCTCAGTCTGTGGCGCTATCACTGCCATCAAGCTAGGTTTTTTACTATAAAATGGCAAAAGTGCCAGCACAAATCAAGTCTACTGCAAGAGGCAACAGTAATCATGTTGTCTTCTCCTCTGTATCTTTTTTGGGGCCTGGCCGTGGGGCACATAATACATGAATGTTTTATTGTGAGTGGTATGGGTCAGTTGTCAGCAATTCTCAAACCAACCAATTGCAAACAAGACTCGCGATGTGCTGGCATTATTCAGAGTGCATCATGTTCTGATGGAAGCTATTAATGACCTGCAAGAGGGCTACAATTAATGGACTCTTCCAAGAGCTATGAAATAATTCCCCACTGGATTGCCACTCATTTAAAACAGAAATTAATTAAATGTTTAATGATATTCAACACCACACTGGAGAGTAGGTGGACTCCTTGAAGGACAGCCTCTGGCAGCATTGGACAAACTTCTTCTCTGGCCTTGATTCAGTGAAGCAATGCCAGTTTAGAGCTGCTGTATCTCTGACCTGTCAATACCTTTAAAAAGCAAAGGTTTTATGGGCAAGTGATTAAAGTCCTACTAGGAAATAGCCACCAAGTTGAAAGAGGCTTGATCAGGTACTATTATCCCAGTGACACCCACTATTATAGTTTGAAAAGATTCTTTTTCTGGCAAAGTAGGTAAAGGCTCAAGTTTGATAATGATTTTCTGTCATAAGGCAAGATAACAGCGGTGACGTAAGCAGAGACTGAAGCTGGTTGTATGTTTGGTAATTTACATCATTTTTATTTAGTAGCAAAACTCAGAATAGTTTCAGTGGTGCTACCTAAGCATTTTAGTTTGGATCAAAAATGTGTTTTGGACAAAATTCTACATTTCCCCCCATTTCTGGTATTTTGGCTCACATCAAAGAATGGTTTCAAAACCTGCAAATGTGTTTTCTTTTGATTAAACTTAACTAGAAGTGCTCCATTAATGGGCATTCAGCCAACAGGGGCAGACTAAATCTAATCTGAAGTAACTCTCTTGCCCCAGAAGCGTGTGAAGAACAGACAACAGGGTCTTGGAAATTTGGCACTATCCTCTGTCTGACTTTAGATCTGCTCTTACCGGGCTGCAAGACTTGTTAGTGTTAACACAGCTGTGTCATCCTGGTGCTTATTAAGCCATCTTCAGTCGCTCTGTTCTTTAAAATCTGCCGATATTTAAAAACTTTCAGACAAGTTACACATGATTTTTTCCAGTCCTCTGCCTTTGAGACATTATGCCAGCCGCATCCATTTGTGTCTAACTGGAAGAAAGGAGGTATGGAAATATCAGACATAAAAACACAGAGGGGGGTGGTTTTAAAGCTAAATCAATTCATTCCACCTGTCTGGCTCTCTGTTACTAAAAAGTGTCTGATTGGATGCAGGCACTTAGTTGAGCAGCAATGACCTCCAAACCTCCTCACCACAGGCTGCAGGCGGCGAGGCATGCAAAACCCAGGCTCCCACCACCCATCCCATTAGTGGCACTTGCCACTGGGGCTGCTTGACAGCGGTAACTCCTCTGTGAAGCACCCACTTCAGAAATTGCCTTTCCCAGTTTTCACAGCTGGCCACCTCCTTGGATAATTAAAAGCTGGTGCGGATCTTACATCCTTCATGTGACTTATGGAAATCCCTTAGGTCTGGGAAGGAATCATCAGGGGTGACTTTTTGTATGGAAATACAGTGCTTGCATGACATTCAACTTTCATTTGAGTGCTTATCAAAGGTGTTAGAAGGATACCTGTGAAAAATGAAGCCAATTATTTATCCATAGAAGAGTTAACACGTGCATAAAAGCTTTCCTCTACTGTCCTACCTAAATGGCTAAATGCTGTTTTGAATAACTACTAACAAACAGAAACTTTGCTAATTCTGTTGTTTTTTTCTTCTCCTCTCAGTTAAGTTTTCTCTCTTAGTTGTTTAAATCAGACTAATTCTGTTGTTTTCCATGTTATGCCTACCCCACTGTGTTTAACTATAAATGTAAAGCAGGCAGAGTCAACTATTTTTGCCTACTTGTAAGCTCCTCCAAGCACGATGGATTTGAATATTCAAATCAGCCAAGAAGTTCTCAGTGTTACCTCCTTTTTTTGACAAGCTGAATGAGGAAAAAAACCCATGTTCAGAAACTTGGCTGGCAGGTGATGTTGAAGCTGAACTAAAAGTTCTGCTAATAAGGCTCAAGAGGCAGGGAACCAGGAGATTTGGATGAAAACAGGCATATGATACACAGACACCTCTGTGTGCATGGGGGAAGATTCTCAGCTGCTCAGCCCACATCATGGAGATCAGCATTCAGCAGCTCCTCATGTGACATTTAAAAACCATTTTCCAAGGAAATTGGCAGTGGCACTAAGCGAAGGTGGCACTTTACTAATAAAGAAACACACGCTTGGAGTTAATGAGCTGGGGTTCGCTTCACCAAGTTTTTGGGGGTAGGCAGAGGGGAAGAAACCTGCATAAAATGTTCCAATTTTGAAGCTAAATCAGGTTTCAAATGTTTGATTGGAAATGGACATTTTACATTTGGGAATTAATTGAATTATTTTTAAAGGTTAAAACAAAACCGACAGGTTTGTTTCTTTTACAGGTAGCTGAAAACCACTCAAATTTTGGTTGATTAAAACAATAATTATGCTCACAGTGCTCTTTGATATCGAGCCCTGTGCTCTTTGGAAAGCCTGATAAGAGCAACACAACTTGTCCTTGACTGCTGATTTCAGAATATTCTTCTATCTTTCACAGAGTGCAGATAAACCTTTTCGCAAGCTAAAAAACCAAGGTAACAAAAATAGCATTGCATTGGAAAGAAAGGCTGGGATGCAGAGAGTGACCTTATGCCAAATGCCTCCAGTGCTCACTGGGACTTGTGCAGATTGAGAGATAGGGAAACGGCAGCGGTGGGAACTGAATGTCAGTCTGTATGTCAAAAGGAGAGCACATCTTCTGGTAAACCCTTCTCTGTTTGGAGCTGAAACCTTGACTTTCCTTCCCTATGCTTGGTGGGGCTAGGAAAGCTTGGCTGGGTCTCCTCTCATTCCTGTCAGAGGCACAGGTCCGTTTTTAAACCTGTATTTCTGGGAACAATCTTGTGCCAGATTCTGCAATCTCTTAAATAGCCACCAGTATGTTTCTATGCTGGTGTGCACTATGTTCCCACTTTATAATCCCCAAGGTTCACTTTGTGCTAGGGAAACCAGAAATAGGATAATTAAGATGCCTGTTTTGTTTAAATAAAACAAAATACTGGGTGAGTGCCAGAATGGCAAGGTACTGATCATAATCGGTATTTGTGGATGTGGCATTTGGATTTCCAATTTTTTGCAAATTTGTATTTTGGAGAAACCTCTCTTCTATTTAAATTTGTGATCTTATTTATAGATAATCTGTCATTAACAAGTCTCTGCTCAGAAAATTAATTCTAGCTAGACCAGAGACTGCAATCTGTAAATCTTAAGAGTGTCTGGGTTAATTAACTCATCATTTGATTTGTTCACATGTTAATCAGATCTTGAGGATCAATAAATTCTCATTCAGTATAAATAAATTGGATTGGAGAAACAGTTAATACTGTAATAACAGTGGTGCCTATTTGGGCTGGTTTGTGTACACAATTCACTCGTTAATAACCAGTCAGTTTGAAATGAAATGTACTGCAGGGTCTGAGTTGTTTTATTTTCTTTCCATTGGCTGAGAAACAGGAAGATCTGGTGTGGAAGGTTTGGGACACTGCCTGGCAAAAAACTCAGTCTGTCTTACCACAGAACCTTTTATTTTTACCTTAAAATGCAGACTACAGATCAGGTTATTCCCATCTTTCACTCCTCACAGCATCGAATTTTCTGTCATTTAAGCTTCTGAAATTAATTCCAATGGTTTGGGCTGAGCATATTTAATCCTCATCAGGGATGCCCTTTGCACATTTTCTTTCTCATCAAGATTTTTAAGGCGTGCTCATTGGTAATGAAGACTAGCAGGACACAGAAGACATTTTAATAAGCTATTACAAATCCTTGAGGACGAATGTCTCCTATGAGTTTTATTTTTCTCTTTAAAAATATTCACTTGTTATTTGAGTTCAGTTGAAAGCTGCTGTAACGATCATTTCCTAGATCAAGGAATTATGAAGCGACATCCTGTGTTTGTGGCATCTCTCACATAGACAGAATCCCCATCTATAAGAAATGTCTTGGGAACCTTATCACAGAATAAATATAACATAGGAATTGTTTGTATTGTAATGATCCTAGATGTAAGAAGAAAAATGAATCATAAAATTATAAAAGAATGACAAAACCTATACACAATAAACCCTCTGATCCGGAATTTTGTAAATATTTTAAGCTGTGGATTATGGAATTAGTGGTATAGAGATAATTAAACGTTACTGAAAATCATCTAGAGTCACACATCTGAGTCAGCTGCTTTTTTAGATATGAAGATGTTTAACTGTCTTTGTAAATTTTAATAGTCAGACTGTCCAGTGAACATTTATCTTCCTATTTATAACGTTATAGGCATTGCTTTTTTTCCATGTACTTCACACAGCTCCATCAATCTACAGTTCTCGTGCTTTAAAAATGTTGATGCTTCTATGGCGTTTCTCTTCAAAAGCCTGTGTATAATGACTAACACAAAATCACCAGTGTACCTATAATGAGTGGGTATTTGTTATTATACACTATTGTGACTGCTAACATCTCTGGTGTTAGGACTGACAGTTTTTTAGATGGATGCATTATGCAGCGATCTTTAATAGAATAAGGCCTGAAAACAGTTCTAAGGTCAGACACCACAATGAGCTTTGGCTTCTGCAGTGCTCAGTACTTACAAACTGCATGAAAATCAATCAGCCTTTAAGAAATTAAGAGGTGTTAATCATATTGACATCCTCTCAAGCTGTTGTAAATGGCTATAGCTAAACAAAAGAAATTACAGAAATCAATGCAACTCTGCTCTTTTTTGCTAGTGAGGCACTGGTTTTTTTTGCCCTGTGTTTCATTAACACGGGTTCCCCACTCTTACGGGGGTGTCATTGCTCTCTACAATGCAATTATCGCTTCTTCAAGCTTTGCCGTCTTGAAAACTCTCAAGTAGCTAAACCTCCAGCTCATAACTGGAGCTCACAGCTAAATAGGCCCCACAGACTGAACATTTGCCCTTGTGTTCAAACAAAATTGCCATCGGTGGAGTTTATACTGCTACATTTGAGTATAAATTTTGCGCCAGTCTAATGGTTATCTTAGGCACATTAAAAGAGCTACAACCCGTGACATTATCGTAAAACCCCTAATTTGCTGCTAAATAATTATCCTGTGCCATCGTAAGAAGACAAAGAGAGGGGAATTGTCGTCTGCTGGTTTCACTGCCAGACAGACAGGACCATTTTTTGACCTGTTGTTCACCTTTGCTGCTGCCAGCTTGCCATCCCCAGAGTTTTCACCTGTATGTTTGATTCACTGTTTTTGGAACAGGAAGGTGGTCAGAGTTGGCTGTTGGGGGCTATGCAGTCCCCATTTTTGCTGAAAGATACTTGTGCAGCTGCAGGGAGAGGGTGAGGGGCNCGTGCAGCTGCAGGGAGAGGGTGAGAGGGGGCTTCTATCACACCTGCCAAGGAGCAGAGGCGCAGGTGCGGATGCGGGGCCACCTACGAGGGCTTTGGATGTGTGTGGGGCATGCAGCCCCACATGAAGCCCAGGGCAGGCATCTCCCAGTGGCCTGTCTGGAGGCAGGTAAAAGCATCAGGTATGATGTGCTATACAGCCGGTAGGTACCATAATTTGTGTTTGTTGTTACGCTTTTTGGAAACTGGAGGCTGCAACAAAGCAGGATGTCAAGGGTCTCCAGGAGTGAACTTCTGAGGTTTGACTTTGCGCCAGGCTGGCATTTTTAATGTCATGTTGTCTGGCTTAGGCTCAGGCCAGTAGGACAAATCCTGGCTGCCATTGCTTGAATGGCAAGTAAGCGTGACCTTTGCTGGAAAAGGAGACCTTGAGGTTTTCCTTTGCAATAAGAGGATTTGTATTTTAAGGCTTCCTTGCTGAAAGATTTGTTTTCCTAAAGATTATCGTTAAGAAAGAATGCAACTGCATCCTGCCTGCTATTTTACTAGCCAATTTCTATGGGAATCTGTCCTTGCTAGGCACTCTAGGGAACTATGGGGAGAGGAGGAGGAAGGACTGTATTGATCTCGAGTGCTGTGTGTCGGTCAATGGGTTTGTGTAAGGAGTCATGTCATGTAATGATGAACTAACACTAATCTTTGTAATCGATTGCTCATTGATTGTTCCCAGGAGATACGTGTTTTGATATGAGAAAGGGACTTGTCTTCAGTTCAATTACGGTATGTAAACAAAATTCAGGATTTATCTGAAGGATATTGAAAAGGCGATAGGGAAAGTTCACGGTTTATGTTCACTTCAGAACAAGGTCGGTTTGCCAGAAGAAGTTGATTTTGTTTGAGATTACCTAGTGCTTACCAATGCAAACTTTTAATTTTCCAATACTCTGTAAGGTTTAGAGCATTGTGCTTTTTCATGCTAATACACTGCCTAACTATAATAATAATTTTACCAATTCATCAAGTGATTCAGTTGGGGTTTTTTTAAGCACAGTCTAGCCATACTTGCTATGCTTGGTATTGATATCCAGAAACTCATAAATGATAAGTTTAAATAGCTGAAGTGAAGGTTTGAGCTGTGAAGTTTGGAGCTTGCTGAGTCACATAACACAGCTGCTTTTCTTTGAGCCAGTTGATTCGGATCGATATTCCAGTTTGAGATTTTTATAATACCATGTTGGGATAATCTGGAAATAAGTTTGTGGTTCAGCCTGATCTCTGTGTTGAAAACTGTTATTTAATACAATCCTGATTTACAGATCCCAACAGGTGACCCAAGTGAATAGATGTAACAAAGTGCGTGTTGCTAATTTTAGTTAATGTCTATTTGAGTTGGAAAGTCTCTTTTGGCTGCTTTTACACTCAAAGTCTTGCTCTGGTCAAAAAAGGAAAAAAATCTTATATATAAAGCTAAGAACTTGTAGAACTGAAACCTTAACATCCTAATAAAATAACTATTGTCAATGCAGGTCAAAGAGAAAGAAAAAAAGGAATGAATGCTCCTGCACAGAAAAGGTATCAACAGTAAAAATTAAGTTGAAATTATTGTGTATGTTTCCTGGTTTCTAATCCTTTTCCTGGTGTTATGGTCCTCTTTCCAATGCCCCTCTGTGTTCTAAGGTTGATAGTGGGGTGTGTTTGGGGGAGTCATCGGCATCCAGAGCCCTTTGCAGAGAGGAAGACGGTGTTGACGTCTTCACTTTAGGATCTGCTGGCATTATTTTTATGTGTCTCCTAACATGATTTTATACCTTCTTCTTCCTTCATTGCTCTGGAAGTCCAGGTTATTCTGATTGTACTGTGTACAGTGAGTTTTATACGTGTTACTGTCATAGAAGAGTGGCTTTCACGGCTAAGCCAAGCAGCAGCAAAGCTGCAGGCAGGCCTCAGCAGGTGCAGGGTGAGCCAGCTGGAAAGTTTTGGGAATGTGTCCTGGCAAAATCCAGGCAGAGCCTGAGGCACCGGCCCTGGCCCTGCTGCATTCATGGACTGCTGGGCCTTCTGGGTGGAAACCCTCACACCAGGCCATTTGATAATTCAGCTAGAAAACCAACAATAGCACCCACATTTATGAAGGGAATCAATGACTGATGTGGGGTGAATAGCCCAGACTAGAATTTATCTTTCTGTTCTCAACTATGGAACAGATTATTTTCTTTAAAAATTCTGGCTCCGATGCAGTCAACATTTCATGTAGACAATTATCATAGTAATTGACAGTAACTCTTTTGTCCTCAAAGAGTGGGACAAACTGGCATCAACAGTATGGAATGTCTTCCCTCATTATAAATATAGGGAATTTGATAAGGACAGCTTGCACAATATTTCTGCTAGAGTACCCAAACCTGACCATTAGCCATAAGATTTTCAAAATTGCTAAATCCTCCTATGGTCAAGGAATAATTCACTGACGATTAACAAGGAAGTCAAATGTACTCTACAGATCAACCAGTTTAAGAGATTAGGGGTCTGGGAGAATAATAGAGGTAATTTAAACAGTCAGAATGGTAGAACTTACTGTTTTTAAACACAGCTTATTTTCACAGAATTGGGTGGGAGCAGACTGAAATGCACTTACCCAGGTGTACCCAAGGCGATGGCGACAGGGAGGTAACCCCTGACCTGTTTCAAATGGTGCCATACCACAATTCCCGCTGAAGCATTTAGAAGCAGCCATCCACTGGAGCAGTTCATCTGATCTGGAAGCCATGGAAAGCTGGTGAAGGGCAGGCTGGCATATTGCTTAGATGGTACTGACAACATCATCTTTTCCAAGATCCAGCAACATTCTCTTTAGCTCCTTTGTTTGTCTTCTGCCCTGTGCTTTTGTCATTCCTCTCATAGAAGCTGGTGTGTGTCTTGTTCCCTGTGTTGGTAAATGTATGCACACATCACATAATCTGTTTTCATTCTTGTTTAATGAAGTTCAGTCATTTTATGGATACTTTAGATATTGAATCACAGATGGACGTTTTTCAAGGGATATCAGCAAGAGAAATCTTTGACACTGGCCAGATGTGTCAAGTAGCAGTGACACTGCAAATGTAAAACATATATTAGCAGGAATTTTTTTGCCATTTTAGCAGTGTGGCAGCTATTAGATTCTGGGGAATCATTTGGGTGAATGGTAGGTGTTCTGTATTTCCTTAGAGACCTCAAATAGAAAAGTGAAAATGTTATTTTTGGCATGGTTAGAAAGATAAACGTTCCTAAAATATTGTGGATTTGGTTTCTGTTCCCCATATAACATTCTTTATATTAAAAAACATTTAGGATTTCCTGCTTGACCAAGTGAAAATACAATTTATATTACTGTATGGATCTCTGCTCAAACTGAGTGTTGTTTGGGAAAGGATCCTAGTAATTGGGCTTCTCTTTAAATTGCTGATAGACAGAACACTTCTTTTTTCCTGCTGGAAGATCTCATTTGCAATGTCTTCTTTGAATTTTTACCCTTTTCCTTTTCCTTAAGACTGTTCTTGATGATGTGTCGAGTTCTTTTCATATTCCACATGTTTCCTGAATAAAAAGGAGGAGGATTTTATGGACATAGTATAATTTGGTATGCTAATAAAATAAAGGTAGACACTGAGGTCAAATTCTGCAGGCTTGGCAAAGGCAGTAGATAAGTTGCTTGAGGAATGAGACTCTTCTGGATATAATAAGGATTTCTTTGCTTAAGGAAAAAAATCCTCATGCAAGACTAGCTCTGTTATTTACAGCATCACTTAGGAGGTGTACAATACTGTATACTTATTGCATAGATGTTACTAACTACATGGATTAATTGTGGATTTAGTGTTTTTTATTTCCAGTGAAAAAAAAAACCCAAGTAGTAAATGCTGTTCACAACTTTCATTAACATGACAGAGGACTGAATGAGAAGAAAGAATAGGTTATCTGGGAAACACATGATTAAACAGATACATCATACTGCTTTTTTTTCCACCTGAAAGCCAGAAAGGATTCCTCCTGCTTGTAGGCCTGGATCCTTCCTTTGCCCACTACCGTTTGCCCTGTTTTATGTGAACTGATCAAGCAAATTGTGTGAAAGACTGTGACAAGCTACTAGTTCTGGTTAGCAGGAAGATTTTCCTTTATATACGGCACAGTCCAGATCTGTTATCTTTCTGTCTTCGCTTATAATAATACTCCTTGTATTGCATTAAGCTCTCTTACTAGGGCCATATAAAGACATTAGTTTGTAATCAGATTTTTCTACAAAAATCTCACTACTTTAAAGTAGATACAGTCCAGCCTGGTCATTCATGTATAAGCTTTTCAGCTATTTGTAAGCTTTGTTTCAAATAAGCATGAATCTATTAACCTGAACAAAATAGGTAAATATTTTATTGGTCTGCTTTCATTTGATGGTACTAAGCAAAATAATTGTTGTGTGGGCAAGAAGATTAATTTAAGCAAAAATCCTACCACTAAATTTATTTATGAACTGTGAATGAAATCTTTATCAAAAAATTTCGTTCAGTTCAATTTATGGGTTTATTACATGTAGGAATAAAAATATTAACTAAAAGCAAGAGATGTCTGGACTTCAGAAAATCTTCAGAGGACATGAAGTGAAGAGAGCATGACATACGAGACAAAAAGAATGGGACTGTGAAAAGCAATATCAAAGTTAAAATTCTTTCTTCCTCTCTTTTGAGCCTAGTTCCTAAACCAGGATAAATGAAATGTTATTTCCCAGATAGCCAAATTAAAATTGAAAATATAACATAGTAAATCAGATTATTTGTTACTAATGTGATGTTTAAGTGCAGTGGTCAAGAACATAAAGAAAACAAAATATTTATGTTCACAGAATATTAGCTGGATTTACTCTCATTAGTTTCTATTCTAATGCATTTTTATTCTGCTGTCAGATTTTGACTGTACTGAAATAACTAATGCTACATTGATCTCACTACTGGGAGATTCTGAGAACTGTTCTCTCTGACTTAAAAATTGAAAGGCTTGGCCATCTATTTCATAAAATGTATGCTCCCTTCTGGGCATTTTTTATAATGTAAGATGAAATAGCTTTTTAAGTATGAGTTTCTTGCCAAAACTCGGGTACTGTTTATTTGAAAATGCTGCAGAAAATTTGGACCCTTATACAACAGATATAAATAGATTTTGTAGATGCCATTCTTTTTCGCTGCTGACAATGACACTAACTACCTCTCTTCTTTTCGCACCATCTTTCCTTTCTCTCTTCTTTCTGTTTTCCTTTTGAAGGCAGCACCTCTTCTGTCATTTCTCGTCTTCAGTATGCACCATGCAAAACAGGAAAAAAATCTAATCAACCAAGTTTGGAAATATATTGCTCAAGGGAGACATAACTAATGCATAACCACTAAGTAGAAATGATCAAGTCCCAAAAGCTTTGTAAAGGAAAAGCAAATATTGCAAAGAAGGCATCCAAAACAATGCAAAGAAAAATTTGTGATGTGTTTGTCCCT
Organism: Himantopus leucocephalus; assembly: GCA_003993805.1. Classification (NCBI taxonomy): domain Eukaryota; kingdom Metazoa; phylum Chordata; class Aves; order Charadriiformes; family Recurvirostridae; genus Himantopus; species Himantopus leucocephalus. The sequence goes on along the minus strand of RSEF01000003.1, from coordinate 41,666,315 downwards.
CAGTGTCCTCCTAATGCCAGTCACCCACCCTGCCTGCAAATGCCTTCTCTGCCAGCAGCACTCTTTCACTGGCTGCCAGCTCCTGCCCTGCCAGGTCTCTGCCCTTTCTCATCCTCTACTTCCAGTCCCTGCAGCCCTCTGTAGCTGCCTGAACACACACTCTGGGCTTGTTATGGTCTGATTCACCATGATATTTTGAACCTGCAGCCAATCTGATATATTTTACATCAGTCCATCCATATAAATTCCTCCTAATCTTACATTTTCTGTTATAGCACCTATTCCACTGTGATGACCTTTGACACACAAACCACCCTTTCCCTACCACATTTCTCTTTCTAGTAGTATTTCTTTTCATTTTTCAGCAAAAATAATTTTCTTCTATAAATACTATTACTTTAGATCTTCTTATATCTTCTATAAAAGTGATATATATATTTTTTTCTTTTTATAATCTTATTCTTAACGAATTTAAAGGGCAAAGAGTGTGGGTCTGATGTCTGGCCTAGCTGCACTTCAGATTATATTACTTAGGGTCTGACCTATGTTTTACGCTCTTAGTTCTGGTGATCTACATGCATCAACTAAGTTGAGGAAGGCTTAGTGTAACATTTTACCATAAGGAAGCAAGAAACGTAGTTGGTTTTGACCTTCAGAACTATAGCACCAACAAAAGTGGCAGAACTGTTACAACTTGTTCTAATTTCTTCTAAACAAAGTTTCATAGCTTGGATCTGTGGGAGATTTTGGATTTTTTTATTTCAGGTATTAGTTCAGATCTTCCTTAAAAAACTAGCTTCCAGAAGAGGATTTTTGGAACCAAGCAGCTCTGTATTTTTCCAACTTACTTTCTGCTTTGTCTGTTGTCATACAGGATTTTTATAATAATGTAGAATCAACTTCGTTTGTATCAAACCTTGTATCAAACTCTTACCTGTCATTGACACAAGCAGATGTCACATAGACAAGTGCTAAAGTCTCTCTAAGTCCAAAGTGAGGTCAAGAATCTGGAATGAACATCTTCAGGCAGGTCCAAAGTGTAAAAACTGCTTCCTTGTGGAATTCTTCACATGGCAAGGCTTCATTTCTAAATGTGGTGCTTAAGCTTTTTGACATTCCAGGTCATAGCAAAGTCTGCAGAAAGTGCAAGGCTATATCATGCTGCTGGTCTTATGGTATGTCTTTGTCAAAGTGAGACATTTTCAAAGACTGAGTGACCAAATAAGACTAGATGTGAGTGAAATAGGAAAAAAAACCCCAAACAATAACTCCTACAGTGTGCCCTGACTTCTTTTATAGATTTGTGTTTCTACATCTATCTTTTCTATGTGTGTGTATATAAGATTAAACTGAACTAGTGGCAAAAGTCTTTGGGAAGTGTGTCATAAAATCCATAGTTGAAAGGCTTCTGCCACGTGTTAGAGTCTTTGGATGAGGATATTTTCAGGAGCTGGGAAGAAAAACGGCAATTAAGCTTCACTTAGTCTCCTCACTAGCACTGCCTGCTACCCTTAGCCTGTTTTCGCCTGGATTGCTGCCCACAAGGAAGAAGGGGAAGCTGGTTATTTGGGAATGTTTCAACTCTTTTTACCTCGTTAACTGTCTGCTAATGGTATAGGTGCCGCCAAATGCTTACCATGAGCAGGCTAATTGCCAGTGCAGACACAGGCTTAACTGGGCTGGTGCAGGCATAGGAAGTCCAGTGCTTTCTGGGAATCTGACACTTAACTGCCAATACTTTTCCAGGGTGTATGTGCTCATATTTCTACTTAGGAGATCACACTAAAATAAGACCCTAGACACAGTTCATCACTTAGTCCTACACCAAATTATACAGTTGTAGTCCCCTGTTTGTGTGTGCCCTCTGCTTTACCTTGGATTAGGTCTGTCCGCGAAACATCCCCAATTTCAGGCCCTTATGAAAACCTGCTGAAACCAGGACCCCTTGGCTTTGCCTCAAGACAGAAAGACTGTGCAGCAGTCTTAGCTGGTGAAAACAACTGATGTTTTTTCCCCTGGGCTTTAGTATTAGAAAGGACCTTTTCTTTGCAGTCTGTTCTCCCTCCTCTGAGTCTGCTAAGGATCTCTTTTTTCCTTTCGTCTTTTCTGAACTGGACAATTTTCTTTTCAAGCAAATCATAACCCAGTTGAGTTGAAAGAAAAAGCAATTTATGTGCTTGAGAGCGTGTGTCTCTCCAGCCCCCAGGTACTGTCACAACAACCAAGAGGTATACTGGCACATGTGGCAGAATAGAAAAGGTTTTAATAAATTTAGCTATGATCAGTAAGAAGAAATCCTGTGCTTATGCTTGCAGAGGCATTTCATTTTCAGAGATAGTTCTTTGTTAAAAAAACCAAAACACCACAGATGTTTTCTTTGTCTGAAAAATAGGATTTGCCCAAGTAAGAGGATTTGCCAAAGACTATGTTAATTTATTTATTTTCACACAGCACTGTCATTGCTTTGCCTGCCATATTTGCATATCTTTGTTGCATATCTTTCAGGGCACTTTGCACAAACTAAAGGTGAGCTACGTGTGTGTTGTTGTTTCCGAAGTTCTGGGAATGAGAACACTCTATGAATGGGAATTCATTAGCACACCAGTGGATACTGTTGTTATATTCTGCAGTATGAACTCAGCAAATAGGTGCCACCCTGTCTGTAATGCTCCTCACTTTAGGCTGTGACTGCAGAATGAATAAGGACTGGAATTAGCAAGTCATTAAAAATGGGTGGGGGTATGTGTTTGTGGCCCTGCTTCATTCCACTCATTCAAAATCAAATCACTTGCATCCCCACAGACTTAATGCAGAAAACCATGGAACACAGAAATAAAAACCATTTTCTAACTCTTAAATGTTCATGTAGCATGTGCTTTAGTGTAGATCTAATACTGCGGGGTTGCTTCCTGGAGTAATTCTTGAGTTCAGGGAATTGCAGGAGCTCCCCAGCAGGAAGGTGAGGCACTCCAGCCATATGGGGCTGTGGTATAACTGGAGATCTTCAGGTTTCCGTGGGTTCCTTCTGACTTTTGTTTGGGAGAAAATGTGGTCTCTCTGGCGTGATTGTTCTCTCCAAGTATCCCGGAATATTTAGGAGAAAGTTAGTAGGAAATCTGAATACTTTCAGTGGCCCCCTGGAGTTATCCGAGTCTCTCCAGCAATTATAGGAAAACCCAGGAGACACCAGATGGGTACTGAGAAGCACCTGCACTTTTCTTTGTTTCCCCACCTTGCACTGTGTCCCCAGGGGCTCACCTTCAGGTTTGAATATCAAATTTACATTTCTGTTTACCTCTTGTAGTCATTTATATGTTCCAACCTGTCCTGAAAGATGCCTGACCTTCTGATCAGTACCTCAAATTTCTGCAGAAGAAGGTGTCGTATAGGCTGATGGCAAAGAGGAAGAAAGCAACCAGGTGCTCCAGCACCAAGGCATGTCAGCACAGGAATTTGCAATTTGTTGGTTAGGGGTTTTTTAAAACTTTTCCTCTGCAGCTTGGTGTGATTAGGTGGTAATGACTATAGCTCATGCTAAATCCAGCCCTGTCAGCAATGCTGAAATGCTTGTCCCCAATTAACACAGTTATTGATTGCTACTCTCTATCAGTGGTAGCAGTAGTTATCTGTCCACAGGAACACATAAGTTTTCTTCTATCAGGTTTCTTTATTTTTACTTCCTGTCTGTGAGAGGCATGGTGCTGGGGAGGAGGTGATGCCTCCTCTCACTTTGCAGCCTCAAGAGTTGTCCACTTGCGAACCCTCAGCCAGCAGCAGCCCCAGCTCCAGCCTCTGAGTCTCTCTTCCCTTAGTGCATTGCAGTCACTGAGGGCTTGACTCTTACGCTGTGGATGATGAATACCGTTTGTAGCTTGTGTGTTCGTGGGGGGAACGACTATCCTTCTCAACCTATATGGACTCAAAAACTATGATGCAATTTCTTTTGGTTATGGAAGATAAAGCTTGGTGACTCACCTGGTCCCTTGTAGGCCTGTTTTCTCAGATAATTCTCATGCTTTTCTAATTTCTGGTCATAAATACAAAGAAATAACCAGAAACAAAGATACAAACTTGCCAAGAGAACAGTGAGTCAGATAGGAGATTACATAGTTTCTGAATTTAGAGGGGTTTGTTCTCTCTCTTTTATTAGTCCCTGTGGTTTTTTTGGTGTCTTGGGATGGATTTGTTGGTCTGCTGTGACACTGTTATTTGGATTTTGCTCCTGCTCCAAGCAAGAAAGTCATTTAACGTATGGAAAACTCTGACTGCTATGGATAATAGTGGAGCTGCCCTTGAGCTGTGAACAGCCATACAATTAGTAGACATAAATTTCCTTATTCTAGATTATGTTTTGTATGCAGATAGTAAGAAAAAAATCTGCTAGCTGGTTAGCAGTTATTTACCTATCTTCTCCTCTGCCAATGGGCTTTTAGGGCACAAACTATGGGCCTGCATATTTTACCTTGTACATTCCCGTCATTTTGCGGGCTGGTCATATGAGGTATAGCACAGGAGAGAAGGATCATAGAATCATAGAATTGTTAAGGTTGGAAGGGACCTT
>RSEF01000003.1:41619509-41661744 GCA_003993805.1 Himantopus leucocephalus | reverse complement strand
TTTTTTTGAGATAGAGAAGCAATTTCGGGTCTCTCACAAAGTTCACGTGATGCCATAATGAGAGTAGCCAGTTTTGTTCTATTACTCATTCTGCTTTAACCAAAGCATGTGACTTCAAAGACAAAGCATATGGAATCAATCCTTCATTAGTATGGTTATGTATATGTATGAAAACTTGTAACAATTACTTTTTTATTACAGGTTTCAGTTACTTATGAGTACTTTTCTACTCTTTAGTTTTCTACACTAGAAATAGTACTAATATCTAAAGACCACTTGCTGTATTTGCAAAAAAAAATAAATATTTATACTCCTCATAGCACTAATTAAGCCACAGAATTGATGTTAGAAAGTTCTTGATTACTGAAAAATATCACTGATATACAGAGAAAGGATGAGATGATTCTGGGAAGTCTGTTGCAGTCTGGGCCCTCTGTGCATCCCATCCTCCTCTTCCCTCTGAGGCTACAGAAGTGGAAAATAAACAGACTCTGGAGTATGACTGCTGAAGCAAGCTGTGCAAGCAACGTGGCAGGTTTCAGCACCTCTGGGTCCCCTCGGGTCTGGATCCTCCAGAGGATCTGTCCAAAAAGCTGAAGAGGAGCTCTGTAAGTCTGCAGAGCTTTTTTGTGATGACTGACAGATGGGAGTTGGAAGAGAGGAGAGAGAATATGTTTTTCATGGCCTGGCTCTAACCTGCAAGAACTTGGGGATCAGGAGAGGAATGTCTCTCACCCAAAAGGCTCAAGTGGGAAGTTGATTTTAGCTCCTAAATGCAATTTTTCTCGCCCACTTAGGACCTTTTTCCTTTATTGTCATCTCCTCACCTTAGATTTTTTTCTTTCTTACCCAGCAGAAAATCCTTAACTCTTAGGCAATGGAATAATTGATAGAATTTGTCAGAGAAACATGAGAAGTGCAGGCACTTTTGTGTTTCCTACATTTTGCTGTTTTTCAAAGTACTGTAGGTTCTGCACTGCTCTGACAGAGCCAGCTGAGTTTGCCATGGGACAATGTACAGCTACGTTTCAGCTTTCTGTGGCGAGAGACAAGGAGCTGCAGAGCAGATTTGGGTGTGTGTTACTGTGGTGCCTGGGAGCCCTCGCCACCATCTCAGGTGCGCTTATGGTAGGTATTGTATGGACATGGCTCTTATTGTCACCTGGCCCTTCCCGGATCGCTGTGTAACATCACACAAAACCTTCCCATTCCTGTGCCAGGCTGAGTGTGTAGGTGGGTGAAGCTTGTTTGGTACCAGGCAGGGATACAGAGAGATTAGAGGTGGTCAGGGACCTGCAATGCCCAACCTGGGCCTTGGGGCTCCATGGGCTGCATCTCCAGTGCACGTGATTTCTGGACTTGAGTCAGGACTGCTTCCTAGTGAGCGGGACAGGAGTTAAGATATGCATCCTTGGGCCTCCTGTTTCCTCCTGGCTGGGTCTAAGCAGCTGTGCATTCAGCATGCATGTCTTTTTGGTTGCATCTCAAACTACCCCTCTCTCTTCCCTCTGTAGAGAGTGCAGAAAAGGCCTCTGACTCACAGTAGCTCAGCTAATTGTAAGAGTTACACAGGTAGAGTTGGAGGTGTCTAATTAAATACTCTAGAGATCTTTCTTAATTTCTCTGACCTCGTTTCAACAGAAGAAGTCAAGCTGATACCTAATTTAGAGCATTAGCCATTTCACTAAGTCAACGGTTTGATTGCAAACGCTCATGAATATGTCCCTGTGCGTCCCTGCCAGGTGAGAAGGCAATGTCTCTGCACTTCCAGGCAGGAAGCCACAAGTCCTGAATCCTCAGGGCACTCACACAGGTAATTACATCTTTCAGTAGTTCCTTTAGACCCAGGGAATGGCTTGTGCTTAAAGTTAGGCATGTGCTTGAATGATCTGCTATCTGTTTTAAGCTCCCTAAGAGTAGTAAGTTGCAATTACTCAGAATAAGGTTGAAGAACTTTTCAAGTGCATTGAACTTTGAGAAAGTTAGGGCATTGTGGTGTTTGAAAGAACAAATAACACGGTAGATAAGGAGAAAATCTGTTCTTGGGGAGAAAAGATGTCTTGGAAACCATTGTTCCAAAACTGGCTGCCCAGGTCTGCCTCCTTGTGAAGGCACCAGATAAAAGTTGTTGCAGCAACGACAGAGGAGAATATTAATCTTAGGTGGCTTTAGTGCACTGGAAATTTCCCATTACAAGCATATCCAGATTTAACTCAAGATCTGCACATGAATTATTCAGGTGAGAGAGCACAATTTCAGTTAGAATAAATGCCACAGGAAATTTTGTAACACTGCAACAAAATGCTGCAAGTGACCAGTTAACAAAACAAACTGGTATGGAATATTATAATTGACGCTTCTGTATTTAACTACATCTTTGTGGTCTCTAGCTACCTGCTGTCTTCATGTCTTTAACCTTGCTGACATGTCTATCAAAAGAAACCAAAGACCCTATTACTTGATCCTTCCAACACAGCTGTACACTAAAACAAGCCAACCAAGTAGCAGCTTTGAACTTGCACTGCTTAAGTCCAAATGAAACTTTCATTGCAGCTTATGAGGAAAGAAAGGAAGAAAGACTGCAGCTGATTTCTTCTTTAGCTAATATTTTTTCTCTAATAGCTCTGGAAATTCTACAGGGAGGTATATGTTTCGATAGCATAAGAAAGTCATCAAGCAGGACATATTAGAACAGAAGCAGTGATTCTCAGTGATCCAGAAGCCAGTTTATACAAAATAAATTCAGCTTAAGCATAAATAAAAGGTTCGGTTCAGTTATTGGAAAGTGAAGGTTATTATTATTATTTCATCTAGGATCTTTTAAGAACTAGATATATCATGAGTCACTTTCCCTATTTTGTGTTATTTTCCATTTTCATAGCACCTCCCTTCCTGACTTTAGCAAAGCAAATTCCTAAGTACTGTGAGAAAGGCTGTGCTCGTAATGATAACACTGATGATGTTTGCAGAGCTGGGAAGCCTCATGAGAAAACTTGTTATGCAGATCCAGAAGGATCAGATAAGCTTTTTCTACTTCAGTGGGATCAAAAGTGGAGCCACATTTTAAGAAAAGCACTTGATATGTGTTTTCAGATTTTTTGAGTCTGTTTTGAGCACATTTAAAACAGGAGGGGAGGCTCAGCTGACACAAGTCATGTTGAGGGAGCTCTGCCAGGCTACATCTGCTTAATACCTGCTGCTGCAAAGTTCTCCCAGTGCTCTTTGGATAATAATTCAGCACATTAAAGAACTTTGGACTACCTCAGTGTAATTGCCTAAATGATATATATTAAGGTGACTTGAAACATTTGCAAACAAGGCTATTTGTTTCTTCCTTGGTGTAAAGAAGTTAGAAAGGGTGCAGAGGCAAACAAGTGAGGAAAAAAAAAAGACACATTGCCTAGAAGCATACTTGAGAAATGAAATGAATGGAATTTTGTAGAATTCACCATTCAATGCTTCCTTAGTCAATACTGGTAAGTAGTGACCAGTACACCTTCTAATGAAGAGGGACTTAAAGAAGGTTACCTAGCAATTTTTGTACAGCACTCACTTTATAATAGACACCACAACTCTTGGAACAATGCACCACAGTCTGCTTCCTTGTTTCTTTTTTGTTAAATGTTAGTGACCATTTCAATAATTTTAAAATCAGAACAGGTAGCATTTGTCTGTAACGAAGATTATGGATTTTCCCACTTACTGCTTTAGATTGAATATTTTCAGTGTGTCTAGCCTTCTAGTTCCTCTGTTACTGTGCTTTGCTATAGACTATATTAAGTCTATAATTTGGTGAATATGTTTGATTACCAGCTAAGTAATTTCTATTATTTTCTTTACATTCATGATCTCTTCTTTTAATATAGTATATACATCCTTAAATCACATTTCATCAAATATGCCAGACTTCCTGCTTTTTGTGGTAGCCTGCTGGTTTGAATGGTGATCTAGTTCACTGTAGACACCCAGGAATCCCAAACAGGCTTGATGAAAAGATCACTGTTTGCCCTGGTTTACTGGCAGGTTCTGAACATTTGTGCTTGTGTCAGCTTTCCATGGGCAGCAGGTCCAAAACTTCACACGGTCCACAAAGCGGAAGTACTTCTGAATTCTTGCACTCTATGCTACTTCTTAATCCTTCCTTTCTAAGTATTAATAATAACATTTGGATATATAATAGCTGTAAGTGTATGAAGGAAGAGAACTTCTGTTTGACTCTGCTTTATGAGGTTTTGTTTATGGCTATGTAGAGGGTTGAGATGATTCTATGACTCTTTCACTGTAATTTTCATCAACACCAAGCTCCTGAGGCTACCAGATGTTTTGATGCCAGATCTTATCTGTGAAGACACCTTAACTTTATCTTAATTCCTTTTTCCATTCTGGGCTTCACATTCTAGTGTTTTTAATGAAACAAAGTTTTTGCATGCCACTGCATTTCAGTTGTATACAGTAAATTTTTACCTTGCTGTCAAAACCAGAACAGAACATACAAGAAGCAACTGGAAACTGGGCTTCCTTTAACAGCGACTAAACAATTCTTCCTTTTAAGAAGTACTTTGTGGCTATCTCATGAAAGGGGCCACATGACAGCAATAGGCAGTAAGGTACTTGAGAAGCACTTGATACAGGTTTTGAAATTCTTGAGGCCTTGTTACAAGCAGACGCGCACCCAGTTTCCCAAAAGTGTGAATGGCAGAGGGACAGATAATAAGCCTTTGTAAATTTCTCCTAACGAGTTTGGTGTTCTATACATTTTGAAACATCTGCTGAAGACTAAGAACAGAATAAACCTAAAGGAGGGGACCAGAGCAAGGTGAGGGGCCGGCGTCTCGGGCGGCAGCTGCTGGAGCCCTTTGGCAGGAGGGGGTGGCTGAGGCAGGGCTGGGGACAGGCATGTAGGTGATTGGAGAAGGCAGAAGCCCTTGGATCCATCTCTCCCTGTACTGGGGAAAAGGGGGAATTTGTAGTGATTAAAGATTCTAAAGGAGATAAGGAGGAGCCTAGAGTTTGCATGGGCTCCTTCAGATGCTGGTTTCTGTTATATTTGTGTTCTTTTCCAGACATAAATATCCTGAAACAACTCCACCCTCTGACCATCCCAGCTACCTCCTTTCAGGCACCACCCTCTCTGCTCCCAGTGGATTCTTTACCACATGTTTTTTCCCTGATATATTTTACAGTATTGTAAGTCCTCCCATCTACCAACAGACTCTGGTTTGCTGGTTTTACATTGGACAGAGCCTAAAGTGAGATGCAGGATGACTTAAACCAAAGGAAGATTCCCCGAGGCTCAGGAAGGTATATTTGGATCCTGGTGATAATGGAACTGGTTTTATTTATCTTTTTGAAATAATTGAGAAGCTACTCACACAGCAAAGCACATCTACTGCTGCCTTACAGCCAAAGACATTCAGTCTTTTAAGAAGACAGTCAGTATAGAAACCTATCTTGTCCTGTGGAACTTACATAGTTGTTTTCATAAATTTTTTCACTTATCACAATGGCAACACAGCACCTTTAGGAAATGGCAGTACACACACATCTGTCCTGCTAATTTTACTTGGTAGTGTGTTTAAGGGGAGTAGTTGAAGAATACAGCCCAGTCAGCAGAAGATCAGAGGTATTGGTATAAATCAATAATTTTTAGAATGTAAGACAGTCAGATTGCATTTTACCACCAGTGAAAGGTCTGCAGACATGGTCAAGAGAGTGATAGAAACCTAAATTTAAATGCAGGGCAATTTTAAATATTGCTGTGTAGTTCCTGTGTTGTCCTCATTTTATTGCTGTGCTCTGTACTTGACTGTCTTTTTAGCAGTTTGATTCACCATTATTCTACACCCACCGTAATCTAAATAGAGAATCTGTGCAAAAGTTCTCTTTTTTTTTTTCTGTCAGAAGAGCTAGCAATAACTGCAAGAATGTTCACAAATTTTGTACCTTCTTTTGTAATTTGAAATGTCATCCAAAACTCTACTTGTTTTCAGAAATGTGAGGGATTTGGGGAAAACTTCTGTTATTTTCTTCTGTCAAATGTAAGAAATTGAAAAGTGAAGCAGAAAAAAAGTTGGTTTTGTTCATTATAAAAGTTAACTATTGTAACTATCTTAACTACGTGGCAATGCATGTAAATGTCTTTAAAACAGATATGATCTAGAAATAATTAAAATATAAAAATATTTTGAGCAGTTTCATAAAACATAAAATTTGTTAAGAGAACATGTTCTTTAAAGTAGCATATTTGTATTAGTTTATGTAGGAAATGACTCGGAGTATTTGTTGCAGAGGAAGTTAAAAGACCCGAACCATAAATGTATCTCCGTTGTTTAATACACGATGATTAAATTTTACTGCAACACCTCCAGCTAAAAAAACAGGACTATTAAATCCACACATAATTTGAAGAGCTTCAAGATTTCAAATAATAGTGCCTAAATAATTAAATGATATTGGTATTTCTATGCATCTGCATACCTTGAATTCTAGGGTGGGAACAAACTGAAATCCTCCTTCCAAATTTCATCTGCTAAAGCTAGACCTAGCAGAGGGCCAGAGTTGTGAAAAGACAGTTCTGATCTAGAAACCTAAGTTTTTAGTTAATGTGTTACTAAGTAAGGTATTTTGAAATAATATGAAATTTCCTTCCAACTTGGTCCGAAAACTGGTACATTGTCCTCATTTTTTTTTTTCACAGAAGGCTAAATTTGGAAGGTGAATCACCTGTTTCAGGAGGAAGTGATTATTTGTTAGAGACTCTGCATGTTCCTTGAGATAGAGCTAGATGCTTTGTGTTAATTTAAATGCATTTATCAATGAAGGTATCACCTAAAGCACTTCTACCTGTGAGAATGGAGTGGAAAAACCTTTTCCTCTTCAAGCTCAGTAAAGTTCCATGGGGAGTGTCGTAAACTTCCTGTAATTTTGGTTTTCCTCAGTGGCCAGGATTTACTCACCCTGGTGAAAAGGGAGACCCGGAAACCACGGCAGGAATATGTCTTGGCAATGAACTAACGTCACCAAATTCTCTGTATCAAAAATGGAGGTGAGGTAGTATAGATATGTGCACTGAAGATTAATAGATGGTAATGGACAATATAGTAGAAACTAAAATGGAACAAATAATCCAATTGCTTTTTAACTAGTCAAAACTAACCTAGAGAAGTCAAAGCTTTGAAGTGCAGCTTGGAGTTTGGGGACTGACCGATTTCCAAGGACCTTCTGTTTTGTTTTGTAGCTATCTTGCTGACGAGGCATGTTATTCATCTTTGTCAGTGTCAACATCTGTATTAGCCTCTGCAGTGATCATGTTGTGCTCGCTGCACACTCGGCAGAGAGTGACTTGCACCAGCAAAGCTGGTGAGGTCCTAAGCTAAGCAGTAGTCTTGCAACAAAATTACCCATGTTGAAAGGGAGTAGGTGTCCTTGGATGTACAGCCTTCCCTCTTTTTCTGCTGACAAAACAGGAAATGACTGGTATGTTCAGAGGCAAAATAACAAAATTAATTGAATTTTCTGTAAAAAAAAATAGAATTGTACTCTAAAAATATGGTTGATGGAAGTGAACGAGCTCTTTAGCTCAGAGGCCAAATTTTTCTAGCATGTCCTTTGGACAGGCTTTTCTGTATGAAATTAAATGCCTGACATGCGTCGCTTTTTCATTGCACTTCTTTAAGATGTCAAATCAGAAAAATAAAGGGCAATTTTGAAATCTGTTCATCTTTAAATGTTTAGTATAATTCCACTCCCCATAATATAATTGAATGACCAAATATAGGTAAGAAGGAAGTAAAGATTGTTACTCTGTCTCTTAAAAAAGGTGGAAAATGCAATTGCAGTTTTGCTAAAGTCTAGCCTTTTACACTGAGAAAATAAAAAGGACTGTTTTGTTTCAACCCAGATCCAAAGACTTTGAATTGCTTAGTTAATTAGAAATGCCTAACATCGAATGGTATTTCCTAGCAATTCCCAAGGTGTTGTTTGGGAGTGCACTCTTCCCTGTGAGCTGAACTCCCCAGAGGACTTCACAGCGCAGGACACAATGAAGAATTCCCCTCTGAACATCGTTGTGTTACATGCTCTGAGATAAGCATAATTATGGAGAGAGAGTTTGATGAAGTGGCTTGCATTTCAACTCCTGTAAAGCATTGCAATTTAACATACTTAAAATGAAATGCTGTGCATCAGCCCTGGACTGAACTGGAAGCTTTCTTTCGCTCAGCACTTTTGAAATGAAACATTTAAGCGTACTTGAACCACAATTATTGGAATTTTTTACTGTGTGAAAACGTTTGATATTCTAAATTTTGTCTGGGCAAAGAGCAAGTGTTGAAATACACATCTTTTCCTGGGCTGGAAATTTGAAACTCGGTTACTGTTAGGTTGGGAGGAAATTCTTGTTGGGATATAGTCTGAGCTATAGTGAACCTACAAAGTGAGTAAAATGCCTGCTGCAACATGTCTGTATTTGTACTTCTCACGGTCGTACATGGCCAAGGAAGGAACTACTGTTCAACATTAATGAGACTGTGTTCCTCAGGAAAAGGCATTCCTTGCTGTGGGCTCAAACGTTGAAGCGGCTAAATGTGGCATTTCTTTAAGCCCATACATGGAACGGCAAAAGTCAAGTTTTTAGGGTCAGCTGTTAGGCTGGTGCTGAATATTCCCTGCAATATGCAGGACTTCTTTCAGGGTTGTTTCAAAGGACAGGTCTGAGGGGATAAAGTAATTTCAGAAATGTGAAAAACTGAGTCAGCATCAGAACTAAGAACTGACCCAACAATATTAAATTCCCATTGGCTACCGTCACTACTAAACTGTGCACTTGCTTTGTTAGAAGACTATAGGACTCACATTTCAGCATGTTTTGTGCAAGTGCAATGGAGATGCACTCGGTCCAGGTCACTAAATGTTGAAAGTAGCGGAGCTGCCCCAGTGACTGCTAAATATTAATATAGTCCCAGGCACTAAAGCAACTGAGATTACGGCAAGCAATTTCTTGCCTTTAAAGTGTCAAAGAAAAGTAGCCATGTTTAAATTGTCCTCAGGAATACCACTGTATGTTTCAGTAAGTTGAGTTGTGATCCATACAACCAAGAAACAATGTTCTAATGTATATATGTCAAAACTAAATAGTCTTAATAAAATGACACTTTTGACTGCAAACATAGCTGGTTCCAATGCATTGGTAAATGCCAGCTACTACAGTCTCAAATGATGCAAGTGAGCATAAGGCCATTGATTTCAATGAAATTATGCTAATTTATATCAGCTCAGTAATTTGGTCCCATATATTCCGTAATCAGAGAAAAAGAATACAGATTTGTGGAATTCTTTTCTTTCATATCTCTTCAATTGCTCTTCTTTGCTGGATTTATGAGTAATTGACTCATAAAACAGTCTGAATTAAATTAAATATACTTACTGAGTACTACCTTTGGATCTGCAGCTCAGAGATTGTTTTAGTGAATTATTCTGCTGTTTTTTTCAGTTTAAGTCTACCAGATGCATCATCATTTGTGAACTTCCCTGTTTCTTTCCTCACATGAAAAAATGGATTTGGGACCACTGTGTTATAATAAGTGGGCCCTAAATCCCCAAATTCACTGGAAGGCATGGGCAACCAGGTACATTATTCATTAGGATAATTATTGGAACTTGCTATCACTGACTTAGAGATAACTGCCCAAATGAGCAGAAGAAATAATCCTACTTTGGTAAACATCAATTTCAAATGCAATAACTACTATTTATTTGGGATAATGACTTTTTTTTTTCTTCTGTGAATTTAAAAATGTTGCAGACAGAAGTTGGATCTTGTATACAAGCTAAAGCAATTTTTTAATGGTCCCTTCACTGTACAAAAAAGACTTCAACTAAAAAAGATTGAACACCATAAATCTCTGCAAAGCATTTTTTTCATGAGCTATATATTCAGTCATTCAGTATTTGGAAAGTTTCAGAATAGTCTTGATGCTATCATATTTAGTTTAAAATATGCCACAAGGCAGATCTGGCTTCATTTCACATTGGAAAAATATTGCATAGATTCAGAAAGTAAATTTACCCAAATAGTCAACCTAAGTGGAACTTCTCCAAACTTCATCCCTTATAACTGTCATTATTACAAATTTAAATATTCAATTCCAAGTCAAATTTTAAGACAAAAATGGAAATACGACATATGACTGAATTTAAAAATATAAGGTGCTGAAAATGCACTTACCTTTTTTTTTATGCATTCAAAATCAGGTTTTTACAGGTTTTTGCCCTATGTTTGTTACCATGGTAGCTCATCATACTGTATGTTGTAGTTTTACCTGCCCTACCTTGTGAGCTGAGCTGCACTTGCAAGCCTTCACAGAACTTGTATCCTAGTATAAAAACTGGGCTACATTTATATTATAGTATCAGTTGGACTCATCAAGAATAGCTTACCAAATCACTGTTTTCAAACCAACGAGCTTTGTAAAATTATTCTGTTAAAATCTGCAACAAAAGGTTGCATAGCATTTATTTAATGGATGAGCTGTTCAGCAGAACCATCTCTCTTTGGATAAACAGCCTTTATTAGTTTCACAGTTTCACCATAATTACATTACTGGTTATTATACAGTGTCAGGCAAAGCAAGTGAAAAACAAAATTGCATCAAAAGAGAACATTTAAACTAGAAGGCAGTCTTTGTAATAGAAGTTACTTTCATTTCCTTTGGCTAAACAACTCTTTGTGATAGTCAGTTAAGTATAAAAATAACCTAATGGAGTTAACTCTATGAATTGTGCAAACTGCACAGATGTTGTCACTAGACAATAAATAATTCCCAGAGAATGTACCAAGACAACTCACAGTTCCACAATTTTGACATATTTTGTTGAAAAGGAGTTTTGTAGTACAAGTTCACTGTAGTCTTGCTCATTTTAAAAGAGCGTTTTTACAAAGCTGGAGTCATTTAGCTTTTAAAAATCATGGAACAGAAACTAATGACAATTTAAAAAAAAAGAAATATTTGGCAACTTAATAACACAATGAAGACAGATTATGTTCATATTTTTATTGATTCTTCTACTCATTTTTCTGCTAATCTGAGAAGTGTTTTCCATCTGATGAAGCTGCTATCGCAGTGGGTTGCAACACAGCACACCAGAAACAAGTAGCAAAAATTGAAGCAACCGCAAACCTACTACCCCCAACCTGCCAAAGACGTGCAAAGATACTGAAAAAAGGAAAGAAGCTTTGTTTTGTTCTCTCTTTTTCTACTGGGGAAAATAAAGTAAAATAACTTTCACAGTTGTGTTATATGTCAGAAATTCAAGCTGGATTTTGGAAAGGCTTAGAAGGTCCGCAATAGAATATAGTTTGGAATAAGTATGGCATGTTCAGGGACTGTGATCACACAGATAGATAGGATAAAAAAACACTCCCTCATTTTCCAGACAGGTTAAACAACTACATTTCACAGAATGACAGTCACTAATCACATAAGTGAGGAAGAGCCGCATAGACTTATTTTACAGTTAGGGTAACATGGTAACTTTTCTTTCATATGCAAGTCTATGAAAACACGTAATGTTCAAAATAACTTTAGATTAAATAGATGCCAGTGCATTTCTTGAAGATTGTATGGTGTCTGGATTTTTTTTTCTGCTGACAGATGCATAATGAAAATCCACACTGGTATTAGGAGCTGAGGGAAGCAGCTCTCCTTTGGAGACAATCAGCTATACATCAGCTCATACTTGGACAGCTTTTATTAGATCCTTTCTTTTGCAGTGTTTTAAGGATAAAAGAGAGGTCACACAAAACGTAAATTATAACGTGCATTTGTCCTGTAGGTACAGGTTTTGTATATTGAATAATGTTTACACAAAGTCTGCCCCAACTCATTTAGTACCTTTGCTGAAATGATGTGAAGAACTGTTTCCCTTTCTCTGGCTTTTCTTTCTTTTTTTTTTTATTTTTCATATACATTTGAAATACTGGGTTTATCTATAATGCTTTAAGAGAAGTAAAGTTCTCTGAACAGCTTGTTTTCTGGGGATGCTGTGTGACAGATCAAGTTACCACTATAAAACATCCTCTTCATAATGCAAGACTACACAGGAGCTGTGTTGGATGACTCAGTAAGAGGTTTATTCATTTGTTTTTATCAAAGTAATGACTGAGATATAATGACTTGACTTGAAGAAAGAAAACATAGAGTAAGTATTACAGCTAGTATTACAGCTAGGAAGGTTAAACATAATGCAAATTGTTTCTAGGTTATTTGGAAATATTCAAAGGTGGAATAGAAAAGCAAAGTAATCTTGCTGCTGAAGGAAGAATGGATTAAAAAGGCAATTCAAAGTTGGAAAACTGGAGGAAAAATGACTGAGATATAAACAAATTTTCTTTTATGGTTTTTAAGAGACCAGAGGGAAAATAGCTGTTACAAAATCCAGCACACTCATTAGAATATTTAGTCAGAAGTAATGAATATCCAAGAAGTTGCAACAACTTTCTAAAACATTAGACCATGACATAGTACAGGCTGTGTTTTAAAAGCTGTTTTCCAGAGAAACCACTGATGGGAAGATGTTAACAACAGGCACTGCAGTAGACTCAGGTAGTCAAATTCACATCCTTAAACCACTTTTTTATCCTACCAGAGTGTGCAGACAGCATTACCAAGCTTAAAAGTTGTTTTACACCCAGTTGCGCAATTGACACAACAGAGTACAAAGCCATGCAGGCTCAGGACCTCTTTTGTTACAAAACTGTCCATCCATTATCGCATACAAAAGAATGATGGTGAAAATAAAAAAGATAAATAGATAGAAGTCTTTTGAAGCAAGACGATGTTATAGCACCAACTGTCCAATAAGCTGTATAGGAAATGGCTTCATTTTCAGTAGTGTGGATTAAAATATGACGTGGTATTTCATCATAAAACTGTCTTTCGTGATGCAACCTGGTTTACACAGGACACATTTTGATGAGGTGTTTTCTGTTAAAGTAGGTTGAAACTGTCTCTGTAACCGGAGTCCTCTTTGACTCTCCTTTCCCAACATACTTGAAGTGGTCATTAGAAAAAAGCAAGTTGTTGCTTCTGATGTATTGTAATAACATAGCTGTAGCAGCCTGCTTGTAGGAATAAAATAAAACAATACAGTAATTGCATAGAAAAAGAGAACCAGGGGATCAACTTATACTTAAAAATATATTTTCGTAAAAAAAATCTCAAGGAAAAATTGAAGTCATCTAATTCCACCTGCTGTCTAGTCAGGCTGCATTTCAAACCCTGAAAATGTAGAACAGTCACTCAAAAAATATTTCTCACACATTAGGCTCATGAGAAATAATGAGAATGTCAAATCTCCGCGAGAGGAGCTGTGAATCGCAGCCTGTAATAGACCAGAGAGCAGAAACTGTGGAAAACACTTTTGCTTGGAATTTGCTGTGAAGATGGTTGTGCTTATAGGCTAGTTCCTTAAAGAAACTCAAAGTTTCTATTTTCTCAAGGGGTGCTTCTTCTCCCTTGGTTTTGTTATTCTGACATTCTGATTCATCTCAATTGCCTTTCATTTACTTAGCAGAGAGAAGAGGTAAGTCAGGCTTTCTAAATTATCTGTCAGAGAGAGGGAAATAACTAGGCAGACTGTCAGAATTGGAAATAGTGTTTTTCACTCATTTCAGGTTCAAATGCCAAAGCATGGGACCAGTGCCGATGTGCATATGTCAGCTGCAAGTTTAGGAAAAGAACCAAAAGATTTCAGTCCAGATTTGGAGCTATGTTAAAATTTACTTGGTACTAGAGGAGGACTGGGTCAGAATCAGCAACTAGCAAAGTGCCCCTTCAGTTTAAATTATGGAAGCTGAATGGCTATGGTGACAAATGCCACCAGGGTGTTGCTTCCAAGAGATCGTGTCCCAGAAAGAACTGGTACATGCAGAAAAGTCAAGGAAGCTGGATAAACAGCAGGCAGGGTGTCGTCCTGTTTGGTAACTGGTGATGGATTGGGCAGCGGGACATATGGGAATTGCTACTGCTGGGCCAGGTCTTGAGGGGTTATGGTGCTGGCCGCAGCAGGAGCAGAAGTACAGTCAAGTCTGAGCAAATTAATTTTTAATTTAGCTGAACATTCATTTTTGATTTAGCTATCCTGACCTGGAGCACAGGCCAGCCATGAAAACCAAACAATGCAGCTATGCAGGAGAGAGGTCACTCTAGGAATGGGATAGGAATTAAAGAGAAAGGAAAAAAAAAGACTGTGAAAGCCACAGAATGAAAATGAAAGAAAGAGATAACTGTAATTTATAAGCTGTGGTCTAGAAAAGAGAGTATAAAAATTGCCCGTTTACTGTATTTGGGTTTAGCTCTATACTTTTGAGTTATTATTTTTTATGCTTTCTGCTTCTGGTACAATTATGTCATCAAATATTAGTGCATTAAAGTAATTTTTGTTTCTGGGATGGACTGTCAGTGTTTTGGCAAGCCAGCCAGGCTGCTTCCAATGCCTGCACTTTATCAGAACGCTTTGAGAGAGACAGTTTCTCTTAAACTGCCTGTATTTCACACCCTCTTAAATCATCAGGACACTGGCTTTTCTGTCTGCCTTGTTCCCCATCTACAATCCATCTGGCAAAGGGATATTCACTGGCAGGCATAGGAGGGAGTTATCTGCAGTTAATGGAAAAATATTTTACAATGAGTCTTTGATGTTTGTAGATAGTTCAAAGTTCCTCCCGTTTTGAGTATGAATGAATGGAGGGAAAAGGGAGGTCAGTGTCATGGGTCTGAAAAGATTCATTGGTTCACCAGCTGCAATTGCATGCGGAGGCTGTTCCTCCCATCTCCCGCAGTTTCCCTCTGACGAGAATGTTTGTCGTCTTTTTGCTGAAGTGGAGCTTTTCTGGAGAAATCCATCACTGTGTGTCATTGTTGGATGTTGGATGTGGGAGGGTATTAACTGGGGTACAGTCAAAAGAACCCACGAGAAAGAAGTGTCTGATCTTAATCTGATGAAGGGTGTAGATTAATTTACCTGGCTTGGGATTCAGTATCTGTGAGCAGAAATAATATTGCAACACTCCATGATTAATCACAAGTATGCTTGGGATAATCATCAGGTTTATGTAAGAATTTTGCTTACCCTCTGCATGTTAAAGGTCTTGCATAGGCCTTATTTTCATCCTTTTCATGAGAATCCCACCCCACCTGGCACTTCTAGCCTGTGTATCTCAGGAAAGTAAAGAGTCAAAGATTTGTGAAGATGCCCAGTTCTCTGGGTTGCCTTTCTTGTGCAGCTGCAGACAACTTTTGCGTGATGACCAAGAGGGGGATGATCAGGCAAGTCTTTGTACGTACTAAATGCAGACACATTTGAGCAAACTGAGATTACCAGCTATGGTCTTTCCAACAGCAGACCCACCATGAAGGACCAAGCATGATGCATATCTTACTAAGACATAAAGACTGGGATGTGAAACTGAAGTCAGTAACTGAAACTTGAACTGATGATTGGGAGAAAGCACTGGATAAATATTATAAAAGGAAAGAACTTACTAGATTTTTGTGGTTTTAAGTGATAAAGAACGCATTTAAGACAACGAAATGTATTTGATCAAATGTATTTGTTCCTAAGTCCGTGTCATTGGATTAAGGCTGGCAGCAATAAGAAAAATTCCTTTGTTTGAAGGACTGAAAAATTTGTGTCGAACAATGTGTCTGGTATTGGGGAATATATGTGTCAGACAGCTTTAAAGTAAAGAAATGTTATTCTTCAGCGAAAGCAGACTTATTTCCTTACTCTTGCATTAGCAATTGCTTTACTTCATATTTTAAATTTCTTTTTTTACTTCTGCTTGATTTTCACAGTAATATTAATCGTCAAAATTATTCCTTCCTCTGCAGATTTGCAGTTGGTATAATGAGGTGTAATCTGGAAAGACTCTTGGAATGCAGGACTTGACACTCGCCTCCTCTATGAACATGTTGGTGGTCTTCAGAGAGGATAAATGAGAAGAAAAAGTCGCTACTTGCTGCTCATAGAGGCCAGATGACCAGATGTCTCAGCCACCCTTTGCGGTGGACAGTTAATTTGAGTCAGTGACATGCTGCGCTAGATCTGGGTAGGATTTAATAGCTTTGTTTCTGTAGGGAAAAAAAATCTGTGACCCCATCTCTTCTGTGCGTGCCAGGGTCTAGTAGAAGAAGAGCTATGGTTGGGCAATGATGTGCTTTGGTAACCTAAGCACAAAATGGAAAAGAAATAAGGATTTTGGGCAGTGACTTACAGAAAATCTGTGAAGGCATGTCCACAGGATCAAGAGACCCCTGAGCTAAGAGAAACCTGTTGCCTACTGTAGACCACAGCTGTGCTGCTTCCCAGCTGGTTACGTTCAAACGGTGAGTGTCCCCACACTTAGCTCTGGGTCTAAAAGCACAGTTTATTTCATGCAGAAACAGGGCAAGTGAATCCCATTGTTTTATTTTTGAGTTGTGCTTGGCCTCCTTCACAATTTATGTCTTTTCTGTACAAAGCCAGGGTGGGATCCAGCTGCTCCATGGATAAGCTGTTGTATGGCTGGTAGCACAAACCACCCTGGGCTGTGCTGGTAAAGAAAATTTCTGGCTGGTTCTCCCTGGTTATCCTGGCAGGCTGCATGTTTGTCTGTTTCAATCAGTTTAAGATCTTTAAATATTTACTTGGCTCTTTGCTTTCCTATTAGAAAATGGTAAGGCAGTTTGTTTCTAATATTTGCCAGGATCTCTTCAGTTTGTGAGGTTACCTTTCATTAAATTACTAAGCTCAGTCTTTACAGAGAGGGATGAGGAAGAGGTCACGCTGCTGTAAGGCTGAGCCAGAACCTCAGATCAAGCTACGCTGTGTTGGTGTTGAAATTGCAGGGCCACCCCAAGGTCGTATTTTCAAAGTGGCTTTGAGCAGTTACATTCTTAAATCCTAGTAAAAATTAGCAGCCCTGTTAAACACCTGTATTTCCATGGCATTTTGGAAACCATAGTGTTGCCCAGCAGGAAAGTGAGCTGTCTCCTTCCTGTGGGAAGGACAGGGCCAGGCGGGGACTAACGGGGGTGAGCAGAAAGAAGATGGCCAGCACCATCACAGCTGAAATTCTGCCCCCTAAAAGAAGGTTGCTGCTTCTGGAAAAGCAAGATGTTGTTAGTCCCCGGGAAGAAAAGGAGCCCAGAACCAGATGGGAAGAAAGGGCAGGGATGATGGTAAGGTAGGATGGTAACTGAAAGTGGGAGTGGGGAATGGCAGAAGTGTCCAAAATGAATGGTGAACAATTGGAGCACATGAAATTAGGTTGGATGCTTCCTGGGCAGAAGAAAACATTGGATGATCTATCCTGTTTGAGCAGTATTAGACTGGCTGTCAGTCATTACTGCAAAAGGTCTGAAGACTACAGGTTGAGAAGACATTAACGCTAATTTTATTTTGTGCACTTAGATGATTTTAAATATATATAGGTAAATGCAAAGATGCAAAGAACACATAAATGTTTATATGTTTGCCAAATATTTATACTTCAGCAGTACAGTCAAACTATTGAAACCTTGATCTCCTTGACTCCACTAATTGAAAAATGTTTAAGCTATGATTTTGAGCCTTTGTTCACTATATTGATGTCAAATGCTTCCTCAGTAATCACACAACTACATGGGAGATAGGGGAATTCAAACATGAATTTCAGTGAATCCTGTGAAGAAAAGAAACTAGTTTTTCTGGTGCATATGTGATCAAAGACTAAAAAGGACCACAGTGCATGCAAAATGATTATGTTCTTTATTTACAGCTAGGTTAGTCTTGGCAAATAGAAAATAATACCTTACTGAGAGCAGAGCAAGTACCGGGATCAGATTCATCGGTATGCTCTGGCTGCTCGGTTCTCTGTCAGAGTGTACAGCTGGTTTGTGTTGTTGAAGCAACAGAAAGCAGCCAGGAGTTACAAGAGAAATTGGGCTGGCAGACGCTTTTTTATTATTATTATTTTTAAAGGTAAAATTAAAAAAACATTGTCATGCATCACAAAGCCAACACCTGCTCTATAGTCAATTTGACATGACGGACTGACTTTTCAGAGGCTGCCACAGTTATTTAAAACCAAGCTACACTTGAGTATAATTGCTGTAACAAGTGTCCAGCCACAGGCCATACCCAGGGCTGTCATTCACCATCTCTCTGCAAGCAGCCGGAGGCAAGTGAAGCCTGACGTACAGCCAGGCAAAAAGCACTTTGATCCCTGGATTTGGCAAGCTAATTTCGGGCCAGAGTCCCTGCTGTTATCCTGCCCTTTCTGTGCTGTGTGAGGGAGTTCCGCCGGCACCGGGCACTTCACGTATTACACCAAAGGTCTGTGCCAGTTCCTGAAATGATGATTTAATGGGTACTGAAAGTGTAGCTGGGAAGGGGTTAGCTGCTTTGAAAGTACCGACCTCTCTGACATGCTGAGGCAAAACCTCGATCACAGCTTCGGTCTCCTGCATCCCACACTCATGCTCTAAATGCAATTTGTGGTTATTTACAGCTGATTATGTAAATTAAAACCCATGGAAATATTCTAATTTATGTTACTGCCCTAGCTGATCAGGCTTTCTCTCTGAAATCACTGTTGCCTCACCTGCTGGTGGAGATGCTGGTGTGTTTGCTCAAACTTGCTCCAGTTCAAATGACTTTGCTTGCATACATACTGTGTTTTAACTGCTTAAAACAACCTAACTCATTTTGACTAAAACAAATTATGGACTTATCGCCTCAGAGAGGTCGCTTAGCAGATGGGACTGAAAAGCGTCTTCCAACAGAGGTCAGGCGGGAGCTTTAGCCTCTTTAACTGGCACACTGGCCAGGAGACAATATGTGTATTCTGGCTTGGCAAGCCTTCTGGGGCACAGGCTGTCATCTGCACGGTCATCTGCACCGAGCCAGCCGCTGGCCTCTGCTTGGGATTCAAAGCCTTGCTCCAGCAGAAGTAAAGGCAAACAACGTGGTTCCAATCATCAAGCGAAAATCTGCCTGTGAATATTTCTTACTTTGTTGTCCCTTTGATATTAACTTACCTCCACACAGAGATGAGCCAAAGAGCACATTGTCAAACCACACTGAAAAAAATGCAATAATGGGGGTGGTTGGTAACTGAATTAGGACTGGGGGAGCAAGAGAACCTGGAACTGTTGCAAAGCAAATCTCCAGAGCAGGACTTTTAGTTTAATCAGAGCCATAGTGTCATCTCCTGTAAGAGATAGCTGAGTATGTGTTCAAGAGATTTTACAAAAAAAATTTTCTAGTTAGTTGGATCCTTTTGTTTAGTTCTTAGGTTTACAAGGAGAACTATGTGTTTAAAAGCCCCACTTTTTCTACACCTGTTCATAAGTTCATAAATTCAGTTATATAATGCACACAGTACCATCCTGGTTAGATGAGACCTATCATGGACATTTAGGAAGTGATCAGACTGTAAAACTGGCAAATAGAGAAAATCTGGTTCTCTCTCTTGTAGTTGGCACTAGGATAACAAGGATACTGATGTGGGTTGATATTTTTATACGCATGCAGACAAGAATGTTAAATCTCTCATTTTATTTTGTGTTTTGTTCTTGCTGATTAGTGAAAATGGAGGGTGAGATATGACGTAGTGAGGTTTCAGATCTGACAAATTCCAGACATAAAAGGACTGCCTGATGTTTAGAAATCATTAAAGGCTGAAAAATACTCTCTGTGAGGGAGCTGGAATAAAACAGTTCTTTGGAAAATAAACAAAAGCGTTAGAAATTGCTTTCAGAAGTTCTGCTGAGAGGTTGATTGTGCAACTACCATTTTTATAAACATTTAAGTTCTTTGAATGAGTGTCTTGACCGCAGCAAACAGGCAGCAAAGGGCAACTGATCTTGCTTCCAGCTGTGCGCTGACCAGTGACTTATTAATTGGCATTACAAAATTTAAATTTGGGGCTTATTTTTAACTAAGCAGAATGGAGTTATTGCTGGTATTACTACATAGTGTATGCAAATGAACAAACATTACCTTTTGCTGTATACAATTTGTGAGCAGTTTTGTTGGTGTTTTATGATTCATTCTTCGAGTACCAGTGTATGCAGAAAGTCATGCCTAAGAGCGATCCATTTATTTTGGTACTGGCTTTATGTTTTCTTTTGTTTTTCCGTAGTTAAGCTGGGGGAGGAGAAGTCAGGCTTCACACCAAGCCCTGGTGAAAATTAGTTGACAGTGTATTTATTCTTTGATGCACTTCAGAGAAACATCAACAGGAGCATTTTGCTCAGGGAGAGCACCTTATCAGAGCTTTTGCAAAGCAAAAGTGTTGCAGTTCTCAAGGGAGACGATTAAACGGGGGGCATTAATCTCTTTCAGAAACAGAATAAACTTGATATACTGCAACAGCTAAGGTTGCTGAGACAGTCCTGCCCCTTTCCTGCTGCAGATTTTCCCTTAGTTCCTTCATGTAGTAAAAATACCCACCACCCTTTTGTTGGTGCAATTGAACTGGGAGAGCTAGAAACTCAGCTGTGTTGGCTGAATGGAGGGGCTGGTAACCTGTGATGGCAAAAGTGGGCCATCTGGCTGGTGGCCACTTGGCTTCCACGCTGTCAGGCGCAGTGTGGTGCCTGTTTGTGGAGCACAGGGTGCTGCAGCAAGCTCAACTGTTCTGCTTCTCTGCCTCCTGACGGGTGTCTCCTGGAGAAGGGCTGAGACAACAAGTGCTCAATACACATGCTAGCTGCCTCTCTGTCGCCATGCAAGACTGAGTCTCACTGTTCAGCTCGCAGAGTGTTAATTCTTATTTCTCTGGAAATACTGTTCTTTTGGGATCAGGAGAGAAAGCACTGCTAATAAAACATTTTTCTTTAGCCTTTCCTCTTCTCTTGTACCACCTGCTTTAAAGTGTTACAATTTGTCCAGGGTCTCTTTATAACTCGTTTCTACAATAGGAGAAGCAAATCTCTGCATAATGTTGTTCCTATTTCCCTAACAATCAAAAGTCTTTTAGCCTTCCCAAAACTACAGCCCAAATCTCCGTTATAATAACAGTGACTTCTAAAAGTGTCATTTCTCCTGCTGCATTACATCGGGGTATAATGGTATAAGGAATACAGGAAATTGATTATTTAGTCTTTTTGCGCAAGAGTAATGTGACCTGTAGAAGACACAGGAACTGAACTAAGACCTTCATGATCCACCTCCTAGTAATATTTTATTTCCAGCAGGGCTCTGAGAGATGTTGCTAAGGAGAGATACTGTGAGAGATGTGTCCATATAAATTTTGCCACACTACACGTTCAGTTCATTTCTCAGCATGTTACCACTCTGGACTGGCGCAAAGACCCAGACCTTATACTCAAGAACAGTCCGGAGAGAATGGACCCTAAGCCGTTCAGTTGAGGGGACAGTCAGATCACTTTTCTTGATTCATGCTTGGCATCAGCTTACTATTCTAGTTCACTGTATAGCACTAATACCGCACTAAAATTTTTAATAATTAACCTACAAAGTTCATCTACAAGCAGAAACTCATGCAAGCAGGTATTTGAGATAGATTCTTGCCCGTTGTGAAACCGCAGTTTCACAGAAACAAAGAAACTCTGCAGCACAGCCAGCTACTGGTAGCTATAGGCAACTTACGCTGTAGGCACCAGGAAAGTCAGTGATTGCCTAAAGCAACAATCTGCCTGGGAGGGCAAAATGATCATGTGTGTGGATTCAAATACCTGAAATTCATCGGACTAAATTATAAACTTCAAAGGGTAAAAAGTTTATGAATAAGAATTTTAAATCGTACAGTAAATGGAAATATGGTATAACACTGGTCTCTGAAGCTAGTACAGACTGTGGAATATGTTTTCCTTCTCTGGAGCTTGTATTATTAGCTTGTTTTTATCCTGATGACATGATGATTGACAGATGGAGTGAACATAGCTGAAATATTTCCACAGTTCCTAGATTACAACGAATCACGTTCATCTACCTTCACATTAACTTTGGATTTGATTCTCACAAACTTTCAGCTCTTGCAGTTTCCTGAGAAAATGTTTCCAGACAATGGATTTCAAAACAGATTTCTGTAATTTGTCTGAAAGTGCCCATGCACTCTTCTCCCCAGGTACCCAGACAGCATCATGCCTACGTGCCCTGCTCAGGGCCAGCATGGCAGGGAGGAAGAGGAGATTGCGAGTAGAAAAAAGACCCGGGAGCCAGACTGGATAATCAGCTGGGCATGGTAATATAATGCCCATTTACAGTGAGAAAGAAATGTGATAGGTCTCTCTAGTCTGTAAAGCAAAGATGGGAAAGTGTAATTGTATGGCAGCGGTGCTCTCTGGCTTTACAGTCTCTGCACCTGCACAGCTGTGCGAAGTTCAGGATGCTGTGATCAACCCATATTGTAAAGATCTAAAAGGTAACTAAATCAAAACATATTTGATGCCATCACATAATGAGTGGAGAGAAGAGCTAAACTGAGGAGTACCTCCATGCATTAATGCTCGTCTTTTGTTTTACTTGCAGAGATTCAGTCTGTCATCTCTGCTTGTAGGTGTATTTCCACATTTTTTAAGTGAAGCCTACAAAAAGTTCAATATTGCTAAATTTTTCAAATAAGAATGTGTCCTAGAGACACTTAGTACATATTTTCATTTATCCTCTGTTTTTCATATGTGCTTTGATAAGCAAAGCTAACACTTAAAGATGACAACAACCAATCCCATTTCCTTGAAAATCAATACCGCAAACCCTGTTACAATAATGTGAATTCAGGGTCAGGATTTTAATTTCTATGAACTCCAAAAGGGTTTCTATGTTTAATTAAAGTTGTTAAAATAGTAGGATTCAAAGTTTTTGCTTCTTCTGATACTCTGATCAGACATTATAAATTGTCAGTAAAAACCTGGTTAGATGTTTGTACCTAGATTTCAACATGCTTCCATCTTCTTCCCACAGGTCTTTGTCTCTTTCCTCTGAAGCTCCCTGCTGAAGTAAATTTTTACTTCATACGGGAGAATAAATGAAAATCTGATATACTGTTACGCTAATTATCTGCGTATATATATTTATATTTAAAATATTTTAAGAGGAAGGAAGTCTAGCAATTCTTTCATTAGCTCTAATAGTGCCATTTGTTCTTTCAGAAGCGTTTGGCACCTGTTCAGCCACTGAATGGCTGAGTCCCTTGGTGACAGCCAAGGGGGATCCTCATCAGTGAGTGCTTTGGGGAGAATCTGACTCAATAAATTCTTTTGCCAAAGGCAAACCAGACAGTTCTCATTGAAAACATTTGTCAGACCTGGAGAGGGTTTCACTGACAGCCTGCGTGACAGTGGATTGAAAAAATGGAGGTCTTGACTGCAGCAGAACAGGGCACCAGGCTAAAGGTTGCAGTGAGAGGAGGAAAATAGTTATTTGTCTTCAGCTCATCCTCAAACCTCTGCAGGTCTAACTTGCAAGTTGTCTGCTGGCAAGCAGCCGCACCTATCCTGAACTACCTGGGCCATCTCTATGAATCACACAAACGTACCTCCTGATATATTCTAGATGTACACCTGCAACAAGAAATTGGTAATTTTAGAATACGGTGGAAATAATGGATTTAGGATGCCTTACAGCAAAGCTTTGCATCATTTAGAAATAAAAGCCCCTCAAGATTTGCTATCTTCCTCTGCTACATCTCTTTCACCTGATTGCATAAATCTTGTGGCTTGTCCGGGGGCCAGAAAGCATTAAGATTCCAGATCACAGCATGTAGCACACTGTATATTCACATAATCATAGTTGTATATGAGGATGCAATCCCAAGTTAATTTAGCATTCTGATAACATCTAATGTCTGTAATATTTCCATTAATTTACTTTTTTTTTTAGCATCTTTTCCTTTTGAGATTCTTTTAAATAAGTTCATATAAGTCATCAGGAAACAGAGTACACTGAATTATTTAGCTCAATGTATTAAATCTGTTTTAGTCTGGAAACATGTATTAATCACTGTTAGTCCCTATGAAATACTTGACAATCTTAGCAAATAATGATGTATTATGCAAGTAACTGAAGCTGAAATAAAAAAAATTGTTTGGTTTTGTGACAATTGTACCAATGTATAAAATTCATTGTTGACATCATAAATAAGGGGAGATTGTTATTGTTTTATGTTAAAAGGATGCTGAAGTTGTTTTGCTATAGCCATGTTCTTCATAGCCACATCTATCTCGTTTTCTATCTTACCATCCAATTACTATGTAGTAGTTGTAATAAAAAGAGAAATAGAATATCCTTTATTGTACCCCGTCACACTACTCTTCAGCTCCTACTGGGAAGAAAATGAAATGGGGAAATATTAAAGCATAGTACTATTTTTATTCTCTGGGAAGTTTAGTGGGACTATTCTTGTTTTCTGGCTCCTGTTCCACAAGGTCAAGAAAATCTCTGTTGTGTTCTCAGTTCTAAATGCAAGTCTCTCCTCTCCCTGCCTTCTCCCGGTTGTGACTGCAAAACTTGTCCATGGCCTTTTACAAATGCTCACAAAGAAGAGCAATATTTAGAGAGTCTTTAATAAATTTCTCCTATATTTTTCAAACCTGCCATCCCCCTCAGCACAGATGACCTGTGCTAGGGCTGTTACCAGGAGACCAGTCTCAGCTGCAGAACCCAAAGAGAAGTTAAAGGAGGAGGGGAACTGGGTATATGGAGTCTTTTTTATTATCTTGGTACATTGCTGCCATGAAGTTACTATGGTTTTCCTCAGGTAGAGCATGAGAAGCCTGTGGAAGCTGTTGCTTTTGTGAGGCAACCTATGATTTTTTTATTTTTTCTTTTTCTGAGGAAAATTCTTTAACTTTATAATTTCTATCCTTAAATTGCAGTAGCAGATGGTGAGGAAAAGAAATATTGCTGTTCTTAGCGTGCTGAGCTAAGGTTGATCTTGGCTCTGCTCAGCTTGCCTTATCTCAAAAACAGCTGAGAAGTGGCAATAAGGGAAAGAAATCATGAATATGTACACTTTAAAACATTTTTATGTCACAACCACTAGGGATCACCCGGGCAGAGCAGTCAGAAAAGATTGCTGGTATACAAAATACTCACTCTTACATAGACACTGACACTAAAACACACAGAAAAACATGGACTCCTACATAAAACTTTTCCCTTTACTCAGGACTTCCTTTGTTGCCCAAGCTCCTCCTAAACAGCATCTTTGCTTTTATGAACAGGAAGGCAATCAGTTGCCAGTACAGCAAAGCTTCTTTCAGCCATGGAATCTGTAAAACCTCTTGATTTTCTGTGTCTCACTGACACTTCACCTGTTCAAGTTGAATGGCTTTGCCTGAAGGAGCAGGGGCAGAAGGAAAGGCTACACAGACCAGGAGAAGGGGTGGAGAGGTGGTCTCTGGGTAGATCTGAACACTGGCCGCTCCTTTCTTATAACAAAGAAAGACCATAAAGGGGAATCAGCATAAAACAAAAAAACGCAAGAAAGAAAACTGCAGAGGACTTTATATTTGTCTTACAAATTCTCCGACAGAATGAGAAATTATAAAAAAGCCAGGCTTTTGTGGCAGGCACTGCTTCTTACTGTCTATCCAGGTCCAGGTCCAGCTCCCGAGCTCAGCAAGAGCTGGGGAGGTTTTTAAGTGGTCTCTGCTCCGCTGTCCCAGAGGCACGCTATCTCTTGTGCTCAGCAAGAATATTTGAATGGGCTAACACATACCTGGAACACCACGGATACCCTGAATCTGCTTCTGGGACATTTTCTGGTCCAATACGGTACAGCTGCTCACAGATAGTGTTCAGTGGTGTTAAGGTTGAGGAGGAATAAATCTGCACTGGTACAGTGTAATTCACCTTAAACACATGGAGCTTTTTCAGCACATCTTGATTTCTGTTTTTAGCTATAAGCTTAGAGACTACAACTGGTAAATTAGGTTAGTCAAAATATGCAAGAGAGAAGGAAGAACAAAAGAAGCCAATCTTTTATTTTAGACTCTGTGTTCTTTTTTTCCCCATTTAATGCACATTTATTATTATTCTTTTACAAAGACTGTAATATATTCTTAATGGCTTACTAAAAAGGCTAGAGAAACTTGTCCTGTTTTGGAGGTATGATATATATTCAGGGAGACCACAAAAAAAATCTTATTCTGCAGCTATTCAACATATTTTTGCTGCTAAGCTCCCCTGCTGTATCTCACAAGGAGACTTTTCAAATGAATTCACTCAGATTTCCCTATAATCAAGAGAACAGCATGGTATTTATTTCATGCTAATCATTTCTCTGACTTGCACATGGAGCTAATTTATTTGCAGAAAGTGACATGTCCTGAAAACCTTTTTGAATACAGGCAATATGGAGAAAAGATTAACTAGTTTTGCGGCAAGAAAAATTTCTGTAAATATTTTGTGAAAGTACATGGTAAGGAAGGTATTTCTTATGTTGTTTGAAATAATTGTAAACTGTTAGTCTTCCTTATATTTCTCTTGAGCGGGATTGTTTATATTCATGGAGTTCTAAAAGTATGTTGTACTATTTCAGTACATTTGAAGCCACAGGAAGAAATTTGCTTTAGGGTGTATTGCAATCTATACAAATTGCTATCAGTATGGAACAGTCTTTTATTATGACAACTATACTGTAGTAAAAGCTGCTTTTTCCCCTTTTAACTTGGGGTTGATATCTATTGAAATCAAAGTGGGATATGCTCCTTCATGCTTGCTGCTTTGCATCATGTTTAGCAGTAGTTTCCTGGAATACAAAGAGCTCTTCCCAGACGGGCGGAAGCATTGCTACTAGGAATAATTGTAATGCCAAATTTTGCATACAGAGGTAACTCACTGAGATGAGACAAACTAATTTAGTGTCTGTGCCTTGAGTCCCATGTCGAGGTGGACTCTAAGGGCTCAGTCAGTCTCAGCTGCAGCTCCCTTACCCATGCAGTTCACACTTACCTGTGTCTGTCGGGCAGTGGGGAACTGGTGTGGCTGGAGTGTGTTTTTTCATTCTTGAGGTGGTTGCCTTTCCACTCGTGGAGCATTTTGAGCTGTGTCGCTGTGAAGAGAACGTGGCCACAGGTGCTGTTAACTATCCCCTCGTGCACGGAGGCAGCAGAGGTCAGGCTCTGAGCCTCCGCCTCGAGCAGTGGCCGCTGCCCCGCTGCTCCACAGCGTCCATCACATAGCAGTCCAAAATGTGCAAGCACTTGGTTGGGCAGCTAGAACTTTTAGATGAAAACGTTTGGATCTGCATCAAAAATAGCATCTCCTCTGCCCAAATGAGTAGGGTTTTTCCTAAGTCATGGGGGCGTGTGGTAAGGTTAAGACTGTTGTAACAGGCAACAATGTGGCAGAAGTACAACCAGAGATGCTAGCGCTGAATTTGCCAAAAAGAATGGAGGCTCTCCCAAAATATCTTCTTATCCTCCAAGAAAGAAGGAAAATATCATGCCACTTCTATTGCTTGTTGATATATTCATTTTCACAACCTGCTTGCTGACCCTATTCCTTTTACATTTTTTTTCCCACTATCATGTCTACCATCATCCTGAAAGTGAGATAATATGTTTGTGGGTATTTTTGTAACTTGGACATATAATACTGGCACAGCTATCTGTACTGGATTGTTTCTAATTCCTAGTGCAATGCAGAATAATAATTTATTGAACTAACTTTATGATATGCACAAAGAAACACAGATGCTCTGTATCGCTTTCTTAGGAAGCATTTAAAGATGCTACAGGGCTTTGCAAATTCTAGCTTCAGCCTCGGATTGTAAGCCGAACTTAAGAAATATTTTTGTTTGTAGTCCTTCCAAATAAAACAACCCCCCCAACTTTCATAGCTGTTAGCAGCTGTTGTATTCTTCAGCATGTGCTCCAGTCACTCAGAAGAAGCAGAATTTGTGAAATTCTGCCATGTGAGATGAGACATTAAAAAATGAGCAAGTAACTCCAATAGGGCTGGAGGTGAAAGAAATTGCACAACTTTAATTATGTCTCCTTCAGCAGCCGACCAGTGAAATATTAATATTAAAACATAAGCATGAGCTTCACAGGTTTAGCCATTGTGTTCAGTTTGCCTGCTGTTTGTGGTGTCTGGCCTGCTGTGAGGCAGCATCACTGCAGCATACTGTTTTGAGAGAAAACACTCTTTTGTTTAAGCTGCTATCAGAAAGCGGTGGAAGATGTATGCTGCTTCCATCTGCTTCAAACTTTCCAGCTTGGACAGGAGCCATTTCAAATGACAGCAGCTGTCCTAGCTGACAAAAGAATGTTTTAAACGACAAATTGTGCCACATAACCAGGATTACATAAACTAACATAAAATAACACAGATCTTTAAATCAGCCATCTCTTATCACACACACACGTGCTTCTTCATTAGGTGACTTCTTCCATGAAACAAAGAGAAATAGTCCGTTTCATGGATTATAATGTCACTCGTGTATAACCTCTCCTTCTAATGCTTTTTGGGAAATCTCCTATTCAACTTTTTCCTCGTTCTATTCTGATTCTTCTAGCCCAGGTAAGTCAGATTTGGCTTTCTGGGGTATGAAGTAAGCTATTGTTCAGATGCTAGATCTATGTCTTAGACTTTCTTTTTGCTAGCTTTTACAGGTTTATTTTGTGGTGTTACTGTACTGGTGTCAGAAATACATAGGTATTAAATTGAGGCTTCACAAAATCTCCAGGAGTACATGCTAGATGGATTTCAAATCATTCTGAGTTTCCCTCTTTATTAGTTTTTTATACACCTCAGTTTGGCTTCAATTCAGAGAAGCACTCAAGCAAGTGCTTAACTCTGAGAATGTGTTTAAATCCAGCATTTTTTTTTCCAGTGGAAACGTAGGCTTATGCTAAGTGCTTTGCAAAGCAAGAAATTTTGCCATTTTCCCACAGGATGTCCCCCATATTTTAGCAATGTGCTTGCCTTTTACTTTAGGTTAAGGATTTCTGCACTTCTAGAATGAATGCAAAAATAAGTCTATAAGTAAACTGGATGAACTCAAACCTGTTTTCCTATCTTTACTCATAACATTTAACTGGCTTTTATTCCTGTAAATGGAATAAATGTATGTAAAATGGAACCCACATGAGCTTGAATAATTTTCATCTACCTTTAAAAATGGGATCACTATTTAAGTAGTCTTGACAATGATACTTTCCCAAGGGACGCTATCTTCCTGGGAGTAGTTGATCATCACTGAATCCCACAGGATTGTGCAGACAATTTCCGCATAATTCCAATTTATTCACATCAAATTTGCATGTGAGAGTTGGATGTAGGTTACACATTCTCTTCATCACTGCTAACAGTTAAGCTGTGAGAAAAAAGGCTCAAAACCAGATATGGAATGGTGCACAGTCTCAATTCTTGCTGTGTCTGGAACCGTATCTTAAACTTAGTTTTAAGTCCTCAGTTAGGAGAATTTTCTATCCAAAGGAAATTCAGTGGATTCAGAATTTTGCTGTAATAAATCAGAAATTTCCTTTTTTTTGCATTAGCAACATTCTAACTGGCAAAAAGAGGGTAAGGCAGCAGTCATTTAATTATTTTCTTTCAACAAGGTATGGTCAAAACCAAAACATGTATTTTCAGTATTTAAACATAATCCAAAGTTCTGAATAACATCTTTTATTTCTTTAGCTGGTTCTGATAGGACTTAGTTGGAAGCCCTGAAAAACTAAACCTTTCAGAAATTATTTTGCTGATACATACTGTATCTTTTGTCTTGGTCTGTCTGTTATTAAATTGCTAAAGCTATATGTAGATGATTGTCAGAATAGTTATTTCATAAAATGCTACTTGGAGGTAGAACTAGAGGTGAGATACCAACTTTGAAAACAAACCTCATTGACAAAATAAATTGATCACTTTTAAATAAAAAGTGTCGCTTATTACAGTATTATTAGTAATATTGTAAGCACTAATTTTAACACCTCAAAAATTAGATAGTAGAGCTGGCAATGAAATCCATCACATCTGCTGGAAATGTCCTTTCGAAAAAGGGAAAGTGTGGGCAAGCATACTTATTTATTGACTTATTTACGGTGTAAACCAGTAAGAATAGAGGACATGAAAATTTCTGGAGAAATGGACCAAATTCTGCAAAAGTTGGGGTTGTTCAGCCTGGAGAAGAGAAGGCTCTGGGAAGATCTTATTGCAGCCTTGCAGTACTTAAATGGGGCTTATAAGAAAGATGGGGACAAACTTTTTAGAATGGCCTGTTGTAACAGGAGAAGGGGTAATGTTTTTAAACTAAAAGAGGGTAGATTTAGACTAGAAAAAAGGAAGAAATTTTTTACAATGTGGGTGGTGAAATGCTAGACCAGGTTACCCAGAGAGGCAACCCATCCCTGGGTGGGGCTCTGAGCTACCTAATCTAGTTGAAGATGCCCTTGCTTATTGCAGGGGGGTTGTACTAGATGACCTTTAAAGGTCCCTTCCAACCCAAACCAATCTATAATGCTAAGATTATCTGATTAGTAAAGGTGAGCATCCAATTTTCAAGCACCTACATTTCTGGAAGAAAATTCTACTGTTTAAGTATCTTTACTCACAGAAGAGAGTGAGCAGGTATGAATAATGAAGTACCCCCTATTTTGTGGAATTATTTGCAGTCTGAGTAATGTTTTAATTGACAAACATAATATCACAATGAATGATTTACCTCATCACTCCATTGAGGACTGTCTTTAAAGGCACTGCCTTCTCTTCCTCTGGTCACAGACTAGGAGATGCAGTGGAGCAATGAACAGAGTTTGTTTGTTTTGTTTTTAAGTCCTGGATAGATGATTGGAAGATCAGTGAATGTTGTATAAAAGTTTTCAAGTAATCAATTGCTTTTTTATCTGTAAACCTCCAAGCAGCATTTGTGAAGGTAATAAAACATGTGTATAGCTGTATCATCAATATATCTCCATTGCAACCATGGCTGATAATACTGTAGAAGGACCATTCCTCCTCCAAATACTCTTGAGTGTAGAGTTGAAGCACCGTGCAATAGAGAAAAGCAATGTCAGACTCAAATAGGGGTGATGGGGCAACAAAGTTATAGCTTAACTGGAGAACTGGCATAATATGGAATAGTAGAACAATGCCTGAGGACGGCTTTATCCATTTTCCTGTTGATAAAGGATAGTATTACTCCCTATAAATGTCATCTCAGATACCCTCCAACCATCATGGAGGCAAAGGTACTGGTACTAATGAACATCAGAAACCGCTGAGCAATATATTCCTTCAAGATTTAAAGGATGCATGGCGCTTGACTGAAATTTTTCTTGCTTACTTTAGCCATGTTGCATCACAGCCTGAACAAATGCAGCTAGAAGGGCATCTGACAGCAAATATGGTGCTTGACTACGACAGAACGTTATTTGGAGACATATTGGCATTCACACATCCCTAAAGACAGCTCCTGAAAGATGTTTGTTTCTGTTTTCTGGACTGCAGAATGATCGATGGCCTGGTCCAAAATGCAGTTCTTATACAGGCATAGAGGAACCAGAAGGAGAAAATAAGATCTTAAATACAGAAAGCAATGTGGAAGCTGATTGAATGACACATTTTTCTTCCAAATAACTTTTACATCCCACTGGCATTGAAAGGTATAGTTGCTCAGTGCTATAGAAAATGATAATGTGCTTTCTGAAATGTTTTCTCTGTTATATCATGTTCCAGAGAACCCAATGATGACTTTTCTTGTCAGAAATTGGAGAAAGAAATTGGGTCTCCTGGAAGTTACAGTTATTTTCTTTCACTTTTTCCCCTCTTCTGACTTAACCATTTTCTCTCATCTTTTTTATTTTTTAAGTTATTATTTTAATATTGAAAAACAGAACAGAGTTCAAGTCTGATACCTGGGTTCCACAAAATACTGCCAATTAAGAGAAGTGTGGCTGAATGAGTCCTCCAGGGATGAGGTGGTAGCACAAGGGAGGGACTTGTGCAAAAGGATTTATCATTGCGGCAACAGCCAGCAGTGACACCACTGCCACCGAGAGTGACTCCTGCTCCACCTGAGGTGGCAAAGAAAAATGAGAGCAACTGGAGAAGCATCTCTCAGTCTGCCTAATCAGTTCATCTACAAGTCTGCTGTCACCTGCAGGACATGAGGAGAAAGCAAATGGCAGCTGGCCAAAACTCTGTCATGAAAAACAGATAAAAAAGCAAGTGAACTGTGGTCTTTTTTTGTTATTATTATTTTTTAAATGGGCTTTTCATCATTCAGTTGTCAATGTGTACTTTTTTGCAAAGTGTTTTTACATTGAAAGTCATCTTTAAAGTTTCAGACAAGCAAAGGAGATTCACTTATTTAGAAATTGAAAGGCTCAATAATTCTTTAGAGTTTTGTGTCAGAGGCTTGGTCTTTTTGAATAATTGTCTCAGATTTAAATGAAATTATAAGGGACGTCTGACTTCTGGGCTGAAAACTGATATCAGTGGTGTTGTTATGCATGAAGTCATTATTAAGCAGAAAGATTTTAGAAAAGCGATAAGAGGGGAAAATACCAGGATCACGGCTGCACGTCATTTTAGCTGACAGTCTAGGGCGATGCTGACAGCAGGATAGGAGCTTGCCTTCCTCAGAGGCAGCTCTGGGAGCTGGATGACTGAGGCAGGATGCCGTGGTCCACCATTTAGCAGCCTGACTCTGGGAGGAAATGAATTAGGAAAATCGTTGACCAAATACCCCCAAACTGGAGCAGTGTTTTTCCATTTACATGTGAGGCAGGAAAAGGAAAACATTGCAATAATGATTTTAGAAAGCTAAAATTGCTAAGCATCTACTGCCACAAAATACTTTAAGCATGACTACACTGCCAGAAATCTGTATAAAACTGTTAATTCTTAGTATAGAGAAATCAGAATGTTTATTTTAAAAAGAGAGAGCAAGAGAGAGTGGGAGATACCCATTGCTTCCTTTTCTAGTGGGTATAGCTTGTGATTAAAAATAACACAATATCCAGAAGCCAAGCTAAATTCTTGTTGGATATGGAAAGGGCTAACTTTTCACCCTCAGCTGTAGAGAGATTTCCATTAGTTTGCATGAAATAAGAATTCTGTTTTATCACCTAAATGGTAAGTACATGGTGAAGTTTTGCCATGTTCTGACACTTTTAAGGAAAATGCCTGCAAATTTAGCTTACTAACTTGTACGCTACAAGATTACATGTATTATTTAAAACGTGTCTATTTTCTACATGTCAGAGTTTAGATAGGCTTGTTACCCACTCATTTATGGTTCATAACTATGCTGTTTTACCCTGGGATGAAGTTGCTTTAAGGTAAGCATTTAAATAGCCTTGCAAAATAATGCCTTTTTCAATATACTCATTTTCAGAAACAGGACAAACTTTCTGTATTTTTGTCAGATACTTACTCAAAAAGGTTTTTTGACTTTTTTTTTTATTAATGACCATTTCTGGGCAGAAAGAGGTAGCTAATAACAATCGCCATCACAGGAGAGAATTTGCAAGTCCGATGTATTTCCTCCTTCACAAGAAGAACCCACACAAATGAAAGAACAGGCTTGTCAAGGCAAACTAGTTGGGCTCTCTAAAGTTGTGGCTGCTCATAAGAAGGTGCAGGTATATGAGTCTTGGATTATTTTAATACTATTGTAAACTAATAGAATAAGTGTATTTGGCAAATCCTTTCAGTATGTGAAAGTAGGTCTCCCAGGTACCCAAACCAATCAGTTTTCCTTATTTAATTCTGTAAGGCCATAGCCCTGTGCTGACATGAACTTCCCTATGGGAAAAAAGTGTTTTGAGGACATTTAGAGTCTTGTACGCCCCAGATTCATGCTCTGTTCTTTCCGTTGACCAACAGACCTCCTTTAGGTCATGCCAGAATGGAAACTGTAGGTCTGGAAGAGACTTCAGCATGGCCATGGAGGTGATGCAAGAGCCTGATCAAGTGGTAGTCCTTTCTTTTCATTCCAGGACAGTGTTTGACCATCACAATTATTTTTTTTTGCTCACTAGGGTTTCATCTGTTCTGCACTTCTATGGCATATATTCATTTGCAGAGAACGGTTATGAGCATGTTTAATTTAGCAGTACAGTCATGCCTATCGAGTCCAGGGAGAAGCTGTGTCAGGTGTAGACAAGGAGCCCATCTCCTGACTGTACAGTAATCCACATCCTTAGGGATCTGTACCTTTCCTTAATTTGAAGAGTCTATGGGAACAAGGGGAAAATAAAGCACATATAAGTGCAGTGCCAAGTGGCCCTCCTGACAAGTTTGAATATTCTTCTCTAAAGGATGATTTTCAATGAAGTGATTATCAGAATTGTTATTTGTTTCAATTATTAAGAGAGCACAAAACACAGTGTTTGTCACAGTACTGTTTTCTGTGTGATTTTTTTATGCTCAAAGATTTCAGACAAATTCAGTCTCCAACACATGAAAGTGAAACCTAATGACTAAATTATGGATGAATTACAAGCAAATTAAAAACAGATTTCCTAAAACAGTTACACATGTTTAACAACACACAGTTTTCCAGTGCAAGTCTATCTTAAACAACAATCTCTTTCAGGTCCACTTTTAGAAACAAATTATTCTGATCTACAGGCCCATATATTTTCTATTCTAATGCTCATCTGTTTGAATAGCTAATGATTTATAAAAACATCATTTGAGTTCTAGCAGGATGGCATTTAGCTTTCTGTGGAGTTACAGTATTTATTGTAAAATACGAATATTAAGGTTAGGAGTTATTCTTCTACTAAGATCAAGATTCTCTGGCATGTTGCTGTTTTATTATTAATAACCTAAATTACTGTTATTTTACAGTCTGAAATAGACTTATATGAGAATATTTGAGTAAATTTATGTAGAAGTCAAAGTATGGCCAATACACTCTGGTGGTTGTTTACATTTAACACCAGAGGTAGCAATAAATTCATTAAATGTATTAGGGAAAATTGACAATTTGCAACATTTAAGATGAATAATGAAACCTTACCAATGGCACAATTTCTTTAGCATTTCCTGTAGCCCCTTCCAGGAAGAAGTCAGTGGGTGCGACAAGCAAATTTGAATGCAGTAGCTGACCCACTGAAAATTCAAAAAGCTTACAGAGTTTAAGGATTACTGCAAAGTTCCTATGAATATTTCACCAACCAACCTATCTGACTGACAGATACTACTGACACTTAGAAATTCATTTATTCAAAGAAATGTCATCTTATTATGTGAGAAGCTTATCTAATAGATGAGTCCTTTTTTCAAGCTGGAACTTTCATCTGTAATTTTAAACTAAGTGGAAATGCTTTGCTGTTTGGAAGACGGTACATTGTTTGCTAGATTTCTCAGCATGAAATTACAACCAATAGGAATGTTGTATTCTTGCAAATAATTATAACAATTTTTAATATGGTTTTGTTTGACTAGACAATGGCTTCTCTGAAGTTGTGGACAGTTATGGTTGGTTTAGAACATGGTCCATGAAACATTTGGAACCTGATACCTAGCAGTAAGCCATGCCTTTGCAAATCTCCCTCTGAACAGGCTTGCTCTTCAGCTGTTATGTTGCAAGCTGGACGAGATTGAATAATTTCTTTTCCAGTCAGAAACCTTTCAGGCATATCCTATATATGCCAAGTGCCTACCAGAAAAAAAAAGGAGCTGTCTAAAAGCTGCTTGGATAAGACAAGAAAAATTCTGTGGGGCTGATCTAGTTTCCATCTGTGACACTGCTGAACCTGTGGTTTGTTGAATCACAGAAGATGTTATACCTCTTAACTTTTGTAATACTTTCAATGTTGTCTTCCCCAATGCTCTCAAGAGTGAACTGGGGAGGTATGGCCAAAGTAGAAAGTTGATTGGGTAGGTTCAGAACTGATGAAATAGCTGCACCAAGGGCATAGGAAAGTGGGACAATACACAGTTTTATTATTTATTTAATCCTCCACTCCTCTTTTTCCCTTCGTTCTGTATCTTACTTGCTAAAGAAAAGTTAGACTTGGCTGTGGAAAGTCTTTAAAAACAAGAAAAGAAATACTTTCTCACTGTCTTGTATCTAAAATACGGCCTATTTGAAACACGTTCAGTCCAAAGGTCTGCTATTTTTAAAGATAAGTGTTCTCATTGTGACTTACAATAAAAGGTTTAGATCTAATTCAGACCTGACCTGGAACACGCTCTTGCCAGCTGAAGGGCTAAATTTGATCCTGTGTTTCAACCTCAGCTGTAACAGTGGTTCTATGTCTGCATTATCCCTGAAGAGGACAGATATTGGGACATTTATTAATAAATAACCCAAGAAGAAAAGGAAGAAATTATAGGCAAAAGTCAAATCTTAATGAAATTAGGACAATCACAGTATGGTATAGTACCCAAGTGAACAGAGCCCAAACATTTAAAATGTAATAAAACTTTATTAATATCAACCATTGTATGCTATTTCAAAATAATTATATAGTATATTTCTGCTTGTGACAAGCATCTGGGACCATAAGTGATAATTGAAAATACGGCTCCATTATCAAAAAATTGTTTTCTCCTAGATAAATTCAGAGAGGAGGTGCAATGTGTTTTAGAAGAAAAGTTAGACTGGAAATTCACTTTTCAGAAGTGAAGCCTCTTTCTGTTAGAGAAGCAGACCCATAGCTTTTCTGCAAATACGTGCAAGTTTAAGGTGTTAAAGATCTGGGGTCTCTATCAATCTACTCATAATGCTTTGTGTTTTCTTCATAGACAGAATGGTGTTTCAAGACAAAGGATGCCCAAATAATGTTCAGTATACACCCATTGAAAGATGATGAAAATCAGAGCTTGTCTATGCTAGAGGGTTATTAAAGCTTTATCTTTCCTGGGGGTTAAGTTGGATGACTGCTTCATATTGATGCAGTTATACTGATCTTTATATTAGTTATTTGCTGTTCCACTTTGGAAAGGAAAGACATTTTACCAATACTTACCTGGTTTTACGGGGACCACGCTAGGCTCTTTATTGATAAAATGAATTCAAGGAATAAAAGAACCCTAAAAGCAAACCCAAAGCTTATTGAAACAATTTTGATGTTAAAGCTTTCAAGAGTATCTCTTACACTTCTTGAAAAAGTCACTAATACAGTTCCACTAATACGGAACTATTTAGAGCACATGCATGTCTGATGGAGACAGTTTATCCAACACAGGCAGGGTCAAACCCAGTCTTTTTGACATTAAATGAACTTTTACTCTTATAAATTTGCACTTTTATTTATGTAGATAGGAGGTACCTTAAATTCATGTTCTAGTCAGCTGGATAGAAACAAGAATTAGTCGCACACTAGTATGATGCTCAGTCAAGAACCTGAGGGACAATATGAAAATTAAAGTAATTAAAGTTTTACCTGAAAAAATGGTTTTTAGTCAACTCAATATTTGGCATTTAAGAGACTAATAGAAATATCTTAGGTTAATAGAACAAATGACATTTCTGATGCAGCATATCTGATGCTTAAGTGTAATACTAGCCTTACCACAACATGCAGCATGAAGGTCAGAAATACTTAACTCTACTTCTGTCAGCAATGCTTTCAAGTCTATTTTTAGCTGTAGCCAGAAGAGACTCATTCTTTGCAGATGCTGAATTTTTCTGTAAGATGAACATGTTAGGGGTCTGGAGTGCTTGGGAATACACCAGCTGGGGAGGGACAAACTCACTTTGTTTACCTCCTCACCTCAGCAATACAAAGACAATAAGGTGATTATTCAGTAGCTTAATTTAAACAGACTTGAATTTAAGCCAGTAGAAAGAGTGGAACAAAAATAAACAAGAATATTCAAAGAAATATCGGCATCTCTGAGTGTCTCCTAATTTTTTTGCTATGAATTTTCTTTCTGTTAGGAATTTTTTTAGCTTATGCTAAATAGGGCCATTTATCTGCATTTGACAACAGGTTTCTGTAAAGCTTTATGGCTTCAATCCATGTGGATACTTTTTTATGTCCTTGCCCTCTTAGAATGAGTATGAAAGCAATCCATCTTCTTTTTTATTTTTTTGTTTGATATCCAAAGACAGTTTTTTCCATTTCATGGGGACTGCAGGAAAAAATCCCCACTAGCTTGCTGTATTTTTTTGTTGCTCCTACAAAACTGTTTTTCAGCAGTCATAGCTACCTCAAAGCTCTGCAGAAGTGTAGATGGTATTCAGTTTTCCCATCTTAGACTGCTTTCAGTTCTCTATCTATAAGAAATGAGAGAGGATAACCAAGAGGACTCAGTGGGAACAAGATGGGTAGCTAAAGGGGTTGTAAAGGGTAGATGGTAGGAGTCAATAGTGTACTAGGATGTGGCTGTACTGTTTTTTGTGGTTCCCAGGCAATATAAAGAGACTGGCAAGATTGAGAGGCTGAAGGGGGGAAATCAGTTCTACTCATCCCATGTTTCCACCTTATAAATTGTTCTTCCTCTTCCAGATTCCTCAAGTATGGCACCTTTGTCACTCCCATAGTCACCTTCCACTGTTTCTCATTTTCTGAAAGTAGAGGACTCTTCTTCTCTAACTTCAGTTACTCACACTTGTGTCCCCCCGGTAGTTCTCAGAGATGGGAAGAGTTCTGTAAACCTGTCAGGTTAGAGCAGCTCCTAGGATGCACTAACCTCTGCTGGTTTAGAGAAGTACCTAACATATCCTTTTTCGAATGAATACTATTGTCAGAACTTCTGACATTTTAAGGATGAAGTAAACTCTTCTTCAAGGTCTGTGTAGCAAGGTTGAAGTTTAAATTTTTCAGCTTAAACC
The DNA here is from genome assembly GCA_003993805.1 of Himantopus leucocephalus. Classification (NCBI taxonomy): domain Eukaryota; kingdom Metazoa; phylum Chordata; class Aves; order Charadriiformes; family Recurvirostridae; genus Himantopus; species Himantopus leucocephalus. The sequence continues at coordinate 41,623,007 of RSEF01000003.1, read as the reverse complement.
TCGTGACACTACTATGCTGAGATCTAAGTCAGCAGCAGACAAGTACACAAATGAGAGGTTCTGCCAGATATGGAAATAAGTTATTACAAATACAGACAGCAATTAAATATATTGATGAGGCTGCATCAGGGCATGGCATCTCAAATCGAATTATTGATGAAAATAAAGAAGGAAAGAGGAAAGTTTAATAATTTTTTCATATACCCTTCAACACTGTCAATAATGCATTCACTAGGGGTGTTTGTTTCATTCATGTCCAAACCTAATATGTTACCATATAACACTTATTAAAGCTTTAATGGCAGTTTCTTCCCTTGTGTCAGTCTATCTATATGAGAGATTATAAAGTTGCTGTATGGGCTTTTTTGCTTAATTGTTTTTATAAATGCTAAGTCATCCAGAAGGTTTGACTGTTAATGTCAATAGAAATAGGAGCAACGACCTGACAATGATGCACATAATTCCTCTTGATTTCAGCAGGATTTAGCTACTGAACTATCTTAGTGTATTTGGATTTAAATACCTCTCCATATTGTCATTATTCTTGATTTCATTTAAAAATTGCTCAGGAAGGCATTTTCAAAAGGAAGGTCCAAAAGCTAATTTAGAAGGTTAACCCTCTAGAAAATTCTCTTTGCCATAATGTATGTAACTTCATGCACAGACAAAAAGCAGCAGCCTTTTAGTCTGAATGAAATCTCACGCAACAATATTAATCTTCTTTCTTTAAATAACATATTAATGCTTATTCTGTAGAATAGCTACTGATTTGTTTGTTGCTTCCTAAATTTAAAAGAAAAGGCATAAAAATACCTTTCATACATAAGGGTAAATGAGTCTATTTGCCCAATTGTCCAACACCACTAGTCAGAGAGCTGCCTGATACTTTCACATGAATCATGCACCTGCAACATTTCTGCTAATCATCATTACAATTGTTGAAAAGCTTGGGGGGAGAGCTTGCCAACATTTTATTTTTTTAAAGTGTGTGCTCTTTCTGCACAACTGATCAAAAGGTATGTGTGGGTGGGATGCAGAGAGAGAGAGTATTGCCTTTTTTGTACTTGAATTACAAAGAATTTTACTTATTTTTTTCCATCTATGTATCAGCTTGTGCAAAAAGGTACTGAAAAAACACTTGCATAAAACCAAGCCTAAACAAACCAGAAGAAAACAAACAATTTTTATACTTATGACCACACCAATGTTAAATTTGCTATATAACTTTGACTTTCTTATTTACAGGACTCCTATTTCCCATCAAATACTTAAAGTATACCTATTTCCACTCATAAAATTTTATCTATTCTCCTTGTATATATATATAGCTGTTGACTAACAAAAGGTAATTACACACAAATACAGAAGACAAAATATGTTGTGGAATGAATCTGACTCACATAAATGCCTGAATAAAAGTTTGAAGGCCATCTGCTTTGCAGTCAACAGAGCACAGTGCCTGCAGGATATCATCCTTTTCAGAGACCAGAAAAAAGCTGATTACAGTGGGTTGTTCTGTAATGAATAAATATGCATCTTTCCTTCCTCGCTTGTGAACAGGGGTTCCACCTGCTCAGGCATCCCAAGCCACTCTTACATGGAAATATTCCTTTGATTGGCCCTATTTGCCTCTTCCTCCAGCTGTCCAGTATCACTCCTGCTACAACAGACACTTAAGTCTTCACAAATGTCCCCCATACTTACAGCATTTTCTACATAGCTGTAGAAATAATAGTTTGATGAACTCTGGAGATACTAGTATTAGCCATAATACCTTCCATTTAACACCTGACATTTTCTGAAAACATTTGCCTCTTGAGACATTTAGACATCTGTTGGCACAGTTTGTAGGTTTCTAACTGGCACATTTGTAAGATGATGGAAATAATATGTAACTGATGAGCAGTAGTTGGTTCTTTAAAGTTGTAGGTTGTAATGATGATACTCAGTTTCAGAAACACAACAAAGTATTAATCATTCCAAACAACTCAAGAGCAACCCAAAAAAGTTTGACACTGTACATTACTGCAATGTTACGATAGTCATTTGCCAATGTTGGTATTTTTTTTTTTTATTAGAGAACAAGGAACAGGCTGTTTGATATCAGCTATACATGTGATTATGGATTATTCTAATGCTTAAATTGCTGGAAATATTTTACCATAATGTATCAGAATACCAAGATTTTACTATAATATTTTAAATTTCATCTGCCTGTCACTGTGAGATGATTGTACCATGGTGGGTTTTTTTTTTGCTAGACAGCTCAATCAGAGATTTTGGAAAAAAAAATTGCTTGAAATACATTATTACTTTTATTTGAACAACATGGTTTCAGGAAATGAAAAATAAGTAACATCTCCTTAGGAAAAAATAGATATCTTCTGTCTGACTCCAAATAAATTATTTTATTTTGCTTTAGGATTATTTCTTTTTCTTTAATAATTTTCATTTAGGTTAATATTTTGAGGGAAATAGTGTAATTTAAACTGAAATACAAGATTTCTAGTTCAAACAACCAAGATGCTCTTCAGTATTTCTGGAATGAAATATTTCAGATCTATCAGAATGAATATTCTAACATTTTCAAAAAATGTTGCTTTTCATTTGGGTCTTGCTTTTTGCTGGCTACTTTTGTCACAAAATCAATCCAAATTCAGGTTCATTCAGAATTCGGGGTTATTTATATATCAGATTGCAATCTTCCATTGTTAGTCTTTGTTATAGCTTTGTCCTCAAAGCTTTCTTAATTTATTTATTTAAAAAAATAATGTAATTTTATTGCTATCAATATTTAAGGAAGATCACCAACCCATGTTGTTCTTTCTTTCTGGTATAATCGGAACATTAATAATAATTGAGAAAGCTCCAAAACTTTAGATAGCAGTAGTGAGCAATGGGAAGTTTGCTTGGTTTCCATCTTTATGGACATTTAAATTTCAGGGTAACAAATCCAAGCACAAAAGCTCATCAAAATAGTCTCTTCTTATCTCACTTAATTGAAGAAAAATGCAGGCACCACAATATTGACTGTGGCCTCAAGTGTAGCTATGTTGTACACCGGACTTCCATCCAACATTTAAGGTCTTTGTCATGTACTAAGAAAATGCCTTAATACCTCTGTCCCATGGAAATAAGGTAATGGTATTCAGCAATTTCTAGGTAAAGGTGACAGGAGCATTCAGGATGCTTTGCAGGAAAAATGAATTGTAATGTGTCAAAACATTTTCACTTTGGTAATACAGAAGCATAAAAATTGATAGTTACAAACAGATAATTTGATACCTGAAGGGAGTCAAAACTCACGTGCCATTTCTTGTGTTTCTCAACAAGATATGCAGTCATAGCATGACAGCTTGACTGTTTGATAATTTGATTCCTGTGTCTTTTATTAATGCTGTTGTATTTTATATTGCTGTCTTTTACCAGAACAAGTCCATAAGAAATCACTTTTAATATTTTCAAGGCTTCACACATAAGATTATATGCAAGTAAAAT
>RSEF01000003.1:41596773-41618509 GCA_003993805.1 Himantopus leucocephalus | reverse complement strand
AAACCAAAAAAAAAAACAAAAATTGAACTAGCCTGCTTTAAAGTCAGGGAAAAAAGAAAAAAGAAATAACACTTCTGCTTTTCATTTGAGACTGCAGCACTACTGCCACACACTGCCAAGGTGGAATGGTACTTCAGCAAATGAAGTAAATCGTCGCTGAATACAAGAAGCTTATGAGAAGCTTCTCCCCGCCCCCCCCCCACCCTCCCCCAATCCCTCCTTAAGNCTTCTCCCCGCCCCCCCCCCACCCTCCCCCAATCCCTCCTTAAGCTGCTGAAGAAGAAAGAAAAAATAAAAGAGCCAAAGCACCTTAGGCCAGTTTAACAATGCTGTGTGCTACCAGAGTAATACTCTCCGTGCTTCTGCTTTAGTCAATGCACTAACCATATGCTATTTTCCCTCTCTTTGTTTTTCATGTTTCATAAACTATTCCTCCCTAGCCTTTTGCCATGAGCCAGACAGGAGTGACTCATATGTTCTGGGATTTAAAAGGCACATTCTGTAAGCACAGTTAGTGAGTCTTACCTGCCAAAAATAAAGCTCCCCAAACTTTCTTCAGAGATGAGTTGTCCAGTCTCCCTTAATACCCTGACTTCAATCACAGAATTGGTATTTGCAAGTATTTCATCTTTCATTTGTTTTTGAACTTCTTCAACTTCTGCACTGATGCCAAAGTGCAACAGCTGTGTTGTGCCTGCCACCAACTTTATAGAAGGAGGTAAATCAGGAGGAGGTCAATGTCATAGCTATAAATGATACCTAGGGAAAGCCAGAGATTAATTGAATACAAACGCTTCATAGAAGGTGATGAGAACAAGTGAATATATAATTGTTCAGTTTTATTGATGTTGGGGGTAAGTATGTTTTTAAGCCATCGATCACTATGGTGCCTGCATGTAGTTTCCATAACTAGACAATTAGGTAATTGTCCCTTACTGCTGGCTCAGAACCAGAAGACCTCAGAATTTCACCTGATGCAACACTGAGAAAGAGAAAACATTGGGCCTGACCCATCGTTTTTAATGTCATCTCTCCTGAGCCTTGAAGCTCCACCTCTGAACCATGAAGAGAAAGCTTTCCTGTCATGTGCTGGTACGCAGCTCTCAAAAAGGTGTCAGCTGAAATAGCTGGGATGCAATCTCTTCAGGGCACACCGAATTTCACCCCGTGTAAGTTGGCACCCACTTCAGAGTACGGAAATGTGTGGTTTGGTTAGGCTTGTGTATGAGAAGAAACATGTAAGTCTGAGTACAATCAAAAGGGGACCACAAAAGGTGTCACTCAGCAAAGGAACATGGGAAGAAAACTTTTTGCAGGACAGAAAGTAAGAAATGTTTGCAGTGGGTAAAAGGTAAAGTTGCTCAAAGCTCAACTTCAGGACAGTATTGCCACGTGTTTATATTTCAGCTAATATGTTGACAAATATGCTGTCTCACTGACTTTCTCCTACACTGGGGAAGAATTGCTATCATGAACAGAATGACTGCAGCATCGTTAAAGTCATTAAAACTGTGTTACCGTACACCAAGACAAAGGTGGAGTGTTCTTTCTAACACAAACATATATATCTTCTCCTATTAAATGGTGATACGTGCTTGTACTGGTTCAGGGGATGGAGGAAAAAGAAATGTTATAGGTAAGAATAGTAGCTGGTATTTTTAGGATAAGGTCAGTGCAAATTCATTTCTCATGCTGTTCTACGCCTGAGATCCTTTTCCCTTCAAAGCTGACCTGACTACTAAGTTGAGTAACGGTAAAAGTTCAGCAACAGCAGGTGTTTTATTAATTGAACTCTGGTGGGTACTCATAGCCCACTGTAGACTCATTCATTCACTCACTTCTTTTTCTATTCATTTTTTCAATTAACCTTTCTTTTTAGGAACTTGGAACCATCATTTTGTCCCAGAAATGTTGCTTCTGTGCAGTGGGTTGTGCAAAGATGCTGTCATCTAGAAATCAGCAAATGATAATACATAACTGCTTTGGCTTAGTGTCCTCTGGAAATCCTGAAATGGAAAAGATCCCAACAGGGGAGCACGCTGCTCTGGCAGACTCAGCGACAATCCCATTCCTTTGGACACCACATGGGAAGATGCTAGTGTTAAAGCGTATCTTCTGCCTATGAGAAAGCATTTGGGTCATGTTCACTCAATTTCTCATAAACAACTTTTGAAAGGAAACATGTAGGTTGTCTTTCTTTTGGTAGACAAAAAGTCCACTGCATTGACACATGAGCCCATGCTGGGTCTCAGTGTTACTGAATAAAGTCTGAATAACTCCACTTCAAAATTGGAACATACTGGATCTTACTTAGCGTGAAAGACAGTATTTTCTGTGCCAGTTTACATTAATTCAGGACAACGTTTTGTGGTTTTCCCTGTAAGTTCAGGCACTGCAACGTGTCAGCTCTTTAGTCTCAAGATGAATCCAGTTGACCCTGGTTTCACTTGGGTGGAAATCTGACATAGTGAAATATATAAACTCCCTTTGTTCACTTTTAGATTTGGATACTGTTCAAGTCATGGCATTTGTAAATTTAAAAGTGTATGTCAAGCATGTAATAATAGTATAAAAATCTAACCATTAATTAACATTTTGACAATGCTTCCAGTGTGAGAATTAATGCAGTTAAATCAAGTATGCTAATAAAAGCCAAGAGAACAAGAACAAAGCAAAGAAAATGCAGCCTTATGGAAATTCTTCACTCTGCTGTGACATAAAGGAATTTAGAATATATGCCTTCTAGAAAGGGTTTTGGATTTAAGGTGAGAGCACAAAGTATATTTTTTTAAATGCTGTTGCCAGTGTCACAAATATTCCTGGGTTTTTGCATGGCGTTTGAAGAACTATCTATAAAATATCCAGTCTATTCACACAAAAAATGTCACAGGACTTCTGAAAACTGATGATACTCCATATTCTTATTGTTGGTCCTTGGCTGATTTTTTGGCCAGCATTTAAACATTCCTAGACAATGTCTATTCATGGTAGAAAATGAACATGATCTTTAATTTTGAATGATGCAAGGTGATACAATGAAAATGTTGGACAAGATGTTTTGTCTCTGAGCATTAGCTCTCCTGAGAACATCATGAAGTTCTCTAAAAGCAAGAGCAGAGCTGACATATTTTTCAGATGTACTGTAAAACATACCTAAGATTAGCTTTTATTTTCAGCAGCTTTGGAAACGTGAAGTCCCATTAAACAGAGCTCTCCAGTGACTCCATTGTCATCTCCCAGAGAAAAGACATCCCCTTTTCTGGACAAGTCAACACCCGCTAACTCAGCTGTGCCTCATTCTCCCAGCTAAAGGACATAGGATGTAATCACACATACTGGACTTTCCCAAGCAGCCTGGCTATGGTGTCTCAGCTTGTTTTCCGGCTAGCATCCGTAGCTTCCTAGCTTATGCCCACGTCACTGCGGGACATAATGTTGGGCCCGAGGCTAATATATGGCTTGGCTTGCAATCACATTGCTTTGGGCTATTCCTCATGATAACACATCGCAATGGAGAAGGCTCATTGGAGCACTCCAGGACATAGACAGGGTGACCTAATGACTATGAAGCATAGATGCTTGTGCTTGCTCTTTCATTTTTGTTTATTTAACAGCATAGATATATCAGTAAATCACCCAAACGATACAGTGTTGGGCTCCTGGCTATGGGTTTCCTCCCAGTGTGTGGAGGGATTTTTTAGCATTGTCATCCAATTATCATTCATCTTTAAAAGACAAAGTGGCAGGAATTTTTTGAAAAAAGATAGATCTAAAATAATAACTAAAATTATATAAAATAATAACTAAAATTAACTAATAATAACTAATAATAATAACTAAAATTATTTCTGTTATCTCTCAAATAGAGAGAGAAAGCAGACATGATATTCCAAATTTAAAACTGACATTTGGGGGTGTTGTTTAAAGTATGGATGATTCCCAGAGCAGACAAATGATAAGCATAGCCCTTTTGTAACACTGCAGGTATAACCTAATAGGTTGGGGGTTTTTTTTCCAGGTATCTTTGGTTGTGTAATGATGCTTTGCTGCTTGGCTTAGGGAAAAAAAAAATAACAAAAAAAAGGACAAAAAAGTGTGATTTCTCTTATTCTTTACCCTATGTGGAATCTTTGCTGGAGTGAGACTTTCCAGACATATGGTACTCCCCAGGGCCATATAGTTGTGGCAGTGTTTCCTAATAATTTCAGTATACATTAATAATAGTTCAAAAATTCACTAAGCTATGTCAGTTTCTTTGCCTAGGCTATTTCACCCACATGGTTACAGCGCAGAGTGCAGTATAGGAAAAAGAAGGTTTTGTGATACAGCATGTGTTTTATACATATTCAAAATAACTTATTCCCATGCTGACCTGGCATGCATATGAAAATCTTCTGTAACTAATTCGATTTTAAGCACACCTTTCCTCAGATATTTGCTCATTATTCATAGCTTCACCAGAGTGTTTTAGTTCTTAGTTTTAGGTTATTTTCTTGGTTTTGCTCCTTTTTCCTCGTTGCTAAATTTTTCAGTAAACTTTCCTCACAGATAGCATTGCTGATACTAGCTGGAATCAATTACTTATCCTCAGGGCTCTGCCACACCTGTCGCTAATAATTCAGCCAGTTTGGCTTGATAAGAAAACACTGTCAGCAAACAATAGAGGACTGCAGTTGGATTCCACAGTTATTAAAACTGTAACTTGTAAACAAATCCATAAGACAAGTATTCTTGCCTTTTTTCTGTTTCCGCCTTGTGAGTACTTTAGCAAACAAGAAATGGCAGGAATGCTTGCAGACACAGTGTTTTAATCACATATAAGACTAGTCATAATCTGAAATTTACAATTGCTATCATGGGCATTTACACTACAGTCTTATAACAAAATGGAAACAAACAGTGTGCCGTATGTGCCCAACGAAGACTAAGCAACCTGGCTTGAATACTTGCAACTGTCTCCTCTCATTTGATTTACAGCCCACAGCTTATTCTCCCAGAGGTAATAAGCTGCATCTTTTTTCTGACTGCAGAGGGCTTTGGATCAGATCATTACTGCCTGATAACAGTCAAGGCAAATGGTTGAATTTATAAAGCCTTCAGGTATGAATTTAAGCAATTAGCATTGTATTAGCAGCCTACAAATGTGATTTGAAAAGAATCCCCGAAGATAGGCACTGCTATCAAAATCCATTTCTTTACTCTTTCTTTCAGCTCTCTGTAATAACTTAACCAAAAAGAATGAGAATGAATGCCTCAGTCCCAAAAGGATAAGTTAGGTTGGCCTTTTCGTATAATAAGGCAAAATGAAAGCACATTTGCAACACTTATATAACCTTCAGAAATGGGAACTCAGCTCTCATCATTGTGACAGTGACAGCTTATACTTGAAGTAGTCCCAGGACAATTTCTTTTTATCCTTTTCATTCTCAGCTAATCATGGGGAAAAGTTCCCGGCTATTCATTTTAAAATCCTGCAATAACTCTGTAACAGTAAACATTCTTGTTAGAAGGACTCAGAAAACACTTTTTTCATTTCATAGAGAATGTTGAGTTACTGGTGGAAAGCAACTGAAAGCTCACGTATTTTTCTCCAAAACTCATAATACTTTAGTTCCAAACTACTGTTGTAACATCTTCTGCACCCTTTCTCTTGCCAGACCCTCGTGGCATCTGTTACTCCTCAGTGTCATCTGCCCTTTTGGTTAAGAAAATGATGTACCAGTAACAGAGAAGTTTTGCCCCCAGAGAAGGGTGACACTCAGGCATAGCTAAACTCCGTTACCCAGCTGTCCACATGATTGCATGGGGGTTTAGCTCTGGGATTTATTCTTTTTTTTGCTTTAAGAAAAATAAAAATTATTTACAGAACTGTTACACAGTTCCAAGAAAAAATATCCAAAAGTCTATTCCCTTCCCCCCACCCCAAACCACCCAGCCCTTATAATTTTTGAACCTCCACAGGCTGCAGGAAGACAACCTGCATCACCATGGTCTTCTCAGCAGCCTGCAGGGGAATCCCTGCTCCTGCGCCTGGAGCACCTTCTCCTCCTCCAGTTTTCACCTTGGTGTCTGCAGAGCTGTTTTTCTCACATATTTTCACTCCTCTTTCACAGCTGCTGTGCAGCTTGCTTTCCCTTTCTTAAATACGTTACCACAGAGGCACCATCAGCATTGTTAGCTGACTCAGCAGTGTCCTGCAGCAGGTTCTTTTTGGAGCCAGCCAAAACTGCCCCTGTCCAACACAGGGGCAGCTCCTGGTGTCTTTTCACAGAAGCCACCCCTGCAGTCCACCCCCGCTACCAAAACCCTGCCACGTAAACCCGTAACAACAGCTTTGAATGACTCCGAACCCAGCTCTTGTCCCCTGAAGTCAGTGACGAATCTCTGAGAAAGCAGCTCAAGAGCAAGAAGGCAGCTGTTATAGGTGTAAAATATAACTCCAAATTTGCAATGGAGGAAAAGAAAGTGGTCACTGTGTAACCAATGCACTATTGTCTATATCACCACTGTAGTAATTACAACTATATTTCATTTGAAGTTTAAATAACTTGATGCTGTTATTCAGTATGAACTCTTCACTACAAGAATTGAAAACAGTGTTACTCTAAACTGTTGGAGATAAAAAGATGCTACTGGAAATAATATTAAATTATTGCTTTATATTCATTATTGATGTAATGGAGCAATTTTTGACAAAAAGTAGACGTTGCAATGTTGATCTCATCCTTCATTCTCTCCTGAAGTGATGGGAGTTGAAAACGTGAATGATCTGTCTTTTTTTAATTGCTACTGTTTGGTTTATGTGGCAAGGTTTTGGCAGAGGGGGCTGCAGGTGTGGCTTCTGTGAGAAGATGCCAGAAGCTGCCCCCATGTTGGACACAGCCAGTGCCAGATGGCTCCAAGACAGACCTGCTGCTGGCCAAAGCTGAGGCCATCAGCGATGATGGTAGAGCCTCTGTGATAATATATTTAAGAAAGGGAAAAGGTAAAAAACCTGTGCAACAGCAGCTGGAAGAGAGGAGTGAGAATATGTGAGAGGAACAACTCTGCAGACACCATGGTCAGTGAAGAAGGAGGGGGAGGAGGTGCTCCAGGCACCAGAGCAGGGATTTCCCTGCAGCCTGTGGAGAGGACCATGGTGATGCAGGTTGTCCCCCTGCAGCCCGTGGAGGTCCACGGTGGAGCAGATACCCACCTGCAGCCCATGGTGGCCCCCACACTTACGCAGGTGGATGTGCCCTGAAGGAAGCTGTGACCCTGTGGAGAGCCTACATTTTTATTTGACTGCTTTGAAATTCCTGAAGAAGCTGTAGCAACGAAGGTTCAACAGCTTCACCTAAAAGCTCTCTAAGGAAGAGGTTCTGTCTTTTGTACACATTTTTCAGCTTTTTGTTTCCTTTTTGGAACAGAAAATATATCTAGGCTCGCTGAGGAGAGGCTGTTTCAAAAAGACATTTGACAGAGAAGTATATCCTTTCTCCAGTAATTCCTAATTCTTTTGAAATTATTGAAGTAGAAACACTGAGTAGCAACATATTACACATTCTCCGGGGTGCTGATCTTTCATGAAGAACCCCAAACAGTGTAGACCCCTTTAATTTTCAGTATCCTGCAGCTATTGCACAGATATTTCACGATCTCCTGTCTTCTTCTCTTGCCTCTTTGGCATATGGCATGCTGGCTATGGTTTTACTCAAAATCATATGCAGAGAAGGTGTTATAAGGCATCAAATGAGAGCAGAACATTGTCTCTGAGAAGAGTGGGATTACCAAACCACAAACCCACTTTTTTTTGAGAAATCCTTTCTGTTGTCCTCAAAAACATTCCCAACATCTTTAAGACAAAAAATTCAAAGAATAAATGAAAAAAAGATCAGAATTTCATTTTGTCCTTGCATTTTTTTAATTGTCTGATATTTTTCAAATACATACAAAATGTTCTGCTTACCATGAAGCATTTTTTCTACTTATTCAACGTGACTTGTTTAAAATCTGTCCCATTATGTATCCATGTATCTGTCATTTCTTTGTTTCTTCTGCTCCTTTGCCAATTGTCAGTGTTATATTAAGCTGATGGGGTGGAAATTCCTGGATAATTGGCTTTGGACAACATCACTTTCACTGCTGAGTGATGATGGACATGTAACGAGGCATCAAAAGCAGCAGCAAGAAACACAGAGATCATTAAGTTCTTGTTGTGCAAAGGAGACGCATCAAGGATGCAAAAGCTGCAAAGGAGGAGTTACACGTGAGATGCACACCAAAAAAATGTGGACTGCGAACTGCAGAAATGGTTATTAGCCATCAAAAAGAAGATGGAAATGAAAACTTTTACTGACAACACTATAGAAGTACTTGTGCAAACCTGTTATGTTGGTCTCTTTCCAATTTCATAAATGACATTTCTACGATTCCTTTGATTTTTTTTAACCCTTCTACAAAACGCACTCTCCAAACATTCTGTCCAACACTTTGTAACGAGAAATTGTCTCTGTTCAGTGAATGGGTATTACTTAAATTAGGAGCTGTCCTAAAGTTGGGTGAGAAGCACTCTCGACAGACTTACCAATTTTAAGGGTAAGCTACACATGCTGCTATAATACATGGGGGTTCTCTGATAATTTTGTGGAAGACATTGAAGTTCTAACAAACAGATAAATAAAATCAGCTTTCTGTGTGTAGCAAAAATAATAATAATTGTTATTCAATACCCGTGGAGTACAAGCAAGTTATATTGTTTCTTTCATGGGGAAGAACAGGCGGTACTGAAGGTAAAATCATTCCAGCGGGAAAGATTTAGCAACAATCAATGTCTGGAAGTTTTCAACAAACTGAAATAAAAAGTAAGACCTATTTTTTAAAAGGAGAAATGATTAAACACTGAAACGTGCTACTAAAGGAAGAGAGTCTTTACTTCTTTTGAACAAAAATGGCTGAGTTCCGTAAGAGGGTAAGTGGATTGAATCATTTGACTACACAGGTGTTTGACCTAAATGACTTCAAGTGTGAAGATTTCTGATTTAAAAATGGCAAATGGGAGTTGGCAGGTTTGGGCTGCTTGGATCCAGGTTTTCTCTCATAGAGAGGCATGACTGCATTGGGTGGGACTGGGTTCTTGGCTAGCTTTTATGTCTGGTCACTTAAAATCCGTGTTATGCAGAAAAGTGAATAACCTTCCAGACAGGACTTTGTTAGCATTCTTCTTGTCCTCAGGGCAGCCTATTATAAATTCTCACCTGAATAAGCATGAATGCATTCTGTGGATTAAACAAGCATTAGATTGGGTCTCAGAAAGTGTTATTTTCAGAGCCATGTATTTAGGAGAGTTTAATATGAGCATGTATATTTCTGGTTATGTGTGAAAGCTTGTGTTACTGTTTCACTCTGTTAAACTCTAGAAAAGACTGCAATAGAAACTTTGTTATTACTATCCTATAAAATAATTAAGAATAAAATTCTTTCAATGCAAATTTCTTTGGCAATTTTAACATTAACCATGAATAGATTGAAATATTCTAGTAGGGAGATTCCAAAGCTATGTAAAAAATGAGAAATTCTTAATATATTTTTTACTAAGATGTGGAGATATATTAATCATTTTGCCATTGAAATTCCTGTTGACAGTAAATAGAATATGTGAAATAAATATTAATTCAGCAACTCTGCCTATTTTTATTCTTCTGGTATTTCTCTTCTTTATTTGTAACTCTGAAGTCACTTGTATAGCAGTATTATCTTTGTTTCTCAGTTTCTGTGTTCCTGCTGCTTAATCTTCATCTGTAATGATGAAGTCTCCCTCTGTAGCAAGAAAACACATTGTGAAAAATGTAAGGCTATTGCTTAAAGGAACAGGCAAAAAACTGCTTTAAAGAGAGAGCTGTTTTCATCAGAAAAATTAAGTCTTTAATGACACAACTGAAAGACAAAAATCTCTAGACAATATTCAGATACAGTTCAAAACCTGCAAAAAGCAAATTATTCCATTGCAACTCAATGACTCCACTTATCTATTCTGGGTGCGCCTCAAAACAATGGAGATGGATACAGGCTTCATTATTAGTATTAAACAAAAATCTCTCTTCAATTTCTGCATAAGGATTTTGCACTAAAAGCAAAGAATCTTCTGTCTGTGTCCTAGAAAAGGAACAGACTTTCTAACATTTTGATGCCCAGTTTTCTTCCCTGTGTCTTTAATGATTTGCGCCGCAACATTCCAACCTGTATCCTTTGTTCAGCCATGACCTCGCTCCAAGCACTGCTGGGACTGACCTTAGCTCTCCAAATTCAGTTCTTCAGGCAGAGCTTTAAAGACCAAAGGAGAGAGAAATCTGTGGAGCACGGCAGGGTCGGGGGGCAGCACTCCAGAGGTCAGCAGCATCTCTGGCTTTGGGCTACATCCACAGTCCGGCATCCCTGAAAACCCAAAGGAGCGTTTTAGCAGCAATATGAATTTACAGCTAGAAAGATCAACTCCTTGACATCCTCTTTGTAGATTCAGGTGAAAGAGAAATTTCTGTGTCTAAAGAGACAAGACCTTCTGTGAAACCATAGCAATAACTGCAAAATTGTTTCATTACTCATCGGAGGCTGTGAAGCCTGTTCATGTACCTGCTCTGTAATCCACCTTTGAGCAGGGACAGGATCAGCCTGCATTTAGGTTCCTTTAACACTGTTTTGAGGAAATCCCATTGTTTACCACATGGAAGCTGTTTCAAAATGTCTGTGTGAGAGCTACTGAGTGCAGGTTTGAGAATATTGAAAGGGATGAAAAAGGACAAAAGTAAGCTTTAATAGGGCTTGTTAAATCTCTTTAATGTACAGGGGTAGCAGTTCTAGATAATTCATCATCAAATATTCATAGTGCATAACCCGCTCTGCTAAAGACCCTGGTTTGGCTGAGCACATCACTGAATTGGGAGTGCTGGTTCATACCAGTGCTCACATCCTTCTCCTCCATCCTTCCTGGCTTTAACATGTATGGACTCTCTCTTTTCCTCAACTAAGACTGGTCTTGGAGTGTAAAATGTACAGATGAGCCCTACCTTGCAATTTCATTGTGGTTCCTCATAAGCGCATCTTTGTTCCTGATCTGACAGCTCGTCTCAGTAAGGACAAGGACGACAGTGTTCACCAAGATTTGGCATGGTGAAGAGCAGCTCACAAGAGGCAGCCAGCCTTTAATCTTCCATCAGAAGTACAGCCAGACACTTAAAGTATATCCAACAATCTGGTAAGCCTTTTTTGTCCATTAAAATACACTGTGAAAAGAAGCATTTTTAAAGGAAGTACAAAAGCAATATGCGTTCACCCCTGTGGTTGAGCAGCCCAGCTATTGAAGTGTCACATGGAATCACAGAGCGAGATCTTGAAGGTATTTAGACAATAGTGGCAATTTTTGACATCTGAATAATATAATTTCTCTGTCTGCTAGTACTTTATGAGAATGCAAAATAACTAACACCCCAGCTGTTACCAGGGTTGCTCTAACACTCTTCCATCATTCACAAGGGTGGTATTAGGGATGTCAGAGGGCACGCTCCTACCTGTTCCCATCCATACCCATTATGAACCATCAGCCTATGAATTTGACTAAAGCTTTTTGAACCTCTGGTAGTATCACCCAGCTTTTTTTCCCCCAGCTCAACAAATTTTGAAAGTTCACTATTCACCATGAAAAAACTCTGGTTTCTGTTAGCTATCTTAAATAAATTTTGTAATAGTTTTATTGCTTACTCCTTAATTCTTGTATTATGGGATTTGGCGAGAAATGGGTCTGCATTCGCTTCATCCATCACTTACATGACTTCGCAAACCAACCTCAAGCACATTTCCATTCTGAGACAGTTTTCATACATCTCCTGACTTATTAACAATATCAGAGAACAATGAAGGCAGAAAAAAAACAGCTCAATTACTGTATAAAAATAGCTTATATATTCTTCCTCTTTAGGGAACATATCAAAATTTCTATAACATTATTATATACTTAGGAGCTAAAACAACAAATAATAAAATAGACATAGTCCAGTAATTCAGTACTTACAAGAAATTTGACGGTCATGTTATTTAGCAGACGTCTGACTGCAAGCATTGATATTTAAGTCATCCATACAGCGATATTACTGTGACCATGCAGCTCTTGGAGCTAATGTTAGTTGTGGCTAATTGTTTTCAGGTGCTTGTCACTAATAGGTGAGATGGTCACTACAGCACAGGATCTGTCTTATAGATGAATGATCCTGCTTGCTAAAAAAGTTAATGAGTTGTGTATATAAATATTATAAGACCATGAAACCAACTGCATTGTGTGTGCTACTGCAGTGCTAAAGTTCATTTTCCCATCCACTTGTAAAAAAGATATATTTAGAATTATTTCTATTTCCACCAGCAACAGTGGTTTTAAGATTGCTCAGACCTTCTACTGGCCATAACAGTGGATTTAACCTACAAAAGCACACTTCATTGGTATAATATGGGTACGTATTTGTATAGATATGCATATATATTTATTAAATTATAAATTTTACATACATAAAATTAATTTGAAATTTAATCAGATTACCTGAAACACTGATGTCTCTCTGAAGAGCTATATCATGCTGCAGCATGATATGTTTCTTGTGTTTTTCCCCCCCATTTCTGGTATATAACTTCTCATACATATCTATATGATCAAGAGGTTCCTGCCTCATTCTGCATGTAATTCAGTGAGAAAGCTTGACTTTTGTTTCAGCATATTTCTCTGTTAATCGGGTCAGAAAAGAACTAGGAGATTCTTAGGCAGGCAGAAAATCAAATTAGTTTTGGAGGTTTTATGTCTGAGGGCTGATACTATGGATGTTTTCATAAGATAACTTCTCACAGGATAATCCTCCATACAAAGGCTTTATGGGATCTCTGAATAAAATCAAACAAATTGAAAGGTTTTTTTTTTAAAAAAAAAAAAAAAAAGAACTCCCTAACTTAACCTTGAGTTTAGAGAATCAGATAAAACTGTGGTGTTGAAGAGTGCTTTGACAAATTGAATGAGAAAGTGATATCTTCCTTTTCAATTCCAGGACCATCAGATCTTTCTGTATATACACAGTATATGTTTGATTATTAGAATTAAAATATTTTATGCAAAGATTAACAATGAATCTATAAAAAAAACTACCTAATCATTTCACAAATTTAATTCTTTTTCCTTCTCCTATTTCTCAGCCTCAGTCTTTTTCCCAGTTAGCAGCTAGGATCGTTTGTTGCTAGCTTTCCATTGTTCAAGTCTTTTTAAAGATTTTTGTCCCAAGTTGTCTCTCTCAACTACATTTTTAATATTGTCAGTATAATCCGATTTTGTCTGTGTTCACCTTACCACAAACATCTGTCTCTGTAACTCCAGATACTTTATCGCTTCGGAGCCGACCGTCTTGCCAGACAAAAGATAGTCTTAACTGCAGTGTAGGAATAAGTACTTGGCACCTATCTATTAATGGCTGGTTTATATGTCAGAGATGGATATGTATAATTCTTCAGAGGAGAAAATAGATTTTATTAAGTATTCTTGTAGAAGTACACCATGTTCTTAACTGCATCCCCAAAATAATATTGACCTTACTTAGGTCTTTTAGATCTTTGGCTGTGGTAAACTACTATCTGCCCCTGTGAACTTGTGGATCTTGGCACTTTGTGCCTGATAACTCTGACTCACTATGCTACAGAGCATAAGGCATTCAGTTTTAATATTCTTACTGATCAAACAGAGGCTGAGGAAACTTAGAATGACTGTTAACCTTTCCCTTTTTAACTGTACAGCTTTTCTATTCTGCACATCTGACGAGCAATTCAAATTTCATTGAGAAGGTTTGAACACCGCTTCCAACAGCAAGCCACATTTTCAGATTTCATTTTCATTTTTTCAGAAGCATTTACTGCAAGGAAGGTACAGCATTTTCCTGGAAAATTCAAGTTAATCTTTTATAATCTGTTTCCTAACAGCTATAGAAAATTTTCTTTCACTGAATTTTTATTTTACTTTTGGTACAGAAGTAAAAAAATGTTCAGTATTAGTATGCAGCTAGTAATTGTCTCTTATTCCCTTTCCTTGATAGCATTCTTCTGCCTTGAATTCAAGGTTCTTTTGTTTGCTGCTCCGCCACTAAAAGCACGTGTCTAAGAAAATTTTCCGTAAGAAGAATTGCAGTGTAAAAAGCAACTGTTGAAAAAAGCAAAAAAAATCCCAAACCTAAAAACACGGGCACTTTCTTTTTCCCTAAGCAGAAGCTTGTTCTGCTTTACCACATATCTTATACTACCTGGCAGGAATCTTTCTGCCGTGATGTAGCTAATGCCACTCAGACTATAACAGAGAACTAGGAGAAAAGTTGTGCAAGGAAATTACTGTGAGTGCATAAATCACAAGCTATCTGCTTTAAGCTCCAGGCAGATGAGTTTAATTACTCCATCGCAGTTTATTTGAAAACTTTTGCTTTTCATTCGGGATGAAAGGCTGATGTATATTGGCATAGTTAAACATCTGTCTTCAGTCAGAGCAACAGCAATCACAAGAGGAGCTGGAGCACCTCACTCCCAAACATCCATTGCGTGATGGTTAAATACCGTTCAGCTTGTAGCAGCAATATAATTTATTGGCTGTGATCTAGGCAATTGGCTCAGTTGTTATAGTTCTGTAAGAATTTGTTTTACTGCCAGTATCACACAACAACTGAACCAGTATGGCATTCTGTCACAAAATTCTATTAAGCCGTAACATGCACTATTGTTAGTAACTAGTTAGTACAATAATAGTATAAAGTATCACTATCGATGTGTTATTTTATACCAACTGAGTGTGTTGCCTGGGTAAAATAGATGTGGAACATTTTGACTTAATGATAATTGCTGTGGTTACTGACTGCTTCCATGTCCAAAAGAAAACAGAAGTCCCACTGTGCATTGCATAATGACACAGTGAGAGAGGTGCCCTGCCGGCACCAAGACCCATGCACCACAGAAGTCCTACTGCTTAAGCCCTTAAAATATTATTATTTTTATTATCCTGATTTCTTGAGATAGCAAATAAGGACAAAGAGATTAAGGGCCTACCCAGTGGCCCATTAAGAAACTTAATACAAGCCATTGTGTATCACAGGACATCCACTTTTGTATTTTGTCCTGAGTTGAGCTGTCCCTTCAGAGTGGCTGTAATTTACCTTTTGCAGGGACAAGAGCATGGTAGGAACAAAATCACTCCAATGCAAGCATCCAGATTTCCCAAATTCCAACCCAAAGATGTTGAGAAGTATCAGTATGTTTTGCTGATCTTTTCGTTTATTCAGCAAAAGCAACAGTGAAAGCTTTAATTAATTCATAACTACATAGCTAACTGCACCTACGACTGCTGTAGTCAAACTACATTTATTTGCTAGTGCTCAGCACAGGATTCGATGTGTACTCTCAGATTTAGAAGTTTTCACCTTAACTTGCCAGGGGACTCTTACTCCTCTTTTCATTCCAGATACATCTCCAAAATTTTCAACATATCTTGCTATTCCTAAACTTTTCATATATAAGTAGGTCTGAATTCTGGTGGCTTTTTTTCTCCCCCCCCCTTTTTTTTTTCCTCCCAGAAGTGCTTGGCTTATGGCTTGAAAACTGGAATCTATAAGTGGCCTTGAAAAACCAGCTGCAGCCAGCTACTTTGGCTTTTTCCATGATGTGTGACTGGTCACTTAAATTATGCAGCATTAGCTAGTCTTCCTCACTAGATGATTAAAGCTTTTTCAATACCTGTAAAGAATGAGTCACAGACAGAGAAAGAGATGAATATCCATGGAGTTTGTAAAAAGAGAAGCCAATTTCTGTGGATGGAAACAAAAACCCATTTATTGGCATGGCTGCTTACGAGGGTAAGTGTTGCCCTTGTGTTCCCTGAATCATGTTAAGTAATGACCTCTTGTACTGCCACCTCATACAGATAGGAATTTCAACTTCCCTGTGCTACTAAGTTTTTACCAACTGCCTGCACTTACCTCTAAATTTTCTTGCTTTTTACACTGAGTCAAAATATGTCTAACTCACTCCACAATTCTTCCTATTTAGAATCTGCTTGACTCTTGGGAATACCTGAGGCAGGTCCAGCTTGTGGCTTGACAGATGGTTCACATCAAAAGAATACATCACTTTGTAGGAAATAAAGAAATTCTATTCTTTTCTCGAGTATCAAGGTACAGTATTAAATTTATAGACATTCCTGTTGTCTGAAACTCTCTCCATGACTTTCCTAGGCAGTTGAACCAGCTACTGGTCCTACTTTTTTGCAATAAATACGTAACAAAGATTCCGAAGAAGATTCACATAGATCTCACAGATTAAGGTTATACAAGCCCTTGCTGGAAAGAGTTACTTTAATGCATATGAATATTAGGTAAGTAATCTATGTAATTATTATTTATTATGTATTTATTATTTGGCCCATTTGTGAGTGGTAAGCCATTTTAGTCAATGCATATTGCTGCTTCTCTCTTACTACCAGGGATTTCTAGTTCTTCCTCTTCATTACAAGATTACTGCTGCTTTTGAGATGCCTGTTAGCAGGTGCAGCTTCATGAGAGTGTTGTGTGGACCACAAAACCAGCAGTAAGTCCTGTTCCTTTCTCTTCAGGGGCTTAGAGGAACCTCAGAAACCAGTGGTTGGACCTCCATTGTCCAGCTCCAGCAAACCTTAGTCCTCTGAGACCAACAAGTGTGACTGAAATGGAAATGGATGCACTAAACCTTGGTGCCACCCCTCCCCAAGCAGCCTGAACAACAACCCCTTGCCCAGGGCACTGCTGCCCATAGTCTCCCTACCCGGCAGCACCCACCCCATAGGACATCAGCCACTGCACCAGCGGGGCCCCCTGTCCTGCTGCCCCTGCAAAGATGCAACAACACTGGACTCCAGCCAGGAACAAATGCCTCGGTGACCCTTTGCTCACATAGTAACTTACTCCTCTCACATCTGGGGCAGGCTAACATTGAAAGACCAACTAGTTTCCCACCCACTTGCTTACAACAGGGGATTCCCCTCCCCATCAGCTAATGTAGGTTTCTGCGACAGCAGTCCGTTGGGCCCAGTGCCACACCAGCAGCCCACCCACATAACAAGTAGGTCCCCCTGGAGCCTCTGTTTGTGACTAGCCTTCAGGAGGACCTCCATCCCCCACCCTCAGCATCCCCTTTCTGGAATAGTTCCTCTCATCTGGGATTGATGCTGTTTCTTCCCACCAGGTGGAGGTTGTAACGAAAGGTAGGCATGCTGGGATGTTATTCACAGAGCAAAATGACATTTATAATGTAATGTGGATAAATTCCCAAACTGTCAAAACTTACTCAGAAAAGTCCTATTACACTTTTTTAGGTGGGTGAAATGAATTTTACCCCTCTGGGAAATGTTCTGGTGGAAAGGAATTTCTACTGTATTATATTTTAGAAAACAATTTTGTAATGCTGAAAAGGAGTTGGAACAACCACATTTTCATGAGTAACTTTAAAAAAAATCTTGAAGTGTGACCTCATTAATTTAAAAAAGGGAACTGGAAAAAATACTATGCTTATACCTTGTTCAATAGGGAACACGTAAATAATAAATGGTGGGCTCAAAATAGGTTTTTAAGAAGCTCATTTATTCAAATTCCAAGTAGACTGATTAAGACTTTATATTGAAATTAAAAAAATCAGAAAAGGTGAGTTTCAAACTTCAAGCAGACTTCTAGGCAACAGAGATGATCAACATACTCAATGTTATAATTCTTCTCAGATCATGAGTAAAACACAATGGTTCACATTCAGACAGATACACACCAACATATTAATTTGACAGAGCCCACTCAGGTGGGCTATTATTACTGCAGATGACTGTTACAGGACACCTTTTTTAACTGTTGAAAGAGTGAGCAGGAATGATCCAGTAGGCCTACTTGCCTGCCTAGTTTTTCATGCCGTCTATCATTTACAACGTGTTCACCCGACAATCACATACATTCGAGTTCAATAGGAGTTTAATTATCTAAATGCAAGCAACTGATCAGGGCTTAGAGGAGAAAGATTAATTTGTATTTTTTATTTTATTCTCTTTATTTCTCAGGTCTGTAGGTAAATGTCTCTGTAGTACTGAATCGTTTTAAGTGTTGGGCTTCAGATTTTGTTTCAAAATAGCATAAATGACTGTATTAAAATGTATGAGACACTATTCAAACCATGTGCTGCAAGGAAAGTGCAAGTGTTGTATCAGTTAAACTACCCAAATGCAATCGAATTTAAGGAGAATCAAAGATTGTTACTCTGACTGTTACTCAGCAGTCACAGAAGCCAGGTGACACTTTCATTTCTTTACATTCTAGATGATAAAGTCTCAGTGAAGAATATCAGGTAAGAGATAACTGGGAGATTATACAACACATGTGAAGCCCCATTATTATAAGAATATCCTCTCTATTGATATGTTTTTAATTAGTTTGAAGTTGAAGAAGAATAGATAAAAGGACACAAAGATGGACATAAAATTTCAGGGCGTAATGTAGCCAAAGAGAAAAGAAATGGAAATAAAATTGACAGAATGCTTTAGCATTTGAATGATATCATTTGAAAATGATGTGAAAATTGCAATTTGAAAAGTTTATGATTGCTAAGGAGAGTTTGAGAAAGTTATTGGAAAGAAAGGAATGAATTCTATCAGTCTTTCACACTTGCTTTTCCCAGCTGTCTACAGAAATCCCTGGACATACAGGGATTTCTGCACACATGGTGTGGGAGAATTCAGTCAGGGAAATTACATATTCCCTTGTCAAGAGGGAGGATGGAGATCTAATATAACATGGTTTCCAGTGTCTTTATGTCTATGTCGCTCAATATTAAATATTATTTTAGCAGTTGTCTTAGATATAAAAAGCTGGCATTTTTTTTATAAGACTGTACTGTAGACTTCATGATATGGCCAAAGTTCCACAGCAGCTGTCCAGGCTGTGTGCTTTGCTCTGGCTACAGCCCCGGCAGACAGCTGGAGCGGTGGCGATGCTCCTCCTGCCCCGCGCCGGGCAGTGGTCCTGGCCCTGTGCAGATGCCTCTGCCTGAGACCTAAATGAAAGCAGCTTTCACTTACATTTCTGACACCAGGGTAGTGGTTCGTATTGAACTTCAGTGACTCCCGGGAGAAAAAATAAATAATTTGCCTTAGCTCACTAATATTAAACACCCTGACAGATATCAGGTGCAGTTTTAAAGAAATAATTCGATGGGCAAGTACCAAGGATGAAACTCCATCCTGCTTGCCTTTAGTGGTGCCTTACTTCAGATTCCTTGCCGTGCTGCAGGATACTATGTGCCTGTTTTGATCCACTCTTCTCATCGGTGAATAAGTAATTGATATTTTCTATGGAGCCATACAATTGCAAATTATACATATATATATGTATATATGCCAAATACCCTCTATTTTTATGTCTAAACAACAGGATTTCCTCTTATTCTCTAACACAGTTTGTGTTAAAGCTTAATAACAGCTGATCCATTTCTTTTTACTTAAAAAAGAGTAGCCAGCAACAATTCTAAACACAGCAAAATACATCCACAGCACAAAAGATTAAGCATGTGGTTGAATACCGTCTCAGCCAGTGCTTTTATGGAGCAGAGACCTCCACTCCAGGAATGCTGGAACACCTAAACATATACAATCAGGGTCTTTGTTCTTTTTTTCTAAGTACATGAAAAACATAGCGGTCTTGCCTGTCTCCCACTCTACAGGCTATGGCTGAATGGTGTGTTGAACAGGAGCCAGGCTGCAGGGTAAGGATCCCATACTGCATTATTGCCATCAAATCCACCTTGCTTTCATTGTGTTTGCTTTTACACAGTTAGATTAGTGGCCACAGAAGAAGGAGAAGTGAGGGGTATCCAGCTTTTTTGCTCTCTAGTGCACAGATGGGCAAAGTGACTTGTTCTTCTCATTTGATCCGTCTTATCCCTTATTATATCAACCCCAATTCTCACATCACATTGAATTGCACTTCATTCTGCAACCATTCCCATTGATCTCAATTAAGCCATTTTAGAGAAACATTAAAGTTAAGGGGAAAAATGAGAAAAAACTGCAGCTGATAGATGTTAATCTTGTCATTAAATTTCAGTAGAAGGCACTCATTTTATTAATGAGCGGGGTGCAAGAATCATGCAGAAAAGCTGAATTTTCAAGGTCTGGAGACTGATGGTTTGCAAGATTTTTTTCTTCTGCCAAGTGATTAATGGAATAAATAGGAGTTGTTCTCAAATAATCTCACGGGCCTGTTTATAAAATAGCACCGATTTTTTACAGGGAGTAAGGAATTTAGATACTATAACTGAATTTTCTTCTTAATACATTTCCTTAAACTAATTTCTCCAGGAACAGCAGATGCAATATCTGCAACATATACCCTTCCAAAAATGGATACTGGGGGCCATCTTTTAGAAAGGAAAATGGGGAATATTCCCAGAGAAGCTACCAACTATCATTGAAACCACCCACGTGCTGTCGGCATGCTACTAGTAATTTTTTATTCAAACTAATTAACACCTTAGTCAACATGTGTTCACTTTCGTCTCTTCTCTTACCTGACTTTTTTTACATGATTTAAGTTGGAAGCTTGAAGAAATTCTGCACTGAAAGGCTTTATGTACAGGATGATCACCACATGGAAAGGGACCATTCTCTGTAAGAAAGGAACAAATTCTTCCCAGAGCTGAATTTACTGAGGAAACAAAGGCTACCACATGAATTTTAATGTTGTTGAGTCTCTCTACTTCAGTGTTGCCTTCTCACAATGTTTTCAGCTAAAAAGCGTTCACCCCTAAAATGTTACAGTAAATATTGTTTCATCAGTGAGACTGTGAGGCTGAATTTTATCTTTGCCTAAAACAGCACAAAGTTGCTGCAGACAGTTCATTCTACCACTGGACCTTTTCTGACAAATACTGTTCATAAAGGATCTTTGACTACAATTTAGTATAATATCTCTGGGGTAAAACATTGTAAGTGGCCATGGCCTAGTGCCCCCTCAGCACCTCTGGAGCGATTTTCCTGAGAGAATCTACCACCTCCTCTCGGGTGCTTTTGTGGGTGGAGGACTAAAACTTACAGAGGGAGGATTTGGAAATCCAAGTCTGCAGCATAACAGCAGGTAACAGATGTAACATTTTCCTAGGTCTCTATTTTAGAATATACTGTATATGAGAACTGTCACACCTGGATAATGTAGTAATTCTGTTCATCTTAGAATGATAGAACGGTTTAGCTTGGAAGGGACCTTAAAGATCATCGAATTCCAAACCCCTGTCATGAGCAGGGATGCCTCCCACTAGCTCAGGTTGCTCAAAGGCCCATCCAACCTGGCCTTGAACACCTCCAGGGATGGAGCTTCCATAATTTCCCTGTACAACCTGTTCCAGTGCCTCACCACCCTCATAGTGAAAAATTTCTTCCTAATATCCAATCTAAATCTACCCTCTTTCAGTTTAAAACCATTACCCATCGTCTTATCACTACAGTCCCTGATAAAGAGTCCATCCCCACGTTTCCTGTAGGCTCCCTTTAGGTACCGGAAAGTGGCTATAACGTCTCCCCGGAGCCTTCTCTTCTCCAGGCTTAACAATCCCAACTCTCTCAACCTGTCTTCACAGGAGACGTGCTCCAGCCCTCTCATCATCTTTGTGGCCCTCCTCTAGACCTGCTCCAACAGGTCCA
>RSEF01000003.1:41553551-41596673 GCA_003993805.1 Himantopus leucocephalus | reverse complement strand
TGGTGGAATCACCATCCCAGGAGGTATTTAAAAGACGGGTAGATATGATGCTTTGGGATATGGTTTTGTGGTGGTTTTGGCAGTGTTAAGTTAATGGTTGGACTTGATCTCAAAGGTCCCTTCCAACCTAGACAATTCTATGATTCTATATTTTAGCTTTTCTCAGCAACTTGAACAGGTTTTAAGGTGGATAGCGAATTCGTATTTGGATTAAACTGAAGGCAGATTCATTATTTCATTTACGCTCCTATGTGCTTCAAGCTAGCCATAAACAAAAGAACTTGCATGTACCAAAACTCTTTGCCTTTGGGGTTTTTGTGTGCATGTCCCCATAGGCCATGAAGGCCATGAAGTCAGCACTCTAATAGACATAATCACAACAAACCTTTTCCTTTCTAAATTATTTGGATTACCTGACTGGTACAAATTTTCTCAGTGCTCTGTTTATCTGCATCTCTTCTGGTATGCGTGGATTCATTTGTAGATCTGTCAAGCCATCCGTACAGGAACATGCTTTCCCATCCTTTATTTATGCCATTTCATACAGACCTAGGGTCAGGTCCCAGGTGACAGTATCACCAGCTTTCTGCTAATTCACATCGGCTAAGGTTCGAGCATCTAATTTTAATTTGTTTTCAAAATGATGAAGGAACTTGTGCTTGGAAGAGGAGGTTGTTTTCAATGAGAGAAAATTGCAGTCTTTTAGACTGCTCACTGTTTTGGAAGAATCTGGGCTGCTTGATATTTGCAATAAGCATTCCCCAAGTGGCCATAACCCCAGGGCACACACATTAGAGACAAGAGGAAAAGCAGCATGACTTACAACTCCTACATAAGCTGTTTCTTACTCTCATGCTCTTCCTGACACATGAATGAATTCTCATTTCCTAGCCCCAAGGAAGAAGGCTAATACTGGCCTGAGCCTCACTGTTTTTTCCCCCAGAACTGTAGCTCATCTTTTGTTAGTAGAGCTACTGGCAATTTATTGCTCTTGCTAGAGAAAGGAACCAGGATCACTTTTTTGGAAAAACAAAACAAAACAAAACAAAAAAAACCAAAACCAAACCAAAAAAACACCTCTACTCTCTAGTAGCTTTTCAGCTACTATCTTTCACAAGCAACTGATACCTGAACTAAGACGAGAAACTAAATCCATTTACTTGCCCTGAAACTGACACAATGTTCCATCCACTACACAATCATTCCTCTGCCACCAGCTGATGAGATTTATTTGCCTCTGAAGTCTTACACACAGATGGGTAAAGCAAGATTTTTTTTAAAATGCATGAAGCAAAAGCTCAAGAAGTAGTGAGAAGCATGAATAATGAAAACTAGTCATTATTTTAAACCTATGCTGGATTTCTCACCGAGAGTGTTTTCTCTGATAATACTAAGTGGTTTCACTTACCTGTGATCTCTGCCCTGATTTCATTAGGAGTTCTGCCGGAATGTCATATGAAAATAATACGTTAGAGTAAGAAGGTATAAAGGCAGAAGGGCAGAGGGGATGAGATATTTGATCATAAGTAAAAGTGAAGTGAAGGCCTCTTGACTCTCATTATCCAGGGGAGTAGCTCGAGGGGAAGCATCAGTGATGGGCTTGTCTTGAAGCTGACTGGGCATTTTATGGAATATAATCACAGACAGATCACTACACTGGGAATCAAAAGATTTGAACCATAGCAAAGCTAAAACTGAAATTTCAGTCCTGGGAGAAATTCCGGTATTTCAACTTTTGTTTCTGTTCTGCACAGAAAGGAGAAGTTTTCATTTGAAAACTATTTGGTGGTAGATTAACAGACCAGTCTTGTTAGACTGAAATGCTTTCTGATATTGGCTAAACCATTTGCCTTGATCATGCAAAACACTACAAGCTGTCCTTAAATTTCACTGATGCATAGTAAAAATTTACTGTGTCTCAGTGGCGCTAAAATAACAACACTAACAATAAAACTTGCTTTCCTAAAGTACTATGAAAAAATTTGAAAATATAACCACTTGTGGAAACAGAAAAAGAGGAAAATTCAATATTTCTACATTTTAAAATAAGAAAGGTAATAAAAAATATAATAGAATCGTAATAGAGGAATGTAAAATAATATTTAAACCCAGAGCAGACTTGGGTTTGTGGTAGACCTATTACGTCAGCCAGGAAGCCAAAGGCCAAAAGACAATAGAAGTTTTCACCATAAGTATTTGAGGATGGGGTGAGGGAGTGCCATGATGATAACCAAGAACCTATTAGGAAATACGACTGTGAGTTGGGACAATCCACAAATACAGGCTGGGGGGAGAATGAATTGAGAGTAGCCCTGAGGACAAGGACTTGGGGGTGTTGGTGGATGAGGAGCTCAACATGAGCCAGCAGTGTGTGCTCTCAGCCCAGAAAGCCAACCTTATCCTTGGCTACATCAAAAGAAGCATGGCCAGCAGGTCAAAGGAGGTGATTCTGCCCCTCTACTCTGCTCTCGTGAGACCCCACCTGGAGTACTGTCTCCAGCTCTGGGGTCCCCAACATAAGAAGGACATGGACCTGTTGGAGCAGGTCCAGAGGAGGGCCACAAAGATGATCAGAGGGTGGAGCACCTCTTCTGTGAAGACAGGCTGAGAGAGTTGGTGTTGTTCAGCCTGGAGAAGAGAAGGCTCTGGGGAGACCTCATAGCAGCCTTCCAGTACCTAAAAGGGGCCTACTGGAAAGATGGAGAGGGACTCTTTATAGAATAGAATCATAGAACCATAGAATTGCCTAGGTTGGAAGGGATCTTTAAGATCAGGCAGTGTAGTGATAGGACAAGGGGCAATGGTTTTAAACTGAAAAAGGGTAGATTTAGATTAGATATTAGGAAGAACTTCTTTACTGTGAGGGTGGTGAGACACTGGAACAGGTTGCCCAGAGAAGTTGTGGAGGCCCCATCCCTTGGAGTGTTCAAGGCCAGGTTGGATGGGGCTTTGAGCAACCTGATCTAGTGGGAGGTGTCCTTGTTCATGGCAGAGTTGTTGGAACTCAATGATCTTTAAGGTCCCCTCAAACTCTAACCATTTTACGATCCTATGATTCTATGAAAAGACTTATCATTGAGGCTTAGATAAAAGGTCCCAGCAACAGTAGCAAAAACTTAAAGAAAGCTGTAGACATTTCCCTGTGGCTAGGGAAGCCAGGCTAGATACTAAACAGAAGATACTAAGCCAGGGAAGACACTAANAATCCTATGATTCTATGAAAATACTTATCATTGAGGCTTAGAAAAAAGGTCCCAGCAACAGTAGCAAAAACTTAAAGCTGTAGACATTTCCCTGTGGCTAGGGAAGCCAGGCTAGATACTAAACAGAAGATACTAAGCCAGGGAAGACACTAAAAGTCCAGCTTTTGAAGAATAAAACCAACAGATCCTTTTCTCTCTGCAGACATGGCTTTGAGAGCTAGATCTGCCACAGAGTCCCTCAGAGCTCCAGCAGCTACCACCTAATGCCATGGGCGGTGAGGATCAAGCAGAGCAGTGAGACCTGGAGGAGAAAGAGTATGAGAGGTACATATGAAGAAATAAGGAAGAAAGGAGAAAAGTGGCTCAGTTATTACAAACAATAACAAACACCGTTTTAAAACATTTTCATTGCAAAGCTTTCAAGAAGGGTGAGGTTTAAAAGTCTTGAAATCCTTTTGGTTAATTTGGGGTAATTTTCCTTGCCTTTCCCTTTTTTTTTTTTCCTGATTTAAAATGGCATGGGAGAGGAGGAAAAATGAAAAACAGGCTGAAATGTGTTTCATTTTCATATCTTGTTGCAAAGACACAGCATACTGTTCTTTTGTTCTTATTACTAAAGGTGTGAAAAGGAAAAAAAACCTTTTCCATCCTCAGGCAGCTGTGCAGCCTGTTTTGTCAAGGGCCAAGAGGAGAGTCATCAGTGTGGGAAACGAATGAAATGGAGAGCAGGTCAGGACAAATGCATAATCATAATCAGATGCTTCAGGGATCTAGATCATCAGGGGAGGGACTTCAACACACTTCAAGAAAGCAGACAGTACTGTGACACAGGAGAGGAGATGATGTCTTTCCCTGGGGTCTCAGAAAGGCAGCTAGAAAGACAATAAGGAGGAATTAAGGAAGACCAAAGTCAGAGAAGGGCAGAAAGAAATTGGACTGAATCAGGAAAAGGAGCAAATGGATCAGGGATGTGAGATGTTGCTAGCTAGGGAAAGAAGACCATCAGGGAAATCAAAAATTTATTTGGTGTTGTTTCCAGCAGGAAAGAAAAAAAGAAAGTTAAGCCAAAGAACAGAAAAAGTGATAGACCCAAGGAGTCCTGTGAGTAGTGCAGAGTAGCACACTATTTCAAGGCAATAAGGCAAGCATGGCTGTAGGTGTCGGTCAGGAGTCAGACAAGAGCCAGATTCAGCACAAGAGAGGTGGCAGGAGCCTGTAGGAGAGGAGATATGTGGAAGCAGGCGTAGCCCCGTTTTGAAAACAGAAAGATCTCGCATCAGTTCAATTCTACTGTCGAAACATACCTAGAGGTAGAGCTGAGCTACAGGCCACAGAGGAAGTAAACAGTCACAAGCCTTCAAGTACTAAACCCAGCCACTGACCCATCTATCAGCTTGAAATGTATATATATATAACCTGAATTCAACAAAATTGCTTTCAGAACACTAGAAAAAAACAGGCTGAATGATTTAACTCCCTATAAATGATGGCACTGTGTATAGACTGGCTGCATAATCAGCAACTGCATCTAGATATTTAGCATGCTAAGTAATAATTCTCCTGCATCAGTCAATTAAAGAATCTCTAAGTTCACATTAACATAACACACACTAACTGCACCCAAGGAACCATTACAGTGTATCACATTAATATTCAACAGTGTAATGGCTCCCCAAGCAGGCATTGTCAGGATACAC
The DNA here is from genome assembly GCA_003993805.1 of Himantopus leucocephalus. Taxonomy (NCBI): domain Eukaryota; kingdom Metazoa; phylum Chordata; class Aves; order Charadriiformes; family Recurvirostridae; genus Himantopus; species Himantopus leucocephalus. Next base: position 41,591,773 of record RSEF01000003.1, on the reverse strand, counting down.
CCAAAGGGCCTCATTGGGCCTGTTACAGCATCCTGTATCCAAAATCTGAGGATTAAACACTTGTTTAATAGGCTACAATGTGAGAGAATATAGCAGGTACTGCCCATAATGTCAGTCTTCCATGGGTAATGGGAGAAACTAATACACTTCCAGTGGGAATGACAAACCAGATTCAAAGTGATGGCAGCAGCACAATCATTCTACCAGTGCTTTTCAAAGACTGTAATGGGCACAAACTTCCTTAGTAGAGTGTAAATTAGATAACTGATCATATTATACTTTAAAATTGCAGAGTAATCACACAAGAAAAAACAAAAAAGAAGCTTCTCAGAATGATGGAGAACTTGACAGGAACCCTCAAAAAGGAAAATTCCTAATTAATGTAGCCCCATCCTTTTGTTGTCATTTTGTAGAATGCATGATGGTGGAAGAGATCATGCTGTATAATTTCCCCCAATACACAGTCATTTGCATTCAAAAGCACGTTCACTTACACTCACAAGTAGTTTAACTCACAATAATGGCTTCCAAATGTCTCTTGTGTTTGCCCCACAAAGGGGATGTTATTTCAGAGAACATGGAAATGGTACAAATGCAAAACACCTGAAAATAAAGTTTGAAGCCTTCCTCTTTTCACTATTAATATTTTGGCTATCTCTGCAGTACTTTGAAAATTATGCTGCTCCTGTGAGTGTGTGTGTGTGTGTCTGTATATATATATATATATGGCCTCTTGTTACCGCAAAAAGAAACTGCACCACCTCATATATTGCTGGACACACTTCATTCTTCTGAACAAAATTCAGAAACTTCAGAGAGTGGTTTGAAAACAAAAGAGAAAGAAGAGATAAGAAGGAAACAGCCCTTTTCCCCAACAATACTTGACCTAGATGAAACACATAATAGGAGTTACAATGCAGACCTAAAACAATACCAATATAACTGATCTCGGTCTCCTCAAGTAATCTCACTACTAGTGGTATTGTAGAAATTGTTGAAGTGTGTTGACCCTTCTCTGGCAACAGCAGGAGAATTCATAAAAGATCAGCTTTAAACCAGGCTGCAGAGTGAAAAGCATGTTTCTAGAGCTCCGTCTGCTCATCAGCTAACTGCTTCAGTATTAGCTTTGTCTGTTGCCAAGGATGGTGGTTTTGGTGTAGTCTAGTTAAGATCTGCCAGCAGAGCCACGTGAGCAAACCCATATAGCACAGAAGGAATTAATCCTGACGAAAAAGTACTTTTGCTGACAATGACTTGTATTAATCAAGTGAGCAAAATCACTGTCTCAAGAAAAAAAGGTTGAAGCACAGTAACAGGAACGGCTCCCATTTCACTTACATTTTTACAGCAGTCAAAGTGGCTAGAGTGGAAATAGTCACAGAAAAGTGAAGCTACAGGATGGTGGTTTCAAATGATTGCAGTCATCTAAGCTAGAGTTGGTGTCGCTTTGCAGCCAGCTTCGTCAGCAAACCATTTCTTCATGAGGTCTAGAGAGCTGCCATTCCAACAGCTCTTTTAAACATTTGAAAGGTGCACTTTCATGCAGAGAAATGGGCACCTACTGACTTTAGACATTTGAGTCAGATCTTCAAAATGTATCAAGCCATGTATGTTGAAATCTCATCAGATAGTTGGGGGTTCTCTTTTTTTTTTTTTTTTTTTTTTGAGCTTTTAGAAGTCAAGCTTTAGAATTACTTTCTACAATTAGAAAAATATTTTGAAAAAAACCCAATTATTCAGATTCCCACAAAATCACATCCTTCCAGGGTTCAAACCCCCAGTGTCATGAGACTCCCGATAAAGCAAGAAGTTACAATCTTGTAAACAGCAAAGTGCACTCTTCTCTGATCTTGAGGTGCTACAGAGATCTAGATAGGCTTTATCTTACTATTTTATCCTGCCCAGCAAAAACTGTCTGCCAGCACATCTCAAGGGACCTGGATACTGCATTCATTTTTCCATTCACTTTTCCATGACTCCTCCAATAAATGTGGTGGGCTTGTTTGGTTTTGGTTTTTGGGGTTTTTTTCCGTCCGTGTTAGTTTCGTTCTCTTTTTCTAATTAAAGAATTAAGAAGGAAAGGAAAGTGTGATTGTTCTCTACACCTAAAGCTATTTGCACAGACTTAATGCTGTGGGACTACACAGCCAAAAAGTACTGGAAATGCCTCTGATTAACTGTAGCACAGTGGTATTTATTTTGTTTCTCTTTTAACCTGCCTCATCTACCAGTGCTCTGAATTTCCTTAAGACTTTTAATAGAGCAGTACCTATAAAGCACGACACAAGGGAATCAGACCAGATTGTGGCACTTTTTTTTTTTTTTCTGGTATTACAGGAACCTGTATCACTTCATGGGAAAAGAAACCTTTGGACATTGAGGTTCAGTCTGAACTTCTAATATGAGCAGAACTACTTGCTTGCTGGGTGATCTGAAATAAAAAAAAAAATTTCCCAAGTCCGTTCAAGAATAAATAAGTTTCAACAAGCAAATATAAAGGCAGATTCATCCAGTAGCCTCCTACCACAGATAAATTATCTTAGGCAATATGAACAACCATAGACTCCAATTGATTTGCAAATGCTAAACATTTTCAAAAGTGCATGAGTAACTTAGAAGTCTGACTCACATATTTAAAAGACAGTTAGGCGTCTTGGTTCCACTGATTTCTGGTGAAACTCAAGATATGTCTTTCTGAATTAGTGGTATCCAATGCAGAAATATCCACTTGGCCAAGCTTCATTCTGCCCTGCCTGGCCCTGCAGGGGGCAGATCACACCCTCTGTTTCCCAGGTAGGGTACCCTCCTTCATCTAAGTGAAGCCCTACTATAATCTTCTCTGAAACCCCCTGGAACCTGTCCCTTTGCACAGAAAGCTTAAAGGTAATGCAACCCCCCTATAAGTAACTATGGGCATATCAATGCCTGTGCAAGCTTCTGTGACAGATTTCCCAGGCTGTAACTGAGCAAAAGCCTGTGAGCATACAGGGCCATGTAGATATATTAGATGAGGATTACATCGAGATTCAGATATACATCCAGAAAGAACACACTTTCAGACAGTCTTTTAAATAAAAATGTCTATAGCTGATGTCACAAAAACATCAGAAAAGAACTTTTTAATACATTTTTTTTTTCAGGAAACATTAACACAGCTGTCTGAGGGATACTTGATAACTTAGACACGCTCTATTAAGCTGAGAGGCACCACAGCTGAATGGAGCATTGGGACTTAAAAAGACTTCATAACCAAAAGAAGTGGCTTTATATTGTGACATAAAGGAGAATCCCACTATAGCAGCCCCCTCTCAGACTGCACTTTCCTCCAAAGACTGCAAAGACTTGACAGCAGAAGAGAAAAGAAGCCTCAGTTCTCAGCACGCTTGTCCCCCTCAGAGGTGTACCCAGCTATCACACCTCCACTGAGATGCCAGAAGCCAGAAGAAGGTTATCTGCTCAAACATGACTACTGATTTTTCTTCAGAAGCATTGCTTAACCTTTATTTTCTGCAAAATGTCTTAAAACTAACACTTCAGGTCTATCACCACACAAAAACCTGCCAGACATTAGAAGAGAGTCTGACTCTGTACTAGCTAGAGGCACAAAAGTGAATGTGTAACTATCATTCTTTCATGCCGTGAGCAAGGGTTACTCCTTTTGAACTTAAGGTCTCAGTTCAAGTCCTACCAGGGAAGCCAGCCTTACATGCGGTTGAGGTTCATGCACAGCCAACTCACAGACCTGTCACTGCTTTAAAGTCTCTAACACTTTCCAGTACTCCCCACAGACCAAGATCTATGGTTATGCTAGCATGGCCCCCTGAATAACAGAAATAGGAGAAGCAGAGCCAGAGATAAAAGAAATGCTTTCCCATGCACTGAAAACTGAAGAGCTATCAGGCTTTGGGTTGTTCATAAGGTCGTTGAAAACACCAACAACTCCAACACAGAAAATTTCACTGTTACCACTTGACAATACAGACACAACCTCATTTGAAAGGATGCAGAAAGAGAAATGCATTTTTTGCACACATAGCCCAAGAATTGTCTGAATGTTCTTATTTTACTTCCTTATTGTTTCCACAGAGGAAAAAGAGAAAAAAAAAAAAAGGAAGACAGCAGACAGAAGAGAAAAAGAAGAGATGCTTCCCTTCAGAACTGCTTAGCTACTCCTGCCTACCTTTTCCTGATAAAAATTCCAAAACCAGAAAGACTGACTTTTAAACATTTTTGTTCTCCCCTCTCCACATTAAAAACTAAGAAGTGAGGATAAAAGAAGGGAAGACAAATGGGCAGGACTGGAGTAAAAGGGGTGGAGAGACAAAGGAATTAATGGAACAAAAAGCAGAAGATCAGAATCATTTTCTACTTCACGGCTACCAAGTTACATGACTAGAAGCAGGTTACCTATCACCTGTTACAAAGTGACATTTAAAATCATGAAAATTTCTTCAATGGTAAATTTTGATCACTAGACATTGATACCCACAGACCTCCATAAGGTTATTTAAGACAAATAGCTAAAAATGCTTCAGACAAACAAGAGAGGCACAAGTTAATCTTCAGCTTTCCCACGAAAGTCCTATGCAAATGGACTGAAGCTCATCAACCCCTAAGCATCAAACAGGAGCTTTGGGTGTTAGCATTTCTCACAAATGACAGGTTCACTTTCTGCGCCTTTCATCTTCTATGCTTCAAATGGCCTGCTAGTAGTTGGGTTTTTTTCTCATCTTTTTTCTCAACATAGAATTTGCATTTGAATTTCTGAGGGCAAAACCTACTGCCTTATTCGAGTGTGTTTGTACAGTATGCATGTGTGAGGGCTAGAGTTGTGTTTGGCATTTGTGTAACAGTAAAGTAACCAAAGTTTTGCTATTAGCCTGTTGTCTTGGCCACTAAGTCTTAAAAACTGCAGACATGTTAAAGAACCAACATGTTTTCCTTCTAGCCTATGAACACAGAAAACAGGGTGCAACAAGCAAGGGTGGGCACGCAGATCTGGCTACAAATGGGACAAGTCCAGAACATGCAACCAAACCCAGGAGCTAGAGAACATTCCTGATTCCCGCAGCACAGGCACAGCTGCACTGAACCAAAATTCAGTTTTCTAGGATGCTTTAGACTTAAATTGCCTCTGACCTTATAGTCTGTCGTGCGCAGTATTGGGCACAAATACACTGAGAGAGGTGAGGAACACTGCAGGGACATCACCTCGCTCTGTGAATGCCCAAATGTCTTGGGCTGAGGCTGAAGGGAGTTCAGTCTAGTCCAGATAACGCACTGTCCCCTTGCTAAGTGGGCACTCCAGGCACAGAGTCACTGGGCTGGGATGTGAGGGAGGAGGACTGGGATTTCCCCTTACCCATTATCTCACAGCTCCTTTTCTTCTAACACAGATGGTCAGCACCTATGCACACAGCAAAACCTCGCAGCCTTTCAAACAGGAGCAGCCCTGTTGCCGCTCAAGGGGACAAAACCAAGAGGGCTGATGGACTTAAAGAGAAGGAGGACAGGGACTAAATCTCTCTTCATCGTCAAGGCTCTTGGCTATGGGGCCCCTAAATAAGACCTTACTAGGACAGCCCAGTACTGTGTAGACAGGACAGCCTGGCTCTTACCGGGGCTCAGATGCAGAGCTGTGGTTATGGGAAATGCCCCTGCCACGTCCGGGCTTGTGTGGCCTGTCTTTCCCTGTCACACTGCCCATGTACTGGCAGGGGAGACTCAGTCCTCCCACTCACAGTGGAAATCCTTCTGCTCCTGCATCGTGCTCCTGCAATTCAGGACATTACATGGCGGGATACAACATGACCCTCTTGTGCTACTCTCTGCTCAGTGCTACAGCACACCCATTAATCAAAGGTGAACCTTGCCAAACAATGCCTCTGCCCATCTGGTTCTAAGGCACAACAGAGCAACAGAAGAATTTTTACATCCCCACGAAAAAGCTAATTATTTTCATCCCTGCTTTTTTTAAATCTGAGAAGAATTTGTGGTACAATTTTGAACCACAGCTTTGACAAAACAGAAAAAGTATGCCTAGGTTTTTGCCTGAGTAGTAAACAATTGTTATTGCTGCCAAAACATGGCCACAGCAGAATAATGGCACCGAGATCAGCTCCCAGTGGAGATTTCTGCCCAATAACAGATGTGTGTGAACATGTAATGAAATGCCTAGCAAGGGAAGCCAATGGTGCAAACGAATGACAATAAAAATAACAAGCAACGTCAAGAGAATCATGTCCCACTAAGTGATGTCAGATGGTTGGTGGTTAAGCCATTTATGGGGCATTGATGGAATTGCCTCAGTGATGAGATTTAAGGGCCTGCTTCTCAACTGCTTTGTGGTTCAGAGTGCTGCTATTGCCAGCACAAGGCAAGCGTGACACAAAGCTATTACGACTTGATGGCATTTTTCAGTCATAAAAGATGATCAAAAATCTGACCCAAGAAGCCTGCCACCACTTCACTTCTGACATGACTGTGCCGAGTTAATCGTTTGTTCTGTCTCCACTGGTTAATTGCAGAAAGAAGAACAACAGCTTTGTTCTTGAGCGTTCTCTGCCCAGTTGGCATCAAAAGCTCACATGAACACTGCAATTTTTGATAATTATCCAGAGAAATCATGGCAAGGAGGGTGGAAAGCAAAATGTTGCTATTGTTGCTCATCTTAATTGACAATAAGGAAGGAAAACTGAATGAAATGCTCAAAGAAGGAGGACAACAAGGCTGCCACTTTGAAAAAAAGCAGAAAGCTCCAGATGGTTGTCACTTCACAGAGCTGCCTCAGCTGTTCGCGACAAGTAGCCTCCATTAGTGCCAAGCTGTCAGAAACACAGTTGGAAATGGTCAACCAGAGTCATAAATGGGGTCCTTGAACATACACAGTGGAGTGTCAAATATGACCTTAACATTCCTCTCTTGAGACTGCAGTCTAGTATGTCAAAATACATACATCAAAGTATTTCCAAAAGGATTGAAAAGGGCAAAGTATTATTCAACCCACAGGATAATATATGTTAGAAAACTGACCTATCTTATTCACAGAATGTACATCACTAGCAATTTTCTTTGTGCTCTTATTTACATACATGTTTTCCTGTAAGTGTTCTGGCCCTTACAGATTTAATGGTAATAAGCCTCATCTACAGCTCATCAAACAGATGTTGTTTCCAGATACTTAGCTGTGACTTTTACACTGTTCTAAGAAGTGCAAGAGAAAGGAACAGAGATTGTACCTAATATACATTGACTGAGGGTATCTGCAAAGAAAGTATCTACAAAACGATTCATCAATGACTTTCGTTCTATAATGGAAAGACCTGATCTGCACCATAACGAAGTAGTTCATTGCGACCATATAGGACAACATCTCTAGGTTGTGTCAGCCACAGCAGGGGTTTTGTCAGGAATAATTACCCAAGGGACTAGCCACAAAAAACAGACTCATTTCATAGAAGCCACAAAAAGATAATCACCCCGCAGTGAATTTACTGACTACTCATGCAGAACAAATCTAAACAAGCATTCCAGTGATAAAAGGCTCTAAAACTTGTTTCAAAGCTGTGAATTTAACTTGCCTTTCAGTCACCTTTAAAATGGCTCTTCTCATATTCAGCAAATGATGCAAACAAGTAATGAAAAATGTGAAACCCTGCCATATACCTATGAAATTTGTAAAAGGTATTTAGGACCTTGAGAGAGTGGCAACTAATGTGTTCAGAGAATGAAATCTTTGCTTAATTACACAACAGGAAAATTTCTGAATAGGTAGTAGAAACTCAAGGCTAATATACCAACATGCCAAGTCAAAAAGCCCTTAGAAAAAAAGAGGGAAGTCAGAAGACAGCACATCATCAACTTCAAGCATCAAAGAGTGCCAGGGAACAGCCAAGGCTGACACTTCCCCACCTGGCCGATGACTGCATTCCCAGCAGGAACTTGCACTGGGGTTATCTGCTCAGCTTCAGCTGTGTCTCTGTCTCAGCCACTCATGTGTGTTAGCCAAGAAAAAAAACAGCACTATGTGTGCTTATAGTTTGGGTATGATCCTTTTTGCAAGATTCCACATGAGTAAAACATGCCCCGATGAGTGTGATCCAAAGAACCACAGGTTCCAATAACAAATATCATGGCTACTACCCTTTTTTCTTCTCATGGAAAGGATTGGATCCTACGTGCTGCTGAGCCGTCTGGCTGCAACCCAATAAAGCACTAAAAAGAGTGCTGAGCTTAAGTCTATGGGTAATCTACAAAGGGGCCATTTGCATACTTACAGAAAGTGGGCGATTAAGTTTGATGGAGGTAACAGTCACCAGTAATTCTTTTTTCTCTGCAAACTTGAAAGCATGAAGTTTCTCATCAGTCTGACTAACCCTTTTAGCTTAAAAGGCATACAAACCATGAGCAAAGAAAATACAAAGTCTTCCTGAAAAATCACAGGCAACATGTACTTTTTCTTAGACCCTCTTTTATATAGATTGCTATGTCCTTTGCTATCCTCTAGCCATGCTTCAGTTCCGGTTTCAGTTCCAGCTGGCACCTCTGGTACTGTAGCAATACATACTGCAGTACATACAGAAATTATTATAGCCGACATCTGTCAAACTGGAGTGCCTTCGTCACATAATCCCAAACAACACTCGGGGGTTGAGAAGTGTTTATAAAAATCTTTTCTACAGAAAAATTACTGTGGGGTCAGGATACAGAGTTACACGCCACTGCAAAATAGGCTATCTGCTCCATGTACTGGGAGAAAAACTGAAAGATATACAGCAGAGAATAAACCTGCTTCCACAGGGGATTGAACTTGATGACCTGACAGGGCATCTGTTTCTATCAGCAAGACTCATTCATTTATTATATTGCTTCATGTGGCTCTCCTGAGTCTTATGCTGAACCTAACACCTGTAATTTACCTTGGGCTTAAACCCTGGGCTTTTAAAAAGCAAATCCTCTCAAAGAAATTGGCTTATTTTCAAAAGACAGCTTCCTGGATTTATAATCCAGGAGTCTTAAAAGGTTCCCTAATCTTAAAAGGTTCCCTAAACTTCTGGAGGACTAGGGCTGTGCTGTACTGAGTGTTCACTACTTTGCTTAGCAGAAGAGTTGGTATTTTCTCCAGTCTTGCTTTCTGTAGCACCGGTGTGCATGCAGGCATGCATCTGTGCATGTACAATAGGAAAAATATTTTCAATTTAAAAGCATTCTAATTGTAAAGGCTTCTATGGCATTGTCATTCACAACTTCATACATCCAGTTCAAAGAAAATATTTTGCTGCAGGAAATGAAATTAATTGAAAAATCAAGAAAAGAGGAAAGAAATAAAGGTGAAATCTTAAATGGCCCAATCCATGGAGCACATACAGTCTTACTTTGCTTACAAGCATTAACAAATGGTAGCAACAAATAAAGATCACCTAATTGGGAACATTGCTTTTGTTATTCCTTAGCTGCTGAATTCTTGTACATAATGAAGTAAATCTATAGATTAAATGAAACACTAGCAAGGAAAAACTTTATAGAAGGTGAAATATTAAAGCATAGGTGACCTTTCAAAATTTCATGTGCTTTCCCAGATATCTGACCTTTGCCACTTTTAAACCATTTTCCACATAGATAGTCAGGAGTGTGTCAGTGAGGTCTGATTCACGGGCTTTCACAAATCGAATTTTTTATAGTTCCTAGGCTTTGGAAAATCTGCAATACCTCCATCAGGTTCCTTCTCTATCTTTTCCAGCAAGCTAATTTTTTTGTGGATAGCAGACTGGATCTCTTTTCCTCTATCTTGTTTTCTTTCCTCTCTCTCAGTAGAAAGTATGCGACGAAATTTTATCTCCACTTCACTATGATTTAAAATTTTTTGTCATTCACCCCTTTTTAGGTGACTGGCCATTCATCAGTCACCTTCTATACCTGGTGAGATGGTACATAAAAGACAGAGGTCTATTGACTACTCCCTTACACATATGGCTGGTTTCCACTGTGTTACAAGACTCTTAAAAACAGTTCTGATGTTATAACAAATTCAAAACTTCATAGTTTGCTTTTCTTTATGTCTCCACTGAATAAACTCTGGCTTCAATTACACCCACGGCAGGTTAGAAAATCAATGGAACAAAAGATTAGGTTCATCAGCTGGTTTACCAGTTGCTTAGGAGTATATTGTGACATTATTTTGTGTACTAGAGTTAAAACCTCAAAGAAAAGGTATAAAAGGATCAAATTTAAAAAGAGTATTGCAGAAAAGCGCTTAATTGTTTTCAAGCCTCTGGTAGGCCTTTTCACTATCATTGTATTTGCCTAATGATAATTCAAAAATTATAACAACCCACCTACTATTGTAGGTACTACAATACACTATGTACAATTTATGTAGAGAAAATATTTGGTTTAATTTGATTATGATGACATACTGAAGTACTGATTATTCTGAGTGTGCTTAAGGAAGGTAACTAATAATTTTTGATGCACTTAATGTATCGTTTTCTACTTGAATCAAACACTCCTAAAGCATACAGTTTCAAGAACTTCTTAATCTTTCTAACCAGGACAAAGATCTGTGTTCTGCTGCAGCAGTTTGTGATTGTCTGGCACAGTCTTATTTATGCTTTAAGACATTCTCATCAGACATTAGATGACGATAAAGCCGCTACGAGTTCTCTAGAATACTCAAATATCTTACTGTAGATAAAAGATCCCATGTCATGAGATGGCTTTTTTAAATTATTTCTTTTTCATTTTGATGTTCTCTCATCTGATTTACCCTTGACATTGGTGTAAATGTGTAGAACTTGAGCTGATTTCATGCTGGTTTTGTGTCAGTGTAACCTCACAGAGTCAGATTTACTGCCACCTTGCAGCTGATTTGCTCTACTTCTGCAATGCAAAACAGCTTTTAACCCTGTTTCAGTAAGTGCTTTAGCAGGGTTTACAACTGCCTTGAATAAGAAAGCAGTACAAATATGCATACTGACGGCACTGCTGGAGAGATTGCGGATGATTCGCACCAATGTGAACTGAGAGTCACGTCCTTTATGTTCAAGCATACATATATAAGGTGATTTGGCAATGAAATGTTTTAGTCTCTATGTTATGATTTTTAAACACACTACAGTTTTATTTCTTTGTTTCTTATTTACACAATATGAATTTCTCTGGTAATAACTGGAGGCTGAAATCCTGGCCTCCTAAAATCAAAGTTCAAGGAACAGTTCCAGTTGCATTCAATAGGTCTTTACTCAGAAATGCAACATACATTCAGAAGAAGCCGTGCAAATCTTCCCAAAACATCTACAGGTATTGTCTTCTTGTAAGAATGCATAGAGTATAGACAGCAGAGTATTATTTAATTTGTTGAATCTGACACAAATTCTTAGACTGTTTGGATTGCTATTACAAAGCATGCTACCTGGTGAGCAGGTAGCAGCATAACACATAAACTACAAATTCTGCCTATAGAGCTATTATTTATGTGGCTACAGAAGTTTTAAAGCATTTATTTATTTTTCTGTTAGGTAAAAGCAGTGGCAGATTAAGTCATAATGAAGTCAGCACAAACAGAGCAAACAGTCCAAATTTTTCTTCATTTACCCTAGTGCAATTTCAGTGATGCCAAAGCAAAAAGCCAGCATGTACTTCCAAATTGAATCAAAGACTAATCCAAGTCATACCAGGCTCTAACTGAGTTCACATTCAAAGTGCCATTTTTGCACAGTTGATTATAACTGCAATGTCCATAAATAATTGGACGGCAAAGTCCGTAAATAATTTTTCTCAGCAGCCTCTATGTCAGCTTTACTCAATTATGAGTAGAATTACGCATTTCATAACTGTCACCCCTGCAAAGTCACGCTCGGGCAGCAAAAAGTCAAGGCATTGCCATTTCTGGCTGGTGAACAAAGCAGCAGTGATGAAGGTCCTAAGGGTCCAGGTAAAAATTACTTTCATTACACAAGAGGTTGAATTCCAAATTAAGATCTCCAGATAACCATATGATTCCAGAGTCCAGTGCTTTACAAATCAGATTCAGAAAAAAAATATAGCAAAGTTCATGCTTGCATAGTAGTAATCTGTATATTGACCTTGCTTCTGACATAATAAATAATTCAAAACAAATAGCTAGCTCTTAATCCCATAGTCAGAAAAGCAGAGAATACAGGATTACTGGCAACATCTGTTGTAGGTCACATGTTTAAAATAATGTAATCCAGTCACAGTTCAACAAATCTTGTCTTCAAACTAAATAGGCAAATGAATGCCAGCATGCGCTAGTTTGTGGGTTTACTCCAATTTTGGCCAGCAGCAACTGTTTTAGATTCTGCTTATTGTCCTCTACCATGCCCTGAGAGAGCTATCACAAAAGCATAAAAAAAGTCTAAATGTATATATATGAGAGTATTAGTCTTACAATAACCAAACAAGAAAGAGCTACATTTCGGTGCCTTCTTTCAATACACTTCCCTGCTATCTTTCTATGGAGTTGTTATCCTGTCATTGTAAAATGTTAAAGGGGAGAAGGGGAAAAGGAGTGTGGGAAGGAGTGAAGGCTAGAGGAAGGTTAATCTTTCCTATGGGTTTAGGAAGACAACTTACATTTTGATCACAGCATGACTCAGAAAACATTTGGGATCCTATCTGTCTTGGAGTTAAAAATTGCCTTCTGTTGATGGAATGTTGCTCTGGGAGTGCTGAAATAACACAGTGGCAGTCACTCTAAACACAGAGTATATTAATTTTTCACTGCTTACTCACAGATTCTACCATATTTTAAAAATGAAAACATCCGTATGTTCAAGAAGCATGTTCAACTTGAGCTTGAAAAAGCTTACCTTTTTATGCTAAGTATAAGGTACAGGGTTTTAACGTACTAAAAATTCCCCCCCTTATATTTCACTAAAAAACAACAAACCAAGGTGATTTCAGAGCTCAGTGAGTATTTTTTAATTTGTAAAGTGCTTTTCTTTTCCATCTATGTGACTTTGCTCTTTTACAGTTTGATAATTAATACAATATGAAATTCAGGAGGCCCAATCAGATATGTATTTATTTAATGGTTTGTGAACACCACATAACTCATTGACATGTTTGAAAAGATTCAAAATATCTGTTCAGGAATCTGAACAAAGAGCAACATATAATGGGGTATAAAAGGTTCCTAAGCAGAGGAGAAAGTAAACTTTCTTAGAGAATTCTGTTACTTCTCACTGAATATTTCAGGTCCTGATCCAGAGATTCAAATAAATGGAAAACCTCCTATTGACGATAGCAGATTCACCATTTATTTTGTTTCTATTTTTGTCATACAAATTTAATTCTTTCCCAAACTTGGATTGCCTAATGATATTTTCCCAGAAATACTACAGTAATATAATACATGGACAAATTTTGTAGAATTAAGTTACAAAATCTACATATAAATTTCAAAAATACCATTCTTTGAATGCTTTCAAATCCGGAATTTTGGAGCATAAAAGGAGTGTGAGAGGATTTCCATAATACATGTTTTCTCAGAAGTTCTCTGACTAGCACAGAGTCAATACAAAGCACATGGCTGCTTGGTGCTTTAACGCTGAACTTAACAAGATTCATATACATTACAAATTGTTCTGAACAGGTTGCTTTAGCTTGCTTTCTTGTAGCAGACTGTGAGGTTAAAATCCTCAGTTATTTTATTGCAATTATTGTGGTTATTTTAAGGTTTGCAGTTTACATGTTTGTCTAACAGGTATGAGTAAGTAGTTCACTTCTTATTGCATGTTGCAAAGACTCCACGTAAAATATAAAACATATGGAACCTGAGCTGTTCAGAAAGTCCAAATGTTGGTATTGGCATATCTTCGCAGGCATTATTTACCTTGAGTCCAAAATGAAAAATTCCAGCTTAGAAGCCTTTCAAGTTTCTCAGCAGTGAAAGTAAAATGAAATTTTTCTCTTTGAGGGCTAAAGGGCAGATTACGCAACGATTAAGCTGCCTGTGCCTGGAAGGGAGTAGAACTGATATCAAAACCAGGGCACGCATCCCAAAGAACAGGCCTTGCTCCTGTAGCTGATACAGGAATGAACAATGTCACAAACACCCTGATTCCTCCTTTACTAGCCCTCCAGACAGCTACCAGAGGGTAGATGTTTTGCAAGGCTACATAGATCCTGCCACTGTAGAAAACCTCTTATTTTACCAGCTAGCCTCCTGTGAGAAGGTTGACCTACTATTGATCTCGATCTAAGTTGCCCAAAAAAGACATCCGAAATCATCCAAGTTTTCACATGACCACAGGTTATTCTCTGATGAGGGAAGGTCAGCCTAGCAACGGGGCAAGGGAGATAACAGAAATGACAGTGAGATACTTGTAGCTATAGAGATTAAATATTCTGGTCTATTCTGGGTGAGGTTCTACTTACAACACCAACAGTTTTGTAAAGATGAGGTGTGGTGTTGAAGCCGATAGTCTCTTGATTTCAGCTCCTTAGGAGCTCTCACCCATTGCTGATGGAAAGGAGGAATGATGCTTTAACAGACTGCATTGTGAACCTGTCTCCTCCAAGGAGATCTGACGTAGTAAAAGGTTTCTCCATAAATAAGAGAATATAAGCTATGAAAATAAGGACCGTTACATGGGATCACACTAGCCAGTTCTAAACTGCAGATTTGTTCCTGCTAGGCAAGGATGACAAAAGGTATGGCTCCTGCTCAAATATACACTTTTACCAGCAAACATACCTCAGTGAGAAGTACTGTTTCTGTTGAAACTAGAGCTTTCCTTCCTGAATTGGCAGGAAAGGCTGAAATAATCTGTCCTGGAAGAGCTGAAACAACAAAATGTAGCTCTGTCCTGCCTTTCAAACCATGGGGAGAAAGAATACTGGACAGGAGTATGCCTAATAATTAGCGTTGGCACATAATTGATCAGATTCATTAAGGAAATTTCTGAAATCTCAGGTTACTGACAGCTGTCTGCATCCTCCTCAAGCCTGTTTTAGGCCTACTGCTCTATTTACTTACTAAAGATGGTTCATCGGTCTCTTCAGTCTTCTAAAAATAATTAGCTTTTTATATTTGCTGATGTTCTAAACCAGAAATTATTATAAATCCCACAGCATAAAATTTAATCTGTGACATGCACATGATGTTTAATTAGAAATGGCTTAAGAACTTGCTGAAACGACATTTTATATGTTTGAATACCAAATAAGCATTTACAATGAGTAATGGATATTAATAGGCTAGCACATCAACAGCAATGAGATCTACTTAATAGGCTTATATCACTGGGCTTTATCAAGACTGAAACTGTAGCATTTTACTTACACATATTTCTGTAGTATCCGTCATTGCAATTTGCAAGCATTTTTCAAGAGGGATCATCTGTGAGTTACCATACCAAGGAGCTGCTCACAGTTCAAATATCTTCCTCACTGTCTTATTGAGAGAAGTACTCCGGTCCGTAGTTGCTACTGGGGATGCATCTCTTGCCACCAGAACCCAAACTCTGAAGCAGCTTTGGCAGACTAAAGAGGTGCACTTGGCAACATCCCCTCTGATCTGGTACAGAACTACCACTTACTACTTACGTGGATTGTTTCTAAGCTTACCCTTCCCACTGACACCTTTCATTCACCAAACTCCTTGAAATAACTATTTTAGGAAATATTTAATTGAGGCCAGTATGCAGCTACCAAAAAGAAGGTGTGCTTTACAGCTATCTACACATCTGATTCAGTTCAAGAAGTTGTTTCATGTAGTTAAAATACTGTAATAATACTTTCCGAGAGTGTATTTTATTCACTGAACAGGATGTTCATCGGGGCATACAGTTCTTTGTTTAACTGCCTTCTATCTTTCCAGCACTTAAAACCCCTAAAGACATTCACATAATTCATCACCTGTCCAGACAGTAAGCAAAATCCTTTCCTGAAAGCCAAGGCACGAGCTCCTGCTGCTTATTTCTGGCAGAGAAGAAAGTGCTTTCTTCTACATGAATTAAATCATTGACTTAATGATTCCCTTGAGGAGAGGAAGGGTTTTACTTCAGTACACCATGGAAAACTACTGTTTCACAATAATAGTTTCTTTGAGAATGCATGATTTGTACTTGTAATTTATAAGTTTGATACAGGATTATGAATTTTGTTCAGTGCTAGTTCTCAACAGAGACTAGCTATGATGGTAGCTACCAGCACCAGGGATGAGAATGGTACATGGTGAAATCAAAGGATGCTGCATGCAGGGAGAATGAAGTAACTTGCTGTCTTTTATACAAGGGAAAACTGAGGTAAAAAGTAATTAGATGAGTTGGTTATCATCACATCAGATGACAGAGGCAGGAAGAGATGCTCTGACCTTAAGACCTATTTCTTAATCGTGGGGAAAAAACTCCATCTTTTAAAGGATAATACGGCATATGTGCCTTCAGAAATGTCTCAAATGAACAGTGTTCACTAGAGATTGCAAACAAAATATGGGGACTTTTTATTGAAAACTGGTATTTGAGCCATAATAAATGAACTAACCTTCTTATGAAATTGAAGACAACATTTTTCTCTTCTGATTCAACTATCCTGCTCTCAAGTATACTACTCGATTCCCAGTTCAGGAAGGAATAGAAAACGGACTTTTCTTTCTGCAGTTCAGCAAACTATATTTACAGTATATTCTGCTTATCCATGGACATACTTTCATTGCCCATTCCCTTGTAAATTTTCATTTACATCATTGCTTATGATCTTTTCCCAAAAATCCCATTTTTAGTAAACTCTATTTGGACAATTCTATCACATTAAAAATAATGAAACCTTTGGTTCACCCATTGCCAACAAGAATGATACTATTCCTCATTTCTCAGAATCATGACTTTCTCTTTGCAGTAACCAAGATAATGAGAAAATCTTTAATTTTCTATATACATTCAGTCCCTAGCTTTACTTAGCAGCTAAGCTGCCAATCTGAACCCCCTAAGACCTAAATTTTCATTTTCTAACATGCCCTCTGGATTCCTCTAATTCAGATTCTGGTAGACTGCGGATCTCAACAAGCAGACTTCAGTCTGGTGTTAATGGAAATGAACAGTTAGTTCATAAGTGCTATTTTTGCCCTATGTTGCCAAAGATACTTTCTTTTCAATGTCCTATTGATTGTAAGGGCACCTGCCTCAGTTAATCCCCCTCCCAGCTGATGTCACTCTCAGGTCAAAGAGCTAAATTTCATCTGCACATATTGCTTTTCTTCCCCAGCTTAACAAGACAGTGACTACTGATGCCAGCTTTTCCATCTTAGACTGCTTAGGAGCCGGAATTCATTCTTCATAATTCAGGTATTGTTGCAGGATCACTGCACAACAATGCTGAAAAGATTTATTCATTTTACTCTGCATTTAAAGTTGGTATAACCTTTGCTGAGCAGAGCACTGTGAGTCACAGCGGTGCATACATGCTGGATTTTTATTTTGGCTTCCTCCAGTCACAAGTTTACCTAATTTAAACATCTTTTTAAAGCAGGAGGTCTAGCTGCCATAGAAGCATCTTCACACTCCTGTGCTTGCCGTCCTGTCTAGGCCTGAGAGGAAAGTTACGTATGGCTTTTGTTTTGTTTTGGACAGCTACAGGAGGAGATACAGGAACAGAGCCTGGCCTCTGGTCTACCCACAAAGTGCAGCTAGAGACATGCTTCGTTGCTGGTGGTCTAACACTGACCCTGTCCCCTTCACACACTAGAAGTATTCCCACTCCAGTGGGAACTACACATGGAGCTGGAGCACTCAACCAAAGAATGGTATCTTAGGAATAACGCTAGCCATTATAAACTTGGCAGCTTTATACTGTGTCTTGGATCTGTTCATTTCCAGCCTATGGAAAGGTACCACTGAGCCATGGTTTGCTCTCCATCCTGGCACCTGCCAGGGTAGTCAGACAGTCACAAGATCTCACTCAGTTACTTGTAACTTGCATGTTCCCAGGGGAGTCCAGGATATAGAAACAGACACACATCATCTCGTCCTCAGGCAGCCATAAACAGAGCTCACCAGACAAGTACAAACAGGTTACACTTGTATTGGACATCTATTCTTCATTAAGATTAATAGATTCAAAAGCCAGAAGGGAACAATGTTATCATGTACTCTGGTCTTCCACCTAACACTCAGCCTCTCCTTGAATTCATCCTGGTGTCAAGTCTAATCGCTGTGCTTTGATCTTATTTTTTAAATTTCCAGTGACAAAGAATCCATCAAAAACCTATGGGAGCTGTTCCAACGGTTAATTAACTTCTCAGCTAAACGTATTGTCTGAATTTGTCTTGTTTCAGCTTCCACGCACTGGATCTTATTATACTTGTCTCTGTGTGTGACACCAAAGAGACTTCTCTTAACGATTTTTCTGTTTCCAGAACAGCCTATGCAAACCATGACCACATCACCACTGAAATTTTCCTCTGAAAAAACTTTATTTGTTTAAGTCACCTAGTCTGTCACTTTAAAGTATACTGTCTATATTGGTTAGCATACAGATCATTCATGCAGCTTCTCTTTGAAACCTCTTAATTTTTTCTTGAAATGGGAAAACCGGAGCTAAGCACAGAGTTTGGTAGGTTAACAAAACATAGGGGGGCCAGAGCCCTCTGCTCTGCACTCTAGTCCTGCAGATCACACTCACCTTAGCACCTCAGGGGTATCTGCATTCCCACCAGTGCAGTACAAAGAGGGAAATCAAACATACAGAGGTTTGATTTCACACACTTTGGTGTGGTTACAGGCTTGCATATCCACACAGCATTTTTACCAGAAATGAAGTTAAACTGATTTGCCAACCTTAGGCCTGTGCTGCACATCTGCAGTTAAATGCTTCAGGACCTTGTGTTCAGATGGCACTTGAGGTGCTCTCGACGATGCCCTCAAGTATGACTTCAACCTTGTTTCCATCACAAGAGAAACTACACTGAGAACAGCAGTGATAGGCTTGGGTATGCACATCAAGACTCCAACTACAGGCAAGAGTTAAATCTGCACCTAAAGAGTACTCCTCCAGCTCACAGAACCACTAATGTGGATGCACCTGGTAAGATCCTAGGTCTCTTTCTGAAGCACAGATTCCCCAAACTGAGGCCTCCATTCATCAAATTGCACTGAAACGGAGATTTATTTAAAGCAAACCTGTTAAAATATCCAGTCCATACGCAGCCAACCATACTACAAACACTATCCAATACTGTCAGTTAATTCACCTCACCAATAAAGCAAATCCTTCTCGATCGGCTCCCTGCTGGAGGTTCTGTGGAGTGACATCCTTCAATTTTGTCCAGTTAGAAAGAATTTAGTTTGTGGTAAACAATTTCAGGCTTCTTAAATTCCACAGGTACAGCGACAAGTCCTCCCTCCGAGAGACTGATGAACAAAATGTTGGAACTTTTAATTGTACCTTGTAAAAACTTGATGAAGTAAAAGAACAATTTATTCTGTTCTTTAAAGTATGGACAAGGTGAATATACATCCTGTGGAAGCTCTGGAAGTTATGGGAAAATATTAAGCTGTGTGGGTATGTTATATTAATTGATATGACTTTGATGGTATGAGAGTTATAAATACCGTTTAAGGCCATACACAGTTTACAGCCAAACATGTAACTTCAAAAGGGTCTATTGTGAAGGAGCCAAGGAACAATCATCCTAAATCCCAAAATATTGTTTGTGCACTTACCATAGTCTTGAACTTGTTTGTTTATTTTTATCCAGTTTCTTCTAGATAAGATAGTTTGTTGTCAAAAAATGCCCTAAAAAGACACGAAGATGTTACTTTACATAGTCGTAGCAGACTGACTACTGACAAATCTTTGATTAAAAGAAGTTAAAAGAAAACAGAAACACAGTTCTCTTCCCTCTCCAGGAATAGTGGTAAATGTTAAAAGTTTCTGCAGTTAAAGTTTAAAAAAATTACTTTATAATTTTTTGGTTATCAGAGGCAAACGGAAAAGGAGCCCTTGTGATCTGCCATGCATACAAGTAAAAAGTTGCTTTCCATCAAGCCCTAGTCAGACTTTATGTTATGTTGTATTTCTCCTCATTAATCTCTGGAGTGTAATCCTACACAAGTTTTACAGCAGGGTCACCCTTCTACCTTCAGCGTGGTTATTCTTCTTTTCTACCAGCAAAAGCCCAAAAGAAATTTTGTTGTTCATTCTGTTCACAAACCAGGAATAAATCACATTGCAAAAATGCCCACAATGTCTTATTGCTTATACAGAGATTTATTATTTGAAAACTGGTTTGATTTTCCACAGCAAATGACTAAAAGCAGAAATCTATAAGCACAATTATTGCCTCTTTTGTCAGGGCCAGTTTGTATTTCATACTCGTACAAGTTCACAAAACAAGTCCAAAAGAACAACCGCGTTTCTTCTTGCCATGTAAGAGCTAATCACAGCCACGGATCTTTTTTCCAATAAGAGTACCTTGGAAAAAAATGTTGCAGAAAATGTGGTGCTTAAAAATAATGCATGTCATAAGAAGTTTGAACATTTTTTTAAAAAATCATAAAAATCAAGCTTTCTCCTAGCTTATTTTAGTATTTCTTTGGTGAAATAAGAACATATTAGTTAGTACATTAAGAGGGTTTAACCTCTGTTAATTTTAGAAAGTGAGGCAAAAGGAAGTAGCTTTTACATGCTTAATATGACTCTGATTTTTACCTCACACAGCTCAGTTGGCAGCTGCTGCAGTACCCAAGCATAGCACTGGGTCACTTCACGTGTTTTTCAGCAGATAGAACTGGTATGCTGTGTCACTAAGGAAGTGCCGTGTCTGGAAGGAGACAAATTTTATTCTGGATTTGCTTAATTTTTAGCTTAAAGGTATAATGAACTCTTCTCTGGTAGTTACAATACCTTGTAGCCACAGTGAACTACCTTCTCACGAGCTGGTAGTTCATCCACACCATGAGTTTTACACTGCTTTAACGCAGGAGCTGCACCCTGTTTATCTGTAGTGCATCTCAAGTGCAAGGGCTCACAGAGAAATGTTTTGTCTTTAGTGCTCAATGACTAAATTACTAAATATTCACTAAATAAAGTGAAACTAATTTTTTTATTATTATTATTATTTATTGTATATTTTCACACAACAATGTTATGATTTTCTTTTGAAATTTGGAGGGAACACTGTGGAATGCGAGGAGACATGGTTACTTAGGCAAACAGTTGGACGGGAGGTGTCTAGGAAACATTTTGACTCATAAAATGCAATCAGTGAATTACTGAATAACCCACTGCTGTAACCAAGAATTTTGTCACATCATATTCGTATCTAGAGGAATAGATGTTCTCACAAATGCAGAATGATGACGGAAGGAGCAGGCAAAAGCAGCAGCTGGGCTGTGAAGGAGAATGTTATTAAGAGAATCTTGACTGTCTGACATTGCAATACAAACAATGATTGCTCCAAGGAAATGGCTTTCTGTAATCATATTTTCTCATTGTAAGATTACTGTACCATGAAAGTCTCCTTTTCAAGGAGCTGGGCATAATCCACACTTTTTTTTTTGCTTTGGCCATGAAGGGTGGAAACTACATACTCTCTCTAAACCCTAAAATAACCCATCTTCTCACACACCGACCCAAGCAACCACGGCAGAACCCCTTCTGATGTAGCTTTCTAGGGATTTACAGGGATGGAGGAGATGGGGTAGGGGATGAATAGTGGTGGATCAATTTCTTTTTTATTTTGGTAGTGCATTGCTCTAAGGCTTTTCAAAACCATACTGTGACTGAGCGCTTGAATTCACCTTTGAAAGAAATACTTTCAGCAGATGTTGAGGGGGCCTGCTCGGCAAAGAAGGAGTGGGCACGACACTGGAACTAATACAAGAATTTCTAACTGGCTGTGAGAGAGTATATTTATCTGGTAGAGGTCATTATCTCAGTGACTGGCCACGACTTTATCATATTTTAAGTATTATCATACAGCCTCCAAATGACATTTTTCCTTAGTGGTAACTTTTTAATAATAAGGCAGGAGGGAAGACAGCTGGAGCACCTATGGTGGAAGCCATAGGCACAGTCTGATCATCAAGATCATAGCTAGACCAGATGCTGTATGTGTCGACACATACCATATCTATAACTGTGATCTCTCTACCATTTTACCTAAAGCAACAGAGGAAAATCAAGCCAGTATTGTTCAGTAACCAAGGCTGAGGTCAGCTATCAACAATGATGAAAAAATCCAAAACCTTTATGCCAAAGACAGCTTTACCAGATTGAAGCTTTTCTTTTCTTTGAGAAGAGGGGACTTGAAGACACTTAACTAAAGGAGGAATTTTTTTTTTATTGAACCTTTTTGCTGTTGGGGTTTTTTTGCTGTTTTTTTCTATAACCCAATCATACCCAAGTCTCCTGTCTGACAGCTTCCAGAATTTATGTTTGTATTTTGTCAAAAATTAGGAAAAACAAATGCTACCTGAATAAAACATCATCTGTAGATAACAATATATTGTCTCACTTTTTGCACAGTAATAGCCTTTCATCTTTCTCATGTCCTTGATTTTATTTTTTACAGAATGTCTTCATTTCACCAGGATCACCACAGCAATACCTTTACCCTGTGAAGGTTTCTTAACCTTCACATTTGTAAAAAGATTTAAATGCTATTGGCCTTCTCTGAATGCAGTCCTACTACTGTTGCAGGAATCTGCGTATCATTTGAACTTTCCTTAATGCTTCAGTTGAAAAGGTTCTTGTCTGTAAGTTTTATTACATTTCTCCCTGTAAGTTTTTATTACATCTGAGTTGTTCTCTTCATTTCCAGAAAACCTAAAAGGCAGATTTGAGAAAAAATATATTCCAAAATTAATAGCTCAACTCTGTTACCTGATTAAATTATCCAAAATTTGGACCCATGCAGTCATTTACAGTGGTACAAAGCTCGGTCATGCTTCTACATCCATTTGTGTAAATCAAAGTAGGCAGGCCAAGATGAATGACAAAGCTGGTTTAATTCACCATATCGATTCTTTACTAAAGTTTCTTATAGCAGAAGTGCCCAGAGTATAATTTAGTGAGAAGTCCCATATGATCACAGAATCTCAGAACAGTAGGGGTTGGAAGGAACTTTCAGAGATCATCTAGTCCAACCTCCCTGCTAAAGCAGGTTCACCTATAGCAGGTTGCACAGGGTTTTGAATATCTCCAGAGAAGGAGACTCCACAACCTCTCTGGGCAGCCTGTTCCAGTGCTCTATCACTCTAATGATACCAGAGAGAGCTAACATTTCTGAAAGTTCCTAAGTTCCCTTGCCAGAAAAGCGGATGAAGATCTGTCCAAAAGAACAAAAATCATTTCAGAGAGATAATATCACAGAATTCTCAAATTTAAGATATTATGCTCCTTATCTTCAGTGTAAAGACATATATCACATCTGTTATGACTTTTCCTCTTCCGTGAACATAGTTTATTTAAAGATTGTAAAACCTAGATGGATATTTGATTGGTTTGATTTTTACCTTTTCTTGAAACTTCTGCAACTCAAAAAGGAGACATGCACATTCAAAGCAAGCTTCATTTTATACTGAGGACCCCAAAAGTGTAAATAAAATGGTAAAATCTTCTGCAGTGGCAAACAGAAATCTGTATCCTCTTCAGAAGGCTCTTGGCTCCACATGATAGTTGTCCTACAACAAAAATGTTACGTTCACACTGAAAAAGCATTATTTGCAAATGCATATAGGCACAACCACATAAAGAGCAAACACATTCTAAGAGTATAAAATTATGTTCCTTAAGGAAAAAAAACACAGAACATGTAAAAGCAGAGGAAGGATCTTCAAAACCCTAACAGGTATCTCTGCTCTTCAGTAAATAGGTACCATCCTACTGGTATCTCTGCTCTTCAGTAAATAATGAATTTGATCATCTCTCACCAATAGCAACCTGAATTATAAAGTCAGTCTCTACCGTTACCATTCACCTCAGCAATGCTCACAAGCATGTCTGATTTTGTACACTGGTGCTCTGCAACAACCAAAATTTTGAGTAGCCTTAATTGTGGTTAAAATAGGGCACTCAAATGATTCCTGAAATTAAACAATTCCTTACACGTTTCGCTTTCTATTCTACACATATATTTCTGTTGTTTGGAAAAGCTGTTTTGCAACCATAATCAGATCAGAGACAAATTTATTCCAAAACTCTACTAAAATCACTTATATTGTAAAACTGCAACTGATGAAACCAAGGGTGAAGTAGACTTCTAGTAAGTGCTCTACACACAGTACACAATGTGTCTGTGTACTTAACCTTAATGTCATCCTTATTCCCTCAAACTAGAACTTGTGAACGAGGCGACAAACTATAACATTATAGAAACACACTCTTGCCAGATTTTTAAGCGGATGACAAAAATACATGGAATCTTTCTCCTTATTCATAAGCTACTGGAAGTGTGAACGGTGTGCCTTCACATGCTGTTAAGCACACACACTTCATTGAGTAGCACCACCAGTGTGCCAGGTGTAATGCAAATAACAAAGATAAAGAGCGTGCTTGTTTTGGAGAACACAGCTCAGCCACAGGCAAAGTACACGGAGAGAAGAAGGGAAATCAGGTATGATAGATGTGTCTTTCTGATTATTTTCTTTTAGTTTAGGTAAATTATTTTTATTATGAAAAATATATTCACAGTTATGTATTCAGACCAATTTGAGCTATATAGGATAGGGTTTATATATAAGGTTTCCCTTTTGCATTTAGAATGATCCTCAAATTTAAATACTTAGAAGCAACTACTCTAACTCATTATTATACAGGTCATTCATTCTCCCTGCATCACTCCTTGTTATCACCTCCACTAGGCTAATGTATTCATACATTTTCATCTGCAGCTGTGGTATGCAGGGAACTAACATTTAAATTAAATCATTATGTCATTTTTATTTACAAAGTCTTTTAACTGAAGTGAGCACAAGTCAAATCCCTCCCAAGTTTTTCAAGTTCAGACCCAAGGCCAGATCACAGAGCTAAGGCCAATCTCTCACATTAAACAAAGGTGCTTGCACAAGCTAGATGTGACAACCCTGGAAATTTTTGGAAGATCAGCTTTTGATTTAACTGCAAGCAACTTTTCCCCTATAATTTTCATATCCTGCTCCTCAAATATACCTCATTTCAAGAATCTGCATTGCAATGGAGGAGCTGCTGGCGAATGAAGAATGTTGTAAATCATACAACCATAATGGAAGGTAAAAGCCACATTAAAATTCACAGTGCTTTTCTACAAGGATTTGTAGGGAAGATTTGAGTAACGTAAGTTCACATGTGTCTCAGCTAAATTGGTCTCTGCTGTACATGCATCCATTACTGCAGGGGAACAGAGTGGTGCTTAAATAATGCATAGAGATTCCACAACTGCTCAGGACAGAAAATGGATACCAATGCCAATCAGTTCAGCCCACAAACATGAAGACGAGAAATGTATCATTTCAAATCATAATTTTGTCAGAACAGGAGAACATTTTTGTCAGAACCTCTGTTCTGAAGTAAAAAAGAAAAAAAAAAATGCAGTGGACCATGATGAGTCCTCAATAATGCATCTAAAATCAAAACACCAGACATAAGAAACATAAATTGCACTAATACTAGCTCAAGGTCTCATGAGAATAAATTTACCCCATTACTGTAATACATGCACAGTGCCTAAGATGTCTTTTTCCCAGACACTGATTGAGCTTGACTTTGCTTATTTAGGAACCGGTCACTACTTCAGCATCATGGAAATGAAAGAAAATATGAGAAGACACATGGAGCAGTCTCATCAAGAAAGCTGTATTGTTGTAAAGTCTTAGTGTTTTTGTGAACTTTGAGNTATGGAAATGAAAGAAAATAGGAGAAGACACATGGAGCAGTCTCATCAAGAAAGCTGTATTGTTGTAAAGTCTTAGTGTTTTTGTGAACTTTGAGTAACCCATGACTGTTTTCTACATTTCTCACCTTTTTATTCCCCTTCGTTTTTCTTCTGCTCCATTTCATTTTTTTTTCATTTCTTCTGCTTGCAGTTACAGAGTAATTTGATAGGAGACAGTTCTGTATGACAGGAACACAAATTGCACAAAAGTTAGACTCAGCCTTGGTGTAACATCATTCCACCAATTTTAGAAACCTTAAGAGATCAATATCATTTACAGCACAACAATGCCAAAACATGAAGATCAATAAACAAAGTATGGTTTCAAGTGCAAATAATTCAACATTAAAAGGTACAGCACAGAAGTGAAAGTCAGGGGCACTGTTGGAAGGCATATACAACTGCACCATAGGATCTTGCGTGGTAGTCAGCCCAGTAAGTGTGCTACTTGTCTCCAGCAAAGGATTTCTTCATACCGGGGCAGAAGATAACACCCCTTGTCCACACCATTCATCTAGCCAACGTTGTCGATTGCCAGAGTGAGACCTTTCATGCCTTCTCAGTTTATGCCCTGAAGTGTGAGGTTTGATTTCCCTTATTTCATTCTGAATAATACTGCTGGTAATAAAAGTTTACTATTTTTCCAAATCCAGTTTAAGTATTAAGTTGATGACCTCCAGTGGAAAGATATTCCAGATTCATATTATGCACTGTGTGAAAAAGATGGTGCTTTGTAAGATGGTGTATTTTTTACATATGTATGCATAACTTTAAAATGTATCCCCAGGATACATTTCACAGACATGGTTACATTACGTGCATTATGTCTCTTTTATCCTCTTGTCTCCTGTGCCTCAAGTCAAAGTTTTCCAAGACAATTTTTATGTTTCCTGTTCAGGACAGCTTCAAAGAGCTGTCCTTAAAAAATGCCTCTCTGATGTAGATTTTCTCCCTCCCTCACAATATATATGAATAATAGTGTATATATGTAAAGAGAAAAGGGAAGTTAATACATGGAGTTCACATATACCAATTAGTAAATCTTCATGCCTACCTTAATATCTCCAGTTTCACCCATCAAAAGGTGATGTTGTTGCCATCACTCCCTTAAAAACACTGGTATGTTTCTGTGAATAAACTAACTTAGAACAGCTAACAGTAAATGTAGGTTACTTAAAAGGTAGTTAAAAACAGATTTTGCACTTGAGTTCGTAGTTGTGAGGAAAAATGCTCTTTAGGCTTTATACCTTTTTGCATTCTTTTTTGGTCCAAAGATTACATACTTCCACTGACATACCTTAAGACATGTGAAAATACAGGGTATTTATGGAGTTACAAAAATGTAAGGTGACAGCACTGAAAAAATCACTTCTCTTCCCTGCACAAGGTCACAGATAAGGCCAAGACACTCTTCACTGAGGTTTGTAAAAGCCTACTGAACAATCCCTATTTGCCTTTGTCAGGCACATCTGCATTAAAGAAAAATGCAATGGTAATTATAGTCCACAGCATTCTGTAATTTCTATGCAAATTAGACATAAGGCTTCAAGTTGTTAACTGAAAAAGGCTTGAAATTCTCTTACATTTGTGAGTTCCTGTGGCAAGTGTCATCCTCGATAACCAGGGAGAAACCAGTCCCTCCCAAGTTCTGTATTTTTTGCCCTTATGCAGTAGGGCAAAGGTTGCTCTTCTTATTTCTTGCATGCATTGTTGTTTATAAAACTTCGTTTCTAGAAATGAAAATACAAATTGCCACTGATAATCAACATTTGTTACACACTTGGGAGAGATAAGTTATATCTTCACACCATTTTATACAACTCCTCTTTCTTTAAGTTGCTAAACTGTAGAAAATTGGGCTGGCTTTTCTAACATCTGAACTACGTAAACAAGATGTTATTTCCACTTGGAAGAACAATAGTGTCTTTGTGTTAGAGAGAGGGGTGTATAATAAAATGGACAATGATTATGGGCTTGAATAGGTCAGAAGCAATGGATTACTAATGATTTTTATGCCAGATATAATTTTTAAGCAGACAGCCGTATCTGGAGGCACTCTCTAGCACTTCTGTTCCCATCTGTTGGAAGTGCATCCATCATCTGACAAAATTGTTATAACACTACATGCGTGTTCTTCCCATTTACGTCAAAGCAAAGAGAAAACTAGTAAATCGTATAGTAGCCCAGTAGTATTGATGTAACTCCTTAAATGCTGACAATCTGAGGCATTCAGAGGCCACACTGCTCTCCTTCAGCACAACAGAAAATCAGCTCAGTCACCTGAGTGAAATGTATCTGAAAAAAACATCCATAAAAAAAGTAATGGCAGCAGCTGTTTCTAATGTGGTTGGTGGTCTCTAGAGTTTCAATCCATGTTTCCCCGTTCAAGAAAGGCAGCTATATTCCCTGGGTTGACCTGCAGGGCAGCAGACGTATTGGATCCGGAATGCCCTGTCGTCACCCTGAGCAAAAGCTGCACATCCAAAATACTCTGTTTGCATCTGACAGAGAGAACATTCATCGTGAGCACAGTGAGGCTTACCACTCCAGCTCATTACACTGGCTGAGAAAGCTCCACACTCAACATGTGCATAAATGGCGACTTGCACTTCGCAATTATTGGTGTCCCAGCCAGCAGATGTTTGTCTAGTAACAGGTTACTGAAAGTGTCCTTTGATTTAGGGATTTGCCAAACCTGACAATGAAAGTGACAAAGGAAGGAAGCAACATCTCTTCAATTCAAGCTCTCCAGAGGAAAGGAGAGGAAATTGGAACCTAACAAAACTTCAGCAGTCTGTCATGGTTTAGCCCCAGGCAGCAGCCATGACCACGAAGCCATTCGCTCACTCCCCCCAGCTGGGATAGGGGAGAGAATCACAAGAGGAAAAAACTCATGAGTTAATGTAAAGACAGTTTAATAGGTAGAGCAAAGGCTGTGCATGCAACCAAGGCAAAACAAACACTTCATTTACTGCTTCTGATTTGTAAGCAGGTGTTCAGCCATCTCCAGGAAAGCAGGGTTCCATCACGCATAACGGTTACTTGAGAATACAAAAGCCATCACTCTGAATGTTCCTCCCTTCCTTCTTCCCCCAGCTTTATATACTGACCATGACATCATACGGCATGGAATATTCTTTTGGTCAGTTGGCGTCAGCTGTCCTGGCTGTGTCCCCTCCCAAATCTTTGTGCACACCCAGCCTACTCGCTGGCGGGGGGCAGGAGGGTGAGGAGCAGTAAACACCTTGGCTGCTTAGCAACAACCAAAACCATTAGTGCACTAACAAGACTACTCTCATCCCAAATCCAAAACATAGTACTACACCAGCTGCTTGCAAGAAAGTCAATGCCAACCCAGCCAAAACCATGACACCATCCTACAGTTTTTCAAAATTAAAAACATCCTGAACAATTCTTTGCTGGTCACTTCACATCTTACAGTTATGAATCCTACAAGTTGTTTTAATGAGAAAATTATAAAACAAGACCATCTTCTTTTATTTTTTAGTGAGGTACTCGTTCCAGCAAAAATACCAAGAACATGCTGCTAATGTATCTGATTTCCAGTATTGCTCTCTTCCCTTAAAGGAAAAGATTCTGCAAAACTCTGATTTCTGTTCTTTGGTACAAACAGACAACAATACTTGTTATTTCTTCAGCAGCTTTCCTCTAAATGCACCTGAATACTTATTAAGGACACCTTGTGCTCTGTATCACCTGGAAAAAGACTTCTATCATGTTATAGTTTTAAAAGCTAAGACAGTGTGGCCACAGTTTTTGGAGCTGAACACCTATATCTTGACCTCTGAAATACACAGCCCAGTCTTCAGAATGATTAGCGAGAGGCTTATACTGAATTCAGCACCTCTTATGACCAGCTCAATTTTAGATACTTTGGTTATCTAGCATTAGATAACTAATCTAAACACGCTTTCAGAGTTAGCGAGTAAGCAGAGAATCTCAGGCTCATGCTCTGTAATCTTTTTATACAGTCTGAGATGTCTTGAAGTATAGTACATGAATGCACTAAGAAAACAGTTTCAATATTTTAAGCATAAACAATAGTGACAACTCGATCCACCATCATTTCTGTCTCATGATGTATTGAAACTCGCAGTATCATTCCAGAACTAAAGCTGGAGCAGCAAGAAGAGGGGAGGAAAAGAGAATTCTTGTGCCAGCTGATATGCTCTGTTTCCTACAAGTTTAGTCTTACACCACCTAAGTGGCCTCTGTTGTCACAATAATGCAGCTTCTCCCCATACTGCATAGGTCTCCATCCTATACGGTAATTCAGTCATCTCTCCTGCCTCTTACCACACCCAGCAGCATCTCCATTTTCCTCCCGGGTCCCCTGAGTTTTGGGAACAAGAGCCAGCAAACCACCTCCTTAGGAAACAAAGCTGAATATAAATCTAATGTGATAGCTGTTCAAGTTAGAAAAATAAAATGGAAACCAACAAACGGGATACCCCGGACAGTACAATTCTTTAACCTTTCTCTGGTTTCCAGAGAGCTTCTTATCCTGGGAGGATATCCAAATCATAAATAACAAAGCAAAATAGACATACATACAGGAAACTTCATACTGCAATAGGCAGCCTGGACAGAGAAAACCAGAAAAAAATAAATGGTCAGGGAAGTAGATTTATTCACTACATGATAACCTGTCAGGGTCAGAGGGCGATACACTGTCAATGCTATTCACACTTTATCTGACCTCTTAAAAAGGAAAATGGGCTGCAAGTCAAATCAGGTGTTCATTTTCCCCTAAATGTGGNGTCTAACAAATAAGATCAATCTTTCAGGCCTTCTTCAGAAAACTTCATGTCAAAAAACAAGCCTTTTTTGAGTCATTATAGATTAACATGGCTTCAGAAAAACTGGGGGGATAGGCAGCAGTAAAAAGAAGTGTGTTGCTAGGAAAGGAAAAAGGTGAGGTTTGGAAATTATGCCATGTTCTTATTTTCTGTTCTAGGGAGAAAATGATATTTTGAGTAATAAACTGAATTATTAAAAAGAGCATATTGATTCAGCCTGCCAAAAAGACACTGCAATATTCATTTTTCATTAACAGATTTTTTAATATACTGTGTGATGTATCCCAACAAAGGTGTTTATCAAATCAGTGCCAGTGTGTGGGATTTTAATAAGGCAAGCCTTTAGTATCTCATAGATTACATCCATTTGTTATCTAGTACCTCAGCCAATTTGAGTCTCAGATCCCAAAACAATCTGCCTCCAGCTGTTATCCAAATTGGTCCTTGTAAAATATTTTCATCGATCCTGAAAAACTGTGAAAAATCAGTGAAAAAATAGTGTTGTACCACAAGGATAGACATGATGAGGATGAGAGAGAAAGGTATATTTGTAGCACACATAAGACAGGCCTTTCTTTAGCAAAGTCCTCATGCAGATATCGAAATCTTCTACTTTAATCCCAAGATCCAATTCCAGTGACTTCAGCAGGACTTTACAAGCTACTTAAAGTTAATACTTGCTGAAATATTTTTCAGAGCACAACTGGTTTTAATCATATGCCCCAGTGTTTTACCACAATCAGGACTGTAGTGCCTCTGTGGGTTGGTAAAGTGAACGTTAAAGTAAATACCACTGGCTATGGCTTTCCATTTTATCAAATTGAAGCCATGGTAGCCAAAATACGAAAAGAAATAGCCTGGGTTTTTTTTCACCCCATGAAACACAGATAAATCCTCCAGCCAGCTTCAAGTGCAGGATTAAGGGCTGCATGTTTTCATCTGTTAATAATTCCAGTAGGGTAATAACTTAGTCTACCCGTCCCTTGTCAACATGGCTTTCTGTGCTATGAAGCATTATTTCCCTGCCTTTGTTCTACACGTATGCATTTTACATGAACTAAATAAACTAAAACTTGGAGCATTTCCCATACATTCATTTCCTTTATTCTCACCAAGAACTTCACCCAAGTCTTGCAAGCCATGGGGCCATACTCTCTATCGTGATAAAATTCTTGCTTTTTTTTTTTAGTGTTGTTTTGAACCAATTAGTTCTGGGCATAAGAAACTGAAGGGCTCCATGAAAACTTCTTCTTAAGCCAAGCTCAGGAGAAAGTAGACAAGTTTCAAAGATGACAGTTAATTTTCAGTCCATTCTGAGTGAGTATTTTTTGACAGTACCTCCATGGTTGCTGTCCTTCCAAACTGAACCTTTCATAGAGTATAAAGAGATTCTGCTGTCTTTGCCCTCTGCTCATGCCACAAAGTAGCCACAGAGGTCGAAACTTCCCCTTCAACCCTGATAAACAGCAAAGTGGACCTCCTACCTACATAATTTGCTTAAGAAGCCGATTACTCTTTATTACAAGCAAATCTAGGGTCTCCTTTTAATTCATATTTGTAAAAGGGGAAACGTATAAAAAGTTAAAATTAAATTAAGGTTGACAACTTCCTCTATAATAGAATTTTACTAATTGCAAATACATGCTGATTGCAGCTGGATATCATCTCCTCTCTCCTTCATATCACACAATGATAAGGTGAGTTCACCTTTTGCCAGGTAGCAAAAGTGTTGATTTTGCACTTTGGGAGGAAGGGTAAAGGGACAAAAACTGCATGTGAAAAGACAGCTCACAGCACAGATTTCTCTTGCTAGGAAGAAGAATTGCCCTATCTCCACCAAAGGAAAAGCCAACCTATGTAACTATTAATCAAGCTGAGCACACTGACAATACTGGCAAGAGTAAAGGGTCATGGAAAAAGGACACTGAACAAAATTATTAAAACTGAAAAAAACCCCATACTCAAAAAATTAAGTTTTAAGGATGTCTGTGCTGTGCAGGTCTGTTCCTTTCCTGTTTATGTACTGTTGTGGTCCTTATTTACATTGTCATGTAAATAAGCCCCTGAGGCTTCTTTGCATTCCTTACTGCACTCCATGGATGATACTCACACAGTGAGCAACTATTAAATATTTTCTTTAGTCCTGGTGGTTCGATGTGCCACTCTCCCTGCATTGTACTCAAGCCCTGCTCCGTTTACAGAAGTATTCACCATGACTTTTCCAGGGGTAGCCCCATGTATCAATATTTTTGTTTTCTTTGGATATTCCAGCTGCAAAGGTCTAACAATTCTCCTGTAAATCAACTCCAACTTAGAGTTATATGGTCCAGACTGGCTTTGCGAGGCCATTTTCTGACAAATTTCACAACACTTCTCCAAATCACTGTATTGCAGGGATTTCTTTTTGGATGGAAAGGCATTTCTCTGTATCATTCTCCTCAGAAGTAGCTGAATATTTAAAAAATATTTTCATAGCCTGCCTTGGACAGTCACTTAGCTGGAATGTTTCAGATAAAACAGCTAAAATCTTGCTAAGTTGTATACTCCAAAATAATACCTGAACAGAGTATGTGGTGTACAACTAAGGTTGCCTACCTCTTATTGTAAGACTGTTTCTCACAAAGAACAGTTGGTGATTAATAGCTGTATTCCTCCACAGGACTGTCTGACCATCTTAGAAAAATGCTATTATTGCATTCCACTGTACTGTACTTTCTTCACTCAATATGAAATCAATGTGGTCAGCTGGTGCATTGTTTTGTCTTTCAGATGACGTTTGAAATTAACTTCCTCACCACTGTTGGTCATTAAAGAACATGTAAAGATATCTTCATTTTTGAAGGAAACTTTTTAACCTTTTTCTCTGATCTAAAGCTTCCTCCTCTATGGGACCTGACACAACTTTANTTCTATGGGACCTGACAGAACTTTATTCTTCCAGCATTGAATGGCTTCTTTGGGCAGCGCGAGGGGGGGGGAAATTCCTTTAAAAGTAGTCTGGTTTAACCATTTTCNCTCTATGGGACCTGACACAACTTTATTCTTCCAGCATTGAACAGCTTCTTTGGGTGGCGCAAGGGGGGGGAAATTCCTTTAAAAGTAGTCTGGTTTAACCATTTTCCTCCGAGTTGCTCTTTCATTTAACAGGTGGAACTGAAGATTTTTAATGCTGGTGGTTTTTAATTCTTTTTAAAATATCTTCTCAGAAAGTTATGCAGGGCTGCTGCTTCCATAGAAAAATTAAGATATTAGTCTTCTGAAGCAGTACACTCTATACGGTATTGTTCAGGAGACACTGCTTAGAGCTGGCCAAAATTTTGTACAGAATCTTTTTCATTAAAACATGCTGTTTCTTAAAGGCCAGAAGGTACATACATTTCAGCATAGATTTAAATAGTTTATAGCGGAAGTTTTCTAAATTCCTCTATGAATATAAGACTGAGTGAAAACCTGATTTGTTTATTTGAAAAAAGATGCTCTTTTCTGCAAAACATTCTGGAGATTCTGATTTCACTCCAAGGCAGAAAAAAAAAGAAATTTTTAAAATTCAGAATGTATCACAAAATGGAGCAGTTCTCCCACATTCAACTCCAATGACTTACCATCTAAGAAAAAAAATAAGGCACCCATTCTAAAGAAAAAGCACTTATCCCTTCAAAATATTTTGTGAGAAATATAGACACAATGAGAGAGCGCTACAAACTATTTGTTTTGCCGATTAGGCTTCACAGATTACACAGGAGGACTAAAGATGAACACACAAGGAAAAAAAAGACACAATGGAAGCCAAAAAGGAGACTGAAAACACAAGATCTTTAACGTCCTGATACAGGGATGAGAAATGAAAACCAAACAGCTGCAGTGAGGCTGGATCTCCATATCCAAAAGCAATACATAGGGAAAACCTCCCCATCAGACAATAAAGTTGATGGATTGCAGTGGCAAAAGCAGGTCTGGAGTTTCAGCTGGCGGGTGTTTCACTGGGTCTGCACCTCTGGTTGGGCTCAGCCAGGGCCTGGTCCTGGTCTTCTCTCCAGTGTCTCTGCAAGGTTAGAACCTGACAGTCTTAGAGTAAATGAACCAAGCTTTGTGATCAGAAAAGGTGACAGCAGGAAAATATCCAAAAGATGATGCAGGGGAGATAATCTATACGTACACCCACACATCTCTCTATTTATCTTTGTGTCTTTCTATATTACTTTGCTTTGCAGAAACTTCACTTTTTTTCTTTCAGAGTTTCAACACTTGAAGTTAAATAAATAAATCCTTTTCTTTTTTTTCTGTCTGTTGTAATATCTCAGGTAAGTTAATACTGTGATGCCTTTCCTGCATTCATGCATTTTGTGGCCGTGATGAAGACACTAGGAAAAGAAAACAACTTGTTTATTCAACACCGTCAAATGACCCTGATGAAAAACAGAACACTGAAAAAAATGGTACCAGAAATCCACTGGTGAAAGACCGGGCCTCTAATTGCCATGGCTAAACAGGCAATTCTGCTTTCAGTAAATTCACTGTAACACCTACAGAGCCTTTAGCAGTTATATACATGCAATTAAAAACAGATTTGTGATCTGGTGCTTTGTGCTTTAAATAAAGCATTCACATATTCAAAGCACTGCTATTTAAGCATTTAACATTTCTAAAAAGGACATAAATACTTTTCCTTAAATACATATGTTCTTAACAAAAGTCCCATGGGTCAGATATTCTGAGCAATTAATGAGAAGGTAGGAGACAGTTTTTTGTCTCTATATCTAAACATGTCTCTAATTACCACCAAGCGATTTACTGCTTTCCAGCAAAGGCTATAAATCTTTTCCTATTGAAATCAATGCCAAGGCCCTCCCTTCTTGCAAGTGGTCCATGCTTGGAACCAGTGAATATGTGCAATCAGGCAGTTAGCAAAATTCAGGTTTTCTGGATGTCTGTGGAATAACTGCTGGTTCCTTACTCTTAACTGAACTAAGACAGCATTTTAACAGTCGGAACATGAGCATGAATATCATGAATGTGTGTGTAGGGGAAACAAGGTACTTATTTGTGTTAGTAGAATCATCAAAAGATTCTTATTAAATAGAATGTAAGGTCTTGATATTTCATGGACCTCTGCATAGCCAGAGTGCATGCATAAAAATAATGTATTTACATGCAGGGAGGGAAATCAGTCCTTTAGTGTCCTGTCATTTAATTACTGACTTCAAGTCAGCTAGTTCCTTCCCAAAGAAGTAAAATATCAATAATAATTGAAAAAGAAGTACATAGAGCAAACATCTGCTAAAAGGAGACGGGCTCATGAACGGCTTAGGAGGGGAGGGCGCTAGGACTGGTGACCCAACTCTGAATCAGCTGAACCCAGCCAAGATCACACAGACATGCATTGCACCAGTGAAGAAGCAGTAGAGAACTACCCAGGTCTTAGCTGTAATTTCAGGAAAGCTGAGTATGAGAAGACACAGCATATGCCTTTTCAACCTCCTTTGTCCTTCACACCTGTTCAAGCCTTGGCATGCCACAGCACGAGTTGGACCAAACCTTGTAGATTCTTGCTCAAAACTTTCTCCAGCCTGCTTCCGGCATTACCACATTTTTCCTCTCTCCACACACCGCCAGTTTCTTTCTACTTCTCAGCCTGTCCAAATTCAGATTCTCTCCCAGTTCTTGTCCATCTGTCCAGCATGTTGTAACAGAGGCTCCCCAAGATGGCGAGCATAGGAGGACAGCTGGGCTTCTGCTGCTTTAAGCGAAAACATAAATGGTCGCTTAAGAGTCACAACAGGAGTGTAATATTGAGAGCTGAGCAGAACTAGTTTTAGGGCATAACAAAGAGACCAAAGAACAAATATCTGAAGAGTGGGAAATGGCCTGTATGTGATAAAAGTGCAAAGGAGATAAAAACAACAGTGACAGCCCCTCTGAGAATGAGGACAAAAGAAAAAGAGATAGGTAATATTTCCCTCAGTCGAGGACACCGCGCTGATCAGCGCTACTATATACGTGTCAGCAGTCTTTAACTCACCTTTGGGAGGAAAAAGAGAACTGCTATTTTGATTTGCCAGTCATCACATTTTGCCACTCTAGACTCAGCAATCGCGTATAAAAGTAGCAACTTTTACTTTATAAACGTGGTTAGGTAAGTCAGAATTTTAAGGAAAGCATGTTTGTGCTTTCTGCTTCAACCTTCAGACACAGCACAGTAGTGGAGATTACAGGACTAAAGAGTAAACTTGGATGCAACACTGTCACTTGCCTACTCTATATCCTCACGTTAATGTTTCCCCCAAATCCCATCACTGTTTAATCTCTTCTGATGAATATGCTCATGTCATCTAAATTCTGATTGCTAACCTGTCTGCCTCTCTATGCCCATTCTTCACCAGCACAAAGACTCAAACTAGCGCAAACTCACCTGTGATCCTCAGCTCTGCTTGACGAACTTGGACCCTGAGCAGCCTGCACAGGCACTTTACAGTCCAACCCTGCTGGAATGAGATGTTAGCTGCTTAATTCCTGCATGAAACATGAATCCTACCTTAATAGAATAGTGCTAGAAAAGTATTGTGTGCTTTATTTTAGTGTATTTTTCTAGTTGTTTCTTAATTTGCTGCAGGGCTTGGCTTAACTTTCCAAGCCAATTCCATCTTCGCATAAAACAGTGCTCCATCTGGGAATACATTAATGTGTTTCCTATTTGGTCAAAAGTGCATTTGACAATGAACTTCAGGAGAAATAATGGGGAACAAAGAATTAAAAACCTTGAAATATTGCACTTTTAGACAGGTACAATCATGACACAGAAGAAACAATTTCTTTTTTTTAAATGTATTTTCAGACATCTTTTTTCCATGAAAATGTTCAAACTAGTCTTACTGTTATGCCTAGAGAGTACTGTATGTTAGATTTATCATAATGTAACTAATAACATATTTTTATTTTCATTTGTCACATGCCAACACTAATTTTTATACCCAGTGTTATACTTATTGTACAAAATTGTAGTGGTAGCCATAGTGGCATGACACAGCCTATAAAGATTCCAGTTATTAATTAAATATAATTTCCCTTATGTTTTCTACATTAAGCTGAGATTCACTTTGTTCGTTAATGAACGTAAGTATTCATTCAAAGCAGTAAATAACTCCAGTTTGAAAAAACCCTCTACAATAATAAGATATGGCAGTAGGTAATAGGTCCTATTAACCAAATATCTCACATTGTTAAAACCGCTTGAGAAGCTAACAGTTTATGATAGTTTTGAAATTGAATCTTACAAACTGACACCCATCAAGTCGCTTTTTCCCTCCCTCCATTTGTGTTTTCCCCCTACTGCTAAAGTTAAAACAAAAAGATAAAACAGTCTGATCTGACAACAGAAAGAGCTGTTCCACCAAATTTATGTTCCTGATGTTTTTTTCATGTGTAAATATATGTATATTTTTATGAATATGTAATCACACAGAGGTATGAGTGCTTGTATATCTGGCGTGGTTTAGGCCAAATCAGCCACTGGGGACGTTGGGGACCCC
>RSEF01000003.1:41529237-41553451 GCA_003993805.1 Himantopus leucocephalus | reverse complement strand
TGGAATACCCTGTTGGTCAGTTTTGGGTCACCTATCCGGTCTGATTCTCCCCACAGGTGGGACCTCACTGCACTTTTCCGCTTCGAACCTCCAACCGGGCAAGTAACAAAGTTATCTGCCCTTGGTTGTTATAGCAATAAGTCTAAGCAAGAGCCTCTGTGCATACCATGCCTGGGCATCAGCTATAAACATTGGTCTTATCACTCTGAGAGCGAACACTGTCTGCACAATATGCTGTTAATTTCAGTAGTTATAAGAGGCCTAGCTAAGAAGCAAAGTTACTGAACAAAATTGGTCCTGTTTTACCTCAAACCAGGACACCCCTTCTTGAAAAATCTATTACTACTCTGATTCCTTTCTTTATCCTTTTTTTTCCCCCAATTTTATCCAATTGCTAAAGATAGTCTTTTAACAGTAGCCTCTGAAAGGATTATAAAAAAACCCAAACAAACAGACAGTTCAAATAAGCCAAGTTAACTAATCCTCCAGTCAACAACAAAAGAGGAAGATAAGTCTTCCAAACATAGAGTACACCGTACTGCTTGTTTTATAAAGCACTGGGTTTTGGCAAGCTTTTGGGCATTGTAAAAATAAGAATAAATCTATTGGGATTTTTTGTTACAGCTGATCAATAGGTGTTTCTATTGTACACAGATGATCAACTTTTTTCTGAGTAAATGAAAGCCAAGAACATTCAGAGAAGTCACCTACGCAAATTAGATTTTCTGTCTTGTTTATTTCATATGGTATATTGTGTTGTGACTTCAGTGGTCTTATATTTGTCAGTGGTTATTTTTAGATGACAGGGACTGCGTATGTGGTTGCGCCTAGTATTAAACATAAATAAACCATATTTATAAAAGCTAGGTTTAAAGCAAATTCTTAATTGCTTTGTTGTATGTGCAATATATTCATTTCACGTCCTTTAACCTATTCAATATTTGAAAGCTGCTTTAAGTAAAATAAAGATTGAGAAAAACACTGCATTTGGGCTTTATAACCTATTCTGTAGAAAGCATACAATTTTCTGATGACAACTAAACCAATTACTTTCAGACATTAAAACAGCAAAATATGACTATTGAAAAAATATTTTTATCTGTCCTTTGAGAACTTGGGAACAGATACAACCTTTTCTCCATGAGGCAAATGCAAACACATACTCACAGAATTGCAAAAGGCATGCACGGATGTTGGGGCACAGCATACTCACTCCTTCCCTGAAGACTTCAGGTCCTGTTGTCTAGGAAAGTCTAGGAAAGACAATTCTCTTGGAGACGTGCAGAAGATTCAGGAAATAGCAAGCCTTGTTGGCTTGCTTCCTTGATAACCCATAAATTACTGTTTTCAATTTCAATTGCAAAAACCTCTAGTATTTTGATGAATATCAGAGAGAACACAAGAGAGATTTCTATGCCTGCCTTTTGTTACCATTTGTAGGTAGTTTCCTCTTTGCAGTCTTCCAGGAGAACCAGGATGAATTAGTCTTTCACCCTGAAATTTATACTGGGCCAGCCTTGTCCAGGAAATGATCCATCCAGCCCTTTTGATTAACAAAAGCATCATTTCACTCCTTTGACTATGTGAAATGTCTCCATGTTGAAACAAGGTAGCATCTCATGTATTTAACAGTAAATAGGTATTTGCCTTAACTAAAGGCAAGATTCCCTTCCCTTCTTTGGTAACTCATGTTTCAATGCAAAATATCTCTTGCACTTTGCACTGCACTTGGTATTTTACTAAGCATTGTAGTCTGCACATTAGCACATACACGTGATAGCTAACCTCTAAGAGAGACACATTTTTCATAGTCTGTTATTGTCTTTTGACTGAGACCAGATACAATGGTAATTGATCGATTTGGGGTGAAAATGGCTTAAACGGATTTGAAAACTTTGACTTCCCCTCAGTATCTTTCTCCTAAGTTGTATGTGATATTCATGTTTCTGGTTCTAAGGTGGTACCGTGTCCATCTTTACACCAAGGTGAAATTAGCCATCTTCACTCTATTCTGGAGCCACCTGGTGGTCCCCAGCACTCCTGAGGAGTCTCTAGATATTCAGGGCTTAAAGACCACGGTCTTCCTTCACTGGTCTCCAAGATTGTATTATATAGATTGGATTAAATGATGAGAAGATTTCTTGAAAAATAATGGAAAGCTTCCACATGGTAGAGGATGGGCTAGACGGGCACAGATTTATTTCCCTGCTGGATTAGATCAACGCGTATAAGGAAATGTTCAAACCTGCAGAAGTTAACAAAAAATAAGAGTAGCATTTTTACAGACAGATGTCTTATTCTGGACAGAAAGTAAAATCGAGTAGAAATGTTAAGCACTGAGGAGCAAATCTCTGCCACAGTATAGTAGGTCCATTTGNGTAGCATTTTTACAGACAGATGTCTTATTCTGGACAGAAAGTAACTATCGAGTAGAAATGTTAAGCACCGAGGAGCAAATCTCTGCCACAGTATAGTAGGTCCATTTATCATATTTACTGTGGGAGTACCCGAAGCACTTCTACCAGATGCCAACAGGCAGTCTTTTAAGCCATTCTTTTGATTGATACTGTTTGCAATGTAATGATCCTTTTTTTCATAATGAAGGCAATGATTTCACATCTCTGTAGCATCTTCCATCTACGTGAATCATAAACCACTTAAATTTCATACACGTATTGCATATAGAAATTGTTATGGGGGCCACAGAAATAGGCCCATTATTTCTCTTTATGCCAAGAAAAAATTGAAACAGATGGAAAAGCCAGTTTAGTAACTCCTTGATAGAAAATTCTCTCCCCCCTCTCCTCTACAATACAGTAACTGAACAGTGAAGTCCGTTCTTTTTGCAAATAATTGCTGCAGTTCAGCAAAATAAGCATTATGAGACATTTTTCTTGGTGAATCTTCTGTTGTAAATATTCAGCCATGACTGGGGCACACACACGCTGGCAGAAGATAAGACATGCAAATGTTTCTGGGTTTTCCCCCTGCTATATATCCGAGACCAGCCTCCTAGAATAACTTAAAACAAACCGCAGTAAGTCTGGGCTGGTACTCTTGTGCTTGGGAGGCTAGAAGTCAGGTCTATAACTCTTATATTTTCAGAATTTCTATAAGTATTACTTTTCCATTTTTTCTTCACATCGTTTCAAAACTTGTTTTCAGATCTTGTACCTTATTGATAAAATAAGTCTGAGGCACACAAGCTTTGCAATTTCTTTTTCTGACTTTCATTAATCAGATAGCTGTTTACATTTTTTTTTTGGTGGTGCTTTCCTTCAAATTGCATTTTCAATCTTTGAGCTTATTTGTTCAAAATAAGTCCAAAGCTATACAGATTTGATTGTTTCTGCCATTCTACCTACCTAAAAAATTTCTACCCATGCTAAAACAATAGCCAAAGGCAGGTAACATCTGTTAACTTTTGCAAGCAACTTTGTTTTATCATAGTCTTATTTGACAGCTCACTATTGTACCCTGAACAATAAGGGAGCTTATGTCGTAAATCACTACAAACTATATTTCAGACAGTTATCACCTAGGCACAATCATCATAGATCTGTCTCAGATTCTTTGCCAGTCTTAAAATCATAAAGGGTCACAATGAGCCTGACTTCTGTCATGACAACAAGCACTGCTAAAGACCATTCCATGTAATGAATGATATGTATTGCTGCTGACCTAGGATTTATTTAATGGAACTGTAACAATCCAGGAAAAATACAGGTCCAAAACAGTTTACATACAGTCAAAGACAGGGTTGAAACAA
Organism: Himantopus leucocephalus; assembly: GCA_003993805.1. Classification (NCBI taxonomy): domain Eukaryota; kingdom Metazoa; phylum Chordata; class Aves; order Charadriiformes; family Recurvirostridae; genus Himantopus; species Himantopus leucocephalus. Next base: position 41,549,682 of record RSEF01000003.1, on the reverse strand, counting down.
AATAATGTGTTTTCTCTTTGACCATTGACTACAGCAGGGTATTGATTAACAAAACCCCAGCAGAAATAATCAGCCTCTACTCTCACAAATCATTACATGTAAATTATAACATGCTTTTGTTACATTTTAGCATGAACTTACAGCTGTTTCCAGAAATACAGGGCCAAAGTTACCCCTAATTTAACTGCAATAAATTCTGCAGAATTATATGGAGAATGAACTCAATTAATTGAAATCAAAAGGACAACTAAATCAGTTGTCCAATAAATATATTTCTTACCTTTAATTTCACCTACAACTTCCAACAAGTGCCACAGCTTTCAGTAGGCATTTTTCTTCTTTGTTTTTGTGTGGAAACATAATGGCACAGAAGGTGGTTGCCACAGTAGTGGATGCAGATAGTTCAATTTGGGGAATCCAGAAAACAAATTTCAGGTAACATTTTTTCACAACTCTAGGATAAAGTAATTTTATATCAGATTTTATCTATTGAAATTCGTTAGTTTTAAAATCTATCTGAATAACAAAAAGTCACAATACCTTCCAAGATAATGCTTCTCAAATATGTAGTAGTTTTATGTTATCATTAAAAAAAAAAGGAAAAGAAAAAGAAAAAGAAAAAAAAAGAAGTGTTGCTAAAACCTGAGTGTTTTAACAAGCTTAACCATCGAGAGCTTTTTTCTTGATGGAATCTTGTAAACAAAGACTTGCCAACATGGGGTCACTAAGGAAAATTAATCTAAATTATCTAAAGGTGTTCTTTCATAGTGGTTTTTATGTACCGTGTTAAAGACTAATTCAGAATTAAAGTGGCCTTAATTAAATTTAGCTTTATTATTTCCAGTGAATTCAAGTGACTAGCATTGCAACCATTTCTATTCTGACTTGGAGCATCTATACAGGCATTTAACATTGCTTAACTAATCCACTTAGAAAACTAATTAGACTTAATTTTCCTGGATGTTCTCATGTAAATAGGCTCACAGAGATGTACTGAGTAAATCCCACCTCGTATAAAACATCAGAGTGGAAATACAAGAGTGGAAATGCCTACACCATGTTCTACAAAAGGCAAGAAATCAGGGATCGATGGTTGCAGTCAGCATCACTTCAAAGAGGTGAGCAAGGGGTAGTTTTTAGAAGCCAGTTCCATTGAAGCAGGCCAAACTGTCTCCAGTTCAGACCTGCCTCATCACATCCTTCTGTCAGAAAAACAGTAGGAAATTTTGAATCAGAGCTATGCTTCTAACCAATTTCATTAGTAAGGAAGAATTTGAGACATGACTGAAGGCTATCAGGGAAGTAAGTAACAAACTTGAATAGGTTCAGAAAAAGTAGAAAGCATAAACTGACATTAGGATAGATCAAGCTCCTAGGCAAATGGACAAGAAACTTATATACCAAAAAGTTGATCAGAGTATGGACTAGATTTTCTAAGGCACGTGACAGAAACTCTGTTTCAAGTTAGAACTGGAGAGAGGGAAGGGGAAGCACACGGTGTGAGGGACAAGTTTTAGAGACCTGCAGGTACCCGGGCTTTGATAGACTGTGTCAATGCCTGATGCCTTATAAAGCCACTAATTCCTTAAAGAAAGAGAGACAGAGACAGACAGACTGAGAATAGTGAGCTAAGCAGAAAAAAAAGCTTAGACAGAATGAATTTGAAGGAAATACATGGTTCACAGTTAGCAGAAGTGAAGTCTGCAATAAATATACCAGGGTGAAGAGAAAACATACTCATAACTGAGAAGTTAGTACTGAGGCTTAGAGATGAGCTGTTTCATGACAATTTGGAGACAGTCTTGCAGTAACAGTATATTGATTTTCTGCATTCAGGGTGAAGTATCCTGCTTATGGGAAAGAAAGACAATAATCGCAGCAGAGCAGTTGCCATATGTTGTAGGATCAAATGGAGTACACAGAAACTCTGGAGTAAAACAGAATAGAAATGAATCCCCTACAGCCTCAATACTGCTTTTCTTTCAGATTTTTTCTTCTTTTGGTGAAAGCTTGAAATATAAATCCTAAATTCACATTTTAGATTTCTTTATCCTACATGCAAGTTTGGATACTGTAAACATAACTTGTTACCAAAATCAACTAGACAGCTACAAATTATAGTAGATCTAATTCTGAAGAATAAAAACTATCCCAAAAAAATAAAAAAGAAGGTACTGGGGTTTTTTTCCCCTGATATCAGACTGAAAGCATAATTAATGAGATGTGATGTGGCAACAAAAGGTAGTATCATTTTATATGTATATATGTAAATATATATATACCTGGTCAGTTAAGGTATTACGTTGTTCCACAGGAAAACACTTCTACCCTTCCTAGTGATTGTATGACCACAACTGGATGTGTGCAATGTTACTAAATTATCTCTGTTAGGGAAAGGGAACATTTAGAGCTGGTGCAGACCAAGACCTTCCCGCCACCAAACAAGCTAGCAGCACACATGTTCATTGCCTTTTCATAAGTGACAAGATGTCTGTGAAAGGGGTCTCTGAAAGGCGCAAAACATGTTGGAACGGGTTTCAGAGTCAATGGCACTACATTATCACAAGTTATGGGCTTTAAAATTAACAGTGAATTAATCTGCTGTTAAAAGAGGAAAGGCAGATGGCATGTGTGAGCACCATCATCTATGCTTTGCATCCACTGAGGAAATGGAAGATGAAAGAAATGTTTCATCCTATAAAGAGCTAGAATGAGGAAATGAAAGTTATGCAAAGCATAACAAGGTAGTTGTCCGTAATTATTATAAGGCTGAAGACAGAAAGTCAAAACTGGAATGAGAGGTTTTTCCATACTAGAACTATTGAAAATGGAATAAGAATAATTAGTTCCATCACTCGGAAAAGGTGGTACTTAAAACCACAATGTTGCACCAAAGAAAGATTGTCTGGGTATTCAGAAATTGTGTTATTGCCAAACATGGTAGGTAATGGCTACATTACGTTACATTCCCGAATGTATACTGCATGTATATAACATAATGATTCAAAACAGAAGAGGTACAAAAAGGAAATCAGAACCCCAGCCATCTGTTTACCAGACCTGTCTTGTATGATTAAGAAGTCTGCATAGTAAAAAAATGAACCAAAATGAGTTAAATCTTTTAGCAAATGTAGACTCTTTTAGCAAAATAGAACATTAAGGGTCAACAAGTTTTGATCACCCCACTTGTGTTGGCACATTAAGTACTTCAGATTAGAGTTCTCCATTTATTATACCAATGCTATTTAACGAAAGATCAAACAAAAATTTCACAGTAAGCTAAAATTTACAGCAAAGTAATTGGAAAATTACAGCAAAAAAGAAAATCTGGAAAAGAAAACTTCACGCAAAAGCCCTTAGTGCAATACAACAATTTATGGGGAAAAAAACCCAACAAAAAAAACAACAAACAAACACAACAAAAAAGCTAAATTGCTTTGTAGAGTGCTTCCCCTGCAATGCAGTTTTGTCAGTTGTGTAACTACTATACTTGCATGGTGACGCTTTAATGACTGAATTTCCTTTTGTCCCAAACTACATTCATTAACAGCAATCATGCCCTTAACTCTCTATCATCCAAAGGGAAACAACATGGATTTCTAACACTGAGGTGTTTAATGTGAAAGCTTTTTTGCACATTAAAGCTATATACTGTTTAGCTAGTGAGGAGATCAAATGCTAGATTCAGGACTACTCTTCAAGTAACCGCCTGAGGATCTTATTACACCAGAAACAGAAACACACATTTTTCTCCCACTGAGGTTAATAAGAGTTATGAATGTGAAATAGAAAATCGGATCTAGGCTGCTTATATTCACATATCACCAGTTAATTCAGAATGCCATAGGCTCAATTGAAGATGAAATATAGTCCATAAGTAAAAATGTTGATTCATGTGCAACCACCAGGATGTCAATAGCATAAGGACAAGAACAATGTCAAATCTTTGTAGGTCCTTACTCATCATTGTGTAAAGCCAGTCCCAAGCCAAAATAAGTGTCTGAGTCAATTGCTTCCATGTTGATGTGCCCTCAGGACTGACAAGTATCTGCAGAGGAAAAATCTCAAGTGCATTCAGTGCTTAGAGTAACCTCCAGTGCACATCTATTAGTAGCATAGATAGTGTGACATGCAAGACAGCCTCCAACTCTCCTATTCACCTTTGCGGTGACAACCTTTCTATGAGGTGGAATATCACCAGTCCTACAGATCAGTGCAGGCTGCCTACAACAGACAATACTGGCACCAGACAGCAGTTGCACCCTTATCAAGCAGAAAAAAGTGTAACATTCCCCTGGGGTTATATTGCCAAATAATATGATATCAATATGATGAATTTTTAGGAGTGCTAAATTAAACCTGGCAAACCTGAAAACACAGAGGGCCATTGTAAACCTTTACCAACTTTCTCTCTTGGTCCGGGAAGACAGCCTGGTAAAATGATGGTCGCTCTGCTGCTCAGAAGGGCATTACTTGTATTCCCACACCCGTGGGGCCACTGCCCACACCTTGCCCTCCCACACAGTCCAAATGACTGTACAACATGAAGTGACTGTGAGTCCACCTCTGGAAAGGGTTTATTTCCATCAGCTGCAGAATAGTCCAGGACATAGTGCAGACTCCTCTTCCTCCCTTCCCCAAAGTTTTAAGGAGGCGGGAGAATTATGAAAGAAGTGAGTGATGGACATGGTGACAAATGCTTCTTTCTTTCACTGTCCATGCCTTTTTCGGGGGATTAGATGGAACCGGTGAATGATGCTTTGATGACTATATTGAAAATAATGTATAGGACACCTGGAGGAAAGGGATAGATGTTGTTTTTATGAATGATGATAAATACATAATAAACAATACAGGGTCACCAGAGACTCTTATTTTTTTCCTTGTTCCGCTAATTGCTGCTTTAAGAAATAAACTTTCAAAATCCTATTTCTCGGTCTTTTAAATGTCAAGGAAAATTATGCAGAAAATAAAAGCCACAGGCAGTGTAACATCAAGACAAAATTACTGGTGGGTTTTGGAGGCTGCAGAAATTCCATTCAGGAAAAATCCCTTCTGGTGAAGCAATCTTTTAAATCCATCTCAAGAGCATGGATGATGACTACCTATACGTCCAACAGTCTCTCAGGAAACCTCCAGGAGTCCACTAAAGGCAAAACCCAAAAGCAAGTCTTTGAAAAAGATCCACATCCCTCCCTTATTCCTTATTCATTGTCCATAGGACTGTTAAAACGAAATTTAGCAGCCAGCAAGCTGCATGTAATTTATTTTGCTTTTCTGAGAGAATAAACAGCAGGAGATCAAAGCTGGGTGCACACCCGTGAATCGATGTCTGGGTTCATTCCTAGGCAAGGAATTTATAACAGTATAATCTCTGCTTCCTCCTCTATGTTATATTTGAGGTACCTTGGACTCACTGAAGACAGAATGAGCCTTAATTTCTTTTTAACTCCTTGCTTAAGTACAGGAAACGTAAAAAGAATCAGTCAGAGGCTTTATCTATTTCTGGCCATTGACAAAAATTACATATCAGAAATAAAACAAGATGAACTCTAACTGAAAAGAGAATAAAGTACTTATTACTATTTTATGCTTACTTTGCATCTTAACGTGGCATTTGTTATCTTCCTTATTGCACTGCTTCCTTTATTTTGTCAAGCACTGCAGGACTGATTGTGACTCACATTGGTTTGTAATGCTAAAATAAAATCCCATCCAACATAATGTGATGAAAAAACGTTGTTTTCAACAAAGTTATATCAGCTTATTTCAACTAGGGATCTAGATTTGCGACTTCATCAACTTCAGTTGCTCATTTACACCTTTTTAAGTTAAATGAAACAAAACTGGGCCTGTATGAAGACTTTTTCATGTTTGTTTTTCTCACTCAGTAGAACAAGATCGTTCTTTGAGAGCTAGATCAACAAAGAGATATAAGTATCTAAAGTGATGGGCGCAAAGCCTAAGCCTGATGTTTATATGCCCAAAGCAGCCACTCTTTGGCCACTTAATCCTGAAGTTACTCATGTGCCTGCCAGTAAACACAATTATATGACAATATTGAACAACTTAATGCCTACCTCCTTCCTCACAGAAAAAAGTTTAGAAAGGGCATTTTCCTGGTGTCTCTCTCCTCCAAAGCATAGTCTAGTATTTGAGAAAAGGGGGTTCTGGTCTACAAGGCATTTGAGCGTGAATGCGCTTCTGAGGAAACCAACTAAAGCTGGAAGCGAGGCATTTCCCTTTGTGACACTATCATATTATGTACAAGCAATTATATTTAAGGTCAGAGCTAAGCAAGTGACTCAGCCCCATGACTAGTACTCCCACGCAGGAAAAATATCATTGGGTCTGGTTCCATTAAATATGTTTCCTATGCAAAATAAACAGCTTTAAAGAACCGGATCTACACCTTCACCGCACTCAGCAGTTGGATTTCAACCATCTCAGTTAAAATCTCTTAATGGCTTTTATGTAACCATGTTTGGTAGCCTAACTCAGCTGTTACATAAAGATCATGGATAATTATTTTAGGAATCTGGACTCTCAACACCTCAAGTTAAATGTTACAAAGCAGAACCTAAGTGTCCTTAAGGCATTTAGCTTTTAGACAGAAAATAATCCATAAAAACTTTGCAAGCAACGAACACAGGACTTTGTACAATTCATATCCTAAATGCAAGATTGTGGTCTTCAAATTCCAGGCTTCAGGATCCAGAAAACTGAAGGCGCTTACATAGATTTGGCATTTACATACCAGATTGCAACATTGTCCTTGACATGAGACTCCTGCACAAACAAGCGAATGACACAGGCTGAATAGTGAGGTGGTGAGATGTCTGATTCCTGGTCAGAGCCATTTGCCAGACAGCGCAGACCCGAGCAGGTCCTGGGCTTAGTAACCAAAATCTGGAGTTACACCACATACTGATAGGAACTGGAAGTGAGGTTGTTTAACCACTTTAATTAAAAAATGCTGCTCACCTTTTGCATGAAATCCCACTCTCCCCAACCACAGAGAGACCACCTCTAAGGCCCTTTCTCAACCCTGGGGGGATTCCACCAGCACATGCACCCAAGAATACAACAGCAAATAACCAGAGCGAGAGAGCGAGGGAAATCTGCTTCCAGATGAGTTTTTAATGCAACGTGTAATACATTAAAAGCATAGGAAACAGAGCCCCCAGACTCTTCCTTCTCCGCTCTCAGACATGGACTTTAACCATTAAGCCAGACAGCCCTAGCTTTTCCCTGCTCAAAGTAATATCTAACCATCTGGAGTAAGGTTAAAATTCATTAAAGTGGAGAATAATACGTTTTAAGCTATTGGATCACGTAAGGACATCTATTATCCAGGCAAAATGAAAGACAACAAACAAGATCTAAAGCATATTACTGTAAATCTCCTCAGAATTAGAGAAGGAGGGATGTTTAGAAGTAAAATATAGAAACACAATCTTTTCCAAAAACTTACACACAAATACATATTTCATAAAATCTAGCCTTTTGCTGTCTTCTAGGGAGAAACTGAGTGCAGCTGTAACACTAATTTTTACACTCAGTAAAAGACGCCTAAGAATGGACCATGAAATAAATAGAGATTTTAGTTTTGCTTCTTTTAAAAGAAAATGGCAGTTTATAAGCAACAGCAAGTGGTGAAGAATGTCAGGTTTTGTCATTCATTTCATTTCCATTTTTTCCCTTAACAAGGTAACTTTGAGGCAAATTTGCAGTACTACCAGAAGGCCCAACATAAATCACTTAAGCTCTTTAAAATTACATTGACAGGAATGGAAGAAAAAGAAAGAAAAGGTATTAAAACTGCTTCTCTGGTTTTATCATCAAGATATATAAGATTCCCAAGACCCAGTAGCAGACCAGCTGGTTTTAAAATGAAGCATTTTTCCATCAGGCATTCCTCTACTCTTTAAGGCTAATTGGCAGAGTGCACAGAAGAATTATTGAATCTCAAATTAGCCACTTCTGATAGCACATCACATCTGTTTGACTGTCATTCTGGTGATACACTGGGATTGTTGGATAATTTGTTTACAAATAGGAGAACAATCTGTGCTAAAAGTTTTGCAGATGAATAGGTACATCTGGAGAAGAGCAACATTGCATTGATTGTCTCAGAATAGCCCGGGCATACTGAAAAACATCCTTTGTGGATCATTAGTCAACAAGACGGCTTGTCTTCACAGCTCTGTTAGCTTGAGCTATAATTCAAATGTCGGCTCTAACTCCAAATAATGGTGCTTTTTTCATTTACAACTAGTGATTCCTATAGTGTTGGTATATTTTTTCCCAGTCTCAGTTTCTACTATCAGACTGATTTTTGCGGAATTGCCTGCACATGGCCCTTTGGGTGACCTTTGGAGGAAAGGTGCTGAAGATGCTTGACTGGAGAGCAAGCTAAGGGCGAGTATGAGATAAGAGCTTTAATAAGAAACCTCTGACATGGGTGGAGGAAAGCAAGCATCACCCAGCCAGAGGGCCATCACTGCTGAGGGAAAAGAAACACTTCTGTGTAAGCAGAGAAAGGAAATAAAGCAGTGATTTCAATATATCCTTCTGTGTTTAATTGCTTCTTACTGTAAGAATCATATATATCCTTCTGTCTTTGATATTTTCTTACTGTAATCTTAAACATCACAGCCCATCACATAATTTATCTTCAAAAGGAAAGTAGTTTTAGAAGATTTTAGTATTTCTCTTTTAGCCAAAGTGTTTCCTTAAATTGGCAGGGCTACTATTTTGTGAAATTAGCAGCAACAGAAATCTTTTCAGTTATAGTAAAGTTAGAATAAATACCAGAGCCCAATGTGCACCTTTATGCATTCAAACAGACTTTGTTAAAATCACTGCAAGTAATTGTCTAACTAGTAAAGAATAAAAATCTAATGAGGATTTGGCTCACTATTAAGAAGAGATACAGCATTCTATTTACTTTCAAATTCCTTGAAATGCTGCAGATTTTTATACCTGCCTAAAGCATGATTTCAGAACTGCTGAGATTTCTTTCTCATTCTGGTACCTACGTACTTCAAGATACTTGACCAGTAACAAAGCACTCTGCAATTATTCATTATATTCTGAGCTGGAGAAAGAAACATATATTCCTATTTCTTTGGGGTTTAGTCAGACACAAGTAAAATTAATGTGATCTTCCACACTCATCATGGTCTCCTAAGCAGAATTCTGTACTGGGCAGGTGGATGTAGTGGAAATCTTCAAGAATAATTTCAGGATTAAGTTATATCAAATTTAGAAAAATCTCTTAAACTTTATAATAAAGAGAACTAAAGTCCATTTCTTATTCAAAGTCAGCTTGAAAACAAAACCCAGTTATCAGAATCCTGTGGATCCATAAAAAGAAAATGTGTCTGTAATAGGTCTGGTATTATTGCTTTATTTTGTTTTATATTATTGCTTTATTTATCTGGTATATCACTTTCTTTTTTGAAATACCTGCAGTTATCTTGCAGGAACTAATGAAATTTGACTAAAAATATTAGGCAGGATGAAAGTAGTTGACACGTATCAGATAGTGGTGAAGGACAACATGGAAAAATGAGCAAAATTATCAGTAGTCAAACCCCAGAAAATCTTACATTATTCACAAATCTCATGGTTTTACAATACAGTATTATTACATATTACCATGTGTGAACCCCATTCTACCCAGGTCCCTGCAAGCTACGGCCAGTTTGTTTACTTCTATCTGTCTAAATACTGTGATTTTACTAATACAAATCAGAAAATTTTGAGCTCTAATTCCACTGCTGCTGACAGGGACAGGAATAAAGCTTCTGAGCATGACAGAATAATGTTAAAGATTCACAAGAAAGGGAAAAGATAATAAAAAACCCAAACTGTTCTGGGGATGTGACACCACAAACCAGAAGCATGGAGCTGGTTCATCAACAGGATCACATGCACTAACCAGAATAAGAAAACAGGTAGATTAATGACCTGAAGTTTCAAAGACTGGGTTCACACAATGAAACATATACAGTATAAAAGGCTGCCCGTAAAAAAAAAATAAAATAAAAAAGAGAGAGGGAAAAAAACCTCTAAGTCTCGGGTAACTTTTGCAAAGGTGAGATACTGCCAAACTAGGTGAGCTCTTGTTCAACAAATACATCAATAAGTCCTCTTCCCTCATTTACAACTATATATATGAAAGCCGATCCAATAGGTGCTAATGCTTAGCACTGTACCACCTCATCAGCATCCTCATTCCAGAGGCATCATCAGGAACCGAGATTTATGTGCTAAGCACATTTTGAACATTCAGAAAATCATTATCCTTACATTGATGGATGCACAAAATAAAGCAAGGGCAAAAAGACAAGTAGACAGATGCGAGAAAAGGGGAAAACAATACGTAATTCATATATGTCAACCTGATTCACATAAAGCAGCACAATTGAGGCAGTTATGAAAAAGTAATTTTACATAAACAGCCGAGGTGTCTTGCAAATAAAATACAATAAAATCTCTAGTGGGACGACATTGATAGAACAACAGAAACAGAGGTGAAAACTACACAAAGTGCTGTAAAGTCCAAAGAAGAACAAAGGGAAAAGGTTGTCCCATGTAGGTAGAACATGGTTTTATAGTTACTATGGATAGTAGCTAATATGGATAAAGGAGAGGAAAGACAAGAAGATAACAAGCAGGGGGATCTGGAAAACTGCTTGTATTGTCCTCAGTGAAGCTAAGGATATTCTGGTTTGCTCCAGTTACCCTGAAGTTCACGAAACACGTTCAAGAACAGATACCCAAGAGACAGGCTGGACTGCAGGACTGAATAGAGGTATATAAGGTAGTGCTGGAGAGAGATCATCAAGTCATCAGTGAGGAAGACAGCTCACCAAAGTCACCTGAGGATAAAACATGACAAATGAAGCATTACAGAAGTGTCAACAGAAGAGGACAGAGTTGGAGGATGACTTCAGTGGAGCTGGGCACAGACAAGGGATATCCCTTTAGGTCAGTAAAGCAGCCAGTCTGGTTTCCACATGTTCTTTCTGGTGTCTGACATGAATGCAAACCGTGGTATTAACACCTCCACATGCCTGTCTCTCCTTGCACTGGTGGTTCTGCTCCACTGTTAGCTTTTGAGCACCACAGCAGCTCTCCAGGCAGAAAGCATGTCTGGAGTGAGTGGCTGCATCCTTGCTGCAGACCTTGTGGAAACCAGAACCAGCCTCCACAGCAACCAGTGCAAGCCTGGGAGAGCGGAGCTGGTGCTGCGTGTCAGGTTTAAAAGGGGTACATCCGACTTGCAATGTGGAATTTTTCCTCGGTGTAATCTTTAACACCAAGTTATCATTTGTTTGAGACTTATAAGTAAGGAAGGTAATGCTTTACTCATGCAGAAAAATACTGCAAAATTACCATTACTTATCAAATAAAAAATAATTTACCTCAACCAGCACAGAATAAGGTACTTCTTTCTTTGATCAGTAGTAGTACAGTAGTACTACTGTACTACTGTACAGTAGTACAACTACAGGTATCATTCCTTTTAAATGAAACAAAACAGACTAACATCAAGAATCACACCAAGAATACAATTACCCACTGAACAAATCCTGCAGATAAGCTTGAGTTTATTGGACAATTATTTTATTTGCAGGAAAGTACCGGTAATAAACAATTGTTACGGTCAGGTATGGAGGTAAGGAGGTAGTAGAGAGATGGGGACTGACCTCTTCTCCCTGTGACAAGTGATAGGACAAGAGGAAATGGGTTCAAGTTAAGCCAGGCGAGGTTTAGGTTGGATATTAGGAAAAAAAGTTTCACTGAAAGGGTTATCCAACATTGGAATAGGCTGCCCAGGGAGGTGGTGGATTCGCCATCCCTGGAGGTGTTTAAAAAAAGGGTAGACGTGGTACTTGGGGATATGGTCTAGAAGTGGTTTTGTCAGGTTAGGGTAATGGTTGGACTTGATGATCTTAAAGGTCCCTTCCAACCTCAACAATTCTATGATTCTATGATAATTTTAGAGACATTTCAAAACCACTTTTTGCTGTGAAACAGATGAGATTTACCTGTAGTGCAAATAACACTACTAAGGCTGAACAGTCATTCACCACAGCAAGAAAATACATATCAATTGAATTTCACAGACATATATATCAAATCGTTAAATGAGAATGGTTAAATGAAATAAAAAAAGTGCCTATTTTTCATTTCCAAAATACTTCAAGAAGACAGAAAACCCCCTGCTATGGTAATACATTTTCTTGGTGCTAATTACCGAGAACAAAAAGAACTACACACCTTAGTAATTATACAACTTCCTCTAGTGAGAAAGGCATAAAAAGTCTGATTCTTATTTGCAAAAGCCACTTTTCAATGTTCTGCCTTTGAAAAGATAATTTGCAGCTGTTTCAGTGCCCTCTTATCCTGCCACGTATGTTTAAGTAGACCTAAATTAAGAGCATTTCCTTGGTTCCAAATAACTTCTCAAGTTTCTTGTATCCGTTAAAAATTAAAATTCTAAGTATGAAAACTCAGATTACTCTTTTTTAAAACAATCAGTTTTCAGGGGAATTTATTTATTTGTTCCTTTCTGGAATAAAAATAATACTTTTGTTGGCATTTTCCAAAGACAAAACACTACTCTGGCCAACTTTAGGTTTTTTTCACTCCACAAGATCTCATCCTGCTTTTCTCTTTGTCTTTGTGTAAGCCTGCGTTGAGTTTCCTTTTACGCATGTTTAAATGTTACTGCAAAGCCACCAAAAGCTCTGAGTGAAATAGTCATCATAAAGGAAAAAGCAAAATAGCTAATTTGACCATGAGTAAATCCATGCTTTAGAGAAACTTAGACTAAAATCAATGAACAGATCAAATCCCTTTTTAAGTTTATGCAGCATTTAACCATTCAACCGTAGCCTCTTTAGAGTTTAACAGTGTAAAAATGAAATTTTCCTAGCCCTTGCCCTTCCCAGACTCGTTATCCTTCTGGTCCCTATGACATGCTATGGAAACCGAAAGGATCTCATGATGTGATTCCGAATTGTGTGATTTTGTGTGTTGTAAAAATACAGTCAGATAATTACAGTGGGTTGTGCTCTCAAATATCATACTCGATCTGTTTTCATTTAGACTTCTGTTAAATACATAACAAGCAAAGAATTAAAACTCAAAAGTTTCTATATCAATATTAGATTCAGATATGCATTTACCTTGCACTAAAAAAAAAGTAATCTCTTTTCTGTCAGCTTGCAGAGCAGCAATAGTATGAGCTGATAACGACAGAAACAGGCTTAGGCTTCCAAAAAACTGGAAGGCAGGCTGATCCCAGTTTAAGGTATGGGAGACCACGTATCTCTCAGCCAGGGACAAAAATTAAGTGTTCCCGAGCAGTTCCAAGCATGCCCTAACATTTCCAAAAGCTGTATAATATCTTCTGCTTAATATTTAGCACAGCAATTAACATCAAGCCCCCAGTGATCACAGCTTGTGCTTAGGCTTCACTGTGCTAAAAAAAAAAAACCTGCTGCTCGCCCTGCCCCGACTACACATTTTGACATCGATGTAGAGGACCATCCCCCTTCATCAGACACCCAAATCCCCAGGAACCAATCTCCTATTCAGCAAAAGAGCCCGGGCAAGTGTTTCAGTATAGATACTTGTGTTATTGGGGTCGGGGACAGAGATGGAGCTCATGGGTTTGGTTTACATATTTGGTCATATCGTGGGCAGCTTTTGGCAAATAGAAATAGGCATCCATGCAACAGACCAGGGATGCTACAAGTTCTTTCCAGAAACAAGCACACCACAGGGCTGGTAATAAAATGCAGGGCTGGTAATAAAAGACAAATGGATTTTACTTGTGTCTCTTACGCTCATTTATTGCATAAGGTTGGACAAATCACTCTGCCAACCTGTACCATAGTTTCTCAGGTACAGGCTGAAGACAATTAGTGTTACTTAAATTTAGGAGAAATCTTGGAAGGTTCATTTAAAAGAATTTTATGAACGTCAAGTAGGAAGTTTGAGTGAAAAGCAATCTCGATCTCACAGAAGTAATATAAAGCTGCCTACAAACTGAACCATACCATCCACAGCCTGTACCTCTCTCATCTGGTTGTTTCAAGCCAATGCATGGCTGTCAGCAGCTACTGCAAAACATACAGCTGAAGAGAGAGACAACATAAATATCTCTTTTTGGTCCATTTAAGCAAATATTGCTTTTTTAAAAGGAACGTGCATTTGTATCTCCAAATTATATCTTTATCTTGCCAGTGGCTATACTCCTTGCCCAAATTAAGCCAGGATTTGGCATACTAATAATCAATAATTAAGTAGAAAAGATAATTATAGAGCCAATGGGGAATTTACAGAGAGGAGTTGTTAGTTTATAAATTGGTTTGCATTCTAACAGGATTTTTATTATGAGGCATGTGTAGCTGTCAGTTGCAGGCACCTGGAATGTGGTCCGTGGCTTTCTGCCACCCTCAGATTTTAGAGCATCACAAAACAGAACAGTTGTTAGGAGGTGAAGAAGCAAATGCAATAGTTGTCTTTGCTAATAAGAGCAATTTCCAACCAAGTATAAATTTTAGCACCCCCCACAAGTGACAGAAAAGCGTAATGAAGCCAGTGAAGCAATGCTGCCTGTCTTCTGTTTTGCCAGCATGGGTCATTCATTCACTATTATCCTGGGCTGCAGCTGCCTTGTCTAATGAGGCTAATGAACTGTCCGCTACATCTCTCTGACATTACTGACATACGGAATTGAATAACACAGCACCACTTGGAAAAAGTAGATGCAAAAACGTGTTGAAGTAAATGAGTCTGCATATCTGAAGGAGCACAACAGGCGTCACGCTCCTTCCTCTTCCCATTTGAACATCTCTTCTTGCATGTTTCAAAAGATTTCACTTGCAATGTTTTTCAGTTTCTCATGTCGTTGTTAAAGATCTTTTCTTTCCTGTCCAAGTTCCCACACTATGTCCATCACTGCAGGCTCCACGTGTCTGTATAAGTGAGTCAATAACTACTTATTAAACAAGGATTTAATAATAGTGGTTATTAAACATTCACCTTAACCCAACTTCTTCTCCTGTTGTTAAAAAAGCTGCAACACATTCAGTGAATATTTTCAAGGATGTTATTTTCTTGATAACTCAGTCATGGCGCAGTGTGATTTCCCGTAGTGCAGAGTAACAGGACAAAGACTCCTTAAAAGACACTTAAACTTTCAGACTGATGATTACATGAAATTGAAGTGACGCCGCTAAAATGAGCACATCTGATCTGTAAAGCTGAGTTAACAGCATACCAATTTCACATGTGGAAAGAAGTACTTTGAAATACCTGAATATAACCAGCTGACCGAGCTAGATCCATCTCTGTTTAAGGGCAATAAATGACTAACACACACAGACTAACTCAGCTGCTACTGAATCAAAGAGTGGGATCCAATTTGTCTTTAGTTAGTAGAAACCCATGATGTATTACCTTCGACCACAAAACTAGCCCTCTACTGGTATATTCATACTTATAAACTCACAGAAAGAACTTTTATCTAAAGGGCACTATGTCAAACTCTCACTGTAAATTATTTTTTGACCCATTTTTTTAATGGGAGAAACCTGACACACTTTCATAGAATAAAGAAAATAATAACAAGATGGGGAAAACAAGCTTCTGGTTGAAGAGAGAAGATGAGGATAAATAAATTTGACTGACGTTGATAAGTACAATTTGACAAACATTGTCCCTTTTGAGATTCTGAATAAATAAATAAAGCACTGGGAATGCAAACCATGCAGGAGCATTTTAAGTCAGAGTAACATCACAAAAAAGCATAGAAGGGAACAAGCATTATTTGAACTCTACTATTATATTATTGTGCTACTGACTGAAAACTTATCATCACTGCACATATACAATAAGGTATAATAAAGTAAGGTACCTTATTTCCTGTATATTTTTTTCCTGTTTTGAACTATTATTTTCCACTGAGTTAAAAACCTATGCTGAAAGTACAACCAATTCATGGAGAACTATATAGACTGAAGCGACCATAAAGATACAAGCAGAGAAAAATAGCCTTCTCCAGAAGACAGACCAAGTAAAGGAAGCTCTACAGACACAGCCTACAGAGACCACTTGGCTCCTATCACCTCAGGTAATAACTAAGAGTTAAGCAATCTGAAATGTTGATTTCAACCTGAATAACGTACAACTTTAGAAAAATTCAACTAATTCCCAGGGCTTGGACTCTTGACTTTGGTTTGCAATATCATAATCTGATTCCAGAAGAGTTTGAAATACTTGAATTATTGTTCCATTAATATCTTCAGGTCTTTAGCTTGCCACTAAGTTAGGTTTTGATCAGCTCCCAGTGAAAACAACGGATGCCCAGAGGAATAAGCACCCAAAATCTTAAGACACACTTTAGGGAAATCAGGATTATCAGATTATGTCTACCTTTACATACAAAAATAACTTTTAAAGTCTGGCCCTTATTTTCTTGACTTCTCATATTAATTAATTTGAAATTGGAATAATAATTACCCATCTTTCAAATGCTTTGATAACCTCACAAAGAAACCTCTACGGAAATAAAAATTCTTAACATTTCTCAACACTTTTGTGATTGAAAGCAAGTGTTTTTATTAGCATGACATATCCCCTAGGAGCAATCACCTCTTATGTTTCATGATACAAGTAATTAATGTTTTTATTCAACTTACCCGAGCCTGTGAATAGTAATTCAAGTGGGTTCCGCCCTCACCTACCTGGTACCAACCATATGGTAGGAAGGAATAATTACTGTTTATTAAGTCTACATTAAACTTTTCAGAGAACAATTTTATGAGATGCCATAAGGTCGTATACTTACTGCAGTCATTAATCTTCTCTGGGTGTCTTTAATCAAGCAGCTCTGTCAGCACCATTAAATGATGTTAGGCTTAAACTCTTTAATTATTATGCAGTTTTTTATTTTTAAGAACCAATGTGTTACTGAATTATTTTCACATATGAAATTGCTCTGTTTCACGCTCTGGACAACCTTTAGAATCAGGTTCACCTCATAAATATAAAGTACATTTTTAAAATGGTTTCTGAATCTGTAGTGAAAACACCATATGACCGTGACGTGCTGGTTTTAGAATTGCAGTGGATTATTCATGTCAAGAGGTCAGGAGATGGATACCACATTTCTAACACAAAGAAAAACAACAGAAATCAAACAAGTAACATTTAAAGTTGGTAGCCAAAGTTCACAGAAGAGAGAGATATAAAATGTCCAGTAAAATAGCCCCAAAACAATGAATAGAATACTTTTAGCGGCTACTGGCATTGCTGCATGGTATGTACAAAGGAAGCCAGAATAAGCACTCAGATTAACGGTACCACTGGTTAGATAACATTTAACCTTTCAATTCATTAAGGATTCTCTTAAACGAATCCTGGGTCCCTACAGCAGATTACACACTTATACAATATTTGGTCCCCTCTAAAATACTGCGCATCCAAAGTAGCTCTTATTTCACATGAATCAAAAAGTGCTCAGTGAGAAAGGACGATTTCTTTCTAATTACAGATCTGCAAATAAAATACATGCATTACCTTAGCACCTAATTGAACAATACAGTATAGCAAAGGAACCGAACAAAGACAGAAAGATCCAAAATATGACGAATAAATCCATGATATTTTTTTAACAAAGAATTTTAAAAATGTTTAAAAATCTTGCAGTTTGCAGAAGAAAATAATATTCATAGCAACTTTTAAAAGACAAACTCTTTCCCAAGATCATAAACACCAATATTAAAACACAAAGAAAGCCTGTTGGGTTTTTTTTTTTCCAGTTGTCTGCTATAAAATCTGAATGATTACTGCAATATGTTCTCACGAATGAACTTTGCCACTCATTATTTCCAAGTGCAGGTGAAAAACAGAGATCCCCTTATCAGCATACTAACACATGAGTTCAGTCGTTGATACTGCTGATGCAAAATACAGCTGTTCGTAAACACAGGATCTAGCAAGTGTGTATCGACGGTGTGCCCTGTGTGTTACTTCTTACAATTTTTAAAAAAAATTTCTGGGCCTTTTAATGACAAAATTTTCTAAGTAATAAAACTATTAGAATACTTTTTGGTAGATATTCACATTTTAAAATGCTAGGAAATGTGAAACGTACTGAGGAAAATGTCTTCCATCTGAATATTTCGACGGAGAAACCTGAAGTTTTTTACCTCAAAATCTTCTAGTGATTTTTTTACAACTGCCTGCATCTGAAATTCAAGAAAACACAATAAAATTTTAAAAACAATATGCTGATTTTTACTATTGGTTTTGGAGTTCTGGGTTAATCGAAACCTAAGATGGGCAACCAACCAAGCTGAAGAACGAGATGCTTAGGGAAGGAGTGGCCACAACAAACCTTTGTGGTCACTTTATTAATGCACTTCAACGAGATCCACACAAAAACGTTGTCACTTCCATCAGCACTCTGTCAGCTGTTTGGTCTGGAATAAACGAGACCAAAGAAGGCACTTCACATAGGTGATACACCAAGAGCAGCCACTGCAGAGGTTTCCTCCACACCTGTGACAAACAAGGTTTCCTGTACATTCTCTGAAAACAGTCTCATTTTCATGCTGGGGCAACACACTGTTTCCGTCAGGATGATAAAGATGCCACTTCGCACCAATCAGGCTGGTGGATGGTTAATTGCATAGGTTCACAGATTAATATTCTGGGATCAACAGTCTCAGAGGGAAACCTGGTGTTCGTCACTGTTTCAACCACGCTTTTCAACTTTATTAGGTTTTTTGCTGATTTGCTTTAATTAGCAAATTGTCAAAAAAAACTAACAGCGCTCCACTCTTGAGTCTTTAAAAATTACTTTGTCAATTATATTGACTTCTCAGTGTTGCAAACAAGAAACCTCAGGTAACAATATGGCTACATTTGGTAACAACTGTGAAAAAGTAGGCAAAAGTAGGGACAATAAGTGAGATACCATCTTCCTGTTTGAAATGACAAAAGTATACAGGCCTTTAGGAGAACACTTTGGTTTTCTAACCACTATACGCAGCACAACAGTGTCATTCACTAAGAGTATAAATACTCATACCAACTATTGTCTCAAACTTTTATCATTTATCCTCATATAATTTTTTTAATTACAGCAAAGATCTTTCCCCATAAGCAGTTTTCATTCTGATGTAGTTACATAGTAATCTCACTAATATTGGGGGGTTTAGTCATCTTCAATTTTCCTTTGGCACAAGGAAGCAAAGATCCTCATTCTGAAAGGCAAGAGTTAGTTGGTCCTTCTGAAACCAGCCCAAGGTGGTGTGACCTGGTTTTCCCCCAGCCAGAGGGCTGGCGTGCTTGTGGCCATCTGCCAAGGACATGCTCCATCTCACACTTCCTACAGCACTGCTCCGAGTGCAATCATAACCTGCTGTGATGGGAAGCAGGGGCAAGGGCTACTCTCGATCCAGCCTGTGGGGGAGTTTTACACTGCAAGGAGGAAATAAGTACTTGAGGAGAGGGAGAGTAAGGACAGAGTATGGAGGAGGGAACACTGCTGGCAAGGATATTGATGGCACCTCTGCAGTCCTGAACAGGGTACTGCAGATGTTGATCTCTGTGTCTTCCTGCTATGCTCCACCATGGGGGAAATTCGGCAGAAGACGGTTCTGTTACAACTTACACATGGACATTGTAACTTACATGCACCACTAGTGAGAGAGCCTGGAGGAGGCAGGCAGGCCTGGCACTTGGCCATATGCTTTATCCCACAGACAGTACTGCCTTTCCTGAACAGGCGGCTGTGGCTGCCACACTTCAACAGGGAATTCATCTGGCGCCACAAAATATCAGCCAAAATATCAATGCAGTTAAATACGCAGGAGTTAATTTGAATGGAAATAAGAATGATGGGCATCCAAAACCAAAGAAGAAATTAAATAAGTAAAAAAAACCTGCTTTCCAAATGTCAGCTAAAATGTCTTTTCCTCTGGGCCCCCTAAACATTGTTAGAGGCATTCAGAAGGGGACAATAACAGATGTCAATGGAAAGATCAGATCCTTTGAAGAGGAAGTGTCATCAAAAGAGGTGAAGTATGGGTCCTATTCATAAAATAATTTTTGAAAATGCATAATCAGTCCCTTTGAGAAAACTCAACTAATGCTAAGTGAAGCACCCTTTCCATGCTAATGAGGTTCCAAGGACTCCCAACATCTGGAAGTCACTACCAAAATGTCCTCCAAAGGTACAGGAACCATACAGAGCCCACACAGTATGGAAGAGAGCTTTCTTTGTGTGAGAGACTCTCTCTTGCAAGTGCTGTCTCTTCGCAGAGGTAGATCCTCAAGTAACCCAGAAAGGTCACTGGTGGTCCTTCACCCTGCTCTTTAGCCATTTCCAACCCCCCCCCCCCCCCCCCC
>RSEF01000003.1:41498335-41529214 GCA_003993805.1 Himantopus leucocephalus | reverse complement strand
CCCCCCCCCCCCAAAAAAAAAAAAAACAAGGGAAAAAAAGCGAGAGGAAAGCAAAGTGAAAAGAAAAGTAATGTGGGTTTCCAAGGGCTCCCATGGCTGTTGAGGTGGAGCTGGAGTGGCCAGTGGGCAGGATCATGGTGCCTAAGGGTCCTGGGGTGGTTGGGCCAGGCAAGGTGGAGAGCTGTTGGACAGAATGTTGATATCCAAAGTTTTTTCAGATGTCTGTAGAAGATTGATTACTTGAATAAAGACAGAACATAAATTAGTGAATTTCCTCTCATAAATTGACCTAGAACATTGTCTTGCAATCTTTTAGATAGTGAAAGCTTCTGTAAGAGATTCCACAGGAATCAGTATTTGGGACCCAGCAGTACCTTTACTGGAATTCAGTTTAAATACTGTTATCAATGCAAAGGCCGCACAGCTCAATAACTCTTACATGATGAGAGCAGGACAATAATGAGGACAGGACAGTCATAAAATGTTTTGGATTTGGACTGTTTGGTCATTTTGAATAGTTTTAAGTCACAGATTCATGAATAAGGAATACAAACTTATCTTAGCCTGGAAAGCAGTGGGTTTGGAAAAGATGTAAATGTCATCTTGTTCAAGCAAAGACATTCATGTTTTCAGCATGATGCTTCATTAAAAGGGATTTAGACAAACCATAGCAGCATAAATAAGTCATATGACTGCTCACTTGATTCTCTCTGTATATGAGACTAGATAGAGATACACCACAGTGCTTCTACAATGCATATAATTCTGCTACCCATGCTTGAAAAAATATGCTTTTCAAAACACACAGTTAATGAGGTGTGAAGAAATTATCTAACAGGGAAAGATGTGAAGAATTCAGTGTGCTTAGTTTATCAAAAGGAAATTGAGAGATGATTCAACAGAGAATAAGCACCTTTGTGGGCATGAAAAAAGGGGTATGAAAAAGATTTTTCATATCAAGAACTGGGATCTCAGTTCCATGCCTAAGAGAAAACTGACTCCACATCAACACACCTGGAATTTTTCCAAGAATATTAAATGAACATTAAGTAAGCTTTCATTGCTTTTATGTTACATAAAAATCAATATTAGTGAGTTAAATGAACCATGAAACGATACTAAGAAAAAGAAGCAAATTTCTGACTCCTTTGTTCTTCTCTATTGCTTTTTCTGAAGCATGAAAGGTATCTTAGAGGTAAATATGTTTAATTGGTTTATATTTGAAGCTTTAAGTGAAAATGTTGTATAAATAACCCTACATGCAGTTGACACTAACAGAGCAGGGACACTGTACCCTACTCTACTGAAGACATGTTTTTATTGCAGCTGTACGTATGTGATAATATTCAAACTTCAGTGGTTTCTGGAGGTAATAAAGAATTGGGAATGGCATTGGATTATTTATTTTTAATTGCATTCTCTTCCTTCGTGGCTGATACATATTATATTCATTAAAGTGGGGTGTGTGTTTTTCTGAAATTGTTGTTAGAAAACTTTAGTGCCCACAGAGAATTTAGAGATAATCAAATAATCCGAAAATTAACATAAATACAAAAAATACAATACAGAAATGAAAAAAAAAATCAGGTGAAAATGTTGGAATTCCATGTTTCCAAAAGACAACTGAACAGCCTTGTGACTGGCAGAATCCTCAGAGGAAAAAGGTTAACCACTAACCAAGAAAAAACATATGATAAAGGAAAAAGGATGGGAAAAGAAAGCATTTGAAGAAAATTCACAGAAATTTGCTATGGAATTTCAAGAAAAAGTAGGTAGTTAGTTCTGAACAGAAACCTTTTTTCCCCTTCTGGTAGTCAAGAAGTTATTTAGCAAAATTCTTACAGCAGTTTTCACACACTGAAAATAAGTAAATGGAAAAATTCAGAATTACTTTGCAGAGCTTGTAAAGAGTGGGAAAAGGTTTCCAGGCAAAGAACAGAGAGAAAGTAAGTATTGTATAGCTACTTAGACAACACAGCCATATATATTGTAATGGTTTAATACATATTTAGATTAATGCTGCCTTCTTCCATCAGGTTTTAGATAGGTCTCATTTTCGGGCCTGAAGCACAAGAGCTGCCTTTGTACAATGGTCCACTTGGGATTCATAAGCACATTACTTTAAAATTACTACGATAAGTATAATAGTGCTGTCATATAACACAGCTGAACACTTTATTGTGTAAATCCATTCTGTCCCCAAAGATCAAAAAGGCAAAGAACCTTGTAAGTAGTCAGCACTAAAATTAATCATGGGAGGAACGTGAAATTGGTTGCTCAAGAAGTACTGCACAAGAATGCCCAACAGCTAAAACCAGTACTATGAACACAGAAATCACACAGGCACACGCTTATCATTAACTCTGATCAAGTATAGAGAGACATGACCAGGAGATTCTGGCCATCAGTAAGCTGGGCACAAGGTATTTTGGGGAGGTAGGGAAGAGGGAATTTCTCTTGTCTATTTATGTTTTCTTCTCTCATCATTACCTCATATGTTTCTGATTTTTCTTAATTTCTTGAAATCTTTTTCTATAAACCTCCTATTTTAATTTCAGTTTCTCCCTTCCCTAACTCATTTTTACGTTACATTTTTTCTCCCGCAGCCATCTGTGTGATATAAGAGGAGGAAGGGGGATTTTTAGAAAAGTGCCAAAATCTTGCTCATCATTAGTGGTACATCCTCAGGTTGCATCATCCCCTCTTATCCTTCAGCTCCAAACCAAAAAATTAGGAACCGTGCCCTTCTCTTCTGAGGCAGACAACTAACAAATAAACCAACTCAGACTCATTCTTAAATGAATTCAATTATACACTCCTTTGCAGTTTCAGAGTAGGATCTGATCCTATTCAACAAGGTAGTTGGTTTATGCAGTACCGCACTGGTAAATCTGACAGCAACCAAACAAGAAAGGGGCAAACACGATGTACCTGCATTTACCCTTGACTACATCTTCAGTTGGGTATTTCTCAATACCATTACATGCTTGCCCTTTTTCACCAAAGAGCTGTTTTCTTCATCAGCCGAGGAAGCATAAAGTCTGCTTCACTTGTAAAGCACTTGGGAGGTTAAAATTAATAATACCATCAACTCTGATTGTCCTCTGGTCCATCTTGCAAGAATCTACAATTGTTTTTAAAATTATTTTCTTTCTGAAATAATGGAGGGAAAACCAAAAGCCGAACAACTGTGCCGCATTCTGCTGCAGTGGGGCAAGGTGTTCCGCATTTAATGTACCACTGTCATCTCACTGAGTTGTGCGACACCTACGCAGCAGGGGCCCCCGCAGACTCTACCCAAAGGCCTGTATTTATTGTGCGCAGGTACCAGGCGATGGTGCACACCTGGGTCTCAGCCTGAAGAGACGTTCAGATTCAGCTGGGCACTCACCTTACCCTGGGAATCAGACATGTTACAAGCCGAATACACTACATATAGACTGAGGGGGAAAATGACAAGTTTATGGGAAGTGCATAGAAGAACCAGAAAGAGAGTGTAAATCTCCAACATCCCATGGCACTGCCTAAATCACCACATTTCCCCAGTTTTAATATTTTTATTAATATTTTGTCTTAAAAGTTGTATCGTCTAGACTGTGCCTTTGGAAGTTAAACTCTACTGGTTTTTTTTTTAAAAAAAACACCGCTATGTTTTGCTTTAGATTTGCCTTAATACTAACCACCATTTATTTCACACGGATGTGATGGAAATGCAGGAATTGATGCAACCTGTTATATTTTCTTTCTTTTAATGAAAATATTAAATACTTGGTGATTTTATGGTGATTTCTTTTCCTTAAAAAATTTATTGTTTCTATCTCATTCCTAAAGCAATAATCATGCTATTAAAAGAACTGAGGTTACTAACAAATATCCAATTTCAAATTTTCTGTACACAAATTATTTATTTTTTCATTATCCTTATGAATCAGAAATGGAAGGCTACTTTTATATTATTCTACCTTAGTAGGAAGCATTCACCAGGCTAACAGAGAAACCCTTCGTTGTCCTTTCAGAAAACAAAGATGCCTCCGCATACTTCTCACCATCTTAAAAGCTAGCTGTCTGTCCATCAGTCTGTAAGATGTGTGGAAGCCTTCTGCTTTTTCAGCTTTTTTCCAGAACTCTAACAGTGGGGCTGCAGTGGTTCAATTATTTGGGGGCATCATTTTGGTTACAAAGCTTCCAGAGTTCCCAGTGGGTAAATCCCGGTAATAATTGTGTTCTACCGCTGTCTGTAACAAGCCAGAGAAGCTGAGAGGATCATGTTTATGTCTCTAATTCCCCAGTCAGTCTTTGCCGTGTGCCTGGTGGTCGCATACAAAAAGCACATGAAAGATGCTGAGTGTTTCTCAGCACGCAGGCCAGCCTTGGAATTGCTTCAGCTGCACAAGCAGCGCCCAGGGATATATCTGCCCTCTACCCAATTCTGCCACTTCTAAAATTGCTGCAACACAACCATTTTATCATTGTATTCTAGTTTTATTTTGCATTTACCTGGAGGTTGCTCCCTGTACTGCCTAAAAGGACCCATTCTAAGTAAGTGTAATACAATTCCAAAGTATTTTAAATGTTTTTCCTTAAGGCAACAATTATGTTTCAGAAACTTCACTACTTTATAAACGAGCTTTCAGTTTTGATTGCTTTTCTACACTTCTACAGAAGACATCTAATTGTCTAAGTCATAAAATATACATTTTCTAAGTCATTCCCTTTCCCCAGAAAAAAAGTTTCAATCATAATTACTGATCATCTTTCTTTCATTGATTATGATTATTTTGTGGATCTTGTTTTACTGAATTAATCTACTTATTTCTGCGACCCCATGAATGCTGAGACTGCCTCCCAAGACAATCTATTCTTATAATGTGAACACTCATAGTTCGTGATTGCTCAATGCAACAAACCAATCTCTGAATTAGTAGTAAAAAATACTTTTCTAACAGCTTCTTAAAAGTTCTAACGTCTTGAAATTGCAGAATAGCCAGACAAACTAGATGTACTAATAGTTTTTTTCTAGAATTGTTATCCATTAACTTGACCTTAGAAGGAAACCCAAAGTATTTTTAATGAAAAGGAATTCTGAGTTGCTATGACACGTGACAAATGAGGATGCCACTGTAGCAGTATTTTCACTTCTTGAAAACACTGCAAGGAATCAGTAAAAAGACAGACATCAATAATGGAGTATTCAGGCCAATTAAAATGAGGTTGAATACAGCACAGCCAAAAGGAGAAATTACAATGGAAAATCATTAAAATGGCTGCACCATGTTAAAGGGATATTGCATGCCTTTAAATGTACCAGAGGACGGTTCTGTTCCATACCACAGTGATTTGTATGACTGACTTTAAATGATTTTAACAGAAACATGTCTTTACACTACAAATGTCTGAAATTCCTTTAATTCACAAGTCCTGAACTGGAATGAATAACAGAAAATAGGATGTTTTCAGTCACACCTTTACAACACCAAAAAGGGGCACACAACCTTCCCCCTGCACCCTTGTCCTACAATTTTCCTTCAGCAAATCTGAGGAAACGCATCCCTTGGCAACAGAAACTGAGCAGTAGCAGGTGTATTTGCTTCCAGTCGTGCTAGGGAAGTTTCAGGGGTATCACATGCCCCAGGCATTCTCCTCCCCTGAGCACCACAGGGAGGGACACCACAGCTCAAGGTAACAGGAGTTACTCCGGCTTCAACAGCTTCCACGCTGTTTTCTCTCTCTGCTTACTGACCATCAATGGTCCTTGTGGTACCTTACAGCTCACAGTTTCAATACTGGAGGCATTTGCATTTTTCATGAATGCTCAAACCAAAGCACACTAAATGCTGAAGTATTCACAGCATTGACTGACTGAGAAGAGATTCTGGGACACGTATTTATAATTGCAAAGTTTATATTTCATTTATAAGTATTAACAAGGTGATCATATTTTTGGTTTCTAAAGAGATGCAAGAGCCAGCGGAGAGTCATGTGATGAAAGACACAACTTGGGTTGCTTTTTGTGCCACAGTGCCCACCTATGTTTCCTTCTGAGCAAAGGGCCGTGATCATAGGACCACAGCTTAAGCTAAGGAGATCAGGAAAACCAGAATAAAAGCAAGATTTCTTTTATTTTACTTTTTAATTAGAACCCTATATATCAGAGATTTCCACTCAGATGAGGGTAAGCATTCACCCTATGTTAAATTCCTGCAGAAGGTACCCAGAGCACTTTGCTGCATGCCAACACAGTCATTATACCAGAGTAGTATTGTTACTACGCTTTCATTCTATGACATGAGAGATATGTGTAATGCATAATACATTGCATATCTGCTCTCTAAGGAGTGGTAGTGTAGCCCTTATGGCAGCTTTGTCACATCCCAAACATTTCCAGAAGAAACTCATGAAAGTCCAAGGACTGATTTAGCAGAAACTGTACAGCACTCAACAAAGTCCTCAATGTTGCTGAGGATTCTGCTGTCAGTGTCTCCATAGGCCCTTCCCCATGTGGAAAGTCTGCTACTTCTCAAAATATTTTTTGATCTTCTTACAAAAGTTATTTTTACTGGAGGTAAAATACAAGTTAGCGTAAGATAAATCAGTGTTTTAAATATGAAAAAAAAAACCTAAGTGGATTTTTTGTATGAACATGTTTTCTAATCTTCCATCACAGAACCTCGTGGCAGCTTACAGACATGATGGCCTTATTACCTTTTTTTTTTTTAACTTGTCATCTACGAACATTAAACAGGAAAGACGAAAAGAATGAGAGCACTGAAATAATTTAGAAAGTTGTGTACATACTTGGCAGCCCTCCCTGATCTTTTGAGTGACACGCTTTTCATTAATGAGGAAAATGAAAACCAAAATTGCTGACNGAAAAACAAAATTGCTGACCTAATAAGCAAAGAGAG
Source organism: Himantopus leucocephalus (assembly GCA_003993805.1). Lineage (NCBI taxonomy): Eukaryota > Metazoa > Chordata > Aves > Charadriiformes > Recurvirostridae > Himantopus > Himantopus leucocephalus. The sequence continues at coordinate 41,522,309 of RSEF01000003.1, read as the reverse complement.
AATGCAGATAGGAAAAAAAAAATTACATCTAAACTGCTTAACATTAAAATGTCCATTTCTCTGATATTTTTCTTCGGGATAAGACTTCACCCTTGGAATTAGCCAGAAAAATTAATTATTTCTCTCTGTTTTCAACATGGAATCTATACTTTCTATTAGTGTACACATTTAATTAATTTAATGAAATACATGTTGTTGATTCTGCTTCTGAGTTGTCTAATTAAGAGTAGCTTAAAAATACTGAGAATAAATATGTACTGATGTCAAATTATAGTGAAATTCAATTTATTTATTTTCTAGTCTTATGCCTTCAGGAGATACTAACAACGAATTTTGAAATTAATTCCTGTCTGAAACAAAAGTTTTCTACCCCACAAAACTTGTTTTCATTGTAGGACTCATAAATGTACATTGCAAGATCAACGTCTGATGGTGTTCTTTGCGATGAATCTTGACAAGGTGAAAAATTGCATTTGTTAAAAGAATATTGGACATTTTAGCTGGCTGTTCTTTCCAGATATAAGTATAAACAGGGTTATACTGTGATAGTGATGTGATAGGTTACAGGAGGTTCTATTGGGAAACAGAAAGGTAAAGGCCATGACAGCTGATGAGGAGCAGAAGAAAACAGAAATAAAAGCAGATTGTCAAATTTGTTTCATAACAGCCTTCTGTTAGAAGCGCTAACACTTCTGTTAGACAGCACTACAATCTCTAAAACTGGCACAGAACCACAACCATGGCTTTGTCATGTAGAAGGTATATACTCAGATATACCTTTCAAGGGGAGTTGTCTTACTCCTTTTCATGGATGAAGGTCGTAAAATTTAAAACTTAGAATTATTTTCAAAATTTTTGAGACCTTAGAAATTGATTCTAGTTAAAAAAAAGTAAAATATGCCAGTGTTTAAAGCCTTTTCCATTTCCATTACCTTTATAAATCACAGTGTAATTTTGAGGACAAAAAAAAAAAAAGCCCTATACAGACTTTTTGGACAGATACTAATATACAACAGTGAAGTGGCTGTACTATATCTGACTATATGGATATGAAGCCCAGCAACCTGTATCCAGCGTGAATTGTCTCCATAATGGGATGCTTAGGGAAGAATAAGAACACATTTGATGTCCCCCTCTAACAGTCAAAGAAATCTTGCTTGGATAGGACTTTTGGATGTCATTTATGTTCAGCCTCCCACTCAGAGATGAACTTTGAAAACCTCCAAGGATGAGGGTTCCTGGATAACCTGTTCCAGTGCTGCACCACCCTCCTAGTGAAAAGGGTTTTCCTAATGTCCAGACTAAACCTCAGAACCCACTGTTTAGTCCCATTGTCCCCAGTACACAGTCTAGCACGACCAATCCCCATCCACTCTCACTAAGAAACTGATTTTCCAGACTTCTGTTATCTCTCTATCATATTCTTTCCAAGCAATCTCTTTTAGACTGAAGAATCCTATCCAATGCAACTGTCCTGTGTACAAAGCTATTATAAACAGCCCAGAAGACAACCTTTGGTCATCCCTGTTGCTCTCTTGTGAACATTTTCCAATTCTACTTCATTGTCTTCAACATGAGAGGACCAGAACTGCACACAGCATTCAAGATGTAGACAAACTATGGATTTATACAGTGGCATAACAATGTTCTCTGTTATGTTCTCTATTTTATTTCTGCTTTTGTGGGAGAAAGAAATTCATTTGGTCTTAAGGGAATGTAGAATTTTTACCAGGAAAAGTAAAAAAAAAAAAAGAACATTTAAAAACCACTAACACCTTCCAAAAAAGAGGTGTATTTTTAGAGAAACTCCATTGAATACCTCCCACAGAATGGGAGCCAGTGTCAGTAATCTACATACAAACATGGAGAACTCTTAAAATGTTTCTATCACACAAACTATGACCACAGAACAAGTTTCCACAGAGATTCAACCAGATTCAGAATCCGAACTTCATTAGGAGAAATTAAACAATCTTCCCTTCAGAAAATGCATTTTCAAGATAAGAAAGAAAGTCATGGACACACCTTCTTCTAAATGCTTCAAATGCTAATTTGCTGAAGCAAAACAACAAATAAACCTCTCTTATACAGGAAAGGTGAACAAATGACGAGCAAGTACAACAAATACAAATATTATTTTGAATTATATTATTCTCTCTGTAAGGAAATCAAGCTTTGTATTTTGTATTGTTGACTTTCCTCCAAATAAAATTGTCTTTAAAAACACAATATTGACAGTTTTTCAAAGACTATTCTCTTTGGAGAAAAGCAGAAATATTTATAAGACGAATACTGTGCTAATGAATTTTTAGAAGTGAAGACACTTTTTTCCTCAGAAATTGAATAACTTTGGGGGCTGTAGTACATTATTGTAACCATTACTTATAAGAAAATACTGTAGATTCAGTGTCACTTAAACTGCAAATGGGTATCGGTTTTACAAGAATAAAATAAAATAAACCTTTCTTCCTAACATCATTCTTAAGCTTATTTTATGCCTTCAAACTAGTCCAACTTGATTAATTGCTATCATATTAAGAATACAGGTGAATTGCAAAAGCAGCATACAGAAACATCAACCTTTTCAGGTCCAATTTTGAGTAAGTTAATTTCATTTTGAATATTCATTTAAGAGGGTACTGTATAATTTCACCATGTAATAGTATTAATAAAGTATCTAATGGTAACTGAATGCATCATACAGGCTCCTTTTCCATTATGAAAAGTGTTAATTCTTCTCTAATTAGCATTTATGCCAGAATTTCGCTTTTCCAGCTGGACAGGCCACACAGACTGGTGCACAGGTAGGAGTGTTTTCACTGCCATGTATCCAACTGCGGCATATTGGCATAGCACAGACAGTCAGAATACGTACAGTAGTTTTGAGATTTCCCTAAACCTCACCACACACATTACTTCATGTGTGTTTCTCAGACGTCCTTGGGTAAGCATGTAACTGGAATAACGTTCATTTTGTCAAAACAATTCATTTTGCCCGCTCCTGGCCATTTACTTCCCTGAGGGCCATTCAGGATTGTGTAAAAGTTTTGTAGGGTGGTTCACGTGGTTGTTCAGGATTGCCACCTCCTGCCTGCTATATTTGTTTGGAACCCTTCATTGCTCCCATGCAACTGGACAGGTACGCATCATCCCTCTGTGCATGTCACAAACACAGAGGAGAAGGGAACATGTAACCTAGAAATACGGCACCCTAGATCCGGCTGCCTGAGCCAGAGCTCATCTTGCCCCAACAAGTTCTCCATGTTAGGTTAATTCTGGTGCATCACTTAGGCCTCATTGGCTATAGTCTTGTGCTTTTCTGGAGCATATAACAATTTACATATAGAAAAGAAACAGGCATCTCAGGTAACAAAATTAATCCAAATCCTAGGAATGCAAATTAAGCCACAGAAAGACACGATGAGCATGCAAAGGCAAAAAGAGCGGTCAGATAGTGTGACTAGGGCTCAGGGACACCTGAGTTTCATCAGTCTACAATGACAGTCTGCAGACCGCAAGCACAACAAACAAGTTTGCCTACTGGTTCTAGGTCCAAGTTGGTCAAAACAATGTCAGCATAAATGTTTCTACATGCAAATCATGGTTAATCTGCAAGATGGATGATTGGACCACAGTTCGTCAAGAGTTGATCATATATGCAAAACGTTGACTATAAACCAGCTGTGTACAGTAAATTCCTTTCATAGCTCTAGTTTTTTGCAGCTTACATTGCTCCAGTTGACAAATTAAGCAGCAAACAATAGGAGAAAAACTTAATGCGAATTATTTTCTAACAGCTCTCCCAGGCAGAAGCGCATTTTGAGCATTCTCAGATTAGCCTCTCAGAAGCTTATTTTAACCAGCCCTTTTTACCTCTGCTGGATTCCTATGGCAAGGAATTTAAAGCCTGCATAAAAATAATCTGGGTGAAATGTGCATATTAGTATTGCGAGGGTATTAATTGCCTTGATTTTTTTAACAATCAAGTAACTCCAGGTAAGTGGCTACTGCAATTGCAAACTGCACAAGGACTTCCTACAAAACCCTTATGACAAAAAAGCAATTAATTATACAGCAGTTCCATGAAGCATATACAAGCAACATTTTTATAGACCATAAATTATATACTTTGGAGATTGCCATGAGCACATGGAAAGTCTCTAGCTATCCTATATTTGCATACTGTTTAGATGTCAAGGGTCATCCAGACAGGTAAAGATTTAGAAAAAGAGAAAAAGAATGCTTTCCATCTGGATATTAACCATAACTGTCTGTGACTCTCCAGAGGGAATCTGAAATCATTTGTAGAAGTAAAATTTAAACAATAAATAGGCTTCTTATATTGTAAAAGACTAACAGTTAAGAAAATTATGTTACATTTTCCTCTGAAACAATCCAGGATTAATTTGGCTTTTTTATAAAATCACTTCCAAGTACTGCAAGGTATGTGATAGTCACCTCTTGATTTGGGGCAGAAGTCTGAGCAAAAAGGAAACAAACTTGCCTCATTACAGTCAAGAATAATGAAGGCTGAGCCAGGGACATGCAAATTCTGTGATGATGGGTCTATCTTTACATTCTTATATTTAAACATTAATTCCGCACTTGACCAAGCATAATCAGTGAAGATAAGAAACTCAGTGTCTCTATTTCCTACCCCAAGCTCATTCCATTCAGCCACCTCTATTTAAACACTGAACAATTTTCCAGATGTGCACAGAACACTATAAACCACTATTTTCTAAAACATTGTGCTCCAGAGAAAGATAAATTTTACCTGTCACTTGAATCGGCTTAAAGCAGGGCACATAGATGAACAGCAAGGAGAATAAGCTTTCTAAATAGCTAGGAACTATACTGAGTTTTGGGTTTTAACATTATATTAATATTCCATAGCAACAACTTATTAACACCTTAAGGTAACATTGTGAAGCACTTAGAAACAGTTCAGTAGTAGTTACATCAAATCTATGAGGCCACTTATTCTAATGTAGATTTAGATACCAAAAATGTTCACAATATTTTACTTAGAGCCTGAAATTTTATCTTCTTTGGACAGAGCCAAAAATCAACTGCCTGCTGTATAGTCCAGCCGTACTAGTAGTTATTTTCTAGTCAGGGGATATGCTTCTTTTCTTCCATTAGGATGGACCACAGGATAAAAGGATATGCCTTGTTGTCAGCACTGAGCAGCTGCCTAATTAATTTAACTTTAACGTCGTCTTATGAGGAAGTGCCTGCAAGTGTCTGTGTGCCAGCAGGTACAGGGGTATGCAGTCTGCTGCCAGAGGGCAGAGCCAGTAATGCGACTGAGACAACACAGATGGTCAGCTGTCGTCCTTTCCCTGGCACTGAGGTAGTCGGGGAAGGGGCTCCTAGCCTAGCTTGGGCACGCTCCTGCAGGACAGAACAGCCTCACTGGATGCCACTGTCTCAGGCAGATGCCATCCATTCTGCTACCTTCCTGCTGATCTGCACGACAAGCACAGTATGGCTCAAAGCTGAGAATAACACTTTCTCCACAATTACCGCAATTTATTAATCTCCAAAGAAATACAACAACAGTTCATGAACCTTCACTTCTTCCATTTCACTCACATCATGTTTTATTCACTAGCAGTTTTTGCATGATTTAAAAAAAAATTCAAGCATTCTCATTTTATTTTTCCATTCCTTGAACTGCAGGAAGGAAAACAACAGTGATGTATTCATAGGATGCGGCGTATCCACTTACTAGGAGCTCCTTAAAGTGTGTGATATTCCTGGATATTACTTAACTTCACTATCTACTTTATCATGGTAACATTTTACNAACAGTGATGTATTCATAGGATGCGGCGTATCCACTTACTAGGAACTCCTTAAAGTGTGTGATATTCCTGGATATTACTTAATTTCACTATCTACTTTATCATGGTAACATTTTATAAACACTCAAAATCCAATTATCTGCCTTTCCAATGTATTCCAATGTATACTGTATTCCAATGCATACTTAACCGTAGCACAATGAAGTCAGTTCTCAGCAGCTTTTCCCAGTTAATTCAAGTTATTTTCACATTTCTACTTTTTCTTTAGAAAACCTTCAGGCCTATTGATATAATTATCACATGCTAAAATAAAAAAGCCCCTCGCATGTTGCTGAATTCTACCTTCTGTCACCATGTGTAGAGAAGCTGGAGCTGCAGGAATCACAAGACTTTAGCATAGTAATTGTTGAGAGAGAAGGGAGTGTGACAGGTTTGGGTTAATGCCCGATACCGAATCTTAAAGCAATTCATAGCATTGTTCCAACATATCTCAAAAGCTGAGCAGGAAGGAAAAAATATGCTAGTGCGAGTCAGGTAATTCTTTTGCTCATGAATGAAGAGTGGTTAAGTAGAAGGATATTTTTCCTTCAAAGACACAAAGTGGGGAAACAGTTGAAACATGCATCTTCGTCTGAAATCCAAACACAGCAAGCTACAAAAATGTTCACGTTTTCCGAAGTTTAAAAGCAATCTTATTCTCTAAATCTAATACACTAACTGACTATTGATTAAAAATTAAAAAAATATTTATAATGAAATGGAGCTTGAAGGATGCAGCAGTAATTTCCTGGAGGGGAAAAAAAATATACTTCAAAACAATCTTGCTATGTATAAGGCAAACTGACTTGTCCTCCTACACGTTTTTTTTCTTCTCAGTTTTGTTGCTTGCAGATAACCTAGTAAGTAGGCAGCTGATGAATTTTTCACCATTACCTATTCTGTTCCTGGTATTATCCCACTGTAAACTTGACCTTTCCTGTCCATATACTGAATCTATGTATAGTCTCTTGTCCTTTGCTCAGGCTTTCAGCTCTTTAAGGCTACAGACTATAGCTATCGCAGCTGACATCATAAGACCTTAATTCTTGGTTTGGATCCTGAAACTCACTTATAACACAAAAATAATAATAAAATAAATCATGAAAACCTTTAAAATGATTCTATATCTACCTAAAAAAAAAGTGCTTCATAAAAATTCTGGTTTTCAACCCTTTTCATTTATAAAGCTATTTCTAGAAAAGCATGTTATCTGTGTATTTTCTAGACATCATATAGTATCACAGAAAAATACTTACTTAAGAGATATCCTTTATTTTGCATGCTTTTTTTTTTGTCATTTTTTCCTCTTACTTCAGGACTTTCCATGCTCTAATTCTCCCTGGATGGTTCTATTTATTTCAATGCATTCAATTCATGCAGTTTCCTTCTATCCTGCTAGCCCTACGTAAAGAGCAATTGCATGATCCAGCATTATTTAGCCACCTTTAATTGTTCCAAACGTCGTTATTTAGCATATATCCAAGACACATGTATTTAGTCCATATAACTGCAATTTCTACTAAGCAACACAGCAACTACATTTTGCATGCAAAGTTGGAGCATTTCCACAACGGATTGATAGCAAAGTCCTTCAGTTTGTTGTAATTGTGGATTTTTGAGATTTTCCCCCTTGCATTTCAGAAATTTCAAAACTTTTTTCACAAGAACTTTAAGTCAGATCTTCCCATCCAGCACCAAAATGTATGGGTCAAACCTCTGTAACTACAGATCAGCCCATGGCTACGTTATTACAAAAGCAAGCTGTTCATATCAAAAATTGCCTCAACTCTTGACCTCCACTGGCACGGCAGAGTGATGCGGTTTGGCTAGGAGAGATCGTCAACAGCTGCTGAGCAGAGTCTTCTTTACTACCTAAGAGAGACACATCCATTTGCCTAAACAAATATCCAAACAAACAAACAAAAAAAAGATATTTGTGAAGAAAACTAGATGGAGGAAATTGCATAGGTGCAATTAAAACGCTATGCAGACAGAGTAAACCCTAATCCAGAAAACANAAAAAAAAAAAAAAAGAAAAGAAAAAGAAAAAGCTCACCTACAAATGGACTATTGTGCTTAAATATCTTGCAAAATTTGAGTAAGAAGAGGATATAATTTGAAATTCTATTTGCAACTGAGCCTCTATGGTTTCGCATGGCTTTAGAAAAGCTGAAGAAAACTGAAGCAAATAAATATACAAATAAAAGTGGCTATGACTTAAGAAGCAAGATTGAAGGAGCTACATTTATGAGCATAAATATTAGAGAGATTTAATCAAAGAACATACCCACCCATGCTCTCTGTGACAGATAATTCATCCCTTGACAGAGACTGTTCTGAACACCACAGTTATCTTTGTTTTGACCAATGAACAAAGACATTAATACACACTCTACTTTAGAAAATAAAAAGCCTGGAAAATATTACATCCTATGAATACTTTACAGATGATCATGTAAGTAAAAGGAATTATTCAGTGCCTCTGAAGATGGTGGGAATGTTATCAAATGAGTTATAGAAGGCAACATTAATGCAATTCATGAGCGAAATGCTATTACTCATTAGTAAGAGTCCTGTAACAGTAGGAAGATACTACAAATTAAAATATTCAACAACTGAAATAGCACATTAGTGGCCAAGACGAAGGAATTAGTCTTGTAGTAATGCACAGGCCAAGGATATTACAGTGTCCTTTTCTTGCCTTCTATTTTCTGTCTCAGTAAAAAAACACAGACTTAAGCTTCAAAGTTTTAGGAAAAGGCAAGACATAAGAATAGCATATTAGACAAAGCTGTAACAAATGTCAGGTAACTCAATTTTAAGTGGAACAATATATAAATGGGTAGCAACTTCCACAAATGAATCACACCTCAACTACTCTTCCGTCTTACTTTGCTTTTCCATTGCCATTCATTCCTTTGTTTCTTTGCTGAAATCAACATGTATGCGCTCGGATCATCAGTTTTAGAGCTCTTCTCAATTCTCTTGGCATTCAGAGGTACACAGCAACAATTCTCCCTCTGCTATATTCAATAAAGGGCAAGAGTTATTCCTGAAAATTACAGTTTTACTGACACAATCTGTAAATTCAGCTGAAGCTGAAAAAAACATGAGCATACACAAATACGTGTGTAAGAATAACCTTATCTTAAATATCACATGCATAAGCGCTATAATTGAATTTCTTGGACTTAAAACTGCAGTTTTCAAGTGACATATTATTACCTGCTCTTGTACGTTGTGCCAGTATATAGGACACATGTGTCAATGTTAATTTCTTTTTGATATAACTACTAACGCAGTAAATTGTCTGTATTGGTTGGTTGTGTTCATATGATCACATTGCTTACTTTATGGATCTTTTACAACACGAAACTTCAAAGTTTTGTTTGTCATGGTAAGTTCAGTAATTTTTAATAAAAATCTAAGAATTTGCTTCAGCTTTGTCTAAGTCTAAACCAAATTAAACACTATTAACTTGGTATCATGTAGTATGTGGCCTGCCTGAATAATACAATCCTGTTAAAAATGCACATTGGTGTCAGAAACAGTATGAGTCATGTGAAGCACGTACTTTTAAAATAAACCAGTCTCTTATGACATGTACTCTTATTTTTAATTTCAAAGTGAGTTTCTTTTCTTGAATTAGATGTGTTAAGGAAAAGGCTCTCAGTGGCAAGTTTTGTGCACTGAGTGGAAGAGGAAATGCCAAGTTTCAAGGACTTAGAAAATCTACAGCCATTGCAGAGGGGACAGCATGAATGGGGCTCTGGAATTCCGCCAAAGCCAGTTTCCAACACTAACCTTGCAAACTCTAAGGAACTGGTTCTTAGCTGTAGGAATTTGCTTCTGTGAAAGCTATAATTAATTTAATAAATGAAGATATTTCATACTTAAAAAGAAACTTTTTGCATCACCATATAATCAGCAGATTCCATCCTGAAAGACTCTCATGTTTAAATGTGGCTTCACATATATTTGGTAAACAGCATACTGGATTCAACAGCAAGGATGCCCCAGGAGCTTTGTGACGTAGAAGGTGAGGTTAAAGAAACATGTCACTTTTATTCTGATATTTGCCTACAAAGTCCATTTGAATTTGTTATCAAGACAAAGGGATCTTGAAATATCAGTCAGAATCATTAACTACATATTTCTCCACAAAATGTGCAAAACCAAAAATAGCGGGTGTGCCTGTGTGTCACACGAAAACTATTCTCACGTTGTACACTCAAAAAGGAACATCACTGCAATCCCCCATTTCTAAACCTTATATGCAAATCCCAGAAAGGCTGATTAAAAGTGTTTTATGGAGTTGTGCCAAATAGGGAAGAAAGAAAGCTGGAATGAATACTCCAGACTTGGTGGGGGTGGTTTAAAACCTGAACACAAATTGTAGCTGCTGTACCTGCCCCTCCCACCATCACCAGCCTGCCCAGCCTCTGGCCTCAAGTATTGTAGAATTTGAGAGAATTTTACGAGGATCCTCATCACGATCCCATTTTCAGAGTAGCAATATTCACAATCTGCTGAACTGAAAGCCTTGCTTTTAAGAATACAGAATTAGTATTTTTAAAGGATTATTTCTTTAGTTGCGATTTTTCTTAGTTATAACTGAATATTGATACAGCCAGTTTATTTTATGACAAAACTGTGGCCTGCAAAGAAATGAGGTGGAGGAACAGAACAGCAATAAGTCCAGAAGGAAAAAAAAAAAAAAAAAACCCCAAAACTTTCATTAAGGAAGCCGCAGCTTAATCCTGTTTTGAAGTGGGTGTAATTAATTCAGGGATTAATAAAAAGACTCCATAACAAAGACCTCAAATGCTACCAAAACCAGCTTGTTTCCATTCTGAATCTCTCTTTTTATTTGTAAAGACTGGCATTACAATTGAAAAGGACTCAAAATGGAGTGATGTACACATCATTGGTGTTTCATGATGCAACTGATGGAGTCCCTGAATGGATATTGCTTCAGCTTTGCTTTCAAAAAATAATTTAATGAGAAAATCTTCAACTCCACTATCGATCACAGGTGGCAGAGATGAAAGAAAGAAAAAGAAAAGAAACCAAAACTACTGTCAAATTCGTAACATATACATTGTTGGCTGATGATACTTGTTCCAGATGTACAATAAAGCCCACAACACTTTATTACTATGGATATAATTATTGTGAATGTTTTTTCATGTTGATCAACTTGCTTCTGAAGGTTGTTTTTTTTGATTGTTTTAAACTTGCATAATAAACATGCAATGAAACATTTCTTGTTAAAGTGTTTTTTGCAGTCGTCTTGTTTTCATACAAAGATTTCATAAAGTTGCAGTGTTGTATCAGAGCATTACCAAAATAAGAGCAAAAGCTAAAGAGGAAGGTAAATGTGAAATGAACTTGATGAGAATAACCTAATCTTGTCCTGAGACACTCCAGTCTTATTAAAAAGATGTGCACAATCAAATCCCTTCCTCCCAAAACCACTAAAACCACAAAATAAATATTAACTTGGAAGAAAGGGAAGACAAAGAAAAAAAAAAGATGTCATCATGCACTCATCTTCTGCATAGCTCAACCCACATATAGTAAGGCACTATTTCCCCACAACTTAGTGTCCACAACAATCTTTTACAGTGCTCTGCGAACTACATCCTTCCCGGATGATGAAATAAACAGATTGAATGAGTGTTGCTACCATGTCACCCCATGTGTGATCTTATAGACAAGGGCATCATCTGGCAGTTTCAGAAATAAGCTGTCTCAAGTCTCTTCTTATGTATGCATGTTATGTATAGGGATACCTTTTGTGTGTGCAAGTGGTTGGTTTGTTTTCCAGAGTTGCTGTTTTTTTCACTGTTCTTTACTCCAGTGTTCTCAAAGCAAATACACAAGAAAATAAAAGCACAGTTGGGTCATTAAAAACAGAGCTTTGGTGCTCCAAAAAGCACACAGCTTTGGGGATTTAAGAAATCTGTTGGACATTCCCAAAAGAGTTGGGGAATGCACGGGCATATTTTCATCTGTAAATCCTCATCTCTGCTTAGTTGAGCTGGTCTTCATATTGTTTTCGGAAGCAATCACCAGCAGGGAAAAACTCCCAGCACCGTTCTTGATACATTTTCCATACATAGGATTCCTGAAAGAAACAGAATTTAAACAATTTAACTTGATTCAACGAGGAAACACCAACCACTACTTTTTTTTCTCTTTTTTTTTTTAATATACTGCTTTACTTTTTTGATTCTATGCATATCAGGTTGTTGTATATCAACCTACAAAATCATGTAAATGATTTTGATCAGTTTAAAATAGCTTTTAGATTTTTGTCACCTAGTCAAAAAGCACTAGAGAAACACATAGAAGAGCATCAGGTAGTTTACTTCCTATTGTACATCCAGGAGCACATTAAAGCTCAATTAAAGCTGCTCATGAGACAAATACCAGGGTAAGCAGAATATATTTCTGCATCAGTAATTTCAAAACATGCCTACACGCAATACATAAACCAAAATGGCCTTTAAAGATATTTCTTAGAAGAGCAATATTTTCTGAATCAGTGGTGGTTGGTTTTTTTTCTTTCTCATTATTTGTTCAGGTAAGGCTTTCTCTAGGCAGCCCGGAGAATAGTAAAGGATATGTCAGCTTATTTCCATTTTAATCACACCACTTTAATGTGCTTTTTATTATACAAATTACATGGTAGAAAGGACATGTGTTACACAAGTTATGTACTATGAAGTACTCTCAATTTTCAAATTATCAGCTAACAGTATGAAAACTGAAGAGCTAGTGGAAATCTGGCTTCAGTGAATATAGTTGGACACACTGTATGCCAAGAAAAAAGAAAACGTAAATAAAGACTTTTTAAAAATCTCATTTAATATGAAATTCTCAAATGACAAATGGATGCTCAAAAATAGCAAAGCGAATACATAAAATCTGACTGGAAGAGGCTGAGAAGATTTATGCAAAGATGATTATAATTGCCCAGTACATACATCAGAGTTCAGAAGGAGTAAGCTACAGAGATTTATAGCAAATCATCCCTCTGACCCAAATCTGTAGGGCTATGTATATGACGCTCTTTGGGTTTTTTGGTTTCTGATCTGCAACACGGGAGCATTTGCTTAGACAGCTGCATGACTATCACTAGAAAAAAAACAGTAGTCTGTAAATTTAATACATTTTTTTTACTGACTTAAAGTAAACTTCAAGGAAGTTGAAGGAATTACCAGAAGTTTGAAAGAATACCAAAGAAACAACCTCCAGGGAAAATTTCTCTCACAGGTTTCATTTTAAATATATGCACAAGCTCTTTCATGTGGACTTACCCAGGAATGTAGACACAGAATATTACATATAAAGATAATAGTAAAGGGCAAAGACTATTAAAAGAGAATCACCAGGGAGAAATGAAGAGTGCTGCTTTCACAGAATGCTTAAATGTTCTGTTTCTCATTATTTTTGTTTATAGACTGTATTTATATTTTGTGGAAGTTATTTAAGAATAACGTCAGATAAAATAGGAATAGAAAGTACTACAGAATTGATACTTAATCTAACATTAAGCAAACAAAGTCCTAAGAATTGTTTAGAAGAATGAGAATTAAGTTACATACCATATAGGGAGCTATTCATTAGAATACTCTTAGTTTTGCCAAGCCTGAATGATTTTTGTTTTAGAATCAGTCTTATTTAATAAGTGTTGACATTCATGGAGTTGTTCAACCTACCTGTCCTGTATGCTCTGTTTCATCTTTGTTAATAAGATACATCAGAAAAAACCTACAAGCAAAGAAACAGCTATTATGAATACAATATTTAGAAACATTAGGCAACCCACAGAGGGATGGATATTTTTCAGCGTGTTGTTTACAGTGATAACGCTGTTCCAGAGTTCTATTTATGATAATGTTCCCAGACACATTAAATACACTCTCCTGACACTGTTGACATTCACTCATTGTTCAATGAATAGTATGCTAAAATGCAAGAGAGTCAGTTTGACTTACAGTACATAACAACTCAGTTGATATGAAGATTTTCTAAGTTTTCTAATCTGAAAATTATAATAGACATTTTCTTGCCTATGAACACCAACTTGGAAGTATACAGAGAACAGTCACTGGAACTTTTTTTTCCCCTGTCCCCACAATGAACAAGAAATACTGAAGATGATTAAAAGATTTTGCTTATTGAAATTATAGATTGGGGGTATTTAACTAGTGCATGTAACTCAAGATCAACATAAGCAGAAAAGAATTTGTAAATTAGACTTGAGGTTTTGAGATATCTGACAGACACTAGGTGATGATTTCAAAATTTCTCTCATAAAAGACATTCTCTCCAAACATATGTAAAAATATGAAATATGATCTTGCACAAAAATATCAAACAACGTTCCCTCAGGATGAGGCACTTAAAGTATGCTGTAGTATGCTACTTGTGTAGCACTTTGCAAGCAGGGACAAAACCCCACATGACAGTGCTTTTAATGTAATTTGTTTGCACAACCAGTTTTTCAGGTGGAAGTTCTTTATAGGGATGTTTGATTTTTCAATCTCATTATTTTGTGCACACACAGTGCTAGTTTATAGACACAAAGTCACAATCCATCCATTGCTTCATACTGACAGCACTAGTACAGAACATACTTTGGCACTGAATTTTCATATGTATTTGACAGGAGAGGAACAGTATCATAATACAGTGATTGTGGACCTGAAAAATGGTTGTATTTCCAAATTTAAAAAGACCGAGTTTAATGGTCACTGATGCTCTGCTTGGATTTTCCAAAGGTGGACCTGACGCCCTTGGTCTGATCCCTCCCCTCTCTAGCTCCTTGTTCCAGTTCCTCTACCTCCCTTTGTCCCGGGTTCTCTTAGGCAGGCTCAGCAACCCACTCTAAATATTTTTTCTAATGTAAGTTTTCCCTCTTTTGCCTCGCTGCTTTGCTTGCGCACCCTCTCCATCAGTCTCCAGGCCAGGTCACACAGTTCCTCTGTACCTTACACAACACATTCAATTTTACAACGCCTCCACACCCACATACTAAGTTCCCAGTTTCCATCTCCTAGCTCACACAAACTTGGTGTGTCACAACCAAGCTGGAAACAAGGTAATGAATTTTGTTCATTCCTTGCTCCCATTGCCACAGAATTATATAGTCAGACAGCATGACAGCACATCAAAGCCAAACATTACTGACTCTTACTTATGCAAGAGAGCTAATCAGGTACTTGCAGAGGCTGCAAGGTCATGAGTTAGCGAGGAGTTCATTTTTACTGTACTCACAAATAATTGGCCAAGTTGTGCTCCTGTAATGTGTGTGTTTCAAAGCCATGGGGCACTGTATCAAAGTAGTCATTTCCTATTCCACAGATAAAGCACTTTGTCTGAAAGAAAAAATACAGAGCTCTTCAGCACCCTGCCCCGCTTTGAGAAAAGGCCAATAAAAATGTAATCATTCTTGAAAACGGCAATGCATCAGGTATAATATGTGCTGAACAAAAAGGGTTTTCTTTTAATGATTGGGACTGGATATCTCAGCCAAAATACTTGAATAGTTTAACTGCCATCAAAACAGGTTCTTACTGTTTAAAAAAAAAAAAAAATCTTTGCCACCTGTAAGTGAACAGGTATCAGGAGAAAGAATGGCATACAACGGTCAAAGCTGATTATTCCCTTTTTCCCTTTAACACTGTAAGTAGCACTCACTGTAACATATGGCAATATTTACCTCAATGCCTGCAGTGCTTGTCCAGCTGAAACCAAATATGCTCAAAGTTTAGATTGCAAAACACAGTGGGTTTCCAACACTTTTCTGAGGTCTTAAAATCATACTTAAATGAAATACTAGAAAACCACCAAGTACAGGATATTTTCACGCATAGATTAACCAAAGAAAATTAATTCCGAGATGAACTGTAACATGACGGTGTTAACACTAGAAACCTCTAGTCTGAAGATCCAAAAGACTTAAATGGCAACAGACATGTAAGTCATTATAACATACAGCAATGTACAAAGATTTTTCTTGTTTACAAAAATGAAGACATGGGGACTAGTCTAAACTATAAAAAGTCATAAGAAAATAAGCTGGTAGGCCTTTTGTCTGAATTTTTGTTAACTTATCATTGACAGCAAAAAACTGGCTACACTTGATCTGAAGGTATTAAAAAAATCCATACTAGGAATTGGAAAACAAACCGAAAATATGCTTAAAATAGAGTATCAGTTTAGACAACCTGGGCTTGTGTCCCACGCGAGGTAGCAGCTAGCACCTGTCNTATTAAAAAAATCCATACTAGGAATTGGAAAACAAACCGAAAATATGCTTAAAGTAGAGTATCAGTTTAGACAACCTGGGCTTGTGTCCCACGTGAGGTAGCAGCTAGCACCTGTCAAAGCATAGCATACCTCTTTCACAGGAGGCCCCAAAGAGTGGTAAATGCTATTCAGAACCTGGATACCAGCAGAGTTTTCTCTTCATAGAAATGTCTATAAAGAATTTTATTGTGTACTAATAGAACTACTTATGTAATTTATTATATTTTAATAGATACAAAAAAAGTAAAAAAAAACCCAACTCAGTTATTTTTTCCATCTAATGAACTGAGATGTGAGGGTAGAATCTCAGCCAGGACATTGTATGATATTGGACCGTGTACAGAACTGTATTTTCCTCTTAGTTTAAAAAACTATCCACTAGCCAGATCACATTTTGATTGAAAACAGATACTCATGAAACTTGAAAATAGGGTATGGTTCAGCAATTGGATGTTCTTACCTCCATGTCTTCCTTAACTTGCTCTTGCTGATCTCTTAACTCACCAAAAGCATCAATAATTAAACCTAGGGTTTAAGTTAAAATGAAAGTTAATGTTCAAGAACAGAACTGTGACAAAGAATATTTGGAAATCCAGGGATAGCTCTGACAACAAATATTAAATGAGAATCTTGTGCAGAAATAATAGAAGCCAATATACATTCCAAAGTCCACAAAAACAATGCAATATGTGAAGAAAAATTAGCAAGTCAAAGAAAATGGCTACCTTTAGCATGGCTGGCAGTACCACCTGGAATTATAAAATGGGACAAACAGACTTCTGTTTCATTCACAGTGCTCTAATCTTGAATCAGTACATAAAGACGCATGTGGTTTTACAGTGATGGAGGCTTTACTACAGAAAAAGTACTACTGTACATTTAACTGACTTCAGGGATTTATTACACAGCAGACACAGAGAGGCCCAGAGCTCGCTGCATCCTCTCTCATTATGGTTGTCATGTAGCACGAGGTTCCACTGTCAGAGCTCTACAGAAGTAAGGGGTCATTTCAGTGAGATACAGAATGAAGAAAAACCACCACAGGCTCTGTGGCTCAGATTATAAATTCTTTATGATTCTCCCTTCGTTTACACCAATACAAATAAGGACTAACTCCACAATCATTATTGACACTACTGTGCTGTAAAACTGATGAATACCAGATCAGAATGATACTCAAAGCTTGACAGCTAAGGCCTCTACTCTTCATCCACTCACAAAACAAAGAAACAAACAGTACGAGATATGCCACTTCAGGCTAGACAAAATTTTGCACCCTCCCCAAGCCCTTTAAACTTGTTGCTTGAGTAAGAGTAATAAACAATTTACCACAAGCTCAGAGTCACCTTCTAAACTTCCTTGTAGGAAGTGAGAAAGCATCCTTACTGCTGTCAAAATAATCATAAATTAGCTATTAGCCAACAGAAAGCAGTAAGGCATCACTATTTATAATGGCAACTGGACCTAGCAAAAATCATTACACATTTTTCCAAAATAAAGAATATACTTCTGTTGATCTGTGCAAACTGAATAAGAGATGATCTTCTGGACATTCTTGACAACCTTTTGAAGGTATAATATGTAAACAGATGGGGCTTTTAAGTACTTTAGGCCATAGCATTAAACATCATTAACACAAACATAATAGAAAAAAACCTAAAAAATTACCAAAATTCAGTATCCACTATCCAGATTACAACAGTGAACCACACTATCAGTCAAATAACTTCACTGAATAAATTCTGAATAAATTCAGAAGCTAACCTGATGGCAACTGGCTTTCCATTTTCATTAGCCAGGATATAGTAAAGCTGTTTCATATGAAGCACGTTTTTTCACTCCGGCATCATTCAAGTAAGCAGGCGTCACACCAAACAGAGGTTTTTATGTAAGAAAAGATTAAACCTCTTAAAGCTATGTTCCAATTTTTACACCACTACCACCAACCTGAATATTTGCCAGACAGTAAAGAACATTAGATGCTGGCGGAGGGAATACTGACAGCATCCGCTACTGATTTTGTCCACAGAAACTCACAGAATTGTCTTTCAGCATAACCCATCCTTTAAGGTGATTTCTAATAACTTTGTAATCACTTCTCTTGCTGATCACCTACAGGAGGATTTTAGAAAGGGCAATGAGAAGACATAAACTGTAGTGACACCCGTATTCTCACTGCAAAGAGCTTTTTTTGTTTCCATTGATCCAGTTACAGCCTGTTGATTTTACAGAGACTAGGAAGAACAGCATATGGATAAAAGCCAGCTGGGTGAGATTTACCATATAACTCTGTGTTTCATGATCTGCCCTGGTGTCCCGGTTGAACCTTACATGTATGATTACCGTAGCTTTAAGATCTTTGCTAAATAACGCTTTCAGTCTCACCATGAGTTACAAACATATACCTTGAATAATTGCAAGCAGGATGACAATCACAAAGAAGAAGAAAGTGATGTCAAAGATAATCCGATAGATTTCATATTCATCTCCTGCTGGATCCTCTATTTCGTCACCAATGCCCCCACCTGCACGTACTCCAACGTACATGTGAAACATGTAGCACTAGAAAACACAAAACAAAATGATACAAAGTTTGTCTGCAGCTAAAAGTAAAAATACCCATTGTTGCGAATTCAGTAATTGGCAGAACTAGGCTACGATCTAGCATCTATACTATGTCAAGTTATCTTTTCCTCCCCTTTGAGATTATGTATATTTCTGAGGGAGGTAAAATACTGCTGTGCAGCTGAAGCTGCATTACTTCATGTTCTGTCATTATACAGCAGTTCAAAAAGACAAAAGGTTCAACTACCTTAAGCACAGCACATCCCATGATTCACATACAATCATTTCAGTAACATGCAAATAGGAAATTCCATCACAACCATCTCCTTTTCCATTTTCCTAACTCAAAAGTGAATGACTTTCCCCAACTTTGGTGTTTCAAACAAAAATTTAAGAAACAAAACAAACCAAACAGAAAACCTTTAAGAATGTCCGTGCAGAGAACAGGCTAATGATGGAAAAAGTCTGAGACTAATACTATGAAACTATGATCTGAAAAGTGGTATAATAGGTGTCCCGGTATAGTTATGTGGGGTGCTGACAATGCAAATTTTCCAGTTTATGGTGCTATAATTTAATAGAAAATTATGGTATCACTCTCAGAGGTCTGGAGCGGGGCATTGGTTCTTTTTCTTTAAGTAGCTTTGCAAACTACAGTTCCAGGATTCTCACTCGCTGTCAAAAAGTAGTGATGACAATAACAGTAACTAGCTCCTAAAACCTAACCACACCGAAAATCCATTCTTTTGTTTCTATGCCACACTTATCCCCCAAATCCATTATGTAAGAAATTGGTATAGTAACATACAATGCTGAGTGACCAATGGCTGAAAAATGTAACAATTTTTAATCAATCATTAACTTTTAACAATTTCAAAGTCAATCATTGACTTATGAGTGAATGCAGTGTTAGTTATCTAAAAAGTTTTTAAAGTTATTTTTCTATTTCTAAAAATAAAACCAAATTCCCTGTACTTTTATTTTTCTTTTTTTTTTTTAACATCACATTGCAAGTCTTACTGCTTTTACAAAACACAACCCTGATTTTATAGCATATCACATGTTATTCCAACTTATTCCTCTACAATATTATAGCATTTTTGTAAGTGTATTTTCAGAGAATTACAGAGCAGGTCAGGTCAGAAGGGACTTCAAGAGGTCTCTGGTCCAAATCCTGCTCCAAGCAGGGTCCGCTGTAAGCTCAAAGTTGCTCTGGGCTTTATCCAGCCAGGTCATTACAACCTCTCTGAGCAACCTGATCCCCACCGCGTGGCTCTCCTCAGCCAGAACACCTTTTTCCCCTTTATGTCCATGGTCTCCTGCTGTGCACTGCTGTAAAGAGACTTCCGAATATTCTCTCTGCAAGCACTGGGGAGCTGCTCTTACACTCCCCCCACCCCGAAGCTTTCTCTTCTCCTGGCCAAACGAGCCCAATTCCCTCAGCCTCTCCTCCGTGGGCAAGTGCTCCAGCACCTGACAATTTAGCGGCCCTCCACTGATTTATGCTCCGGTTTATCTATGTCTTTCTTGTACTGAGTGTCCCAGACTGGACAAAAATAGAGACATACTAGTCTGCTTCCACAGGTTATCAAATTATTGGGCTTTTAAATGGTGTCAGTTCCCTGCAAGTGATTCATACTGCATAACATACTGAAATATATATAACTTTGATGTAGATGATTGCTTTTAGAAGGATATCAACGGCAACACATCTTAGAAATTCTTTGTGATTTAAGTTGTACATACCATCCACAACTGCAAAGCCTGGCACTGTCTCAGTATGTACAAAATAATTTTCAGTGGTTCCAAGCACAGGAGAGATTTCAGTAACAGAATTGCCAATTGAAAATAACCATGGCAATTCATGCTAAGGGAAACGGATGGATTTCCAAGCTTAAATAAGCATTTCAGTGCCTAAATTACTTATGAAATTCCTTGCCTATAACTGACCCTCCTCCTGAATGGCCTGCAGAAACTCAAAGCTCAGAAGTACTGCCCTTTAACTGACTCAGCTTAGCTTCACAGCTTGTATTTGTTTTTCATTTTTTGAGAAACTATAGCAAAGAATACTATCACATTTCTTCTGTTCATTTATAGATCTGTTTGTTTAACATACACAGGGCATATACAGTTGTTAGGGACATTCATTGTATTTGTTCCTTTGCCTTTAATTATAGTCTTTCTTGTTGCCAGCTAATAATATGACTGCATGAATAGGAATTACAAGAAGATCAGGACAAAAACATAACAGTTAATAAAAAAATCTAGAAAGCAAAAGAAGACTTACTGTTAGCATATCATCACATTTCATGTCTGGCATATCACCATCTTCACTCTTGTTGTAGAACTTGCGGAAAAAATTGAATGCCACTACCGTGTACAAGTATACTACTACTGCCAGTAATCCCACTGTTAGGACAAGCTGGAAGATAGAAATATAGAATGGATATAACACTACCATGGCATTACGCTATACAATTTTCTTTGCAAAAAGAGAATGAAAGTAACAATAATCTAGATGTACTAGCAGAAGGAAAGCTTTCTTTACTTTGTCTCTTTGAGTATCTTTGTAATATTTGCTAATGCATCTGCATATTTTCATGCAAAGATTGTGCATGTCACCTGCTTTATTTTGAAGGAAAACTATGCTTCGGAAACACAATTACAAAGACAAACCTTGCAAAATCTAGTGGATACATACAACATCAAACAATCCATTAGAATCATATGAAAACCACACAGTCAGACAAAAAATATCTGAAAGTTTACTACTTAATAGTAATAGTACTACTATTTAATATCACCTATTATATAATTGCAATACGGTATTTCTACTAATTTAATACTGAAACATTTTTGCTTACATCTATGAAATCACATATTAAACAAACTGTTCCTAATGTTTTAATATGTACCTCAGAGAAGCAGCAACAAATACCCCACTGCTCAACTGCATAATTAAAATTTTGGCTCGAGCTTTATGGAAAGCATCTGCAAGTGAACTGCAATATCCTGCAAATTGATATTTCAGTTGCATAGCTGCCAGACCTAAAAAGTTCCCCCTTAACTTCATACGTGATTTGCTAAAACTTCAGGACTATTTTTAAAAGGTAGAATACTTCACTGTTTTTCAGGTGCAGACTGATTTTTTTTTGTTGTTCTTTTAAGAAATCAGAATTAAGAATTTAAGAAATTCTGTTCTTTTCAGGGCAAAAGATGCAGTATGTTGATTTTTTGCAACTTTTCAAGACACAATTTTTGTTACACAAATTAAACGTAAGTTTGCCACATAAATTAAAACAAATAACAGTTTGTCATGGTGTCAAGTTCTAAATGTCATGACGACAGAATAATTCTGTTGTCAACAGAAAGAAAAGAGATGAAGTTGATACCTGTTTGCCATTGTGGGTTACTGATGACAAGATAGTTCGTAATGTCTTGAATCCCATCGCAATGTCAAGGAGATGAGCAGCAAAGAAAAAATTGTTGTAATGGCCAAGGACTGACATGGTCATGTACCAAGCTAGGTAAAGGAAAGACTAAGAAAAAAACAAGTACATCACAAAATAAAACTCATAGTTATTGTCTTTAACTTAATCCACAACACTAAGGTAAAAATCGCTTGAATGTGCTTTTATTTAAATAGAAAACAATGACTTTTTTAGCACAGATTTCCCTAGAGATCTTTGAGAATTTTCCTTTGTGCAAAAATATTAAATCAGCAAATACAGAGTTCACAAGAAATGGTCAAAACTGACATATTCTAAGTTGAAATTTGTAAAAACTAATTTTGAAATTGCTAAAACCTTATTTGTTAATGTTTCTAATTTAAAAAGGTTTTCTGATTTATTTTTTTTATTAATTTCTACNATTCTAAGTTGAAATTTGTAAAAACTAATTTTGAAATTGCTAAACCCTTATTTGTTAATGTTTCTAATTTAAAAAGGTTTTCTGATTTTTTTTTTATTAATTTCTACTTACATTATGATATTAAAGCCCTAAGGTGTTAATGACAAATGAAAGGACTCTGCAAGCTACAAAAGGAATTTTATAATTAATACAAACTTCTAAAACTATGTAAACATAAGTATTATTTAAGTAGCTTACTAACTATTACTACAAATGTTACTGTCATCTTTTCCTTTATCATTGAATTTTTATTGGAGTTAAAGACTAGTACGTATTTATAAGAGAAATTACAGTCCCTCCTTTAGAACAAACATAATCCTGAACAAACTCAAACTCTTTACAGATCATGCTGTCTGTAGATCTGGAGAGTTATCATTTCACTCTTCCTGACTGAAGTCAGATTACACTTTCATTCTCCAGCAGACCTAGTTCCAAAATCATTTGTTCCCCAAACATTTTTTCCACCAGTAAAATAAGTTGAGTTAGGCAGCCATAATCATAAGACTCTTAATAATCATATGATGAGTGACTTCTTAAACTGCAAAGTATTTTAACAGTTTTGTTTATCGTTCCTTTGTTTGTTTTTAAAGATTCATTTTTTCAAATTATTAAAATCATCAGCCTCATTCTGTGTCACATCCTACTAGCAGTTTCAGTGATACAAATTTTAGTAATTCCACATATATTAACTATACCAATCTGGCTGAGCTCCAGGAATATTCAAGTGTTCATAAAGTTTACAAACAATATGAAAAATGGCAATTAGAATTAGAATATAGTTTTCTAATTTTACAGCACAGTGCTTGCTTATTGCTCCCGAATAAAGCATATCAGAAGGGGGGGTGGGAATTGATGGAGGTTCTATAGACCNGAATTAGAATATAGTTTTCTAATTTTACAGCACAGTGCTTGCTTTATGCTCCCGAATAAAGCATATCAGAAGGGGGGGGTGGGAATTGATGGAGGTTCTATAGACTAATACCTATGTAACTGGGAAAATATTTTGGTAATCTCTTTTTAAGCTTCCAAGATTTTCATCATCTATGTAGTAAATCAAATGTAATCCAGAGTATTTCATACCTCCTTTTGAAGTACTTTACATTAACAAATGTATATGGTTCTTTAGAAGGTGAATATATGCACGTATATATATATACTGATAAACTTACATTATCAGTGAAAACAACTCCTAATTTCCACATCTGATATTTAACATCAATGGAATTTAGCCTGTAAAAATAAATACATAAATTGCACTTTATATCAAAACACAATAGGAAAATATGCAACACAATGTGCAGGAAGTGTATTGTCACATAAACACAGGA
>RSEF01000003.1:41473946-41498235 GCA_003993805.1 Himantopus leucocephalus | reverse complement strand
AAAGAAGGTTAATGTTCCCCTGGCATCCCTGAGGAGTGTTGCCAGCAGGTCGAGGGAGGTGATCCTTGCCCTCTAACTCAGCACTGGTGAGGCCACACCTGGAGTGCTCGGTCTAGGTCTGGGCTCCCAGTTTCTTCCACAATTTTCGTTGCCTGATTAGCCAGTTAGCCTCTTGTACTGCTCTCCTCTCTTCCACAAACTTGTATGTTGTACAGACTGATATTGTAAACTATTCTCTCCAACTTTTTCCCTTATATTTCTTTAATTAATACCTTTAGGTATTAATTCTCCTATTACTCTATCAACACAAATAAATGTCTCAATTTAAGGCTACATTTTTTGCACTAGAATTGAAGCCATTAATTTGTTTGAAGCTTTTTTTTTTTCCTCTATAGAGAAGTGATACAACTAACTTACCAAACAAGATGCATACCCTTTTTGCTTGTAACTGTGTCTTGTCCTCCCTATTTTTTGGCTTTTTCATTTTGGAAGGGTTTGGATCATCTGTATTATATTGACACAAAAAGAATTCTAAACCTGGATCACAATTCAGGACCAAGTATAAATAATGGCATGAAAAATGTCATCTATCCTACTTTTATCCTTAAAATGTGAGTGAATTCAGCGTTCCTGAAGGAGAAGAGCTGCTGATAATGACTAAACAAGTAGAAATAATGCTGGCAGATCTCATACACCTGCCATATATGAAAGCACATAGTACTTCTGTGCCACATGTTTATATGGAATTACCTGAGGCCTTAAACGGAATACCAAGAGTTAAACCCTGGTCTATCGAGGTCTGATTTCCAAAATTCTTACTTGTATAGCCAGGGCCACTAACCATACAAAAGTAATAGTTTTATTTGAATATTACACTCCCAAGGAATACTTTGCCTACTTGTATTGTATGCAACAGTATTTAGTCTTTAACACAACCAAAAATTAACACCATTTCTACACATAAAACTAAAAGGCAAAAGACTCAAGTTGAACCTCCTGTATAATAGTATAAACACTCCAAAGATATAAGTGGAGCTACTATAATTGAAAAACAGCATTAAACCAAACTTACATCAAGACCTCTACTCCAAATAGTCTACAACTTATTTTAATTAAGAATTCACTTTTCCTTCTGAAGTGTATTAGTCTACTTGAACAAAAAGGGAAAAGCAGAAGAAATGTAGTCGAATTTTTCTGATTTATGAAAGATTTGACCCTTGCTCTCAAATTTACACATGGCAGATCTTTCATACATACATTTTACTTCTACGCAGAAAATGTTTAGATGATACAGTAACTCATTTAGGATCAATTTTTTTACGCTTTATTCACAGTGAATTATACTTTTTTGCCCTCACTAAACTTCCACGGGACTATACATTTAGCTCAGAGCAGGTAAAAGAGCGCGGTTATATTAATAATGCTCTGTAAAGACAAAAATAACATAAGCTCAGAGACTAAAGGTGAATTCTAGAGTCTATTATCTAGTTAAACAAGATTCAACAGGCTTTAATTTTCTTTTTTACCATTTCATTTGTTGGTTTTTTATTTTTACCTATTGAAAGGCAATAAATCACTAGGTTACCAAATCTAAAACTTCTCATAAGGTGGCGTCAAACTTTTTTAAAGAATGAGAGTTGATCACAGTTTACTAGGCATTGATGACATGGTGAGCAATTGGTTTCTCTTCATTATTCCCTTCATGGTAGACAGCAAGTCTGTAGAAACTAAAGCCTAAGGTTTCACCTGAGTTTCTTCCATGGTAACTCAGGCCATAGTCACTGGGTGACATTTACTGTCTGATTAGGATTGCAGGGATATTTGTATAGCAAACAAACTGCATACACTAGAGAGAAAAGTTGCAAGTTTTCTTCTAACAGGATTTCAAGTTTACAAGGATGGAAAGACACACCCATAACAAAATTCACATTCATATCTTGAAAGAAATTATTAAAATCATGCTAGTCTCAAAGTTCCCCAAACTGTGCTATGCTCCAGATACCATATAGTATGCAAAGATAAATCTAGCATGCTGTCATTTCACCAAAGATAGGAACGCTTCTTGAACAATCAAATGGCTTCTCCAACAAGTCTAGCACAACTAAGAGCTGCTGATACCATTTGCATCAACCATGAGTTATAAGAAAGTTTTCTAGCCCAAAATTTGAGTTATTAAAGAAATCAAAATTTATAGACAACTCCATCCTAGAGCGAAAAGGGAAAAAAAAGGTCAGAAATACTAAGAACAGTTTCTCATTCAAATATTGTTCAATAACGTATTCAGGTGGTAAAATGAACCAAAACCTCTTTAAATTTATTTCTGAAAATAGTACTGTAACAAGCTAATTTCTTACTTTATTCTGACCCAATACCACTCATTTCTAGTGTCAGACATATTCTTGTGACTACGCTTCACCTTTTCATAACTATATTTGTCTTACGTATGAATCACCATGGACAGGACTGCTTAGGGGGACAGGCAGGATACTCACTCATGAAATGGGAAAAAAAATCCAGCACCAGAGGAGCTCACCTCTAGTCGATCTAATTTGATGATTTTATATTTTACAAACAGCAATAGCTGTAGAGCTCCTAAAAATAATGTGAATGTTGACCTATATGGAAAAAGGAACTGTTCATTTTTCCATATCTTAATTTTTTAAGGTAAATCTGATACATATAGCAAAGCAATAATAACATGCATAATGCTGCATTCTCCTGTTCATTTCCGTGCACTACCTTGATCAAATAGCTCAAAGACTTAGAAGAATATGAGGTCATGTAAAAATTAAGCTCTACAGCTGTGAATCAAAAAGTAACAGTATGGTTTCAAGGTTCCCTTGGAATATCATTAGTTAGTATTATTTTGGATGAATTTCCTAGTCTGAATGAATTTTTGCTTGACTGCTTTCTGCACCGTTGAACAGGTCATCATACACTGTAGTTGTAGTAGTTGAGTTTAGTGCTGGTCTGCACCGTGTGAGAATGCACAATGTCAATAAATGATAGGGAACCTGTGAGAAATTGCCTGTATTACATTTGGCTGCAACCTGCACTACTATTTCACTACCTTCAGCAACACCCAGACTTTTTCCAGCTTCTTTCTTAAGGCCTAATGCATTCAGCTCTTCGAAGTATAACATAGTAGGTTTTCAAAAGTTATTCTTTCTTCCCTTTAAAAAAAAATCCTCAGGCAATCAAATAATACTAATGTTAACTCGAATCAGAAAATTCTGAACTTTTCATCCTGAATCATTTTAATGTTTGTACATCAGAGCTGTTTAGAGCAGCTATAGGGCATTGTCAGCTGAGGAACAATCATTACTTTAAGTTCAAACTGAAAAATAGCCTTGCAGCAGCCTGTAACCTTTTTCCAAAATGAAGACAAACTAAAACTGGGAAGAGTCAGTTTTAATTAGTTAGCTCTTCACATTAACTTTCTTAGCAGACACTGAAATTTTCTGTTAAAGGTTCTTTCAGGTTATTTCAGGAGGCTAATCTAACAGAGAAAACAGTTCAGAAAGACGACCCATCTTTCTATAAGGAAAATCATTAATGAAAATACCATCATTCTTACCAATTAATGAGTTTCAACGTAGGTGTTTAGGAAGATCTTCTGTTAATGTTACTGTTTGTACAATAGAAGGCATCCCATCAGATTAGAAACATTCATTATTTATTAATTGGTCAACTGGGTAGGAAATATTACGGGTAGGAAATATTATCATTTTTATTGCACTGTGTTGAAATAGTGCTAGGCACCGAACAACATCAGCAGGTATATGTTATAGAGAATGATGCCATTTGACTATTACAAAAAGAAAGCATTGAATTGAAACAAAACAAAACAATGAGTTACTTGGTGTCTTTATCTGTCTGCCTTGGAGATACAGCACATAGGATAGATTACTACTTTAAAGTATCCTACTCAAAGCCACTGCAAGGACCCACTAGGCTTAAGATTCCCAAGTAAATAATAAAAGGAGAAAGTATCTTATGTTAGCATCTGTAAGTATAAAGGCTTGAAGTTGAGTTCCTCACATATGCGTAATTCCCCTCAATGGAACAGGCTGGGAACTTGGACTTTATACCTGAATGGTAACTACACCTGCCTCTCAACCATGAAGGCTGAAACCACTACCCACTTGCAGATATACATTTTTATTTGGACAAACAGGCACACCCACAGGTTTGTAAATCGTGTGGTGACATCATATCAGGTATAAATCTTGGGACTTCAGGTGTAGAAACTACCTCAAATAAAAGGCTGTCACCTGAGGGAAAAGTCTACTAGTTTATCAGAGACAATACTGTTCTCCAACATACTACATTGCTAAAAAGGGGGCTACCTGATCCAGAAGCTTTTGAAAACCTAGGTTATTGTTTCTCGTGACAAGGAAGAATAAGACCTTTTAAGCCCTTTCACATCCTGAGGCCCGCTCCACTCATTCTTTGCACACTTCACATTTATGATATGGTTTATCTTCTCGTCAAACTATGGAAACCTCACATGTTTCAGGAGAAAACTGTTTACATTTTTCTCTTCTTGAAAGGGGAAGAATTCTTCTACCATGTGAGCATCCAACAGAAGCCCTGCTTATTTTCCCCCAAACTTTGCCTTATGTCACTGATGGCTGCAGATGCCCGAGCCTCAGTTGCCTCTTCTATTGACTCTGACTAGACCAATGACCGCAGAACAAAGAACAGCAGTTAGAAAGGTAAAGGGACTGAGAGGTAATCCTCACTATGACATCTCTGATAAATAACTTTCATCTTTATGTCTTTCATATTATTCTCCCAAATATACTTCATCCATGCTGCAGCTAGTTTAACACCATCCACCCCAGAAGGGAAACTGTCTCAATCCCAGTGTTCAAATTTTAACTGTCTTTACTGTCCAATCTACTGTAAAGCTCCAACTGCATCATCCTCCTTACCGGGTTATATTTAAATAATACTGCAATATATTTAAATAATTATTGAAATAGTCAAATACATATTTATAAATTTAAATATATATACTTAAAAAATACTCAAGACTGCATCCATAAGCTGAATGGCTCTTCCAGAGTTAAAATACAACAGTACACTGAGGACTTTTTATGCAGTATTGGATGGACAATAAGGGATGGGCAGGAGGTTCTGAAGGAGCATGGTCACTTGTAAGTAGAGTCCCTTGCAGAAAGACAGATGGCAGGAAATCCAGATGGACGATTATTTGCCCACAGGAAAGGGGAAGAAACAGTAGGAGCTGGGGATCAAGGAGACAGAAGAAAAATCTGGTTCATTTGTATTGGGAACGGAAACGGTTCATGCTGTATTTTCCTTCTGTGTTGAGAGAGACATAGGTATCTGGTCTGGCCTGAGCCTCGGCCACCTCTTGCTGGCACATGCAGAAGCAGAGGCACTAGAGATGGGATCTGCACCAGGTCATAACATTCTCCTTTTTTTTTTTTTCCCCAAAAAGTGGTGCAGTAAGGGTTTAACTCCAGTGCTTTTCCCAACTCTCTCTTCATTGCACTGTAAATATATTTAAAATGTTGAATCTGGAATATGCCTAAGTTTTAGTAGCTTCATTCATGTTTATTTTTGAAACTAGTAAAAAGTGGATACATGCACCTTCCTGAGGCATATGAATTTCATGTGAATGGTTCTGTAAATTTCTGTCATAGTTGTTTATTTTCCGACACCATATTCATCTGTTAGAAGTATAGAATGATTTCTCCAGGGGGAACATGAAAGATCGATGAGGTTGTAATTTATATTTTTTTAACGTATATAATATGGTACTGACATTAGAGATATAACAAAAAACTGGCATCCTTCAGGCCTGATTCTGAAAATAAGTATGCCATCAGCCTTCTGTTAAAGTATATTCTGTCTATTTGAATATGTTTTTTTATAATGCAGAACTGGAAAAAAAAATTGCAGTGCTTTACAAAAGCCGACAGAAGGAAAACAAAAAACTTTCTTTTACAAAACCCTAAGAAGGACAATGAATGCAATTGCTCTGAAGGTCTAGTGGCTTTTTTCATGTCTGTCTCTTAGATGACAGGCAAATACACAGTTTAGTGAAAACATTATAAAAAGATGTGAAGACTAATCATCCAACTTCCCAGATTTTACTGGTCACTGTCACTATCACTTAGATTTATTCCATCATTTCTTTATAATCAGAATACACAGTGCCAATTTTGCCCATTTTTTCCAGCTGAGCTCAAAAGAGGGGGAATGGAATGCATTCAAGCAGCTACGCTCTAAACTAAATCTTCATACATAAAAACCAGCAGAGTCTTGCATATATGTTGTCTATAATTAAATAAATTCACTGTATCATTCAACTTAGGAATTGATTTATCTTATATAACTATACATAAAAAGCAACAAGAAAATTCAAAGCTGAATGACAAACCTTGAATGCTTGATTTTATCTTACAAAAAAACACGAAACCAAAAAAACACCCAACCCAAACCAAAAAAAACCAGTCACACAAACCAGAAGTAAATGCTTACACAGCGGATAAGGAGCTATCCTTCTTTGGTTTCTTCTTTTCTCGAGCATCACTAAAATCGAGAGCAGCTTTGTCCATTCCTAGTAACTCACTGATCCTGTCACGGCCATAGAACTCACCATATTTATCCATGACCTAAAGTTAGGAGGAATATTCAAGAGAATCAGTCGAGTAAACTGGCTGGTTTTTAGCCTGGTTTCTGAAGACAAGAGGTTTAACATACATGATCTTTTTCATTTGTTTGTTTCCGTCTATCATATCAGTCAGTAATATCTTTTTTTCTGCTCAATTGCAATCAATTCAATCGAGGCAAGAGGTGGGTGTCAAAGATAAGATGTTCCTAATCATTTAACGACAACAGGAAGAGGAAAGCAACCAAACAGANTATCATCACTGGCAGGGAAAAAAACCACACTGTGAGCTCACACAGGAAAGAGATGTTTTGAACATCGTAGCTACATGAAAATGTCTGATTAAAATAAGATTTCTCAAAGACAGTATTTCACCCTTACTAGTTATTTCTTTTAAGAAAAAAATATATTTATTCTGTTTAAAAAGGTTTTTTAAATAACCTGAACATCTTGATTGGGACTTTTTTTTCCCCTGTTAAAATGAAGTATTTCACATTAAAATAGTCATGAAAAGTGGCCTCACTTATTAACTAGTGCCATTGCATAATTTTATGATCTTATTTTTGGTAGCTAATAATGCAATGAAACTGTAATACACGTAGAATATGTAGGAATTATAAGACCTTGAACAGAGAGCTACAGCTAAAAATTATTTTCAGTGAATTCAAACTATCCCACATCTCTTTCTTACAAAATTGAACATGTTTCATAAACTTTTTAGGAAATGAACATTTACTTACTCTCATTCCCACTGAACACACAGCTCCTTCCTAAATATTATGTCTCCTCATTTTCAAAAGAATATTCAAAGAAACACAAAATTTTGGATAATAAGATCATAACTGAATGACTCCTGCAGGTGAGGTGTCATTTCACCAGCTTTCTAATAACCAATGCTCTAAAACTTTATTGATATTTTTGCAGATTTTTATAGACAAGCTTTCTTTGTCACGTGCCTGAGAACAGTGCTTCATGACTGTGGATCATTCACTAGGCTGGGGATTTAAGTATATTTATATATAAAAATATATTAAAAAAACCCAAAACATTTGAAAGCACTTAAATCTATGCAGAGCACTTTCATAGCAAGAGATAAAGTATCAAACCTTCCACACCATTTAAAACCATGCTATTTTGCTTTTAATAGAAACCTTCTGTGACCTACTAGATTGACAGAAGGAATGCAGAATTTTATTTTCTTTATTGAGTACTCTGTGCAAGCTACTCCCTCCTCTTTGCTTAGATAGACAGATAGAAATATGTATCTAGCAACTTCAAATATGCAAAAAAATACTTTCAACAGCAAAATGAATACACATCTGAAAGCGTTTTTAGACAGGTTGACCTAAAACTGTTATGAAACAGAAGAGCTACTAGTATTTAAAGAAATGTTTTCAACAGCGTGATTCAAGATTGGCATTAAATGGTGTGAAGGTGGGGTAAATCTGATACAACAACATTAACACCCTCTTTTTCAATTGTGACCAATTGCTAGGAAGATTATTCTTGTTGTAAGCCATGGTTAACACATAACATTTATTTTCTAAGAACAAACTGAGAAAACATTTGACATAACTTTTGTAAGAAATGAACTTCAACAGTCTCTGCTTACAGAGGACTATTTTTGAGAGAGAGAGATTGTTAGGTTATGTGATAAAAGCTCATCTGTACACCCACAAAGGAGCACAGAGAGACAATGGTCGGGGGACAGTCCAAAGAATACCCTGCCCAGCTACTCCCAGGCCCATCAGCCCATTAAAGGCTCCTCTCCTCAAGCCTAGAGGAGCACAGGGGCACAATGGCAGGCAGGAACCCAAAGCACAGACTGCCAATGAATGGATGCCCTGACTGGTACCTCCCAGGGCTGTCCCAAGAGAGCCTCAGCCCCAGTGTCCAGGTGCAAAACCCATCAAGATGAATCATTGGGAGCAGCTCTCCAGATAACCTTTCAGACTAAGAGGGTTACTTCTGAGGGATGTGGGATATGTTATGGGATGGCAAAGGAAGAGCATTTGGGGATTGCACAGAACTTATTATTGGATGTTATGGGGAGGAAGCAAAGGTGGGAAAAGGGATGGGGGGTTAGATGATTTGGGGAGGGAAAAAGTGTGAAAAAATAGAGTGGTAAGGGACAAAAAGGGCCAGATGCACGTATACAGTTTGCTGGTGAGTACAGTTGTCTGACTATGCCCTGGGCCAAAACATCTCAATCTGTCCTGTCTTCTTATATTCCTTTCTAACCGTCGGCTGGGTGAGGGACTCTCTATTCTGTGTGCACATATGTGAATACATAAATACACACAGACAAAACACACAAACAATATGTTGCAATATACATAGAAGCATACACAGAAATGCTCCATAGAATTTCATGGATGTATTTGAATTCCTGTTTTATACAACAAGCTGCATGTGGAAAGTTTGAAAGAATAACTATCAAAACAACACAAAAGTAGTTGTAAGCATGAAGTGTATAAGGAATTATGTGTATTTTAAAATGGTAAATACAGAAATCTACACTGATTCAAAGTTATATTTCAAAGAAGTCTACTCCACATTTCTTCAAAGACATAAATAACCATGCACTAAAACTTAATAATTTAACTTCATGTGTTTTAAAAATAAGCCTTACCTTTCTTTTCACAAATTTGTCCCAATAGTTATTTGGAAAAGACCTGAAAAGCACAGATAAACAAGATAACATTTTAGACAATCATGAGAAGATGCAATAGTTACAAAGACATCATAAAAATTACATACTGATTTTGTTTCTAAGAGGCCCTTTGTTGTTGCTCTCACCAGCTAGTCACTTGTGAAGTCACTGGAATGAAAGTTGCCAAATGACATTCAGCCTACCATGCTAATGTGGCTGGGAAAGAGCGGCACAGCCAATGCCTGCAGACAGGCTTCTAAAGCAGTTGGATCACACAGTCCCACCAGGCAGAGAGTCGGGACTTTAAATATGTTCCTAAAGGAGAGCCTTCAAGAGACATTAAAAGCATTCAATGCACAGTTCACTCTCAAACTGACAGCAATACACAATCATCACTGTGCTTGCCAAAAGAAATGCATTTTAATTTTTTTTTCCCCTTATGGAACAGAAATAATTTTAAAACAAAACCTGGGAATGAAGAAGATTAAAAGAAGATTAAAAAGTAATAGTAAACATTAGCATTACAGGTGCCTGAAATATCTTGTATTGCCAGAAATACATCCCTCACAATTGCTTTTTTTTCAGACAAGCTGGATAATCAGCTATATAATTTTGGAGATTGAAGAACAATTCCTTGCAAAGCTATAAAAAGACAGAGTAGATAAAAAACTCACTGTGTGTTGATTACAAGTCTATCCCACTGTCCCTTAATATCATCTTCTGATGGCTGCTCAGTGATATACAGCCCATCAAATTCCAATTTCCTTGCTACTTCCTTTTCTCTCTTAAAAATAACAAGTGGAACCTGCAGTTGAAAAAAATATCAGGAATTATTTAAAATGCACTGACATGTCTGCAAATTTTTAAGAAAAGCTGGTTGTTATGAAAGATTAAGTATGTGTCCTGGTTTGAGAGAACATCTGTTGTTTGTTCAGTGGCCAGCCCAGCCTAAACTACGGCAGTATGAAAACTGAACAAAGCAAAAATAGTACTTAAAAAAACTGAAAGACTTGACAATTGCCCAGAACACTGCAAAGGTATACATGCAGAATGACCAGGTCATTCAGAATCGTATAACTACAGCGTACCACACATAAAAAGATGGCCAAAAACCCTGAAAATGGATCCTTCAAATAAAAACAGCTCTTCAGTGCTATGCAGCCATTAGAGATGGTCAGGTGAAAGACAGGCAAAATAAAAGTAATTTTTAAATGCTTAGAAATTCTAATTCCAAAATATTAATTTGGGATCACACTTTTGGATTGCATTTTGATACCCAGAGGTGTTAGAGATTGCCTTTCATTTGTTAAAGAATTCTTGAGGATTCGCAGTGGAAAGCAAAGTGGTTTCACAGCAGAGAGCAAAGACTGGAAGCAGTAAAAAGAAAAATCCTGAAATCATATTCACATTACATATACTTGATTTGTGCTCTGTAGTTCTCTGCCAGCAGCTGAGACATCTGAGTAGTAAGGATCAAGTTTTACCTACAATTCTCTTTCATCAGCTGGATGACATTCAAAAGTACATTCTGAGAAGGCAGATGTAACTAGGGGTCCCAGTGGAGTGTTTTTTTCTTAGAAATCTGTTACCAACAGAAAATAAACCCTACTATTCCCTGGAATTCACAGGTCCCCAGAATTCACCCACCCTGCACTACCCACCTTGACTGTATTACTAGTCAAGACTGGACATGAGTATACTGAAATAGTAATAATAAAGCAACATGGTGATTGTATTAGATAAAATAACAATAGTTCCAATCTTATTTTCAGACTGCTAATTGAGAAAAAATTAGTGGATTTCACGCACAGCAATCTCTAGAAGCAAATATACCATACACAGCCCTTTAGTTATGAAGACTTTTAATTCTGAAAGCAGTATATCTGCAAGGACAGAGACTGAAAACATACTTCGTCTTTTCTTCAGGGTTTCAGAATTGGAAAGAAAGCAATTCATTATGGTAAATAATGTCAATAATGTCTTTCCCTTCTAGTCAGAGAAGAAATGTAGTTTGAAAAAACGATATGGGAAAGTAGCATAAAAAGTCATAGTGGAAAAAAAAAGGCTATGAGGTGGGAGAAGAGGATATCTCAAAAGCCAGAAATCTAAACTTTCATGTTGCATGCCAACCAGCAAAACAGGAAAATGTGTTTTAGTATTTATTGACCTGCAGACACACTTAAGGTGGAGACGAAAAATCTACCACTTAATGCAGTAGTATGATGACCATTTGCCTCAACTACAAATGCAGATCACGTGTTCTTGGCATACAAAAAGTATTATCCATTAAAAGAGGAAAAGAAGAGTATCAAGGACCACATAAAACCTTAATAAAGAAATTATAATAGTAAGGACAAATGAGAAGCCATACTGGGTCATAGGAAACATCTGTTTAGTTTAGTACTGTCTTGCACTTTGACCTATAGTTTTTGCCTTAGGAAGAGTGTAAAAATGGGGGAAGTACATCCCAGATACACTCCTCAGCTCCAGAGATTTATGGCATTTGGTCTTCCTAAATCAGAAGCAGCATTTTGCCAATACAGGTGGCATCTTTATTTCTTACATCCTTAACAGAGATCTTTTGCAAGATATTCCTTTAAAAGATGCTTAAGTTCCTGCCAAAATACTACCACCAGAGCGCGTATTAAAAGTAGGCATTGTCTGTAGCCACAACATGCAGTAGCGGTAGTCCAAAGTGCTGCATGCTTTTCAAATGACCCAGTTGACAGATTAGTAATGCAGACACTGTCATCTAGCTTCCCCAGCCATGTCCATTCACAGCTTGTCTTTGACAGTCAAAAGCAGCTTCTGATACAGGTCACTGCTGTATTGTCTGGCTGACATGGTAATGGTGCAAATGCTGATCTTATGATGCAGCAAATCAGGCTCTGGCCTGTAACTTCCTGAATTCACACATCACCTAACGCACAACTTCTGTGTAGGTTACACTAACAGAATAGTGTTTCTTTGTGTGGTCCCTCAACCTGCTTAAGCAAAACTGCTATGGCTTTGTTCCAATTTATACCACTCAATGGATACAAAAGTTGGGATCTAGAAGAGAAAGCAATGTTCGGTTTTTCTTACTTTCAAACAGTAGTACCCTATGATGCAGAAGAATGAGATGACTGTGTGTAGGATGGCCAAAATCCGCAGTGTGGGCTCCATGTAGCCACTGCTTTCTTCCAGGACATAATGCACTGCAATGACCCTCTGGTTGTCACTTTCCAGGCTGTTCAACTTGGTACTTTCACCAGCAGATACCACAGGAATTTCCTTTTCTTCTGTCACAGCAGAGGTGGAGACCTGTTTAAATCACTTGATCTTAATATTGCAGCTATATTCCTTTGACAGGTGCTTTACACTACTACAAGCTAAGTAATGTAACTGAAAACAATGATACTGAGGACAATACAGTTGCGAAAAAATATTTTTTTTGCATAAAAATGTCCTTAGAGAGCTTTTGATCTTCTTACACCAACCTCTGACAGTGTGCATTTTCTCTTTTTTTCACTCTGTCTGTGGCAGCAAATTTGGGCCATGATGAATTTTATTACCTCAAATTCAAGAAAGAGCATAGCCCTCTCAGAATAAACCCAGCCAACTCCTGACATTCCCACATGTAGTCTTTATCAGCAGGACTCTTCAAGTCTGAAGACTCTAGAGTTGTATTAACGATACTAAAAGTCTTGACAAAGATCAGTGATAGTCTAGGCAGCTCAAGATGATGTGACTTCTCCTTGCTGTACACTACCTCTCAGGGGAGTATAATGGCACAGGAAAACATCTCAGCTGACATGTATTAGTTTAAGTTGCCAGTTCAGGTTGGGCTTGTCTGAGTCACTGTACTGTGAAATGGAGCATCTGAGGCACAGGTCTGCCTTTCAGTCTGCTGCCTCTGTCGCAGCACAGAACTTTGTAAATAGCTATTTGTCTACTGCAAGTCTATTATGACTTCACACAAACACTTCTGCTCTCACCATGTTAGATCTTGGAAGTGGCAGTATGAAGCAGGTATTTAATCTGTTAGGCTAGGCAGTTTTACCATAGTACATTGTCTACAAAACCTGAATGTTTTTCAGTATACAACTTGAAAAGTAATATTTTGGCAAGTTTACCTTATAGAAAAGCAGGATGAAGTTGATGGCAAAAGCAACAAACAATGCCAACATCCTCATGTTGTAAAAGTTTCGCGCAAAATAATTCTGAAAATAGAAACAGAACATAAATACCCCTTGCCTAATAATGATACCACAATCATTATTAGGTTGTTGCATGAGTTGGTTTTTTTTTGTTTGTTTGTTTCCCCTATGGAGCTTTTTAATAGAATTATAAATAGGAAAAAAAAATTCAAACATTTTGAGTGATGTACAAATTCTCTCCAACTCCATATGTGCAATAATGGATAAAGGACCTTTTGTTTCACTCCA
Organism: Himantopus leucocephalus; assembly: GCA_003993805.1. Lineage (NCBI taxonomy): Eukaryota > Metazoa > Chordata > Aves > Charadriiformes > Recurvirostridae > Himantopus > Himantopus leucocephalus. The sequence goes on along the minus strand of RSEF01000003.1, from coordinate 41,484,512 downwards.
TGCAGAAAGGAATGAAGGATTTCTAATTGCCTCTTACATCTTTTCATTATCCTCTCAATACACTTAAAGACAACACAGAGATAGCACAATGTAAGAGCAATGTAACAGTAATATAGAAAACTGTCTTCCCTGTACCTCAATATTCTTGCATGTAGCAAAGCTTCTCTCCCATTATGATGCTATCAAAAGGATTGCAGGAATCCTGACAATTCACAAACCTTTCTAGCACACATTTTGAATGCTTTAATTCTCACATGGGAATTCCTCCATTTTTCAGCCCTAACCTCAAATGACTATTAATGAATTATTAAATAAGACTATTAGAAGAAAAATCAAATGAAATTTGCATGATTGCTAGATGATTAGCCTAAAAAAAGAATCTGAGTTCAAAAGCAAAACTTAAACACCTAATTCCTTATTAATATTGCAAGTGCAGTTTTGTAGCTTTGCTATGTTACTCACGTTAGAAGTAGGCTATCCCTACGTAATTGTATCTACCATATATATAGCAAAAGTGTATTTCTTTGTGCTTTACATTTCACACTAGCCTCACAGAGTATGTGTGGAATCTCCTAGCTAATAAAAGCATGGATTTAAAATAGTTCTACAGCAAACTCAGGGATACCATATTTTACTGAGACACTCTCAGATACAGCTATACTATTTTTAGTCTTATTTTCCAGTTTTGAGATGCAAAACAATAACTTGCTATTTCACAAAAAGTTCTGTAACATCTTTTCTTATGTGTTTTAGGCTAAGCATTGTATCTTAATAAATGCTTTTTATAGGAGAGCTTGTCATTTCCCAAAGTTGTGTCTCAGGGAAAGAGAAATTCTACAGGCTCACAAGCTGCTATGAAAATCTGGGACATTTTATTAACAGAAAAATGCATGGCTGTTTTCCAGTAATGGAGAGGCATCTCTGCAGGTCTGCATTTTGGAAAATAATTGTCTTCCTACAAATTAATATCTTGTCTACTAAGTTATTTGTGTGTTTCTGGTCTCTAACATTCCAGTTAAACCTTTGCTTTTATGTCCTTTTTATGGATGATGGTGGATAGAAAGATGAGGTTCATCAGATGCAAATTTGTCTTTACATTGGTAGAATAACATGGTGGTACACATCCCTGCCAACAGATAAACACATAACCTAGAGAACATCTTACAAGAAGCTTCTGTTGGTATGCAATGATTTTCTTCCAGAAAGCTGATTCCTGAACTTCTGGTTCCCCATATCTGTGAGTATGAAGTTGTCTTAATTTCTGCTTCCCTTTGTCTTCCTTGGCTTTCTCTTCTTTTTCTCCATCTTCTCCTCTTAGGACACAAATGAAGCCAAAAGAATGAATCAAGTTAATAAAATTGCTGAACAAAAAATTAAAATCACACCCTGAAGTAGGCCATTGCATCTTTTCATGAGGCTCAAGTAGCCATGACTCACTCAATTTGCACACATGAATAACAAGGAGACATATCCCTCTTCAGCCCAAAGCGCTGGCAAGGGTGACAGTGTGGCTAAGTCTACAGACAATTAAACTTACTGGTTTGGCACCCTGAAGTGAGGATGCTAACTGGTAGAGGCAGGTAATCAAGAGCCTGCCAACCTTATTACCTGAGGGTCTGCTTCATAATTATGCAGCTAATACTTGCACTGACAAATGTCTAAGCTGACAGCTGTATGTCTGTATGAGTGCCTATATGTCTAAGTGCTCCCCTCCAATATCATGCACTTGAACTGTCTGGTTCCCACACAGGTTGCAGAAAACTTTGTTTCTTCTTGCACTTACAAGCCAAACCTAAAATTTTAAATTCTGCATTTCTGCCCACCTGAAGAATTCATAAGTACCCACTCCGGAGGAGACAGGAATAAGAAAGCTTGACAGCATTTTATGTGTGATTATCACTATACTGTTCGATTACAGAAAGTCATAGTTAGTGGGCTGCCTTCTCCAAACACATGATCTAAGGAACTGTGAATTATCTTGGAAGGTAATTTGACCTGACAGCATGATAGATGAAAGGATCACAGAATTCCATTTGAAGCCAAACCACAGTGAGAGGCAACTTATAAGTTACATTATTAATTTATCTATACCTATCTACAAACAGAATAACTGATGTCCTAAGCTGCTTCTCTTACTAGAATACACTCGACAAACTTTCACTTGAAGTTCACTTGAAAGTTTGTCTTATGTTAGGAGTGGCTTCAGGGCAGCTAACAGTGCCAGGCACTGCACTCCTCACAGAGAATTCACGTATCACTGCAACTCACAGTCAAGCAAAGCAATCAACAGTGAAGTGACCTTCAAAAGTCAGCAAGACTCTCCTTCACAAAGTTACACTGGCTTAGTTAGAAATTTGCTGTACTGATGAGGAAGTAGAGTTTTTGTTACTGGCAAGTGTTTGTCATCCCAGGAGAGCAAAAAGGATAGAGTTTGAGATTAAGTGACCCACTCAGAATTTTGACAGTGACAGGAACTGTGCATCTATCAGAACTGCACATGTATCAGGAACCATAAATTACAGGGATGGAGTGCCATACCTTTTACTGGTTAAAACCAAGCTCAATGTTTTGCTTTCCACTATTTTTATTCTGAGCTAATCGCATTCACATTAGATTTTAACATATCCTAGAAAGATTTAAACGATCATTTATCAAATGCTAACACTTGTTCTTCATAAAGATGTGACAGTACTCAGTAATTCATTAAAATTACGTTGGAATATTTAGGTTTTGCAAAGTCCAAATAACTCAAAACAGGTCATAGCAAATGGGAGGGGCAGAACAGATTCAGTCTCTACCACTGATGGATAACAAGTCTCTGGAACCCAGAGGCTCTTACAATTTGGCCAAGAGATTTTCTTCTAGCTTCAGACCTGCCAAGAAAAACTTAATCAATCAAACATGGTCTAAAAGAAACTAGATCTACATTACACAGGAATGTTGCTGGAAGAGGGAAATTCATAAAGTCTCTGAGTGATGTTATTTACATGGCATTTCCTTGCAAATGTGCATGGATGTGGAGGATGGTCAAAAAAAATCCTGTGGAACATGAATGGATGGACACAATATGAAAGACAAAGAAGTAAACAAGAACAAATCAAGCTGGTTTTTCAGTGAAACCACATTTTGTATGATCACAGGTTAAAGTAATACATACTCTGCTTTTTCAGGTTCAGATTTTGTTTCCTCCTTCTCTTCCTTTTCATCTTCTTTCACCTGCTCCTACAGAAAGTCAGATTAGAAAAAGTGTCTAAACATTATTATACAGTACAGAGTTAGTTAAAAGCACACACAGAGTGCAGAATGTTAGGCTTTTTTTTTTTAAAAAACAATTGAAACCCTGAGAGAAGATGATCCTTCAATTTACATTAACGAAGAGATGTTTTAATACTGAATTAAAAGCAAACCAACACAGCATGTACTTAGAGAAGGCTGTGGGAATTCAAGTTTATGACATCAGAGAGTGTAAACACCAGTAATTATATGCGATTCCTTAAAAAAAAAAGGTCACAAAACCCAGAAAAACATAGATGCAAGTTTTGTTTCAAGACTATATTTAACATATGAAAGAAAGAAACATACAGCAGAAATGAAAAGAACAGTTACCTGGACTTTTTCCTGCACCTCAGGCATTGGAGGTAAGGAGGGAGTGCTCAGTAAATCACTCAAACCAGCATTTGGATTGTGAGGGATCAATTTATACTGTCCACCTTCTCGTTTCAAATCCAAACCAAATATATCTGAGAGTAGATCACTCTCATCTGATAAAGTTGTCAGATCTGTCAAGTCTTCTGTAGGCAATGCAGCTTCTGTGGGCTTCCGCTCCCCCTCTTCTCCTTCCCCACGCACCTCATCCTGAGTGGGATCTGGCATATTAGCTAATAGTTCGGCCACCTTGATTTTCTTTGCTCCTTCTACTAGGCTTCCTCCAAGCAGCAAACTGCATATGATGCGAAAGAAGCCCCGGATGACACTACAAGCAAAATGTAGTAAGCCCATCAAAATGCTCCAATAGGAGGAAAACAAAGCCATGACCATGTCCTTCATGGTCATTTTCTTCACTTTTTTCATCTGTTTCTTTAGGCTTTTCATGCTGAGCATTTTCATAAGAGTCATGAAATTATACTTGAGAGCTACTAATGCTGACTTCATGGTCACAAGAGAGAAGAAACCCATTCTAGGATCCTGTTCCTCAGGCTTATCTTTCTCATTCTCCTCTTTATTTGCTGACCTTTCATTTAGATCTGACTCAGAGATCTGGGCAGCCAGTTGCATTTCAAAGATGGTATCCTCACAGAAATTAACGAACAGCTCCATCTTTTCTTTCTCTCCGCCTTCATTTACAACATCAAATATAAATTGTCTCTTTGACTCTTTTACCTGAGGTTTCTCCCACTGAGTCCGACTTGACTCACTTATTTCAAAATAAACTCGTTCAATGCGCTTTGCACTGCCCATAATTTCTATGCGTCCAAGGAAAGGCTGAAAGTAATTCAGCACACTCTCTGACAGTTCAAGAAAAGTTTGCAAGCGGGTATCATGGGGCATGTGTTCTGATAGGTTGGTCAGGAGAACGGCAACATTGAAACCAATGTCTTTGGCAGGTTCATGGAATCGTTTCACAAACTCCTCGTAGTCCAGAGTCTCATTTTCATCTGTTTCAGCACATGATAGCAGAAACTCAGTTTCAGACTGGGTGTAATGCTTATGGCTTTCCATAGCCTTGTGAAAATCCCTCTTTGAAATTATCCCTTTACCATCAGGGTCATATTCTTTGAATGCATCAGAGGAAGTCAAATCCTTCAATTTTAAGAACATATCAAAAAACTTCAGAATCATCTCCACATTGTTGGACGATTCCACAAGCATATCGACCATCTGCTTGCCAATAGTTCCATTCACAACATTACCTAGATGTGATGACATGAAGTTAGAGATACTGATGACAGCAAATGTTTTGGCAAAGAAAAGTGTATAATAATGACTCGTGAAATAATCAAACAGTAAGAATGATAAACTATTGGCTACCACACTCACATGAGAAAGCTAGCTGTAAAATCAGAAATCTTTTACTGATAACAATATGCTAAGACTTGGAAAAAACATAAGTGACTAAGTATTACCCATTAAAGAAATGAAGAACTAACAAGCCCTACAGAGAGACACCTGTTACATTTAATACAGTACTAAACTTGTGGCAGCATACTATGAATTTTACGATAGTGCAAGATAGAAAGAACTAGTGTCACATTAGTTAGGATGAATAGCTCAGTAGGTTGCTCTTAAAGTACAGCCTACATTACTGAGAATTTACTTTGCTTCTCAGTGACCTTCTACGAGCAAAGCAGTAGCAATGCACGCTACACTGCAACCTATGCTGCATTTACTGCCCTCCCAGTTCTCTCAAGAAAATAAACGTGATAGGATACATGTAAGAAGCAAAAAGAAAAAACAGATCTTTGGATCAGCTATGTGTATGTCTGGTTAGTCTAGTATTGGAAGCACTAATACAATACCATAAAGGAGCTAAAGAAATAGGAGTATTTCTCAATAACGATCACATTCTCTGGGCAATCACAATTTCAGGTACCAGCTATAAAGGACCTTGAACCTAGAAACTAGATGAATCAAATCCTGTTCTTTATGGCTAAGATCACCATCAATATAAATGCAATATAGTAAAGGTGTTAATAAAATGACTGATAAATGGTTCAGTTCCTAGAACTCAACATTCCAACTTCAGTAGTAGAAAAACTTCTCACCTAAGCCAAAAGAGAAGCCAAGTTCATGGAAACAAAGTAAAACTTCTGCCAGAGCTGGACTTTATGCAATTCTGACATTCAGAATTAATATAAACTGTATCAACTACACTATATAAATCTCCCATTCGCTTTAAGACCTAACAACTCTTCTCACAATTAAGATATGAAAATTAAAAACCCAAAGGAAAACGGAGCATTATTTCTCACAAGACAACAATCGCAAAGGTAAAAACTTTGCTAGAACAACTATGAAAGAGGATTTCAAATTAAATTTTGACTACCTTCCAGCATAGACAGCAACATGACAACCATATCCTTCTGAAGATCCATTAATTCCTTCAGTAATTCAATTTGACTGGAATCCTAAATAATGAACACAATATATGTAATAAGATATCTATTGACTTCTTTGACATTTATAAATGTGCACGCATATTTCACCCTGTAAAAATAAAACTTAGACATTAAGAAGATAGTAGTGTCAAAGCTGGTAAAACAGTGAAAATATATTTAATTGCTTGATTCCTTACAGTACATTTACAGGATCAATCATTTACATGATCATCTGTTTAGAAGTCAATAATTTAATAAAGACAAAGTGAAAACAGAAGGTGATGAAAAAATTTAAAGCAATAACTGTGTATGTCAAGCTCACAGGTTACGCCTCTGTAATGTTTCATGTCAGCTAAAATATTATTGCTGTTGGTGTAATCAAGTTTACAGCTATGAAGACTTGTAAAAACAACAATGGCAGCAGCACATAGAGCTCAAGGTGTAACATGATTCATAGTGAGTGATTCCATTATAGGCCACTGAACTTCTTTTGGGAAAAAGAAAAGTTGAAATAAATTTCAAAATATATATTAATAAAGTTCCATTAGTATATCCTTAAATAGACATGATATTGATTCTTTTAGCAATCTTATCTCATTCGGCTTACCAAGTTTACTCTTTCACTTGACAATAAGTTCAACCTGGAGCCTATCTGTATAGATTTATTCAACTCCTGATTTCTTCCTCAGTGATATATTGTTGCATCATGCCATTGATAAGGCATACTTGAGCATCGCTGGACTTCAGTGATTAGTACAACAAACTCAAGGTACTTTATTTGGATTTTGGATCGAAAACGGATTTGGATTTTGGATTGAAAATGGCACAAGTTGGAAATAATAAAGATATCTAATTGATTTGTCTTGTAAATTTTCATTCTAAATCTTTTTACTTCAAAAGTTGGTTACAACCTGGAAGATATTTGTTCAATTAGATTGAAAATTTTACTTTGATCTTCTGCCTTAGAGAGATTTCTAAAGAAGTATTACCAGTATCACCTTGTTGCTTCCTAGTACAAGACTAGAGAAGGAAAACACAAAAAAAAAACCCCAAGCCCAAACCAAACAGTGATTTAGTTTTGTTCCTATTTAAATCTTGTTTCAAATATTCTTCAAAAGTACTCTGGAAACTCTGATTTAAAACAAAACCCAAATACTTAGCCTAGGCAGGCCCCCCTTACAGACAAAACCCGTATGGCTACTCCTTATAAGTCCATTTAGCCACATTCTACACGTTTGAAAACTAGTTTTTCAATAGAATCTGAAAAGCTTATTAATATATTCTTGCAATAAATATAAATGAACAAAAGAGCCCATGCCTATTCCAGTCTTTCCTAAGGCTCTGCTGGCCCCCTAAAGGAGCTCCCAAAAGCCAAGAGCTTGAGCTCCAAACAAGAGAAAGACACCATCACTATTTACCATACATTTGGAGTAGACTCTGTTTCTGTCAACCCACAGAACACCATGAGTAACTCCATACACTACACTGGATCTTACTGAGCAAAGCTGCTCAGCTTTCTCTGAAGTGGCAGGATGAGTGTCATTATTTTCTAGATGAAATAATTAAAAGATGCTATAAAGCCACTCTGGGCACAGCTGAGACTATAAACTCATCATTACTGTAAAAACAAATCTTGCCAACAGCCACATCATACTTCTCAATCAACACATAGCCACCATGTGTTTTACTCCCTGTCACAGTAACTACTTAGATGTTGCTTTCCATGTTGCTTTAGACGTACAGGAAGAAAGCACAATAGCCACTACTGTGGCCTACCCAAACATTGACTGTTTTTTCGATTCTTAAAATAACAAAAACACAAATAAAATAACAAAATAACAAAAACAGGACAGTATCTACAGGCACTTACAAATACATTTCAGTAGAAAATCAATGCATCACTCTTGAAGAACAGGTTTCACTGTGATGCATTTGCTGGAAGAAGACCTCTATTTAGCTGTAAAGAGTGAGAAGCGTAGCACAAAGCCTATAAATCTGAGCAATCAGCCTACTTTCAACCAAACGTCCCAAGGGCAGGGAGGAAAATCATTTGACCAAGACTACTTCAATTTATGCAAAGAATACTTACTTGGATACATTTGGAGCCAAATAACGGAATCTAAAAACCTCAGAGCCTTCAGAGCTCTATTGCTTAACAACAACCAAAACCTTTACAAGCTTATGAAACTTTTCTCTGAGAATGTCAAATTATCTAAAAAATTTAGAATCGCTACATTCAATTAAGATGTGTAATTCTTCTTAAAAGGTAAGAAGTTGAAAAATGCACTGCTTAAGGACAGGATCCTTCTCACCTACTTTTAAGCCCCTAAAGAGCTGTCTTTGCCAGTCCCCTACACTATTTCTATAGTTCATGAAATGAGTACTCACATCCAAAAGCAATTTACCCATTCTAAAATCTGATTATCCTCTTTCTCTAATAAAACTCTCTAATAAATAAAACTTCTCTAATAAAAAGTAAAGTCTTGGATGCGGATATGCATTGAACTAGAGTTCAATAATGATGAACTAGGGTACAACGCAAGACAAATCAATGAAAACAGGTCCTGCATAAAAGGCTGGTGCAAAAGTGCAAAAAATACTGTGACAGAACTTTGTTATGAAAGACAGGAACTAGCTAGTTCTTTCTAAATATCGGCGATACGCTTCATTGGCAGCTTGATCTAATCAGCTTTGTGCCTGTGGCCAGTAATCCCATTATAGGCCTGCTATTCACACCCACTACAATTTTGTAATTTACTCCTTGAACTCTATTGTATTCAATCACCTCTGTCTCTTATTTTTCCTCATATTTCCCCTATTAACTGTTGTTATTAATGACTCGAACTTATTAACAAGTCTGTTTATCTTTTACAAAAAAGTTAGTAACTTAAAAAGGAAAAAGTAAAACAAAAAGATACCTGAGACAGCTTCATCTGCATGTGGGCAAACACATGAAGAAAACCAACTACAGCATCCCATAGCCTGCTGTGTGCCAGACTTTGCTGATTCCCAGTGCATGGCCCCTATCGTTCAGGCAACCAAAAAAAGAAAAGCACAGTTTATTTGCAAGAAACTCAACAAAAACAGGAAGGAAGACATACAGGCAGTGCACAGCTCGGGGCTGTCCTTTAGAAACTGCTGTGAAAAATTAAATATATAGAGAATTTTCTGTTTAATGACACCACTGACTATAAGCAATGCCTACTCCTAATACTCATTCTCCCTCTGTTTTGGCCAAGTTCCAATTTACTAATTCAGAACCACAAAAAGTTTATCTGCTTGCAACTTTAAACTGCAAATACAGGTACAAATCTTCAAGGTGGTTCTTCCCTACATAGTTCTGTAAATCAGGAAGAACTTTATAGAAGGTTAATGCAAAATTGGCATAAGGGATTAGAGAATTAGACTCCTGATGGTTTTTTTTTCCCCAGCATGTTCTAGCTGTTGTAGAACAGTGTGCTAAAGAATATTCTTCCAAAAATTCCAACTTCTGAAAAGCAGGAATACAGAATCTTTTGAAGCCTGAAAGGATAACAAATAAAAACTCTACCAGCTAACAATGCTACTTGTAATTTGTGAAATATGTATACATTAAATACATGTACATACATGTTTATAAGCTGCATCTACTCACACTTATTCAGTCCTATTCTACCCCGTTTCATCCTCATGAACTATAAAATACTATTTTCGTAATAATGATTTTCATTTGAATGAAAACAATATAATAGACACCTAATAGTCTTATGATATTCTCTCTGATTTGTTTATTATATGTGGAAATAAACTGTAATATTGTTGACCGATTTATATGAGGAATTAATTAAGAACTAAATTACACTGAATTCCTAACATATCACAGAAGAACCGCTGNTGATTTGTTTATTATATGTGGAAATAAACTGTAATATTGTTGACTGATTTATATGAGGAATTAATTAAGAACAAAATTACACTGAATTCCTAACATATCACAGAAGAACCGCTTTTTGTTACTTTGAGAGAATTGATCCCAATCTCATTTATTGCGGAGTCCACCTCAAGTACATCTCTACAGGTCTCAAATGTAACGTGTGACTTCAGTATTTCAAATGCAGCATCGATGCCTTAAAACAGCCTTATTCCTGACAGAAAATACAATCTAATGTTCTGTTGACTAATTAGCGACTATGTTTTGCATCGACCTTAGTTTCTCAATTGATTAAAAGTGAAGACTTTAAAGTGTGTAACACTGCTGCAGTCTAGGCCAAATTAAAACAAAACAAAAAACCTCTACTCTCTTGCATACAACCAAAGGACGATTATTTTTTAATAACTGTAAATTTGACCAAATTGCTAAGATTCCAAAAGAGTAGTGACACCTATATATACATATTTCAAAAATTCACTTCCTACTTCAATAAATGCTCTAAAATTAAGTTGAAGCATAAATGCATCTATATTATATTTCCATCTATGTTATACATATACA
>RSEF01000003.1:41456131-41473846 GCA_003993805.1 Himantopus leucocephalus | reverse complement strand
CCTCAGAAATTGATGCACTGTTCTTATGCTTCACTCCATGCCATCCTATGACTATCCACAAAGCAGCCCAGTGTTCAGACTAAATCAGAACATGGATGAAAAAGCAGCTGGCTGAAGCTTAACTTGAACGATACAAAGCACTTTTCGGTCACAGGATAGTCCAGTCAACAACTAGCTAGTGGTATTCACTGATACACTTAGCATGTATCTACCTTCTGCCTGCTCTCATTGATTAATAGACTCCACTGCATTCTTGCTTATAATGGCTGACATCAGTCTTTCACACTTTTGTCACCTTTGACTCTCACTGTATAAAATAACAACCCTTAACGAACTGTAACCAGTAGAGAATTACAGGCTCTCTCATCAACAGGAGCTACAGTGACCAGAATAAATGTCATGACAAATTGTGCTGCTGTAATAAAACTGAACATTTTGTGATAGGAATGAAGTTTGCTTTTGCTGTAAATAGAACTTTTGTGGCAGCAAACCCTGTATTGCTGGAGGAAATTCCAGAGAAATTAAGAAATTCAGAGTCTCCACATACAAACTTCTGCCTTATGCTCAAAATAAATGAAATATTTTTTTTAAATGGTAAATATTGTATAGATGCAAGTCATTATTGTCATCTACTCAATTAGTATATAAGTTAACCTACCTGAACTCTTAATAAGTAATCCACAGTGGAAATTATAATATTAACAGTTGTGTTGTTACCAGTCTGAGTTCTCAGGTAATTCTGAAAATCTAAAAATTCAAATTAAAGTTTAATTTAAAGTGTTAGAGACTTACAAAAGTACTCCTGCAAATTAATTCTGATTTAACAGGATCTAGGAAAGTATTGCTTAAAGGAATGGAATTTTTAACTTTTTTTTTTTTGGCAACAAACTGTTTTAAGAGTTTCAGCATTTTATTGCAGAGATCACATACCAGTGAACTTCCTACACCAGAAGCTTGATTATCTGTTTCATCTGTTGAAATTTAATTGGTCTTATTTCCACCTCATTTATGACTAATTTTACATCTCTAGAACTCCATCAATATCAACAGGATTACACCTAGTATGTATATTGTTAAGCCAAAGCAAAATTAAATCGCATAATTGCACAATTCCTGATTACAGAGTCATAAATATGTCAAATGGCTAACAAAAATTATCTTTTTTTTTCTTTTTCTTCTTTTTCTTCCCAAATAATGATAGAGAGAACACAGGGAAGTGTACTTAATAACAAAAATACGCTTAACATCATGTATTTGTTTAATCTGTTTTTGTATTTTTAAAATAGATGCTACTTCTTCAAGAAAGGTATTATGTATGTTGTTGTAATTTCTCATACAATTCTAACTGACATTATTGCCAAGTAGTGCACACTAGAAAGCATACAAATGCCAAAGAACAGTAAATATAACTTCCTGTTATATGTTTCCTCTGAATCTTCACTGACAAGAACTTATAAGCCATGTACATTTGCCTATATAAATTTATACCTTTCCTAGTAGGTCAAGATCCAAAATTCATTATTTTGGAAACGATTATCTTTTCTACAAAGTTAAAGCTGATTAAAAAAATCCTAGCAATTTAATTCCACATAAATATTATCCTTTCACATACAGTCTAGCAGCTATTCCACCTTTCATGATATTTTATGAAGGCTGCCAAACCTTCAGCAATGAAGAGCTTATATCTTTAGTTACCATCACTTTGGCTGAGCTGACTGGCAGCCTGCCCACAAACCTGAATTATGTCCTTCACAAAGCAATTGAAGGAAGCGGAAGAGGTCACAGGTGAACTCATCATCCTGCATCACCTTCTCTCCTGTAGAAAGGCCAGATGGAAGCAGATTATCACAGGCTGCCAAGGAACACCCCACAGCCCCTGAAGAAAAAAATCTCCATATTTAATTTTAAAATAGAGAAAAGGGAAGAGAAAATTTATAACCACCAATCTATCTGAAGCACATACGACTTGTGCTTGGCAGATAGTTATTTGGTTAAAAAAAATAAATTATGAAACTTAACTTTTGATTCATAAATATGGCAGCATGAGCTTGGCAACATTTTACAAATAACCCATGATTTACATTCTTGTTTGACTTTGCTGGGCATGAATCCTGCATTAGATACAAAGGTTAAGACTGGATTAATTTGGTTCCCATTTCTGACAAGACAAGGTACTTAAAAATACAGAAAGATATTTCATCAAACAGTAATGAAAATCATTCCTCAAGTAAACTATTAGATTTTAAAATACTCTAAAATAACCTATGGAATGTACAGCTGTGCACAGTCTCAAGAATCATTTAGGCCGAAATATCTGAGGATTTAGCACCTCTCTGCTGCTGACACAAAATGGATGTTGGGCATTTCTCTCCCTTGACAAAATGAAGCAATAAACTTATGATGAACTAGAACAAATGCCAACGTGCTTTACTGAATTAAGCCCTGCAGTTCATTTTTTGGTAAACAGCTAATGTCCACATATATAAAGCTATTTTCTTGATTCTTCATAGGAATCAGTAATACTAAAAAGCCCTCCATTAACACACCAGTATTTCAATTACATCAATACATACAGTTAACTTCGTACACTGACACCTGAAGAGGAGAAACAACCACTCCCCCGGGAAAACAATCATGACTGAGGAAAATGTAGACCAGCTCACAAAATGACACAGGAGGACTACAACATAGGTGTTCAAAACAGTACAGGTCATCTATTGAAAGTAAAGAAATTCCTGTGTAGGACTTGGGAAAGTATTTGGAATGCGTACGGCAACAAAAATAGAAGCCATATAAACTTCTAGTTTTTAGGAATATACATCATTTGAATACGTGGTCAAGTGCTATTTGCAGACAACAAAAGGAAAGGAGATAAAAATGTAAGCAAATTGCAAAAGAATTTGGAAGATTATTTTTATTTTTTTTTAACGGGGAGATATTTTAGGCTTTTATCTGAACTTCAAAATCCCATGTCTACAAAGACAATATTTTTAGTGGGTGGACAGAAGGAAACCAGAAGAGTAAGTGAATTAAAATTTAAAAGGAAAAAAAAAAAGCTTCTTTCAAAAAGATTATAGACAATAATAATTACATTAACAATTACTGACATACTGTGGTATTGGTGGATAACTAATTATAATGGCTACAGCTATAAATTATTATTATAATTACATTATTACAGCTGAATTGTAAACAGTATTTAGTACAATTTGAAATATATTTAAACATGAACATGATCAGAATTTTAACTTTACGTAAGTTCATGAATGATTATAAATTCAAGCTAATGGACTTATCAATCCACAGCCTGCAAATTTTGAAGTGAGAAGCTTCAGTAGGATTACAACGCAAAAGCATTTTGAAAACTAATATGAATGTTTTAAAGGTACAGAAATATTAAGAGCAGGTATCACCAAGCTATATGCAAACACATTTTCTTGTAATATAGGTAAAGATAAAATGCTCTTCCTCCTAATTCCAGACCTGTACTTATGGTAGTGGCAAACAACATGCAATTCAAAAATCTGCAATTCTTTCTCCAAGAATGAGCCAAATACTATAAATGACATTCCATGATGTTTTTCTCAATCCCAGACATGAATACCAGATATATAGCTTTTCAGTCACAGAAGACTGAAAACCCTTTCAGCTAATTAAACAATGAAAAATAAATGACTTTCTGTCAGTGCTGATTAATGTATAAATACAATATATGCCTGAGAATGCAAGCAGGCAAAATCAAGAGGTGCCTGTGCACTTAGAAGTATATTATTCAATATTATATGCAGGTTCAGCCCTGCAAGATACTTTTATATGATGCTGGCTAGAGGCCAGAGTATAGAATATCCTGCAGGATTAGTCACTTTTTTTTTAATTTAGCTGAACACCTGTCATGCATGAAGTCACACTTGGAGTCACATGCTTTGTAGATCTAGATGAATATTTATATTTTGAAAAAAAAAAAAACATTACGGAAAGCCAAATATTTGGTGGAGCCTGTAGCTTCACACATGCAATGCCTGTAGCTTGACTGCTGAGATGGCAATGTTTTTAAAAAAATAACTCACAAGGAAAATTGCTGATGTATTACAGTTGGAAAAATCAAGCCCGTAAAGGGCCCAACCAAGATATCACTGAATCAAAAGATTTGTATGAATATGAATACAGAATAAGTTATAGTTTAATATTTTTCCACCTCTATTTTTCATGCCCTCTTATTAAGTAAGATTTTTCAGAGCAAGAAGTAAAATAAGTCTTAAATTAAAATGATTACACAGATTAACTTACGAAGTAATCTTCTGGGTTTTAGTACACCCACCGGAATTTAGGAATTTTTATAAAATAAATTTCAATTGTAATATTGGAAGGGTTTGGAAGGGTCTTTTAATTAGCTCCACTATACAGAAATCACAAAAAGAATATAAGTTATTGCAAAATTCTGCAAAATCAGAAGGTGTTTAGGTACATCATTTCACATAAGCTGAAAGGTCCATTCCTTTTGGAAATATTTATACATATTTCAAAATGAAGCATAAACCCCCTGTTTCCAACAGCTTGGCCACACTAGGATTTAAAATAATCCTGGTTTTCAATTTCTATAGCCAATCAAAATGTGACTAAAACCAATGTTGGTATTGTCAGGAATTTTAATTTTCAGATCTTACTGACTTCCAGACGTGTCTCACTGGCAACTACAGAACTGAAGGGCAGATCCTTTTCTTTTTATAAAATCCAAGAGAACAACCTTTGCTGCTGTGCACACAAATTCATGCCAGTACACACAAAGATTTGCGTAGATAATGTAATTACAAACTTACACACTGCATATAGTATGACTTAGGTTGTCATGAAACCACGTTCTTTAATTTCTGTTGATATGATGTATATTCTGGCAGATATTTGCTTAGATGTTAAAATGCTGCCATTGCTCATGCTGTATGTAAATGGTATGGCTACACACACGAAGGCTTTAAGACTGAAGTTTTTGCAAAACCGGTAGCTTGTGTTTCTGATATATAGGAACAGAGTGTGTAGGAAATGAAAATAAGATTGAGTGAAAAATGAAATACATGTGGTTTTTTTTCCTTGAAAGTGCATGTGTTCAAGTGTTGTAATTCGCTCTCTCTTCTTTTGTTTTTGGGTTGTTTTTTTTTAATTCCTCAACGGAAAAGACCTGACTTCTATTACTACTCAGAAACATTTGTCTGATGCTACTTATTACAGAAATACACAACTACTTTCAGCTTTCAAAAAGGAACAGGGCTCCTTCTTGATGGCTGTTAAGCAAGAGCAAAGCTCTCCCACAGTAAACCAAGTGAATTTATTCTTATCACAAGACCCAGGCAATATTGGGTTGGATTGTGAGCACTGCATGCCTTTGACTTCTCAAGAATCTATTTCAAATAAGAAATGCACTTGTTTTCTCACTGAGAGATGCATGACAATTTCTCTGAACTGAAGCTACTTAAGTTCCCTTTTAATGCAAACACTGATTCAAACACAGTGACATAAAGGTGGAAAATACCCCTCCAATGTAGGTTACAGTGGATCCCACAGAATTTAAACATCTATTTTAAGTGTGGCTAGGTCGGTGAAGGACGAAAGCATATCTGTTGATTTCATATTATTAACAGCTGAAAATAGCCCTGACGCGTACTCTCATTATAGGTATTTATTATATGGCATGTGTACCACTCTCAGTCAGTTTAACAGAAGGTCCTTTAAGATGGGCTATCAGATCAGATTTCAGTCTAAAATTATATTTTATTAAAATAAGCCTTCTGAGAACTTATGGAGAAACAAAATAACACCATGATACAATATTAAAAGATTAAAAAAAATAGAGCTTTCCTGACAAAAAGGAAAAATAATCTAAGTTTAAACTTAACATCTTTAACTTTTTATAAGTAAAACAAGTCTCTCCAAAGGAGAAAAAACATTGCACTTTCAAGATTTTTGTGACTCATAGTGAAATAGCATAGAGTATGAGTGTTAAATGAAAAATGAAAAACCATCGCAAGATAACAAGCATTTCTACATGTCTTTGGTTTTGAACCCCCCTTTTTTGAAAAGAAAACAGAACAATCAAAACAAAATACATACAGAAGAAACAACATTGAGTACATCACAAAAACAAGTAAGAAACACATTTGCTAAAGAACCATCAATGTTGTTACCAGTGGGGGTTCCAGGGTTTGGAAAGGGAAGGTAGTACCAGTCAGAGGAATATCAGGACAAGGAGCTTACGATGCGGACAGCACAAAGAAACAGTTGGAATAGAGCAATAAGTCTCACATCCACGTTGTCTCAGTACAGGGCTTTCTACCTATTGCCAATGTTGACACGGGCCCAGAAACTATATACCACTGCTTTTGACGAAAAGTTGACTCCATTCCCATAAGTGTCAACAGCAGTTTTTCTTTCACTTTAGCAAGAATAGTTTCAGGTTTATAGGTTGTAAACTCAATGACAATTACTCATAAATATGCTTCTGCATCAGATTCAGATGACATGAGAAACAGGCTACAGCGCACACATTGCCTTGGGAATCAAGAAAATTACGTTTAATTGAGGAGTAATTAATTACTCATAGAGTAAGTGTCTTCCTTGAAAAAAAGGAATGGCAGAAAACATTTCCACATCTTTGGTACTTCCTTTGTAGTATTTACAGATGGTTATTCATAGGATTACAAGCAGACATATGATCTCAGGTATCCCAGAAAATCTAGGATACTTCAAAATCATTCACTACAGGAGTTTCCCCACAGACACACTGGCTGGGCTTTCATAATGCTATCAGGTATTAATACCAGTACCTGTACAGCTCTTATGTAAACTACTTTTCAATTAATTGAAAAAGGTGTGCTTCATAATATAAAAAAGTTGTTATTATTATTATTTGAAGGTAGCATAATATCAAGAATAATATAACCCTGAAAGGAAAAAGTACAGTCTTTTTTTGGTTTGGCTTTGCTTTGTTCTGTTTTCTTGAATTTTCAATAGCTGGATATTAATACATAAAAAAGGTGCTATTAGCAAATATTATCTCTTTGTGTCAAGAAATTTTTGATATAGTGTGATTACTGTATCTTGACATTGCTGCTGCTCAGTAAAAAAGAAAATTAATACGCATGATCCCAAGTGTAGAATTTTGTTAATCTGCCAAATAAAAAATTTCCACTGAGAAAACAAATAAAAAGCCAGATAATTCTCCTCCACAACAGTTGGCTAATGAAAAGACATCTTCTGAGTTTGAGCTTATTGTTTCTACTGAATGGTATACACATTTTGTATTTTAAATTCTCATTTCTCATGGCAACGGGAACATTTCATGGCAACTGCTCCTACAAAGTTCTTCCTTTACTTGAAGTAAGGAACCTTTGAGGTATAGGAACCTTAACACATCAAGTAGATTTCAGAGCAAGGAAGAACCACCTGGAAACGTTATCAATTCCTCTACATTAGTGATGCACCACCTCTTTCTTGTATCAACTCCTGACTGCATTAGATAAACCTAGCCAGTGGCAAGTCCTCTCCTTACTAACCACCCTCAAATCCTCACTGGATCCACCACTGATTTCCTGTGCTTGCACAAATCAATGCAGCGATAAAGCCACATTCAGTACACAACATAAATACTACAGGAGGACTATCGCACAAGGCTTTGTGTATGTATAGGTATACTTTTTTTTTTTTTTAAACATTCATCCATCGCAAGTACTGGGCTCACTAAAATGAAAAGAAATAAAAAAGAACAGAAAAAAAAAGAGTTTAAAAAAGCTTGCTGCTCTTACATCTAGTGTGCCAGTTACTGTGCAAATCCTGAGAAAGGGAGGAAGAACAAAGTGGGGAGAGTTGACACAAAAACCAAGAAGTTTGGAATACACAATTGTAATAATAATAGAAAAGAACCCACTAGTTTAACAGTCTTAAGGAATAAAAAAATCTAAGGGTGTTCAGGAGCTGTACAGTGCTGACACAAAGCTAACAGCAGGAAAAATAAAGAATAGGCAGTTGTTTTTAATAATTACCACGCTCATGAGTGATGACTGAGGAAGGGAGGACAGGACAATTAGTTCAATGAAAAAGAAACAGGGGAAAAAAGAAAAAAAAGTTGTGAATTGTTTTTAGCAAATACAAAATATAGTTAGTATTGGTTTTGGATAAACCTTTTCTGTACTAAAAGAGAAAGATCAAATAAACAGAAAATCACAAAAATCCCTCAAATGAGGAAGAACAAAAATACTCTAACATAGGTAGAGTCAGTTATGCAGTGTTTAAAGATTTATTTATATTTGTAGGTCATTTATAGAAATAGAGGGAACGTTCAAAAGAAATTTGTGTGGATATCTTGACAGTCCATTTCAAAAATCCAACATTGTAAATAATAAATTTAATTATTTTGTAGAAGAAACATTGTCCAAATGAGCAAAACATTGTGCAGAATAATCTTCAGTAAAACATGAAAGTAACAGCCAAAACCTTATATGCCAGATAGCATCGGTGCTCAATCCAGAGTCTTGTGACCAAATCTTGGCCACATGGCTTCACTTTATTTTGTTTACTCATATAAGTCTAGCAGGATTTGATCTATAATTTAAACTTTGGGAGCACTTTCAGAGAAGCAGCATTTATGACTGGTCGTCAAGTCATTCAGTCATATTTAATAGTTCATGATTTTGATTTGAGACAAGCAGTTGAATATTCAAGAAATATGCCACATAGAAGAACTACAGGCACAATAGCCAATGAGATATGCAGTGTTGCAGGTATGAATTATGAACCCCCATATTAATAATGGTTATGCAGTCAAGCTTTTTTACCTTGTTTTTAAGATAAAAACATGTTAAAAGATTAGGTCACTGTAGGATTTAAACAAAAATGCACCATAAAAAATACTGAAGATAAGGGGAGAAAATGTGCTTTGGTAGCTCTATTAAGTCACATGAGAATGAACCTAATGTTTCCAGACAATCACAGTAAGGGAATAGTAAAACTTACTGTCAGACAGAAGAAAGAAATTGACAGTGAACTGACAACACAGAGGGTAGAAAGCCAAATTGGTTCAAAGTCAAAAGTAAAGTGAAAATTTCGTAATATTTCCCCAAACAGAAAAGAACTATTTCAAAGAAAAAGCTTTTCCAGCAGACTTTTTTCTAAACAGCAGATACAGTTCCCTCGACCTCTAATATTTAACTGTTTAACTAAATTGTCTGTTTTTCATTCCAGCCAAGACAGTTTAAGAAATCAGGTGGGAACTCTTAATTTCATTTTATGCTGAGACTGTTTAGGGACTTCTGAAATGTTTTACATGCATAAACACTGCAGTTTGTAACTAGAATCTGTTTTCAATTTTACATTTAATGTCTTCGCTTCTTCAGAATGATGGGTAAGAGTCCTTTGAGATTGTTCTGAAGCTCAACACGTGCTAGGGATTTACTATTGACAAGCATAGACTTAGGTAGGCCAATTAAATATAAACGACTCTTAGGAATCATATTTTAGCTTCCACCACCAGATATATATTTACAGGGTTCTTTCAAATTCAGCTTGCTTCTGCAAAATGGAAAAGAGAAATGTTCACAGATCATTTCTGTTAAATCAATAGTACCTGATCCCTCTTCAGTCACCATGCCAAGGCCTTCTGCTTTGTTCTGACGTTCAAATGCATTTAGGTCAAGAACACTGCAATGAGAAAAATTACATTTGTCCTGTGATTAATTAAATATATGCAATATTCCATTTTGTGAAAGACAGAGAAGGATTTGTGATTTCATTTAAGTATATAATCATACTAGTGTCAAGAAGATACATTTCAGTGGCTTAATATATGTCTGCTACAAGATTACGATACTCAGCTCTACAGACTTAACTGCTCTTGCCCCACATAGGACAATGCAACATAGCTCTCTATGACTGACCAAAAAAAGGGAATTTATGTGTTTACGATATACATACTCATTTTAGAGATTACAAAGAAGCCATATTATTGACTACTTTTATATTATAGCCCAGTTCATCCCAAGCAGCAAGGTCCATTAAGAAACTATGACATTCTTAGTTCCACTCTGTTCCTGTCCCTCCATGTTCTGAAAAACTGAAGCTGCCAAAGGGAAATATGTATTCAACTAACCAGATTTAAGGAACATATACTCTCACATATTTCCATTTGTGAATCTGCAACGTTCTGCTTTCATGGCTTAGCATGTCAGCTAGCCATGGATACCCTTCTTCATAAGCAAGAATGTTTATGCAAGTCAGACGAATGTAGATGAACTACAGTAGGAGTTCTGCTGGCAAGAAACCTCACTCATTTCAAAATGAAACTTGGCCAAACACAGTGTTAAGGAAAAAGGGTATAACATGGTACCCTTGACATAACAGAAGACTGAACCGCTTGATCCAGGAAGCTCCTTCTAGTCTTATGTTTTAAGTTCATTAATACATTATTTATTGATATGGTTTATTCTTAGGAATTATATTTAAAACATTTAAATATATATATACTTATATCTATAAAATCAACATAAACTGTCAAGCAGCATGAATGGACAAAAAAGTCACAATACCTCTACAGTTTATTAAAACACAACATTCCATTCCTTTTTCTGCCTTCTAAAGTCCTATTAATATTTTCTAACAAAGTTGGGCTTTCCCAAAATCTTTATGATTACTTAACATTGATCATTAACCTGGTCTCTGCAGGATTACAGGATACCTCCAAAGTTAAGAATTTGCCCCTGAGGAATCCCCCTAGCACTGGAGTTGTTTTCTGGCATATCTCAAGTAGACACAAATGCCATAAACATTTGTGAAAAGAGCTCTTTTACCAAGGTAGATCCGTATCATATGAAGATATTCATACCATGAGCACCACCTTGTCCTTTACCCCAAATCTAGCACATTAGTCTCCAGGTGCTGTTTGCAAAAAGCATGTAGAGGATCTTCCCAAAATTATAAATCCCATGGAATAAACCCTAAATGCAAAATAATAAATTTTTAAAGTAGATATTTTCTTACCTACAGGACTGCATAAGACCAGCAAGACTCTGAAAGAATCCCACATCCTTTTTATCCTTGAGGTAGTCAAGCATTTTCTGCAGTAAACGAAAATAATTTACGCAGAGAATTAATATTTATACTATGTGTTAATCTAGTTTACTTAATACTATATGGATACTAGATTACTAGTGACGCTGGTGTTTTGAAATATCTCTAATATTTACAAATTAGATAAATTTACAAATTAGAGTCTTGCAGAGAAAAATCCAGGTATCAAAATAAAAAGAATATTTAATGCTCATGTTTTTTACAGAAAAGAAGATTATCCACTTTGGATATTCCTTCCTAAAACGAGCAAAATATAGATAGTAACTAAAGGCAACACAGTCAGCAGAATTTGGTTTTTAATATAAATACAATCTTGCCACTACTGGGCTACAAATTTTTGTTGACACTACTGCTTCAGCACCGGACTGGGCTTGTCATGACCTCAGTTTGGTTTAGATTATTTTAGCTGCAACAGCATGTTAGTAGTCATGTGAGTATTTTTAAAATTTGTTTTAGCTTTACTGTAATATGTAAAACCTATCTGATAATAGATTGCAATAGGAAGTAGTTATTCAGTGGAGCGAACTCTGAATCTAGAATGCAATGTGCTGTTGAGTGAAGATACAGGATGATACCAGAGGTCCCAGTTGTGAACAAAAATCACAATGCTCAAAGATCAGTCTTAGTAGAAATGCTGCAAGAATTCACATTGTGAATGAGGTAAAACTCTTTTTTGCAAGTAACAAAAATAATAGGAAAAATGGATAGTAAGTAACCTCCAAAATGAAAGAGCACATAAGCAGACAGTGTTAACAAAATGTATCAGCATAACCCCAAGTAAACCAAGATCACAGACAAGGAACATCCCCACATCAACAACACTGTACTAATCAAAGCAAAGAACTCCAGATGATGATGACAACTTTTCAAAATCGCTTCTGTACCTCTCCCCCCACCCATACCACTCTTCCCAAGGAAGACTGAAGAGCTGATCTTAGGACCTAAAGAAAAATTAGAAAGGTGAGCATAACAGCACAGAAAATGGGTAGAAACAAGACAAGTGAAAAACAATCAATTCTAGCTGTATTACTGATGCTTTTGTAAGCATGTAATTCAGAGTAGTAGTATTAGTGTTATTGTAACTGTACTAATAACTGTTTCCTGCAATCTGATTAGTTAAGACTTTATCAAATAGTTTTAAAAAAAATTAGATTGTAGCATTACAAATTTGGATCAAATAAATTAGGTACAAATGTCATGATTTTCCTAAGTAATCTTAATATCATGACATCACAAAGAACTGGCAATGGTTCAAGCAGGTATGTTTCTGCAGAATTTGTGGTCCTTCTGGTTGATCCTTGGTAATGGTCGCCCCTGAAAAGAACACTATTTTTGGCTGCATTCAACTGCTTCAGTGGTTGCTTAACTTGAGACCTTAACTGTTCCCAGCTTGTCTGTATTCTTCAAACTGTTCTACAGCAATGTAGTAATGGCAGGTATGAAGCTCTCTGGATGCCGGTATCTTCAACTAGTACAGAACAGCGAATATAGTCTCTACCACACACTTCTCTTCAATAGTGCAGAATACTGTTGATATATCAGACTCGCCCACTGCTCACCACATCATCTTACTATAGATTAATTAGATTTGACTTCTCTGCTTTTATCACCAAGACTCTGCATGGCATAAGCTAAGGACTTCTGAAGTCATGTAACTTTTTTTTTTTTTTGGTGAAGACTGGGGGGTCAGCAATTTTGCTCTACTGGCTACAGGACAATGGCAATCTCCCAAGAAAGCCTTCCATCCCACAGAATTCCCCTAGAAGTTAATGATTTAACATAAAATTTCCCCCTTTGCAGCTGAAGTGCAAAACAAATTTCTTTTAGCCTTGTATTCTGTAGATTAATCATATGTATACAAATAACAAATATATACCTAGGAAACAAGATATTTCTGTACACTATTTTCTTCTGGGAATGAGAGGCAGAGGATAAACAGCATCTGACAAATAGCCACATTACATAATGCACTTCTACAATAATTAATACCATGGTATTAAGATCTATATTGACTAGAACGGGTGAAAATAAATGAGTACCTTACCTGTTGAACAGTAGAATTTCCTCCATTTAAGATGGCAATCCCTAGCTTTAGGGTAGCTGCAACCATTGGCCCCATCTCACCTTAAAATTATTTTAAAATATAATTTTAGATCATATTAAAAATAAGAATGTTCTATTAACTTATCTGTACAATGACTTAAATGGTACTTTATCAGGAGAGGCCTTTTTGTTTCTCTTCCAAAAGAGACCTATTTTTCTTTCATGATCTCTAATGTGACTTAATATCTTCCTGAGTGCCTACACAGTGTAATGGATACACAGCACACAAAAGAGGCAATACAAGACACAAAGAACGGAGCTGAATTAATATAAATCATGTTTCATTCACTAGAGTATCCAGCAGTTATTTAAGGCTGGGTGCACAATTTTAAGCTTTCAAGTTTAACAATGTGGCTCCTCTGCATGTAAATCTAGAATTTTTTTTTTCCTGTTTCTTCAGAAAATGACAGTGATCCAAAGCATTTAGTTACAGTAAATGAAATTTGTAAACAGTAATTTTTAACCCGTCACTACTCTAGAAACAAATCACAGAACAGACAAACCTTAGAGAAAAATGGTGGCTAAGGGACAAAAGCACCATTTACACTTCTGAAATGTTTTATCAAAGTACACCAATAAAGTAGATATTCGGGGGGGGGGGGGGGGGGGGGGGGGGGGGGGGGGGGGGGGGGGGGGGGGGGGGGGGGGGGGGGGGGGGGGGGGGGGGGGGGGGGGGGGGGGGGGGGGGGGGGGGGGGGGGGGGGGGGGGGGGGGGGGGGGGGGGGGGGGGGGGGGGGGGGGGGGGGGGGGGGGGGGGGGGGGGGGGGGGGGGGGGGGGGGGGGGGGGGGGGGGGGGGGGGGGGGGGGGGGGGGGGGGGGGGGGGGGGGGGGGGGGGGGGGGGGGGGGGGGGGGGGGGGGGGGGGGGGCTGGGACGGACAACACCAAAGTCTACACCTACTTCAGACCTGTATACACCCCAGAATCTGGGGGCCTTTTTGTCATTGCATACTGCTAAAGCTATGAACTTTTTCACACTTCCTCTCAGTCACTAGAAAAATTACTATTATTATTAACAACAGCATCAATAATAGAAACAACAATAACCACCTCATGAGAATTATTCATTACACTTTTCTGGATTATCTGTCAAGAATTTTTGAAACTGACTACATTTTGAAAGCAAACCTTAGCGCCAAACATCTGCAGGTTTTGTCCAATAAGAATTACAAGTTCATTAGAAATAAGGTTTAACATGCAATCTACACAACAAAATATTACCTTTACTAGCACTGATTGTCTGCAGAACCATCTCAGCAGCACCCCGGTCATGCAGTCTGGCTTGTTGATAAAGAAGTTTTTGCTTTTCCATTTCTTTTTCCTGAATAAAAATTCCAGTCATTTAAGATGAGGACTTCAGTTACTATCAGTTCTCCAAAGGTTTTTGGTTTTCTCTTAGTATATGGGCTCTATGGCAACATCATGGACCATTTTAATACATACAGTGCTACTGAACAGATATTTAACATGTTCAAGTAATATTCTCCCCTTGGTATTTTTCTTTAATATGCTTTTAGCAGTTTATCTGAAAAGAGTCATCTCAATTGTAAATCATCAGGTTAGTTCATAGCCCATGTTCATTATATATATACTGCATATATCATACTTGCACTTTTGTGCCATGTTTTTGTGCAACAGTTCATACTCTTAATAATCTCCTATAGTGTGACCATAACTTCATACTGCTCAGTATGTGGCTCTTGAGTTGCAAGTTGTTGCTGAATACCAGAGTAACAGAAGCATCTCAGATTTTTTTTCAAAACATCTCATTATATTACAATATAGATTGCCCACCCTACCAACAGAATATTTGATAGAATACACTGTGCTTTTATATTTTGCATTCTCTAGCGGCAACAAACAATACTGCATGGCGTTGCTTGAGCAATGGTGAAGTTTGTTCTTTATAATTTAAACTACTACCGAAAACATAAAGAAGAACATAAAGAGCAAACATAAAGGCACAGTTAATTCCAGATGAGTTTGAACTTTCACCAAGTTAATTGGAGTTTACTGGAAAATTGAGGATGACTAAGCAGTATAAGTTGCAAAATGGAAGTTGCATAGAGCCCTATGACAGTGAGTCCATCGGATGGCGTGGTAAAAAGCTTACTCAAAAGGAACATGACACAACCAGTTAGTATCATGTCCAAAAACACAACGCCCAAAACATGTATGACCTAAAAGCAGGAATAGCTGCAGCAGAAGTAGCCAGAATGACAGCTTTGCTGCCATAAACTTTCCATCCAAGTTACGGAAAAAAGACATTGGAAGATGGAAGAGGTTTAAAAAATGAAGGCTTGCTAAATAGAGAGTATGAATAATAAATTAAAAAAGAAGAGGTAAAAAAGAGAAATATGTTCAAATGAATGAAAAAGAAACCTTTAACTCAAAAGCAAACCAACACAGACATTTATGCTGTTACCAGAGAGTTCTCGCCGAGGCTGGCAAATTTGTTTCTTAAATCTTTGATAATATCGTGCTGCGGAAACAAAATTCATCAGGGTTTTTTTTTTTCCACACTATTAGCTCTCCTGTGGTTAAATTGTATCTTTCTTTTTTCCTTAAATTATGTGACAAATCTAGATGGAGGCACAAAAAGGAAAAAAAAAATATGGCAGCTTTGCTTCATATTTAGCCATGCTAAGGTTTGAAAGTTTTGCCTTCATGTTTAAACCTCTTCCTGGGAGTTCAACAAAAACAGAACAGAAACATACACACACGCACACACACTCACATACAACACACACACAGAAAATCATGACATCACAGGTTCAATATAGCTACAATAAAATATTTTCCTTTGCTTCAGATGTTTCCTTAAAAAAAAAAAACTGCAAACTGTTTCCTATTTCTAGTTACTTTTAGTTTTAGACCCAACAATCTTTCATTTTCTTCCATTGTAAGATTTATTATTCACCTTTCTTCACAAGCCTAACATCAGCTATACTACTTTCTTATACAATACTGCTTTGATAAGTTTATAAGAATGCTTATAGTGAGGATGCATCTGCATAATCTACAGACTAAAAGAACGGGTATGCCCACTTCTTGCAGTGGCACTATAGAAGAACAGTAGAAACAGGCATTGCCAAATACCTTGAAGCGAGAAGAGTGGCAATTTCCCATAGAATCAAGCTATCTCCGTAACCAGTAACAAAGTAACAAAAAAACAAAAGCAAGACAAACAAACAAACCAAAAAACCACCACAAACGTGTCTTCTAAAAGCAACCATTCTTTGATGATGACTCCCAAAGATCACGGTTCCTTCCTCAGCTTGACAATTCTTTTTCACTGTTGCTTTCTCCATGCAATGTTAATACATATATATATGTATAATCTGATGGCAGCACTGATATNATATGTATAATCTGATGGCAGCGCTGATATGAAGTGGCCCACGCATTGCATAGAAAGCGTACTACATTAATAGGGCTGCTGGCTGGTCAAGGTATCGCCATTTCTCTAAGATGTGCTTACTGCTAACACTGTTATCTCTGCTACCAGCACAGTTTTTTGCACTTTATTGTGCTTGCCAGTTGATGTCAAGAAAAATACCAAAATAATTAGCCAGTAGTTTGAATTTACTGTCGTTTACAAAGCCATCACAATAGTAAAAATATTTCCTACTAAATGAAACATCTAAAGTAATTCATCAGAATTTAAAAAAGAAACCTCAAAGAAAACCAAGTCTATTTTATCTTGGGTGTTTTCCATTTATGTGGGAAATAGCTGACCACTTAGAAATGTACATACAGGTATTCCCACGTTACAGACTTTCTCCAGCAACCGACCAAACCAGGGAAACTTTTTCATTATACTTTTTGAAAACACAGACTCAAACATGTTTCTACTTTTTTTTTTAACATGTAATTGTGGAATAGTTAAAGAGTAAACAGAAAAACCCAAAAAGATGGAAAGGGAAGAAATTACTTTCAACTCTTCTAAGATGAATGCTTCTTTTTTGAATTGCCTTCATATTTTATACTTTTCAAGACCTCTGTTTAGTCCAGAGAATAAATCCTATTAGTCTTATTAGACAGGTTTTACACTGGCAAAACATCTTTTTAATTTCAGTGTCAGGCATGCATGAGTACAATCTATATATTAAAATATAACACCACGTACTCAATCAGAATCTTTATATATATTTGTATATATATCTTATATGTATCAAGCCTTTAAGCTCAGTATATGCTGGTTGATGATCTACAAATAAAGTTGAATTTTTCCCAAATCACTCATTTTGGACTTCATTGGCTCTAAAAAGAGTATACACAAAATGAAAACATAATGCATTATAATTTCTGAAGTTTAAATAAGCAGGATTTTAAGAGTCTTAGAGGAGTTTATTTTATCAAATACACTTTCCATATTAGTTAAAGAAATATTCCCATCCCTGCACTTTCACACTTATATTTCTGCTTCTGCTGAAAGTCTCACTCCCAACAGCTTTTTTTTAAAGTTGAAAAGTAATTTTTAACTAGCTGATATGATATCCATT
>RSEF01000003.1:41379360-41456031 GCA_003993805.1 Himantopus leucocephalus | reverse complement strand
CAGCCTTCCAGTACTTGAAGGGGGCCTACAGGAAAGATGGGGATGGACTCTTTAACAGGGAGTGTAGTAACAGGACAATGGGTAATGGTTTTAAACTGAAAGAGGGTAGATTTAGACTAGATGTCAGAAAAAATTCTTTACTGTGAGGATGGTGAGACACTGGAACAGGCTGCCCAGAGAAGTTGTGGAAGCCCCCATCCCTGGAAGAGCTCAAGGCCAGGCTGCATGTGGCTTTGAGCAACCTGGTCTAGTGGGAGGTGTCCTTGTTCATAGCAGGGGGGTTGGAACTAGATGATCTTTAATGTCCCTTCCAAGTCTAACTATTCTATGACTCTATGATCTCACCATATTGATGTCTTCCCCTGCGCTTTAATTCAATCTC
Organism: Himantopus leucocephalus; assembly: GCA_003993805.1. Lineage (NCBI taxonomy): Eukaryota > Metazoa > Chordata > Aves > Charadriiformes > Recurvirostridae > Himantopus > Himantopus leucocephalus. Next base: position 41,455,649 of record RSEF01000003.1, on the reverse strand, counting down.
ATTTAGGATTCTGACCGTTCTCTTTAATTAAATGGCAGCATTCCATACTTGGTAATATTATCAACCAGAATACCTCTCTAATGTTATCAAAACTGGTGAAGCAAAAGGGCAGAAATTGTGTTAATGTTTAATACAAGTTATTAGTTTTTATAGATTTAATTCAAATTAAATTGAGGATCAAATTCACCAATGACTGAGTTACGTAGAACTCATTATTACAGAACAGCATGAACACTAGAACCAAATGATTTTTGGACATTTCTGGGAAATGAGCATTCTTAATTTTCAATGTTTGGAGCCATTTCCCCTATAGTTATTTAAATGTAAAATAAAAAGCTCTAACTGAACGCAACATAAGAGGATAAAACAAATACATTGGGTAAGTTACAGTTGCCGTTTCCAAATGTTGAAGATTTAAGATTTAGTTTTTATATAATCTATTTAGTAAACATCCATTAAAACTACTGTTCTTATGAATTTTTATGTTCATTAATGCTGATCAACAAAACTAATCAATAATTTTATCACATAAGCTTAAGTGTTTGTATAACCTATTTAATTAAAGCAGAAGCATTTTAACTATTAATAAAGACAGTGTTGAATATCCTATGATTTTAATATCAAACATTAAAAATCTAGTTCTCTTAGAGGCTTGATCTGTTGAATCAGAATTAAGAATCAGCAGAATTAAGCTCCTCAAACAGAGGACTTTATAGTTTTTTCTTTGACTATACAGAGGCAGAAGTAGTAGTACCACTTTTGTATAATAGACTTAAGGACAAAACCGCAAGTTTAGTCTAGTCCTCTGCCTTAGGGAATGTAAGGACTCACCTTCTACATCCCAGAAAAAGCCCTTACCACAGGTCTATAAATGGCCTGGATCTGGCAAAGTCAGGAAGAAGGTAGTTTTTACTACATTTCTCCTTTTAAATTATTTTCTCTTGGCAGAAAAAAAAGAGTTCAAGATTCTCAGTACTGAGAAAGAACGTACTACGGCATACAACATTGAAGTTGACTGACTACAGAGTTAAAGGACAGGAAGTCTTGGTTATAGTTTCTGGGTCCTGGATTGTTCCCGTTTTTTTATCTAATATATGAACAGTTCAGAAGCTTCAGACAATCCTTCAAGCATAGATTAGAGAACCCAAGGTTCCTGCCTTCTCCCCTTCCAGATGAGCTCTGCCACCACAGCCTGGGCTGTGATTCCATCTTGACAGTCAAATAAATCTTAAATTCCTTGCTACACCAGGGTACAGTTTCTCCAAGAGGGACAGAGAACCTTCACTAGCATCACAACCATATCTTTCATGAAGGCCACATGACAGTCTGGGTCAGCTCCACAGACCCGAACAGTAGAACCTCAAACTCTCACCCCTCGAGCAGAGTGAGCAAGCAAACACTAAAGCAGCAAGAATTTGATAGAAAATTATTTAAAAGAAAGATAGAGTTTTGTTTGCTCTTTTGAATGAAAGGTGTAATACATCTCTCCTTAAAAGGGCACTGGAGACACACTTATCTGGATGCTTGAGGAGTTACAAGGGAATGCCTGTAGTCCTTTACTAAAGGTAAAGATAATACAGCAGCCAATCCAGTCTGTTTCTGTCTTCTCCAAGACAGTTTTCCACATAAACTAGCTGCCAGCAAGGAGTTCTTCATAAACTTAGCAAAGATATGGTTTCATAGAGGAGGTAAGGAGACAACCCTTTATGTCAGAGTGTAACCAAATGACGATGCTGGGTTATTTCTTCACACGTACATACCTGTATATACATACAAGCAAAGAGCTATGTTGTTCCACATCCCATATCTACACACACACGCTCTCAACTGCTAGAACATAATTATTTTTGGCAATGAACCTGCATTATTTAAAACATCTGCAGTGTGTTGGGACACAAGACGACATCAGTTTAAAAGGCTGTCTATAAAGTGAGCATTTGCAGAAGTCTCTTGCTTTTTCACAATGCCTGATCATACAATAAGGGTGCCACAAGAAATGAATTCTGCATGTGTGCAGGCAAAAATTAACTTCCATAGTCTGCTTGTGTTGAGTTCATTGCTGCTGATTTTCCTTTCACTATTTTGATCCTTATTTTCAAAACTGTTCGCAACTTGGGTAGTTAGTTGGTTTTAAGCATAAACTTTAAACAGTAAAAGTAAATTACTGTTGTTTTCTCACAGCAATTTTCCAGTTAGCTTCCCCTATTGCATAGAGCAGGCTCTCCTCACAATAAAAAGACTGATCTCAGACTGTGTTCTGTTTGCCCTCCCAGGGACTGAATAATTTCCTAGTACTAGTTCTTGCCCAACCCTGGAAAGGACTACCTTTCTGAGAGACAATTGTAAGAGATGATAAGGACACAAGGCTTTACTGAAAATCACTCTGGGGACTTACCAAGCTAAAGACATGGCTCTAACACTTTACTGCTGGGAAAAATCCTCACCTCCCTGACCAACTACACAAGAGGATTCTTCTGTGACATGGTCCCAGTGAATGTCCTTTTCATGTCTGCTTCTGAGGGACTGATTAATCTAAGACAAATTCCTCTAGTTTCATATTCTAACCTTTTCACTTAAATGGCTTTAATGCGGGCTGTGAAGTCTTCAAATACATAAAGGTTAACTGCAAAGAAAGAAGAGAATAGGCTGTTCTCCACAGGGCAGAAGATACGAGGGGAATGACAGCAATTGGCATATAATTTAGACAAAAGTTTAAAAAGCTTTATGAAAGGTTACTGAAGCCCTGAAGCAGGCTGCCTGAGGGGATTCTGGAATCTCCATCACTTGTAATTTTTAACACCTGTCAGAGTGACTTAGTTATTGCGTATCCCTTTGGGTAGAGATAGCTTAGATAAGATATTATGTACCTCACATACTTATTATTATTATACAAGATGAAAGTTAATCCCTAATACACTCCCATGACCCTTTGCACCCAGACGTACTGCTAAGTCTTCTATCAGTTTGTCTTCAAAATAGTGTTCTTCTGTTTCAATCCAAGATTTATCATAGCCTTGAAGAAAGAGATTGACAGCTCGGTGCCTAAAAAGGGACATTTAAAACAAAAGCTGTAAACTTTTAAGGAGAAGATGTGGTCAATATGAATTTCATTTAGCTTGAAGAACTGCCCAGTCATTACAACTACCATTTAAAAAGAAAGCAAAATTTCTATGGCAAAACCTGCTGAAAGCATCTTTTTTAAAAATTAAGTTTACATTAAAATGCTCTGTTTAAAACTGTGTCCCATCAACTTGTAAAACTGCTATTCAAATGTAATAATAATGATTTTAGGAACAGATAATAAATAAAACTTTAAAGAAATTTAAACACAGGTAAGAAATAAAATGAATTACTTTGCCACATTAGTGAGTTTTAGTTTGAATATAAAATATTTTCATAATATTTTATTTTAAATATTAAGATAACAGCAATAGATAACTTTGTATTGTGCTCAAATAATTGCATTTTTTTAGTGTTTTTGTTTTTTTCTTGAGGATTCAATGCAAAATGGACTGCACAACAACCAATTCTCCATGAAGAATTTTATCAATCATCTTAAATTTTTTGAAACACCTGCCAGTCTCATACACTGAAAGGAAGAAGTATAACTAAACTATACAGGAATGCCAGTTATGTGCAGGTGACCTACTTGTTAAGTTAAGAATGGCTACAGATGGAAATATCTTTGTTCTATTTTCAACTGTCATGGCAGCCTCATTTGAGGCTAGTATGATTCTCATGCCCTTGGTGCTTCCTGGGATATACTTTAAGATTCATCTTACTAACTATGGTAATAGTAATAATGCGCATATAATATAATGCGCATATAATATAATGCGCATATAATATAATATAATATATATATATAATATAATAATGCGCTTTTGGGAACAACTGAGAACATTATTAGGTTGAAAAGAGCAGATACAAGTGTTCTGGAAATTATTTTTAGTAATTCCATGAAAAAAACCCAGATGTCTACTTTTTCTGAATATTCATTTCTTCCAGAATCTCAGGATTCTGAAACTTGCTGGACTATAGATCCCATTCACTGTTAAACAAGAAAGAGAAGGAAAAGGAGCCACATGAAATGGTGTGAAATGCCTAGAGTATATGCATATATTTCTTGTCTAATAGAATGTTCTTCCCAAAAGTGCACAGTAAATAGACAAGCTTTCAGATAAATAGTTTACTTGCTGCATATAGAGCATTTAGCATCAAATAATAAAGGCAACTCCATGTTTCCAGAGCTATACCATGGCTTAAGAGGAAATTTATCTCCCAAGATGATATTACAGTGACACCAATATGTCCATTTCTGCATTTATCTCTTATGAAAGGTGTCTACCTTTCAGAAAACATACCAGGAGAAACAAGTGGAATAACAGCACGAGGAGAAAAACAGAAATCTAAAATTATACTTTTTGTTATTCTTTTCAGAAGATATAAGAAAGTAATTAGCTCTATTAAAGGAAAAAAATATACAAAGTACACTACCACACAGTTTATCGATTAATGGTTGACATGTTTTTCTTCCTTTTGATCTCACCAAATAGCACTGTACGAACATAAATGCATTTGTGAAAGACAGAACAAATACAGCTCTTACCTTGGCAGATTATACAATGGTGCCATTCTAAAGCAGGCAACCACTGCTCTTTTCCTCTGTTTAGATAGCAGCTTATGCCACACTGCTTTTTTGGACCGCTGAGGATGCTCAACCTGTTAAATAAAATACATACATAAAAATAAACAATGTGGCAATGTCCCTACTGTCCAGGCATAGTAATAATAATAAAAATGTGAGATAACAGACAAATCCAGTGGAAAGATAACAGAAGAATAATAGAGGGGAAAAAAGCCTTCAAGTGATCAGCCAAATTGTAGAATCAGAATTTAGAAAATAAACTTAAAAGCAAAAATCTCCCTTTCCTTGTATTATACAGTCTCCTTTTTTACTTCATCCTACTTCTTATATCTTTTAGATGGAATATTATCATAATTGAGGCCATCTCTCAGGAAACCTTAACTTTTAATACAAAGAATCTTCCCTCTTTCTATCTTTTATATGCAACTCTTTACATATGTACAGGTAAATTATACACCTCCACATTGCCTCCAGCAATACTTTTAAAGGAATTGTCTTAAATTACTCTTTTATTTGTAGTATTTATCATGATCAAGCTACAATGGAAAGGAATTAACTTTAAAAGTGACAGACAGGCAAGGAGACTTAGTTAAGACTAAATTCCTCCAATGAATCTGCATAGCTAGAATGAATATAAGATATTACAAAACACTTCAGGTACATTTCATAATATGACAGCTCTGTCTTTAGATATATTCTCTTTCTGCATCCTGGCTTTACAGTGGCATGAGATGAAATTGGGTGTGCTCCATCCTCATCTTTTGCTCTTTCAGTTTCTTTTGTTCCACCTTTCATCCTGGTTTCCATCAGAAGAAAATGACTACTGTGGTCCAGAAGAGCAACTGCATGCAACAGTATATAGCCTGACTGGATAACTGGGAACTATGACTGCAGGCTGTGCTACAAATCACTCCTTTCCCACAGCTGATTCACAGTTTCTGTGATTAACTCCACAACTGCTCCATAAAGATTATACAATTTGATTTATCCTACGCAACTCTTGTAGAGTTAAGGGGCTGGATCTCTTTTGTGGTGGGTTGTTTGTTTGTTTGTGGGGGTTTTGTTGGTTTCTTTTACAGACAACTGTGCTAGTGGAATGATATCTCCTCTGTCTCATGACATCATCAAAGGAGTTAATATAAGTTAGCATCTTTACCCTGAAAGACTTGGTGATTCTCCCTTGTAATAAAATAAAGCATTTTATTTAAAATATGTAGTGATGATGATGTTTATGTAGACTCAATATTCAATCCAAATATAGTTATCCAAGAGGACTTTTCTAGTTTAGTGAAATACGAAAAATTATTCAGTTAATTGATAAACATTTAATTGAACAGAGTAAAACACTGCCAAGCATTCGGTGAAATGGATAATTACACTTGTAATATTGAATAGCGACAGTCTAAAACAAGTTCCTTCCAAAAGATAAAATACAAGTGAAAAATATTTGTTAAGAGAAAGTATAGAAAAACATTCACTGCAAACATATTTACAGTCAGAAAACAAAGTCAGCACTAATAATTTAGAAGTCAGGCAAACGCAAATGTGAAAGTTAGGTAATTAGTAGTATCTGCACATCAACTATAAAACACTCTATACTTTCCCAAAAGAAATAGCCTCGGCCTACACAAGCAGATCTCTGAAAATAATAAAAACAAAGAAGTTAGCTGTGCATGGAAATAAAATACAAAGAATGAACTGATCTTTGCCAGTACAATAAGGAAAGCATTCAGAGTATGAATATATGGAGAACAGAGCATATATGGAAAGCAAAGGATTACTCAAGACTATCATAAAAACGGACCCAGTGCTCCCATATTCATTATTTTTAAAGACACTGAATTATCCATTCCAGTAACAAAAGCATCTGAGCACTTGTCTGCAGAAGATAAGTAAAGCTGTGGGGACAAATGTTTAAAGAAATAGGCGCGAAGTACCCAGAATAAAAGCAGCCAGCATTTACTTCACTACAAGTCATTATTTAAGTCAGATCAGAAGGATTGATCTGAAATGTCAATCTGGTATTACAATGGGAATCCATCGTGTTCTGTACTATAGCTGGATTGTATATGCTTTGAAACCGATCCTATGACAGAACACAGAAAACATGAGGATCATACCTTGGGTTTCACTCCCTTGAACAATTTCTCCAAACTACACAAGCTTAACCAATTTATATAGATGATGGTATAGCTAAAATGCCAGAGATCAAGAGATTGTATATGCCGTTTGAACTCAAATACTAGAGCCTAATGCTGAATTATGTAACTCTGTACATGCTAATCAATTTCCTTTCAGCTTGGTTAGCTTCGATAAAACCAGAGTAAAAGACAAGACCTTTTGCCTCCCACGATTCTAGCTTTCCTCCGCTCTTCCTTCTGCCTCACAGCCACGCGATATCCTTTCAAATCAACACCCATTCTCTCTCTCTCTAGTAGAGTAACCGTGATTGCCATGGATTTACTTCCACATTGTATCACTTTTTGCTTGCTCCACGCATTCAATAACAGGTAAAATTTAGTCACTCCTCTTTATTCTTTTCTGTCAAACTGTGTAAGGCTGAGGAACTTGAAGCAAGTCCATATTAAGGCTGGCAAACTATATGAAGAAGAGTTGTGTGATGCAACAGCTGGGACACAGGTATTCACATCAACACACTTTGTGCATTCCAAAATCTCTGAAAGTCACTTTTAGCAATCAAGTGCCGCACAGTGAATACACAAGCACTTTCACAGACCTCTCAGACTCCTATTTGACTGAACCAGTGATCTCATCACAATATGGAAATTGCCTGACATGGGGTCTGAAAACCTGGGCCAAGCTTCTCAGTGAAACCAACTTAATCTAATGAGAGGACAAGAGAGCCTTGAATTCTCAAATGTACTTTGAAAAGGAAAAAAAACCCAAACCCTGAGTAAATTTTACATGCAGTCAGTTTATAGCCTATGGTATAACCAGCAGCGTTCATCTCTGCCACTAGGAACACCCTTCAAGTTAACATGCTGTTTCTTCAGTACATTTTAAGAAAGAAAGTCTAGAAAACACAGAACAAGTCTAAAGTGCAAAATACGTAACAATTCGGTAAGTAAAATGGGAAAATTAAATTTATCAAGTAGTTTTTGACTTGTAAAATGTACTAACATAGGGTGTTTTATAATTTCAAAATTTAAAGAATTAAAAACTTAAAGATAAGTAATAGACTCTTGTCCCAAGGGGAGGAAAACATGAAAATCAAAACCAACCAACAAACACCTAACTTCTAACATTTATTGTTGGTTGACCTATTTCAGGGGACAAGCTTAATCAGAGAGACAAAAGGCAAAATTCTATCAGTGCTAGTGGGAAGAAAGACACAAAATAAATTACAGATATTTTTTTTTTTTAATGAAAGTTAATGTAGTCTAGGTCCCATAGGAAGCTCACGTATTTATGCAAAAAATACCAGATAAAACCATACAGCTTCATTACAGATTCTGAAATAAGTTAAAGATTCTGCTAGAACTTTCTCAGAAAAATCATTCCTCCACCCTGCTTCTACTATTTCTTGAATGCAGCAAGTAATATTTTGAGCTGGCCAGGTTAACACCTTGGTTTGTATTCACCGTTGTAACAGCATGAATGAGTCTGAGTCCACCTATGCAAGCAGATTGCTGGACTACCAAAAAGTAGTCTTGCTAAAACTCCCAGATTATGAAGAATTTTCTGAATTTCAATGCCAGTTTAATTTTCTAAACGCATGTATTCTTGCCCACATTCACACAAACCTCCATACAGGTTTTGTGAAGTTGACATTCCTCTTATAATTTTTTTAACTAGTACATAATTAGTAGCTTTCTGAAGTCATCACCAGGGGAGCTGTGTATAAAATCATCTGACCAACTCCATACAGCTATAATATGCAGCTTCTAACCAGATATTTATGTAAGCAGCTTTAAGTTTCTTGCTACTTCAACAATTTAAGAATCTCAACTGACAAAAAATACCTTGGAAAAAAGGGGATTTTTTTCAATAATCAAGTTGGTTTTTACTCACATTTCATCATCCATGGACAATTTAGTGATTACTTCCTGCCAGCTGAAATCCACCAGAAGGAAGCTAAAATATAGGTATCACTTTCTTAGCCCTTTTCTAAATAAATGATTGTTGGAGCTGCTGCAAACACACTGTGTGATCAATATGACGATGATATTGCATTACAAAACACAAGGCAAAACACGTAAACAGTTGCCATCAAAAGAAAGAAAAAAGACTAGAACATTAAATACAGAAGGTGAAAATACAAACAACAGGCTGAATACTGTTCTTTATAACAGGAAGCAATAGAATTCCGAAAAATGTGTCTAACCTGTTCCAGGTGAAATAGTACATTAGCTATATCAAGGACCCTTTCCACAGTCTTCTCTGGATCTGAGGAATCTTCAGTCCTGTTTGGTAAATCTTTGTAAAGTGCCATCTGCCACCTAATGGCGGGATCCTCAAGCTGCAGGAGAAAGATTTTACATGTCACCAAGGCAAAATCTTCCAAACACAGCATCCAACAGTTTAATTAGTACAAAAAGTGTTTCAAAGGACAACGGAAGCACTTTATATGGCTAACCCACACCTTTAGATGGATAACCCACACAGCGTCTACTACATTGACTGGGAGAGCAAAACTAAAGACTGATTTGTGTAATGGTTCTTGAGAGCATCCAGAGGACTGAAAGTCTAATAATCATACAAAGATCAAATGATCATGGGCCAACAAATAGCACTGGCACCAGCAATGAATATATTATTCGAGGAAAAGTAAGGAATATGAGATAGACAGACATAAATTTGTACACTAACTTTCCAGTTATTAAACCAAACAACAATGAAATTATTGCTCTGATAGTTTGGATTACTTAGTTTTTAGTCATGGAAATTAGTCACATTAGTCTTATTTATGTCTAATTTTTTCATTTTAGATTTTTTCAATTGTTAGAAAAACCTAATTTTACTGATTACCAGCTAAAAAATGAAAAGTTTATTTATGAAAAATGAATTCAAGATGCATTTGCTTATTAGCCTACAAATTATAAAATACTGCACGAAGCAAAATGGGTTTTTCTTATTTTTCTCTTTACATTTCATTTTTTCCATTTCAGTGGTCTGTGATTCTCTGTTTTACCATTAGCAATCTCTTTTTTTGGTTCATTTTGTCTCCCTAACACCTCGGTTAATCAACACTGACGTAACACACTTTGCAACCATTTTTTGTGCCAATGACACTGAAGAAAAATGCAATGGATAATCCATTTTACTGAGAGCTGTGGCCAGTGATCATTTCCGATCATGCAATTTAGGTTAAGTCACATGGCCTGGATTCCTAGAGCATTTAGGAGCCTAAACCCTACAGATTCGAATAGGGCTTAAACTCAGCACTTACTTTTTTAAAACACCTTTGTGGATCCAGATTTCAATTTGTGCCTAAGATGAGACAATAATGCTAATTCACCTCCACAAAACATCTTATGATACACAGTTTACTGAAGTTCCAGGAATGATTATGAACTTACATAGTCGCTCAATAATAGCTTATTACAACCTAGAAAGCCACAATTGACAGGCATTTCTTCCACATTTCGGCTTTTCCTTTTCTTAACAACTGTCACATCCACAGTCTTTGCGTGAGCATTTGACTGGATCATCATGAATGGATAGTCCACAAAAGACTTTTTAATCACAGGTGGAGATGTCTTTTGATCTGAGGATTCCTCACATTCTATAAAGGTACAGCTTTTTTGTATAGGTAGTTTTCTAAGGGTATGAGTACTTGACATTTCAAGGTGTGAATTAGCATGGCTGGAAGGTTTTGGTGACTTGAGCTTCATCCATGTCAAAATGAATGTAAGTTTCGTCATCAATTTCTTGAAATAAAAGGCTCGGTACTGAGTAACAGCATGCAGGCATGCAAGGAAAGGAAAGACAGAAACAGGGTGAAGACAAATGTAAACAAATGTAGACAAATGCATGAAATAGACGCCACAACATTAATAGCTAAAGATTCAGAAGGATGATTCTCAAACAGTGCAGTTTTCCAAAAAGAAATCAAGATAAATTACATTTTAGCTCTAACATAAATGACAGAACGTGGTGTCTCTGAGAAGCAAAAGTGTTTAACAGAAAACACCTTTTGAAGAAAGAATATTGCTACGGTTGGCAGAAAACCAGACTTTCCAAAAAGTGGTATTTTTCCTCTGTTTGGAAAGACACTTTACACAAACACCATTTATACTAAGTTACATATTAATTCATAACATTAAATAAGAGTTTAAATTTATAGCACCATTTGGCCTACATTCTTTTTACGTCTGACTCAATCAGACAAAAAGGGTAGTGTATGCACATAGCACAATGGCATCATTTTTCTTAACAACAAACATCATACTTGACTGTATTGAACGTGTACTTCATTCAGTCACAATAATGACTGAATACTAATGACATCAGAGAATTACAGAATAAATTATATTGTATTTTGTAAATAACTACTGAATTTAACTTTTACATTATAATTTTAAATAATTAAGTTATACACTTAGGTTTAATGTGAACTCTGGAATACATCAGTGCTAAATGATTCATGAAACGATATATTTCAAGCCACTGAGAACAAACTACTTAGCAATAGAAAACAAATCGTAATAAAGATAATAAATACAAAAATAGATTGAAGCTTTCAAGTGCTAGAAATGTGGTACTTTGTCCATAGTTGAGTGACTACTTTTCACATACAAAACCAGTGCTCTTCAAAACTAGTAAAGCAATATGTAGATAGCTACAAAATAAAGCTAGCTACAATAGCTGTTGAGCTTTATTAGCTACGTATTACGTGGTTCTCTTTCAGAATGCCATCTTCCACTGCAAATTCATTTTACGATTAGGAAAATCCAAAGTCACTGCTGAAAAGTTTACAACTGGAAAATCCGTCAATGTGTACTTTGGATTAGCTAAGATTACTTCCTTCTTAATTATATAGGCACCGTGAAATTTCATCAATATAAGAAATTTAAATGTACTTTTATTCTCATGTTTTATAAACAGAGGAGGTGATATGTTGCTGAACAACAGCAAACTTTTAATTGAAGCACAGGAAGTTTCTGAAGAGAAAGCACAGATCAAGGTATTAAGAAGTATCATTACTCCAAGGCAACAAAGCAGTAACAGACAAGAAATCTCTTAATAGCAGTATGCAGACTGTAACCCTAAAGAAACAAAATAGAAACTAAAGATGAAGTATTTAAAACAGGAGGACAAGTGCTAAAAAGCAGCATGAAATGCCAGGCAAGCCTTACAACTGCATGGCTCACAAAACGACAATATATCCACACGGAAAATGTCAGAATAGAAATACCTATCTTCATCATTAAGATAACATTACTGAAGTTCACACTCAAAATCACAACACATTTAAGGTTTGTATGCTCATAGCATGCACGCTGCTTAAGTACTGTTGCTCATTAAGATCTTCATAAATGCTCTTTTCTTCCTAGTACTTTACCTGTGTGTTTTTTCTGCTTCTCAGTATATAACAATATTGGCTATATAGGGATAAGTATTTCAAGCTTTTTTTTAGGGTTTAACCAAATCTTTTGTTTTCAGTAGTAAACTTCTCTATGTGCAATCCCTACAATTTAAAGCTATTGGACTTCTATTTGTAATATTTCATGAAAAACGCTAATTGTTAGCTTTGCAGAAAGATAGTATCTTCTTGTAAGCTCCCAGAAACCCCAGCCTCCGCATAATCTTGCTTGACATTGCAGCGATATACAGAAAACATAAGATGGGAGAAAATTAATCTTCAGATATTATTCAGGAAGAGCCACCCCATTACCAAGTCATTTTTTAAAAAATAAAGTTTATTGCTGTGCAGTGAATTGCAGTGGAATCTAGACTTCTGGATGATTCTTAAGTACCCTTTCAGAAAAAAAGTGCCAGACCTCTGACTCACATGTTTATTCTCTGGTAACCATTTAATGAGCACAGGAAATACTAGTTAGTTTTTTCCTTGAGGTGAATAAAACCTGGGACAGGGGGAGGAGGTAAAGGACAATCCTAAATGAAGCACCATCCATAGGTCTGATTCCATCTTCCTTCAACAGAGAAGAATCATACATCATTTTATTACACTTCTGTATTATGGCTTCCTCTTTGCCGTTATTTGAAGCATCTGTAAAACCGTTCAACTACAGTGGGCCAGTTCAGGACTTTTTCCCCTAGGGCTCTTCATCTGGCACTAACTGGAATTAGATAAAAATCTACACTTTTTCCAAAATACTTTCTTTTCCCTGGGCTGAAAAACAAGAACAAAACTGAGCAAAATGGAGATGATTTTTCACTTCACAGAGGATGCCAAAGTGGCAGCTTCCCTTGCCTTTACACTTTAAACTGATACAAAGTAACTTTGAGCATTTTGCAGATTCTATCCCAAATAACAGAAGGTAGAGTTTAAGCAGTGACAGATCTTGATTCCATCTCCAATTTTCATATTAATGGTGTGCATAGGCAGGGATTTGAAGGGCCACATGTTATTCTATCTAATGCATATATAAACACATTAAAAACCTAACATTTAACAATTGACATGAACAAGTTACTTGACAGAAGAGAAAAAGGGACTACAAGTTATCCTAATTAACCAAGGCAGGTTGTCATTATATGGCACCAACAAATGAATTCAAAGGAAGAAAAACCATATTTAAAAACTGCATATAGATTACCTTGCCCTGGAGATGAAGATTACTGCGGATGATATCTCGTACTTCATCTTCAGTATCTTTCTGTCAACAAATTACAAATCATATAAATTTGGAATAGAAAGTAATTAAGAACAGATATTGTTCATATAAATGTCAACCTTGGTCTTAGTTCAGATGACGAACAAAAATGACAATGTGGAAGGCTGAGAAAAATCTCAGGGAAATACCATCCTTTTGTATCAGGCCAGAGCTAGTCATATCCAAGCTCACAGGAACAAGTTCTGGATGTCATCATTCATATTTTTTCTACAGTAACACACTAAATGCAAGTCTGAATTAAAATTACTAGTACATACATATATACATACTTCAATCAAAGTTTGATCAAATGAAACCATTATCATGAACACAGATTTTTTTTTTCTTATCCTGACAATATAACAGAAAACACAGCCTTCTCTTATTTGATTTCTGTTTCTTTTGGAGGTCTTTTATCCTTCATAAACATTCAGTTCAGCTGACCAAAGGTAATATAACCTGCTAGGGTATATAAAGTATCATAGCTTGAGAAAGGAGTATATTCCAAATTACAATCACATTATTTCACTGTGAGTTTACTCCTAGAAGAATCATTTTTAAAATAGTTTATCTCTACAGAAATTCTTGCATTCACATGAGAGTGATCAAAAGGAATTAGTTATGATATTGGGCATAGAAGTGAGGAAACATCCAGTTCTTATTTGCATTTCCAAATTCAAGCTTCATAAAATACAACTGATCATTTAGAAAATAAGTATTTCCAAAGTGAAAAGTTCTATGCCCTGAAAATGAGAACAATATGTAGATTACTATCTACCATAGTCACCTATTGGGCCTTTATACAACAGAATTATAGTCTTGATTACTTGTGTCATGTTGTAAGAATGAGTATGGGGGAAAAAATTCAGACTTTCATTAGTAAAGTATTTTTACCTTTTAGAAATGCAAAAAGAGCACCTACCATGCTGAATCGATTTTTGGCCAGTGCGATTAGCTCTTGGTCTCCAGGAGCACAAATATTTAGGCCAATGGGAAGTAATCTCTTCAGTGCTGCCACAATGAGAGAGGTCTGCATAGAGTACCGGTCACCTTTTCGCTTCATCTTCTTCCTCTCCTGGTCAGAAACTGCTGCCTGCGGCATAATGCAATGAAGAAAAAAATCCAATATTAAATAAAAAAATTGCACTAGCAACTTTGCACTTGTCTCTGGTTTGACAATTTCCTTACTACCTATACAGCTGCACCCCTATCAAATGGAACTTCCCTTATATCATTGCCAATATTTTTCACCAGTATCTTGAAAGTTCACTGTGTTTCTCAAATGACTACCTTTTGATTCTCAACCCAGTGTTTTCAACAGATACCATTTAAAAACAACAACAACAACAAAAAAAAAAAACAACAACAAAAAAACCCACAAAAGTCCTTCTCTGAAGTCTTCCTGTCTCCTTCCCCTCTGCAAAGGGAAAAATATAAAAATCTTTACACTACCTTGGACATCTTAGATTTGGTGTCACTGATAAGGAAAGACATATTGTTGATTTCATTTTGTACCACAAAGTTCTGCTCTTCCCTTTTGAAATTCTGGAAATATATAGAAGATCCCAGTTAAAAGNAAAAACAACAACAACAAAAAAAAACAAGAACAAAAAAACCCACAAAAGTCCTTCTCTGAAGTCCTCCTGTCTCCTTCCCCTCTGCAAAGGGAAAAATATAAAAATCTTTACACTACCTTGGACATCTTAGATTTGGTGTCACTGATAAGGAAAGACATATTGTTGATTTCATTTTGTACCACAAAGTTCTGCTCTTCCCTTTTGAAATTCTGGAAATATATAGAAGATCCCAGTTAAAAGCACTTATATAAGAAACCTATCTAAACAAACCTTTAATAAAAACATAAATTAAATGGATATTTGTAAAATCCACAAAAGAAGAGAAGGACAGAAAAATTAATGGATGATCAGTAATGGCCTCGAATTCCAGCTTTATTTACATGGCATAGTTCAGGGGGCTGTGTGTTTTGTTTTTTTTTTTCTATGTTAGAAAGAAATGTTTCTCTGGCTATGAAACAACCATGATAAAGATCTTACTTCTCTTCTAATTCAATATACAAACATTGTCTGGGTTTTCCCTTAATAGTAAATCATCCATTCCATTTATTTCCCCATTATAAATCCCACTATATTCAGATACATAAGAAACTTTAAATAAAAGACTGAACTTAGGAATACACAAGTAAGTTGATAATCCATTATCTATGTACTACTGTGCAACCAGTTTCTGTGCACAGCAATGTTTATAATAAAACTTACAGTCGAATTCAAGCACAAGCACACAAATAATAAGACATCTTGTTTCCCAGACTTGAGAGAATTAAAGTTATGGCAGAAAAGAAATTTAGTATAGACAACATTCCATATAGAGATCCAATGTCTGAGCATCTTTAGTGTCTTCTGTTTTTTTTTTTCTTTTTATTGCAATATTCACATGAATCATGTTTTCTTTTCATTTAAGCACTATCAACGATGTTGGTCGATTAGGTCTTAATGCAGATCCCTTGGTTCTTGCATATGAACCAGGAGAACCAGACTTGAGAACCATGGGTAACTTTTGTAGAAGTGGCATTAAGAAGAAATCCTGAGCTGGTAAAATTTATGAAATATGAAATGCTATCATCTAGGAAAAAAATATTTTATTCGGAGAATTACTTGTAAGATATATTTGCTACTTCCTTGCTTTCCTTCATTCAAGCCAGCTACGGACCTAGGCTTAATAATTGAATTATATACCCTTAACTTTTATTAAGAAAGCCAACAGGATGCTGGGTAGCATCAAACAAGGGCTTCACCAGCAGAGATACAGAAGTCATTATCCCACTCTATTCAGTGCTTGTCAGGCCACACCTGGAATACTGTGTTCAGTTTTGGTCAAGGCTATGCTAAAATGATGCAGACAGGCTGGAGAGGTTCCAGAGAAGTGCCACAAAGATGATCAAAGGACTGGGAAGCCTGCCATATGAGGAAAGGTTGAGAGAACTGGGTTTGTGCAGCCTTAAGAAAAGAAGACTTAGGAGAGATCTTATCACCGTGTTCCAGTATTTAAAGGGTGGCTACAAAGAAGATGGAGACTCCCTTTTTCCAAGGAATCACATGGAAAAGATAAGGGATAATGGGTACAAATTAATCCTGGGAAGAGTCCAATTGGAAACAAGTGAAAAAAATTTCACAGTGAGAACAATCAGCCATTGGAATAATCTCCCCAGGGAAGGTGGATTCCCCAATATTGGACACTTTTAAGATTCGGTTGGACAGGGTGCTGGGCCATCTTGTCTAGACTGTGCTTTTGCCAAGAAAGGTTGGACTAGATGATCCTTGAGGTCCCTTCCAACCTGGTATTATATGATTCTATGATTAAAGAAACACAAATCTACATGGCAACTCAAATTAAGTGACTGTAAATAGAGCTGCATATTTCCTTCAGGAAACCCTTGTTCCACTAGTCCTGCTGAGGACCTTCCCACATGATTTTTATTGTAACTCTGCCTAGAGGCTCAATTACTACTAATTTAGTAGCCATACAACCTAGTTCTAAAAAGGCTTTGGGGGTGAAAATAACCGATTAAGAAAAAAAAAAATGTAAGGACAAATCTCAAAGAGCTTTATATATATATATAAAACAAAAACAAAAAATCCCAACAAACAAATCAGAATTTCTATAAAAAATTTCTATGATCAGTGTTGCTATGCTACAAAAGACCCATCAACTCCCCTAGCTACTCAGGCATTTCAAGAGTGTCAGAAAACTGAAAGTCATACATACCTTCCCATCTACAGTTTCACTTCTGTCATAAAATGTGTTTTTGCAAATATAATCACTAAATAATTGATCTGCCTACTAAGAAACCCAATTAAAACAGGTATTTACCAAGGAATTACTTACATGGGACTTTGACCAGTAAATGAAGACCTCAGCCACCATGCGGAACAATTCTTCCGCTTCAGGGTTGGGCTCTTTCAGCCATTTTGCCCTAAAATTTAGTAAAAGGGTGGAGATGCAGATGATCTTCACTGGCTTTATGCTCTGAAATCAGTTTTCAACATTTTACAAGGATACAAGCCAACAAAACCAAGCATGCATGCTTTTAATCCTTTCTGGTAGCAGTGGCTTTTTGATGTCCTATTTCAAAACCCTTAAAATCCTTTTACGTTAATCTTAGGTCTAATGCAAAAGATTTGGATCGCACTTCGTCTTTGGTTTTCTTCTGAAAAAGACCCCAGCTCCTCCTAAAGGTCATAAAGCATCAGCTTGAGCAACTTCAAGTTTGGCAGGCTGAGCAAAGGGTACTTTAATTCAGCGCTAGGCATATCAAGGGATAAGAGACGGCATCAATAAACAGGAAGATTTTGAGATTCATTGACCTATTCCTCTCCACATACCTGTTATAGTCCACAAATCTAATCAACAAAGGGTAGAAGGCATAGAGGTCCCGTGCCAAAGTGGTGAACTCATCTAGGATGAGCAGTTCAGCCTCCGACATGTCACCTCTGCCTTCTGCTCTTAGATGTTCTTCATCCGATACAACCACTGCTGCTTTTTTCTTTAGCTTATCCATCAGTGGCAGGAAGTGTGTCTTTAAGAGCTGTGGCTTCGCTTTGCTTATGATGGGCTGGGAAAACACTATTTAAGGCAATGAATATTATAAAATGCACCTAGCCACAAAATATAAATAAAAACTTTTACCTTTCCCCTTTCTTGGATTTTATTTCCAGGCTACAGAGTAAAATCCTGCCCCCATTGAAATCAGCAGAAGTTTTGCCAAGAATTAAATGTGGTCAGGATTTCACATAGTGAATTCACTTTGTCACTACGAGGGCAGAAATTACAACTTCACAGGCTAAGCTTGCAAGATCATAAAGCTTGAAATGCCTCCTTACTGGCATTCTGTCAACACATTGGTATTTGCCAATTTTATTGAGTAATGTAGTTGTTTAATGGTATCTGTAAGTGGATAGCTACATAGCGCACAGTTTTCTCAGCCACTGGCTCCTCTTTTGAACCTTTCTTTTTAGCTTGAGCAAAGTAGAACTGGAAAGTATGCTCTAGTGATTTGCAAACCTATTGAAAGAACCTG
This sequence comes from Himantopus leucocephalus, assembly GCA_003993805.1. Taxonomy (NCBI): domain Eukaryota; kingdom Metazoa; phylum Chordata; class Aves; order Charadriiformes; family Recurvirostridae; genus Himantopus; species Himantopus leucocephalus. Next base: position 41,437,105 of record RSEF01000003.1, on the reverse strand, counting down.
CCTGTATTCCTTATGCACATTGGGACACTGGAAGGCTGTGTGTAGACAGAAATGGGACTGATTCAACCATCCATCAACCAGCCATTTGAGACTTGTTAGCACAAGCTTTTTGCAAATCTACTCATAAAAATGAATATGTAAATTAGCACTTCATCGGGGACCATTAGTGCAAACCCATTTGTAACGTATGCATTAGATTACAAAGAATTTTAGGCAGTTACCACTTGCTCCTTAGAGTGCATTACATTACTAACCTCAAAAGACTAGGAATCCAGACTGATACCATGAATGAAATTACTACTACAATAAGTATTGAAAAGTCATAAGAAAGCCTAATTGAAAAACTGAATTCACAACACTGAAGAGACTTTTCCTTACCCATTGTAACATTGAAAAATAATCTTTTAAAATAAATTTTAAGGTATTATCACAATGAAGTTAATTCAAGGATTACTAAAATGACGTATGCATTTCCACATTTCATTGTAACAGAAATGTTAAGATATACAGCTCCAAAACAATATTTTAAGGATCCAGCACTCACAGAATAGCAAGGAACTGTGTAATGCCTGCAAACGGAAAGTTGTTATACAATGAAAATGGGCTAAATACCTATAGTCCTTTAATTTAGTATACTGCAAAATGCGTATGTGCATATTCTGGGGAAAAAGAAATAGTCTAATGTACTTCTTATGTTACTTCTTAAGAGACTAAAACATACTGCTTACACTGCTCTTTCTTTATACTTAGTAGTTCTGTTTCATCAAGATCTGTATTGATTAAAAACATAAAAATAAGTGTTTTTCTACTCCAGCTTTAACAGGGTAAATACAGAGTAATTCAGAGAGTGTGTGTGTATATAAACACATTCTGAATATACACACACATGCTTGCTTGTTTGTTTATTTATTTTTGCATCTTACCTGCTAATCTCTTCATCCAGGCTCCTTCATCAATACCAAGGTTGTTATAGATGATTTTCAATATGTTACCCAACAGAGTGTTCATGTGCTCTGACGTCAAGGCTGTGCAACACATTTCAGCCTTGTCAGGGTTGTTTTCTGGCCCATGCTCCCACCAGTGTGACATGTAACTACATAGCATAGGCAGTATTACTTCCATGATATGCGGCATTTGTGTGTAACGAATGCCAGACTCTGCCAGTTCCACAATTTCTTCCATTAACTTCACTAAGGAAGGAATATTTGGGCAAACCTCTTCTACACTAGTAGGCAAATTGAGAACTATTGGGGGAAAAAAAAAAGAAATAAAAAAAATCAATAAACTAAGTCATAGAGGGAAAAGAATTCTTTTCATTTGCTGTTTCGTACAACTTTTGTTTTCTATTTACATTTAAGACCTTCTGATCCAAGGAAAAAACCCAAACACAACAATAAAAAACAGGTACTCTCATACTATTGAGCAATAAACTGTTCACATAGAAGCTTCAATAATAAAACTTGCTATGATAAAAATAATTCCTATATGGAAGCTTCAACAATGTAATTACTATGGAATGAATTCAGAGAAATCAGATGCAGTTTGCTATATTCAAAATAAAGCTTAAATTTCAGAATTTCTTCCAACATAAGCTTTGCAGTTGAGGAAACAAATTGATACAATGGAACATCTCTCCACAACACATCAGATGAGACCTGGAATGTTAATAGAAGAAAAATATTCATTGCCTGACATAATGAGCAGAGCAGATTCTGAGAAACTCACTTCTGGAGGTGAATTTCTGATTGTAAATGTTTACTTTTCAAGTTATTTGAATTATCAATTCCTTCCTCTGAAAAGGCACTGCAGTTGCCTTTGTTTTTGGAGGCAGTTTCTGTCATCTACAAATAAATACCTGTAAGCACAACTATTAGCTCTTGAATGTCTAACATCCTGACATACACATACAATGTTATATACAGATATCTATATATTGAAAATTTAGCCTGCAATTTGTGAATCCAAATTTTTGTACCAACAGAGCCTAAGGCTAGTCTTTTTCCAAAAACAGTCTCTTCTGCTATTTAGACCCAAATACATTTTACACAGCCATTGCAGTCTCCTTAAAGCTAAATGCAATTTTGAAAATTAATTCAAACGTCTGTTAAAAGTCAATGAAAATACAACTGCTTGTCTTTCTAGATGTATTAAAATAGCTAGAATATATATGGTAAGTAAGCATGGCTGTTGATATTTTCAAAATAAGATACTACAGCTCTTTGAAGAGTAAATCTGATATGCTCCCTTTTTCAAAAGTAAAGATGAAGTTATGAATGCCATTATAAAATGGCATCTTATACACTGTCATCTATACATATCTGTGATATAATTCACTCTCAGCATATATGAAGAGTTCGTACAGTTCTACTGTAACTTCTCTTCTATTTACTATAGGAACAAGTAGTGTGTATGATCTTATTCAACAACTATGTTTTAGCATAAGAAACATCAAGAGATTCAGAACGGAACAAAAAGGTATATGCAAAATCAAAATACACAATGTTACCTGAAAGCATCTGTACTGTCTTTTATTTCAAACACATCAAAAAACAATTTACGTACTACTCTGCAGTGTATTTACTTTCTAAGGGTATATATTATGTACTTAATACAGGCAAAGCTATTTTGCTTCAATTTCAAGTATGCATGTTTTAGGGACCCATATTGCATATGAAAACTGAGGAACTAAAGTTACTAATTAGAATACATAATTTTATCATCAAAGATATAATATTTGACATACTAAAAATGTGCAAAGTCCCTTCAATAAATTTAGTCCAAAGCAGTATTTTGAGAATGGTATCTCAAAATGAAAACATTGGTATCTTTAGAAACGTAAAATAATCGGTTTTACCAGACTTAGGCCATTGATTTAGGAAAGAAATACAATCAAGACATTACAAGAAAATTCTTGCACTGTAAATGTATGCAAAAATACATGTATTAAGGCAAGCAGCATTTATAGTGAAATTGTGTTTTCATAACCATCACGTGAGTTTCTGGAAATACCTGCTCTGTCTCTTGCATTCTTGGTATTGTAAATTGAGTAGATATTATGTTTGTTCAAATGAGTTTCCAAAAAAGCCACTGGAAAGGCACCTGAGAAAGCAGCCAAGCATTCTCCTAGTGCTGATCGTTGCCTGTGAATTAACAAACATCGTTAAGTATACTCATCTTTGATAACTGACTACACCTCAGGGTAGTTGTATACCAGCTTTATTTTTCTTCTACGATGAGCTTATCTCAAAGAAATAAGCCACTACATTATTAGGATCAACGACACAAGAACAGGTAATAGAAACTGAAGCCCGGTGACCCTCTGCTAATATATGAATGAAATGTTAAGACATAAAATGTCAAAGGTAGCCTGCTTAGCTGAGAGCAAATGAGGAACATGCAGGTAAAACCCAAAGTCATCATAACAATGCCTTCTCTTCCATTACTTTCCTCTCAGCTTTCCTGACTTCATAATCTCTACTACTAAGAAAAAGCTACACATCATTTTATTTCAGTGATATAATTTCCTTTTTCTGAGAGATAGTAATAATCAAACATTGGTCTAGCATGAAAGTCAAGTTCTTTAGAGAGTGGAAAATTGCTTCAACTGATCAATAATTTAGAAAGTTTTGCACAAAAACATTGCTCTAATCTCTTCAAATATATGACAACATTTATTTGGTAATAAAAATTTCTTAATTATCTCAAAATTGTAAAAAGCCTGTCTCTAGGAAGAAGTAAGTGATCCCCTGTCATTTCACCTGGGTCTTTCACAGGACCTTTAAAAATATTCTTTCTGATTTCCAATTCAGTTATCAGAGCAGATTTTAGATACGTACGGAATCCTGCTGAAGCTGAGCCACACAGATGACAAATCCAGGAGTCCCATAAACTTCCAAGTAAAAAAAAAAAAAAAGGCCTCCAAACTGATCTTGTGATTTAACAACATTAATCTTCTGTCTATCTCTTTTTAGGAACTTGTATTCTTTCTAGATCTAACTCACTAAACTTTATTTTGTTAAACCTGACTTCAATCCCTTCATTATTTATCCTGTTTCCTCCTTTCTTTTTTTCCTTTCCATTAGGTCTTGAAAAGCAAAACATACATCCATCAGATACACCTACAAAGAGCATGCTTCATGCTTTTCATTTGCAATAACAGTTGTAGAAGACCATACAAAAAAATTATCACTTACACTGACATATTTCCTCTTAACTACAAACCCCACCTAATTTATTTGCCAAATTCCAAAACCAATTAATTTTATATCCCTTATGAAATTAATGAGAGCTGGTTTTGCACAGAGGTGTATTTTGTTACTTAGAAACAGCGGTCCCCACCTTTCTTCATGATGTTTCCTATGATACTGCCACCAAGTAAGCAGCAGTATGTCGTGGGGCTGGCCTGGAGTTATGCACGAGTTGATTTGCTAGACAGTGTACAGATATAGGAACTTCCTAGATTACTGCTGCCAATATCTGAAATGTATGAGTTCTGTTTAGCCTTCAGTGCTAGTCACTATAGGGCAACTATTCAGTTTTAAGAACTGAATTATCTAGGTAGCTCTATATTTTGGGCGAATATGGTTTACACAGATAAAATATAACCTGGAGGGAGGTTAGCAGATACACAGATGCACAAAAAAGCAACTATAAAGCCTCATTTCTGTGGGTAATTGAGCTAGAAAAGCAGTGTTGTTATATGAGCAACAAATTAAATTTAGGGTAATAAGAAAGACCTATACATCACAACTAAATAATATATAAGGAAGGATTATAACAAATGCTGAGCTGAATAACATATTTTTACGATTCATAGAATCATAGAAGGGTTTAGATTGGAAGGGACCTTGAAGATCATCTAGTTCCAACGCCCCTGCCATGGGCAGGGACACCTCCTACTAGACCAGGTTGCTCAAAGCCCCATCTAACACGGCCTTGAATACCTCCAGGGATGGGGCCTCAACAACTTCTCTGGGCAACCTGATCCAGGGTCTCACCACCCTCACAGTGAAAAATTTCTTCCTAATATCTATTCTAACCCCTTCCGGTTTGAAACCATTCCCCCTCGTCCTATAACTACACGCCCTTGTAAAAAGTCCCTCTCCAGCTTTCAATTCACCACCTGAACAGTGATATTTATTGTCAGGTGAGATAATTTTTTTTGTAATTTTTGTTTCAATCAAGAAATATATTTTGACGACCACATAATGCAATATTTTAAGGGTATTATAATAAATGCAGCTGCATTCCACTTAACATCTGAGCACCTTTTTTCTCTCAAGGTATCTTTCCGACAATAATCTCTTCTTGTATTCATTTCTGGACTGTATATTCATGAATCTAAATATAAGCACTAAACATAAATATCAAAAATAGAGGAACACTTCTTACCGCTCTACATAGATACTCTTGCTGGTTCCCAGAGCATATAAACTGGCCAATATTCTGTAACAGGAGACCTGAACATCTTCCACTAAAGAGAAGAAGAAAATGAGAGGTACAAAGAGATTTTTCTTTGCAGTACGCTTCTGTAGAATTAAAATACATTTCTTCTGAAAATTACTGAATTAATAATATTAAGCTATAAAAGGTAAACCACAGAAATTGCTTTCTAAATACAAAAAGTCTTCTGAGTACTGAGTGCCATAGTTTTTACCCAAAACTTCCATTTACTTCAATACCACGTTATCAACTAAGACAGTAATCATGTTTCACTAGTGTACTAACTTTCTGAAATTAATGGCATACCAACTCTTTACAGATAACATCTAATTGCATAATCTGAGAATTTATTAATTTAATAGCTATAAAAAAATGTATCAATGAATCTTTTCTAGTTTGTCTGTAACACTTAAGCAAGTTTCATGGAAATAAAATAAATTGCCAAAAGTGAAAAAATTTATTAGGGAACAAATTGATTTACAAATGTTACACTACTGTATAAAATACATTAGAAAAGAAAGGTAGTCCTGTTAAACAGATATTTAATTCTTTTAATCACTGTTTATATTTTTTTAAAATTTGGACACAGATACCACTGAAGAGCATGTACTTAATTTACACTTCAGACTGACAAAGGATTAAAAAATAACTAATTCTTTAGTCCTTATGAATACTTCAAATGTTTCAGTCACAAAAACGTGAGAATAATCTTAACATCTATTTGAAAAAAATGCTTTTCCAATGTAATCTGCAGTGATAGTGTAACAACAGTGTAAGTACCATCAAGAAAGACAACACTCCCATTCTTTGCTTATATATTTTTTCTAGTCTCTCCCACAGTGTTAATATGCTCCACCAATGTGCAATGAAATGTTGGAAGTAAAATAGAACTAAGACTTAATGGGCTGGGACAGCCTACAAGACTGTGCAAAGCTACATAGCCAGGCTCTATTGTACTGTGATGTTTGTTTGAATCATCTTGGAGTTGAGTGTTTTTCTGTAATGAGAGTAACCTCAGGTACACCGACCCACCTTTACACATGATAACACCATGGAGTACTCTGTACATGTAGTAATACTCTTAGGTACAAGCACCAGGTCAAGACACTTGTCAGAGTAGTACAAATAAAATAATCTTATTCTTAACAAGATGTAAAGAGAAGTTGTGTAAGAAAAAATAGCCTTTCCAACTATGCCCTAGACAAAATAAGTAGGCACAATTTAAATTAATTATTCTTTCTCAGTTTATGGGTGTTCAACACCAGTGTGATGTATGTAGAAGAGCTGTTTAAGAATAGCAGCTTAAGTAACAAAGACTCAAAGGCTAATTATTCAGTTCCAAAACATGGAATACCAGAGATCAAAAATTATACGTGGCATGAACATGCTGGTGCCTGAAAAAGTGGTTTATTATGAGCAAGTGATGTTCGTGAACCCCACACTGACTTCTCTGTATACTCTCAGAGACTCCTGAATTTTAAAGAAATAATTTAATGAGAAAAGTGGATGTTTACATCTTATCACATTCAAATCCATCAATACAACTCCAAATTTTCAAAATCAGTTCTCTTAATGCTATTTTAAATAATACTTTTCCAGATTGTAAAAAGATAAAAAAAATATAATTTGATATTCTTTTCTTCCAGGTCCTTCTCTCAGATATTTCCATAACTGAGTTAGCTACACGGAGCATAATTGCTTCCTTTAGTGTAGTCTGGACAGCAGGATTCCTGTGGAGTTCCTAAAATATGTAAATTAAAGTTTTGTGTTGCAGAATGCAAAATTTTGTCTTGCAGTGATTGGATTTGGGAAAATAAAGGGCACTGAATCTGCCATAATCAGAATCTCCACAGAAATCTCATATACAGTCTCATACACATTACTTTTTCTGGTGCCTGAATTCTTCAGGAGCTCCTTCCACTTTTCCTTAGGATCTAAGATGCACCCACTCAAATTCCCCGCTAACTGAAACTGAGTCAAGGTGCATGTCTGACAGAATAACATCATTCTCTTAGTATAACCTCGTTTATAGACAGAGCAAAGACAAATTAACTTATACATAGTAACTTTTCACACAAGAAGAAAGTCAAAGTAAATCTACGGTAAAGTTATAAACAAAATTGAGCCTTCTGACTGTCTAATCACGGCCACATCTGCTTTAATATTTACATAAAGTCCACTAAAACATCCAGACCATTCTAGGTCAACTACAGCAAATGCTTGATTAAATCAATGACAATTTTGTCAAAATAACATAGCATTTGTCCTTCTGTAATAGAACTGAGAGTCTAGTAATGTTTACTACATGACACTACGGATATTTTAGCAGCATGGCACTTCTAAATAATACATACATATCAAATCTTCCCCAAACTGGTGTTGTCCAATATGCTCAAATAATGAAGATAGCACTGGCAGGAGAGCAACTGTGGTATAATTAATGATTTGTGTGACTCCCTTTGGCTGGTTTCTGCTGTGTGTAAACTGGCCTTGCTTAAGATTTTCCAGTGTTTTCTCCAGATCCTCAGCAGCATTGTCCAAAAATGCTCTCAATGCCATCTTAACAGATTCCAGACCAGTTTTCATCACAGTCCTGTATATAGCATGCAAAAAGAATGAAAAAGAATATTCTATTAGACAAGCATGGAACAAAGGCTAGTCTTGGCTTATATGAAATAGATAATGAAGATCTGAAGAAAACTCTTTCACTTTTTGATATTGCAAAATCTTCTCATAGCAAAACAACCTACTGAAAAAAAACATTACATAGGTATCCTGCAGAACACAAGGATATTTTATTTGGTTTCCTGCTGAGAAAATAAAGTCTTTTTAAATTTATAAATTAAGTGATTCATTTGCCTTCAGAGGGAAAAAAAACCACCTAACAAAAAAAGAAGAATGAGTAAGTCTGCAATTTATGAGTCTCGGAAGAGAAGAACTACCTCAAGACAGAACTCAGAAAGTCTTCCCAACCATGACAGTCGTATTTCTGCCTCCAGAATAAAGGCATCAGAAAGGAATGAGTAAAAACAACCAAATTTGTTTCAAAATAAATAAATAAATAAATAAATAAAATGCATTGATTACATAACTGTAACACCATAATCAGTTATGCAATGGTATAATCCAGGAGATTTATTACCTTATTTGTTTTAACTAGCTCAATTATAGAGATCCTTTTTAAAAGGAAAGTATCCATTTAGGCATGCGTGAAAAATAATCCAGGTGGAATTATTTTGTAAATTGTATAACAGTCCAGGTTTTTTGTTTGTTTGTTTTACAGAGTTTCAATGGCAATATTTTCAAACTTTCATGTAACCTCCATGAATCCCTTAATCCCCGTCTGGAGCTGTTTTTACACCTCTACCAAAAGCTGAATTGGCGACCTCCACCTGTATCTGTATTCCATCTGTATGTGCACGGATAATTTATGACAAAAACCTAAGATATTGTAACCTAAAGGATTACCATGCAACAGCTGAGCCATATTAATTTACCATGATCATGACTCTGCCCCATAGCAAATGGAAAGTAAAATTTGTTCATTTAGGCCACTGCGAAGACACTGAGATAAAGAGCTATCTGCATGTAATCCAGTCAATTCTTTGAGAGTAAATGCAAAGTGAAAAAAGTTATCTTAAATTACCACGGAGGTAGCTTAAACTATGTTTTGTTTCACAACTGCAAATATCTGAAAGTCAGCTATCAGCACAGGCAGTTGACTGTACAGTTAATGAAAAGCAACACATTACCCTCCAATATTTCAAGTCTCTCATCCATAAACCCCACAATGGCTCAAGCAGCCTAATTTAACTTAGAATTACCACTGAATTTGATGCAAAGGGGTTGTTTTTTGTTCAAATTAGAACCTGAATTAACTTTGCAACAAACGTATTCTATGAGACAGATTTACCGCGCTCCATGTGCATTTAACTCCTGAATTTTTTGATTAAACACTGTAAGCAAAAGAACAAAATATTTCTAATGTTATTGTATTTTTGGGACAGTCACATGATTAAAACCAGATGAACTAATAGCCAGCAGTTCCTGGACAGCATTTATCTGAACTGAACTTGAAAGCATATCCCGCAAATATTATCCTGCCAACCTCTAGTAATTAACTAGTAATTACCTACTTTGCAATGGGAATTCTTTTCAGTGCCATAACTTCTTGAAATTCTGTAGCCTTACACAGGTAGCCCAAGTCTGACTGCACATTATTTTCTTAAATGATTTTCTTCATACTTTAGAAAATATATTCAGTATTACCTTGCATCCAAGGTCTGGCCCAGTATGTGAAGACAGTTGACTATTGATGTCGCATCATTTCCTAAACAGGGAGGAAAATTATCCACCAATTAAGCTGAGCATACTATATAGCACACCTACGCTCTGCTAAGTGTATCTCTGGTTTTAATGAAAGAGTAAATAATGTAGCAGAAGAGCAATTGAACTTCTGCGTAATTTTAACATTCAAGTTAAAAAACATGCAGTTTGTTGTCTTAGCTTTGTTTACACAAATGCAGTAACTAGAGGCAGTAAAGCATCTCTCATCAAATAGCTGAGGCAGTCAAGATGGAAGCACTTAAATGTGGGGTTAATTAGAGCTGCAGTGTATTGTCTGGTTTTCATTTAAGTTCCATAACTTTTACTTTAATTGATTCAAGTTTATCTGAACATTTATCTTCCCCCTCTTGGTGCCATAAAAGCTGTTAACTTTTGCAAGATGCTATTGCAGAAAGAGAACATTTATATAAAATCAAAAAGGTTAGCTCCCTGGTGTTACCGATAGGCTGCAGCCATTTATAGCAGGAACTGGTGTGGCCCACATGAGTAACAGTCTCTGACTAATATGCATCTCCCATAATCAATTATTTTTTTCAAACTTAGGTATGTAAAAAGAGAACTTACATACAACATGCCTTGTATGCATATGTGCATCCCAAGATGTTGTCATGTACAAGCCACCTCTAAGTTCATTTTTTAAATCCAGGAGAGATTTAGGCCACACAAATTTGACCCACAGCTTATTTAGTGTATTCAATTTTTTAAAAAAAAAAAATATCTAAATCTCTGCAAAACCAAAAATACCTTTTCTTGCTTCTCTATATATTTAAAGTTTCTCAATTAAAAAAAAAAAAAAAAGGAAGAAACAAATTGAATATTTAAGGTAAGATAGATTTCTGGAAATACTGTCATCTGCATACAGTGTACTATACTTTCTCACTGGTGGTTATTTCACTTGAAAACATGGGCAAACACAACTAAAAATAGTAGCTGTTTCAGTGAAACTGAGACTTAAAAAGATAAATCACAGAGATTGAGAGGACTGAGAATGTTGTTCTATGCTATCAAATTGGGAGATATTGCTGTGGTGTTCATCCACAGTAGATTAAACAAACCTGAACCACAGCTTCCATGGCTGCCCCCGGCCAGGCAGCCTCACCCTCTTTGCACTGGCACTGGTGGTCATGCAACAATAAAGCGAGCAGATGAGAAAGCTGAAATAGCTTAAAAAAATCCTACCAAAAAAAACCCCACCCCAAACCATTACGTTTTTTGTCAGCTCCTTTTTTTTTTCCTTACTATTTTACTGCTGTGGTGATATGAATGCCAGTGCTGATGAAGAAGAGTGCAGGACTGTGCTCATGACAGCAGGGCTGGAGGGAAGTACTCAAAGCAACTCGTAATTAGGCTGTGGACTAGACTGTCATGAAATAGTATCTTATCTTATTGTGCAGGTTTGTATACGCTGCATGCTACAGTGCACAGAGATGCACACTCCAGTTCCCTGAAAATTTACATTGGCAATCTATTTACACCATGTAGACACATTTCAAGAGCCATATATTTATCAGGAATCAGGTACTTCGTATGCTGCAACCAGATGGAAGGGTCAGAAATACACCTAGTTATTCTGAAAACCAGACGAGCAACTTGCTATGAAAGACAGATTTAGGTTCAGTGGAAAGTCTGTGTCTTTCTTTTGTTCAATGTCATTAATTTAGTTGTTTTCACTGTGTTTCTAAAACAAAAACCCACACGTAAAAGAGTGTTTTTTTTAATATTTTACCTTAAAATACCAGTTAAAGTTAAAAAAAATCCTTTTAAATGGAACATTTCAATAATCAGTTTGCTTCCAACCCAAGGTCAGAAGTCAATTTCAGAAGACCATTTTTTTTTAATCTGAGTTATGAAACTCAGCGATGGGTTTTCTAATGAAATTAGTTTCATTACTATTGCCAATATTTCACAGTGTATATAAGTGCCTTCATTACATTAAAAATATTTTTTTATTAATTAAAAATGTTCTTGGTTTTCAGAAGCCTGAAAAGTAGATACAAAACACTCTAATGTAGAAATGAACGTGCAGTATATAAAATTCCATAAAATAAAATTCCAAAGGGAAGCAGGTGATAATTATAATCCAATAGGATAAAAAACTGAAATAAGACCTGTTCCTTAAAGTAACTCTTCACATAAAACAATAGAGGCTGGACATACACAAATACGTCCTGAGTTCAAGACGTTTTAAGACTAAAAGTATCCCAGGAGCTAGTATAAATACTAGGTTGATGGTTGGATCACTGTTGAGCATGTATTACAAAAGCAGTTGATCCCATGAATTGCACAACTGAGTTTCTGTAATCATCTGAGGCACAGCCCTACATACTTTAGAAAGCTGTATTATTATATCAGGAGGGAAAAACTGTTGCTGTGTTGCAAAGGTGCTATGGATATTGACTCCAGGATGCCTCACTGAAAGGACACTTATAAATTCAGGAAGTCATTAGGCAGAGAAACCCTTCTGTTTCTTTTAAGGAACTCCTCTAATTAACTTCTCTAAGTTCCCAAAAATGAGTGAGAAAACCAGGCCTTTCTTATCTGATGTCTTACCCAGCTCATTTTTTTTTTCAGATTACATGGGTCTATATTACCGATATGAAGATTTTTTTTTTAAGAATTACTTACATACTTATATAGAAAAAATACCTTACTGGAGATTTAAACAATATAAAGAGTGAATCAAATTAGTCATATAAATTTGTTTTTTAAATTAAGAAAATATAAATTCAAATGCTCAATTCACCAAAACTATTCATTAAAATCTTTCAAATTCAGCCCATTAATAATAATAATGAAAGTAAATCAATACAGTCTTACTGATGCACAGCTACAGCTCTCAAACAGTAAATTATTGGCGTCAAAATCTACTTTCACAATGTAACGAAATAATAATTCCATGCTGAATTACAATTATATAATCTCAGTGACAGTTTTAGCTACCAAATGTGATTAACAGTTTAAGTTCACTCTGGGAGACTTGCATGCTTAATTTCCCATTTTATCAAGACTTGTATATACAGCTTAAGCTACATGACCTTTACTAATGACTTTCATACATGCAGCTGTATCTTCAGAAGTACCATTCAAATTCACAATGATATAAAACACCTATATAGCAAAACTATATGGCATTTTGCTATTTGTTATAGCAAATTCCCCACTATCCATAAAGGTTATTATCAAGTAACTCCTGCTCATTCAAGGCCTCCCAAACACACGAATAACTTAGCAGGCCCCAGCTGTGCTCAGAGGCTGTCCTCATGAGCATTTTCCCCTCTTCTGCACAGGCCTTGTCTTTTCTGGGGTAAATGCAATTCTTTTGATCAAATTTTTTAACATGATGTCAAGGTAAAGCAAACTGGAAGGTGACTTTGACTTGAGTTAGTAGGTCCAGAGTAAATGACCATGCTCCAGAGTCCTGTGGTGACCTTGTCATAACTCATGGAAAAAATACAGTACACTTTGTGTTGGCTTAAAGATTTTATATTGTTAGTTACTGCACACTAGGAAAAGACTGAAAAAGCAAACTGTAGTCATAGAGAATGCTCATCTGATCCCACCTGACGTATCTCCTACCACTTGAACCCAGCCGAACAACAGGAAATAATCAAGCTGAGATGTGGAATGAAAAAGATCTTTTCTTCAGTACTGAATGAAGTTACATTGACTTAGATTTTTAATTTCAACTGTTCAGTTGTTACTCATTTTAGAAAAAAAGTCACAAAACCAAATTCACACAATAACGAAAAAGATTTGCAAAATTCTAATAGTATACCTGAGCTAGTTCATTCTTTGAAGAAACAACCTAGGGTATAAACCAGAGCTTATGCGCACATTTGTGACATACTCCACCCTTCAGAAAAAGCTGCAACAATGCCACACAGCTGCAGAAATAACTCCATTCCTCCTCTGATCTTTTGGCTTTACAGGAAAATCCACTCAGCTCATCCCAAAATATATTTAAAAGCGACATCCCAAAATAACTTCCAATTTTTCTTCTCAGTTTAATCGTTTTCATAACAGTCTGTAAGCTTTTAAAACACCACACTGCTGCAGCATGTAAGTTCCTTCCCTTCAAAATGAATGAAATATGTAGGAATTGAGTTAATGCATGTTATCTTAAACAAATTCTAATTTGCTAAATAATTATCCAATTAGGTATGTTCATAGATGCTGAAGTTTGCAATGCATCCCTCATAGAAGTTATATATGCGTAGGACGTACTATTTCAACTATCCTATTGTCATGGCATAAGAAAAAAATTGCAGAGTAAATGACTGTGCCACACATTGCATATAATGTATACACTTGATACAGACTTCAAATTTACTTCAATTAAGTGATTTTCACATGGCATAGGACAAACACCGAGCTCCTGCTAGATTCACATAATACCAGAAAGACAGTATACATGCGTATGTGGAGTCAAGCGCATCTGGGAATATTTAAGAATTCCACAGAACATCACTAAGCATTTCAGCCCACTATAATTTTTTCTTAATGACTTTCCAATATAAATGTGCAGTTCTGATGCTCTGTTTTCCCCAAATGATTTAGAAAAAAAAATAAAAAATTATTAATTACAATTAACTCAGCACAATTCTTTGGTAGGATAATGAAATCCAGATATTAGTTAAGACACATGGAAAACTAATCAAAAAAACCCAAGCTGATAACTACAAAAGCTTTTTATTCCATCTAATAAATTCTGTGATCTACTAGCCTAAATGATTAGTGGTCTGTGAAGACCATGCATTTCAGCCATGCAGCATGCAACAAAGCAGCACGTAACACAATGCAAAAATGGCAAAGAAAACCAAGTGATGGCCATGCTAGTATTTGTCAAGGGTCTCCTTACCAAACAGTGAAATCCTATGCCTGACAAGAACTCCAAGTTTGCAGAACAGGCTGAAGACAAAAGAAAAATAAAAGAGAAGAGAAGGGAAAAGGAAAAAAATAAGGGGCGGGGGGGGAGAAGAAAGAAAAAATAACAGCTGATATATGAGCAGGAAAAGCAACATGATGTCACGCAGAAAGAATCAATTATCTGAGCAGAATGTGGGACAGAGTACTAAAGAAAGAGTTTTTAAGTGCATATCCTCAACAAACATGGTTAAATAAGCACATATTATAATTAAAGAAACAAAAAAAAATTAAAAGCAAAGCTAATTAATATAAAAGCGTCCTATATGATAACCCACAAAGAAATAACCATCAAAGCTTTAAGTAGTAAAATGTGGTCAGTGTGCTATTCAGGATACCACTGACAATTTGAAAACAAAAGGTAAAGAAATCAGATTAATTGAAGTGTTTGATGGCAAATGTTTAACTACTCCAATTTGGATCTTGTCATCTTGAACAGAATGATAATTTCTTCTCAAATACATTGCTTTTTAAACACACTTAACATGAGAAATAGCCTCTTACATGGTTAAAAACCAACAAAAATGGATACGATCAATGATTTCCTTTCACATGTTTGAATGACTTTCTGTGCTGATGAGCAGTGGCCCATTCAGAACAATGAAGAATGAAGTTTTGTGTTAATTCGTAGAAGCGGGAGCACACTGCCCTACCCAAACTGACCTGGCCTCCAGATTTAGGAGGGTTTAGCTCCATCTTCATGATCCAGTTCAGTCTGAGAATTTTCTCTGAGAGCAACACCAATTTTGGTGGGTTTTTTTATGCTGCAAAATCCCTCATCTGCTACAAATGACATGAAGAATACCATGCCATTTTATTAAGCTATTTAATTACTAGGCACACAGGCTAGTTATCAACCTCTGATTTAAAAGCAAAAGACACCATAAGCATGTCTACACAGTTTATGGATGAGATCTGAACATCTTGTTCCATTGACAGACAAGAGCATGGTGCCAAATGGAAACATTTATGTCCAGAATCAGAACAGCCAGGTTAATGTGGTGTAGAATCCAGCTAATTAGCCAGTGCACAGTGACCCACTATAGCAACAGCAACTGCTGTGTTTTAGAAATGAGTCTGGTGGGTGCATGTTCAGGGATCTCTGTTTACTTTTTATTCCATGAGGCAGACATATACTATATATTCTTTTATGAGGATCCTGGTTCACCCAATCCAACAAGAAAAGCTGTACAGAAGCATGTTAGCATCATATAAATCTTGTGTTCATTCTAATGAAGACATTAAATAGCTCATAACCTATCTTATTTTCTAGCATAGAAATGTTACTCAACTGACTGTAGCATTCAGCAGATGCTATGTTTTCACAAAGTCAGGCTGAACCTATTACCTCCAGTGTAATTAGTTTAGGTTAAATAAATAAATTAATTAAAATGTCCAAATGGCCAGTACTTAGATTGATGTCCAGAACTAATTTTATACAACTGAAATAGTACAAGGACTTGTAAGATGGTCTAATGGATGAGAAATGCCAAAAGCCCAATCCTGAAGATGTTGGTTACAAATAAGATGGAATATAATCCCATCGTATTTCAGGAACAGGTCTGACCCATATTTGCCCACAAAATAGATCTGGATTTAATGTATTTGCTGAACATAGAATGGTTACTGCACTTGTTAACACTGTCACTGTATTATCAATACCCAAATTTATACTCTTCCATAGCTTAATGAATGCAAGCTTATCCTCATTGGAGAAAAAAAAAAAGCAGCCAGGAACTGCCCTTAGCTTGAAGAAAATCCTATGTATGAGTTGCACTCAAACAAATTTAAAGGGAAAACTCAACAGAAAATCCAAAATTCAGCTTTGGCAAACTCTCTACAATACTGTAGGAGAGAAGAAAAAAAAAAAAAGGCCCACCACAAAAAAATGCTGGAAATCTATTAAAATGGCCCAAAACAACCCTTTAGGAAATGGATCATACAATGCCGTTTCTATAGTCTTTGTGTCTTAATAATTAAGAAATACACTTCTCAATAGCACTAGTTATAGCTATCATTCAATCAAGGTTTCCTCGCATGTGTTTTTGGCTTACAGTTCTGGATAGCAGGTAACTCAATTAAGTATGGCAGCAGCTTTGATCCTTTTGCTGGGCAACATGTTCAGGAATCTCTCACAGAGAGACAGCATATGTGCAGAAGTCCTGAATCTATGCAGTACGTACGCTGATATACCCATGTTTGACATATTCCAGAAGTATGGGGTTGACTGGCATGACTTAACAACTGCGAAAATATTGTTATCCAGGACATTACAGACAGAAAAACAGCAGCTCATAGAGTGGAGAATTTTCTAGATGCATGCATTTTTATACAGTTTTTTAATCCTTTGAAGAATGCCATTCAGCCAAGCTGCCAGATCAAATTAGTCCATAAGATGACACAGAGTCAAGACAGCCATTACTTACTTATGCTTAGTATTGTTGCTAGAAACTTCACTCAGTATTCACACAATCTTGCAAACCCCACATGCCTGTATGACCATCAATTGGCTGTCAGCCTCAAAGAACAGCAATTCAGTTTTGCATGGTTCAGTACCCAATAACAGCCACGAAGGCAACCATGATACCTGTACATTACAGGTATGCAGCAGGTCCTGCGTGAAGATGTACTCCACCTTACTAAATGGGAAATATGGGTTTCAATTCAATCAGAACTGAAATAAAGTGAAAACTTATCTTAGAGAGATGCTCTTAAAAGTGGATAACTTCACAGAAAGGATCAAGTGGATATCTCGCTCATATTAGTACTGTTATTACCATTTAGAAAACCATAGAGCAGAAAGAATGCAGCTCACTCATTTTTACTTTTTATGGTGGACATTAATAACAATACTTACTTAAGCTCAGTTAAAAATAAGTTTGGTTTTTAAATCTACCACAAAATTTTGCAGGAATAATGATTTCAGTATATACCTATTTCCAACAGTGAAAACTGGTGCACAATTTTATAACCCGTGCCACAGACTGTGCAACTGATGTATTGTTGCACATAATGCTAAATGTAAGTTCCCTGCATGCTAAAATCATCGCCACTACCTTTAAAACAGCATATAATCATAAGTCTGCACTCCTCTCTTCATTTTATACAATGAATTTTCCTAACAGGAAAAGAAAGTGAAAAAAAGTTTAATTTGCATGTTCATAAAAATATTCGTCTGCCTCCCACTTGTCACTTTCCCACAGTAAACTGCTGCTGTTTAAAGACAAACACACATATGCATACACATTAATATTATATTAAGTTTTACCTTGTCACCATTTCTTTCTCTTTATTAGAGGCATGGCCTCCACTGCTGAGAGGCCTACTTGCTGCAGATAAGAAATAGAGGCGATGATTTTTAAAATACTGATCAATCAAAGGGAGCACAACCTGAAATTACATCAGAAAGAAATGGTTATCTCAGGGTTTTCTTTACTATGTTCTGTATTACTCTCTGTACATTACAACTAAACTCAGAGATTTCAAATCTATTTTCTGTTTTAAAATCTCTATATATTTTTTCTTTAATGTTTACCCCTGTTTGAATTTATTTAGTATTCAAGGCACTCAAAATGTCATCAGGAAAGTCAGCAGAAAAAAATTGTACATTATCCCTGGGATTTGATCTGTGTTTTTTTAGGAGTAGTACAAAGCAGAAAGCATAATTTCATTTTATCAATTTAAGATTTTTCCAGTACCACGTACCCAGACACAACTATTGCTGTTCATGCCTTTTACTGTAGGTTTAAGAAAATTTTGCCTACAACTGTCAGAGCACTAACGGCACTTAATTCTAGATGCTATCAAATAAAACTCTAGATGCTATCAAATAAAACTCCCAAAACATCCTCACTCATTAAGGGCTTGTCCACAGAAGTTTTCCTGTTTACTTCACGGGGTGACCATCACTCAGTGCCCACTGCAGGTGTCAGACAGGAGGAGATCCAAAATAAAAAGCCAATAAGAAAATCTGAAATTGCTTCCTTTTTGGAACAGGGTTCGAAAGAAGGTGGAATGCTAGCTTCTGAGTCGATGGACTTGGGAAAAAGTACCATATGGATGTACTTTAAGGTATCGAGATTACAATTTACTGCAAGGATATCAGGGTTAGAAAATGCTGCAAACAGCTGCCTCTGTTTATTCACCAATGAATTCAAAAGGTACTTTGTATATGTAAACACAATACAAACTTTTACATGCAAAAGGCATAAGCAGATTTTCTTAATTTATAATGTGCAAAACCTTCTTGACACAAAAAGGAGAATTGGGCTGACAGGAATCTCATGACTCTCAGGAAGGGGAAGTGCAAAGTCCTGCACCTGGGGAGGAATAACTTCAGGTACCAGTACACACTGAGGGCTAACCGGGTGGAAAACAGCTTTTCAGAGTAGGACCAGGGTGTCTCAGTGGACAGTAAACCGACCGTGAGCCAACAATGCTCCCTCACTGCAAAGATGGCCAGTAGCATTCTGGGTTGCATTAGACAGAGCATTGTCAGCAGGTCCAGGGATGTGATTCTTCCTCTCTACTCAGCACTGGTGAGGCCACATCCGAAGTGCTGTGTCTGGTTCTGGGCTCCCCAGTACAAGAGAAACATGAACGTACTGGAGAGAGTCCAGTGAAGGGCCACAAAGATGATTAAGGAACTAGAAGATCTTTCAAATGAGGAGAGATTGAAGGGGCTGGGACTCTTTAGCCTGGAGAAGAGAAGGCTCAGGGAGGACCTCATAAATGCGTATAAATATCTGAAGGGAGGGTGTAAAGAAGATGGAGCCAGGCTCTTTTCAGTTGTGCCCTGTGACAGGACCAGAGGCAACAGGCACAAACTGAAACACAGTAGGTTCCCTCTGACCATTAGGAAACACTTTTTTTACTGTGAGGGTGACTGAGCACTGGCACAGGTTGCTCAGAGAGACGCGGAGTCTCCACCCTTGGAGATATTCAAAAGCCTGCTGGACATGATCTTGGGCAATCTGCTCTAGGTGACACTGTTTGAGCCGTGAAGTTGGACTAGACAACCTCTGTACGGCCCTTTCAACCTCAGCAATTCTGTGATTCCGTGATGGAGACATCAGCGGAAGAAATAAGGAAGGTGACACTGACAGATATATAGCTGTGTTAATTCCAATAACTAGTGCTCACATTTGTCTGCCTGAAGACTGTAAGAGAAAAAATCTTCAGAATTAGACTAAGCCAGTAAACGGAAACCGTAGGGAGGTTATGAATAACATCATATGAGTAGTTGCATATCAGGGAGCAAGAAAATAATGATAATAAGAATATAGTCCTGTAATTTTTTCACATCTATGCTTCATCCTAAAGTATTTTCAAGCTATTTTTATTATTACTGTTTTTAATTAATAAAATAATGAATTTAACACAGAAAAGTGCAACTAACAACAATAATGATGTTCACTAAGAAATACTTTCTCACTTCAGCTACTTATTACGTTGACAAAGAATAAGCAAAGATTTACTGTACTTTGGCAAAAAACTTGATTTCTTGTTCATATGGGAAGTGTTCTCCTTTGCCTCTGCTGCCACCATCTGCAGAAAGAAGAAAATTAAGCTCCCTGTCATATATCCTAATTACCATTTACTCTGCATTTTTCTTAGAAAGTGTACACTATAAACAAATAATACTGGTCGTCTTTAGATGTAGATTTAAGATATCATAAACAGTATATGCACTAGTCAAAGTGGCATTTTATGACTAATGAGAAGAAAAGTTACAGCAAAAAAAAAATGTAAAGAATAATTGTCCAAATCTTCATAAAAGCGTAGACATCTCATAGTCCAAGGAGATATGGATATTTTTGTGAGATGAAATCTGGTTTTATGTTTGTATTTTTCTAGTTATTGGTGACAATTTGGAAGTCTGAACTCAGATTCTAATGGAACACCTTTCTCCAGTTGTTCCCAGGAGAAACAGAATTACCAAATTTTTACTAATTATTTGTGGACTTTGTCTAAAGAACAAAATTAATGGTTAGAACAACCCAGCTGAAATTAAAATTGTGTCACTTCCTCCATTACTATAAAAATCAAATACTCTTTACAGACATAATCTGGTACAGCCTCCAGACTATTTATCCTTTACTTATTATCTTATATTTATTAATCAATGCTAATACAAACAGTATTTGTTCCACCAGTGTTTCAGTATTTATTCATTATCATTCTTGCAGTTATGCCAAATCTATATAATTAAGTAGAATGAAGCCATGATAATCAGGTAGCAGCAGAAGTAATCCAATAAGTTATCAAGGCCAGACTTTTGCTACTGTAAATAACCACGGCATATAATAATTCATAGATTTCATAATTTCCACTTTAAAACTAGGTAAGCTTTTGGATGAGTGTTAATTTATTCAATCTCTTTGCTGTCCCTGCCATTAATACTGTCAATTACAGTATCTATGCCTAGATACGAGGCACAGTATATGTTATGTGGCATTGCAACTCCCATGGTCACACAGAAGCTGCATCTGGCCAGGTTTTTTGGCTTTTACTGCTCATGGAAGAAGCTAACTTGGCTCACTGAACTGTTATTTTTTTATATCTTTAACAAAAGAAGATCCAGCTAAAACCTTTCCTTCATAGCACTGTTGATGAAACACATGCCAGGTATTTGTGAAAGACCATTCCCATTGTGGGAGTTTGTTAAAGATTCAACTTCCTCCTCCAGAGAAAATCTCAGAATGGTACAAATGACCGGTTTAATTTGCTCTGTGGAAAAGGGATTACATGTGAATAGTAAATATTAATGTGCACATGTGCGAGATTCTGAATTTGTGCATAAATACGAGGGGGCAGCTAGTTTTCTTTTTCAAAGAATGAAAGTTATTATAAATCTTGGCTGAACATTTTTCATCTGATGAATGAATATGGGAAACTGGAATGAATATGTGAACAACTTTCCAAAATTCATCATCTTCTTCAACTACAGGGAAGTTGAGGGAAAACTCCTCATCCAAGAATGTGTCATTATTTTTTGAAGTTTCCTGGTTGTTTTAATAATATCAAACATCTTAGTTAATAATTCTTAAGAAAATGCACAGGGAGTACTATACCAAACTCCAGAATGTACTGATGGGCTTCATCCACATATCTTATAAGTTGCTGAAGGAAACTGTAGGCGAAGCGTTTCTCAATGGAAGGTGTGTCTAATTCCAGGTCCTTAAGTCCTCTGTAAAAAGAAGCAAGTCAATTTTCACACACACAGAACGACTCAAAGCAGGCTTACCTCTCCATGTAGTCTGATGCCACTTTCTCTAGTAATGATTAATTGCTTATTAACAAAAGAATTGTTCGGTGTTTGAAGTAAACAGTACTCTTACACTTAGTTAGGTTTTGAACAATCGGTTAAGATACAATTCAGATTTCCCAAGCAGAAATGAGACTAGTCAATCAGATTAATCCAGTACCATTTTAATTTCTTTCCCTTACTTGGAAGGCATTACCTTCTTGTATTTCCCACCAGGGACTGATTCTTGGGTGAGGGAGTTTTGAAACTGCCAAAATACTTTGATTTAAGCAATCAAACAAGAATTAAATCTAGACTCCCTCATCATGACTTTTCCCCAAAAGTCTGTTTGTAATAGAAGAACTTTAAATAGCTATGTAGCCTTTGTGAAAAATCAGGAGAAAACCAAAACAAAGTGATGGAATTGCAGTTTACCTTTCCAGTATGTTCCATCATAGTTACTAGTCTGATATGAAAAGCATATCTTCTTTCAATAAGTGTGAATCTGCGGAGAGTGGTTCCATGATGTGGGCTGATGTCTGCTAGCAACAAGCTGACGATGACATAGAATTATACAATGCTTTGGGTTGGAAAGGACCTTAAGGATCATCTAGTTCCAAACCCACTGACATGTGCAGGGACACCTTCCACTAGACCAGGTTACTCAAAGCCCCACCCAGCCTGGCCTTGAACACTTCCAGGGATGGGGCATAAGCCTTGATTCTGTTGAATCAGGACTTTATGATCACACATGAAGAAGCTATGCCTAACCAGCAAGAGTGTCAGTCACTCCACCATCAGAGGCACCAAGTACATTAGTACTTAGTTATTTCGGAAGTTAAAAAAGTATACCTAATAAATACAACTGCCTGTGTAGTGCACATTTCTGCTTTAAACTAGAACATTTTGCTGATGGTAGGGTTCAGTTTAAGAAAAAGAGATTCTGGAACTAAAACAGCTTTGTCAGCTGATACTTGTAAGGGTACAATAGTGTCTGCTTCATCAAGGTTATCTGATCAAGGACCTTCTCAATACAAAAGGGGATAATAAGAGGGAAGCCATAAACAGACAGAAACCTGGTAGACAACGGATAAAGGAGACAATGCTGGAGACCAAAAGTCTCCTGTTACTAATTAATGGGCGATTAAGAAACTTTAGGCACAGCTTTGGAGAGGGACACCTGAATTTTGTAACTCCTAAGAGGAGGGGACTTGAAGAACATGAGGATTTGGAATATTTGAGGCAGGTCAGTGGAACTACACAAATTAAGGATGGAATGTGCAGGGGAGTAGGATCGAGGAAGAGCAAAGGGAAGAAAAGACAAAAAGGAGTATAAAAGTCACATACAAACCACGGCCTGTCAATACAATTGTCTGACTGAGCCCTGTACCTCATCACTATAGTCTGTCCTATCTTCTTATTAAATCTTTTCGTACCTATCTCTCTGTGTAACCTCACTAATTATCCCATGTGTATGTGTGCACTGCGGGGAGTAAGTGCCAGCTACTGGCAAGATCACCATGAGAGGATACTGAGCCAGCAACTGGAGTCAGATTTGCAATGTAGTTGGCCCCAGGCCTGTGGTTCCAACAATAGGAGTGAACAAGGATCTCAGCATCAGTAGTTGAAGAGGTCATAGCTTTTGGGAACATCTCTATGGGTCCCACAGACTCTGAGCCCAGAGTGCCAGCTACTGCAGGGGACTGGCTTGAGTGGATTTGGTGGCAACTGGTAGCAATTGGAGTCAGACAGTGGGGGAGGTAAGGCACCCCTGGTCTGTGGTGTCTGTAACTGGAGCAAACGGGAGTCCCAGTTGGCAGCCACTGGGGTGGGAATGCTGTGTGTCCAAAAAAGCAGCTAATGGTGGGGGAGCAGTGAGGCGAGTGAGGGGCTCCATGCCAGCAGCTGGAGTGGGACTGTGGGTGACAGGCCATGTGCCTGAGTGCCACGTGCTCAGCTGAGGGCAAGTGCTTGTATCTTTCCCTAAAGCTGGTGTGCATGAGGGTGCACTAGACTAGAATGCTCACTGTCAAAGAAAAGACTGGAAAGAAATGCATGCAAGGCATATGCGGCAGAAAGTCAAGTGGTAAGCAGACAAAAGAAAAAGATTAATCAAATGCTTGTTTGTTTAGACAGCACAGTGGTCACAGGAGCAGTAGGTACATTGAGTTTAACTTGATAGAAAGACCTGCATTTGACTAGCACAGGAGGATGTAGATGCAACAGGAACTATTTATTACATGATGTGTGTGTCCAAGCTAACGATTATCTTATCATCATCCCTCTTAGCCTTCTCCTCCAAAAACCAAAAGCCACTTGTGTTTAAGTTAGACAGAAGTGAAAAAGATTAGTCAAAAAAGGAACGTGTAACCCTGAATACAGCTCAGGAATCTTTTGTCATTTTGACAGGGGATGAGAAAAGAAAGCTTTGCTGACTGACACCCTTCTTTGTACATGCTACTCCATTGAAGGGAAGTAAATTGAATTGTGCCAGCTACCCTGAAAGATTTTACCTAGAATTATGGGATTAGCTGTGGGACTCTATAAACAGGCTGCGTTTCATATCTGACATAAAAGAAAGGCAAATTTTAAGTAGATGTGCTAGGCTAATTAATTCACAGTGATTACATAAATCCATCTCTGTAACTGTTTCATTCACTTACTAATGTTTAAGTCATACAAATCTCACAAATGCTTTCAACCTTTCCTAGTGACTCACATTTCCTAAACTACGCTGATGAAGCAGACAAGCTTCCAATTTAATTGAAATTTTAGTCACACTGCATTTAGTAGGTAAATATGACATATTAAAACCAAAAAGGAATTATGCTTATTATTCTGCAGAGAATAGCATGTATACATACTGAATTATGAATGTTCTGCTGTTTACTACATTTACTCACTATTATTACACTTACACTGTGGATTGTTTAAAAAAAACTTTTAAAACATTGCTTCTCACTTTTAAAATATTTTAATAATACTACAAATTAACTCAGTTGAAAGAAATGAGGAGCGCATTCTAGAAATAAAATTGTCATCAAAGCAATTGCCTAGAAATTCCTACAGAGAGGTGCATGTAACTGACCTGTAATTAAGACTTAATAATTCTATCAGTTGTAGAAAATTAACAAGTTTACTAACAGTTGGATTTAGGGAGACAGACAAGAAAGAAAAAGCATGCTGCAATGTTTAGAGGAGAGGCAGAAGACACAAGACACAGAGATTCTGGAGAACTCTGCTTGTGCCTGCCAAAAACCCTGCTACTACTAAGCCTGTAATCCATTTCTTCCTTACATTTTTCTATACAAAGGAGCTCATCCTTACTCCCAGGCACTGAAACCTAAAAATGATCATAGACTTTTCTTTTAACAAAAAAACCCCAAAACAACAAAACAAACAAACAAAAAAACCCAAAAACCCAACAACAAAAAAAGGGTTAGTGAGGANTCCCAACAACAAAAAAAGGGCTAGTGAGGAGTATTAGAAACCTTCTGTGACACTAATCCTGAACAGACAATTACCTGGAGACAACATATCCATTAATCTGTAGAAATTTCAGAATATCCTGTGCTTTTTCTCTGTCCTTGGCTTTTTCTTTGGCTGTGAGTGTATCGTAAGGAACAAGAAGAGGATGGTTGCCTCCTCCTACTATAGAACATCAAGAGAATTAAAAAGCAGTTAAAGAGTTATCTGTTGACATGACACCTCCCGGTATGTAAAAGCACTGTCATAATAATACATAGCATGTTACAGTAAAATCTAGTTTGAAATAACAATGCATTTTTCTGTTTCTTTACACAAACCTAAAGAAAATTCAGGTAGAAACTTTAGACGTGGCTGCAAACATAGTTCTTACATAATCAATTGCTGCAAGTACCAGATAAATATGTTGAACCTAGTGTAAGAACTCTTAAAGAAGAAAAAATTTGCTTAAATATTATGAACATGTATCATAATTACAACTTCATTTAATGAAACTGAAAATATTTCAATAAATATCATTTCATAAGAAAACCAAGATAAAAACAAATATATAAACATATACAGAGTCCTGCTTTTAAACATTCTGATGACAGCAAAAAGAGTTCATGGAGTTTAGCAAGATATGCATATCTAAAAATATACGAAAGTGATACAGTTCTATAAATATCTGCATAAAAAGCAACATTCTTAGGATTTCACCTTCAAAAATCGCCATCATATAGCAGCACACAATAAATTCCTGTGATAATTGCTACTAATCCCCACAACATTGTAAGGGTAAAGATCAGACTTATCTCAGGAAAAAATACTACAGCAAGTCTCTAGCAATAATATTTTTAAAAAAAGGAACAAATTCCCTCTAGAAAATATTGGAGACATATCCTTAGGTGATTTGGTAAGCCACATATTCTAAAATTTTCCATTAGTCCTGCTTGAATCCACTTAAGTACATGCAAAATAGTAACCTAGTGGGCAAGTCTGACAGTTTTTTTTGTTGGTGTGGGTTTTTCTAGGAAGTACAGCCTTTAACATTGGGATGATTGGGTTTTATACTATTATCACAAATATGATCTAATTCCACTTTATTACAGCTAAAGACAGACATAGAAAAATGCATATAAGCATAGTGTGCGTATATGCCCTATCGATGGAAGTCATTAAGACTATAACGGACCATTGAGTTACAATTAATACACACAAAGTGTTCAGTGGAGGGGAATGACACTTGCAATTTTCAGGTGGCTAACATACTGGTGCATGTGAAAAGCCTTAAATGAAAAACAGGAGCACTCTGTATCTGAAATCCACATTACTGTTCTGTTCTTTACACAAGTATAATAAAATATTTCAAGCCTAGCATACGTATATACTGGAGGAAAAACCCCACATTACGGAGGGCCAGGTTTTGCTCAGCTGACAAATACATCTACTTTTCACACAAAGACTCACTCCATAAGAAGCCTCTCCTTCATTCACTATAGCCGCCTCTAGCTTTCTCAGTACTACGCTCTTTTGAACAACACTACAAATACTAGACAGTGTTCTCATTGAAGTGCTGCTCAGTGGCAAAAATCTGCTTTCAAAGCTGCCAAATGCAGTAGATCCATTTAAATATCTAGTCTTCCTGTAGCCTA
Organism: Himantopus leucocephalus; assembly: GCA_003993805.1. NCBI lineage: Eukaryota > Metazoa > Chordata > Aves > Charadriiformes > Recurvirostridae > Himantopus > Himantopus leucocephalus. The sequence continues at coordinate 41,410,027 of RSEF01000003.1, read as the reverse complement.
CAATTTCCCAGCCTTAGCCCATCCTGTGGCTACTTATCCTGAAGTAAGTTTTTTAAAAAAAGAGTATAAAAAATAAAATAAAAGCTGTATTAAGGGGAAATATAATTAAAAGTATGGATATTCATTGTGATATATGAAAGGCACTTCCAGGTGAAACTTTATTTTTTCATAAAAACTTAACTACTGTACCTTTGCTAGAAGCTTATAACTAACAAAAAAAGCAAGCAAACANGTGCATACAATTAGACTTGACACCTTTGGATATGACAAAACCCTAGCTTCAGTCATTTGCAAATGAGAACTTGCTGTTTCTCCAAATACTGTTTCCTCCACATGCAAACATAATGTTATCTGCAGAAAAAAAATTTAGCTTTAACACAAATAAAGAAATTATTTTAACACAGAGGGAAACCAGTAAGTTACACAATACATGACAAAATTTGTCATCTAGGCAAGCAGAGATCATGGAGCACACGCAATTTTTATGTGGAATCAAGAATCTGCGCTAAGTTTACCCATTTGTCAATACAATACATGATACATGCAGTTCTTAGTAAACACCCTTTTAGATCTACCTGCAATAAAAGAAGTAATTCAAATTAAATCAGAGACCATTGGGTAATAGTCTGAAAGATTATTGCTAGAAGGAAAATATATTAATGTAGCTTAAATTTATTTACAAGTTTTTACTAGGCACTAAAAATCACAAAATATTTAAATAAGAATAGCTCCTTTGTGGTTTCTTCTTTGACAATTTAAATTTGATGTTCCTTTTTTTTTTCAATCCCTTTTCTCAAATACATGACCTAAGCTAATCATAGAGAACATAAAATACTGTAAATACGTATAGTTAGTATTACCTTTTGCTTCAAGCTCCATTTTCTTTTTCTTTGCCCATATGTTATGGTAGTTTTCGGCCATCATCTCAGCCATAGCCTTAGGAAAATGGAGAGCTTAGTGATACGTGTTGCAATGGTTAATCCCCAAGAAGGACAATTTTCTGGTTGATATTAAATAACAAGTTTTGCTCTCTGGGAGGTTCAATACAATTACACTGTAATAGTTCACTGAAAATGAGTTTCTATTGATAAATTATGATATAGAATTTGGGTAGGATGGGTTTATGTATAGGAATTAGGAACCTGGAGCTGAAGAGAAAACTGTTAATTCAAAACAGGAGGAACTGCAAAGAGGAGTATAGTCTGGAAAGAGTACTAAGGTGTCAGACAGGGACTTGACTGCCAGCAAGAACCCCCTGAAGGCCCTGGTAAGAGAAAGACCTGCAAGCCAGAAGACCGAATCAAGAGTGTTCCTGCTGACTGTGGCAGACTGACTATAAACCCATGGATGTAGCCCGGTCGAGGTGGATACTCATTTGTGTGAGCACACTGTTAAAAGAACCAAACATTTTAGTGGGGACTCCATAGATGCAGCCACAGTTTTTTTATTCAGCATGAAATTTTCCTCCAGTGTGCACAACAGATAAGTAAATTCTTCCTATAAAACACTTTCAGACTGGTAAACTAGATCCGAAACTAAGCAAAACACAGACAAGCTCTCCAGTCTCTAAGTAGTAGGAACTACTATTCCAACATGAAACAACTTTTTAAACCCACCTCTCCTGTCCTTCTGATTGTATACCCTCTAATTTTACACAGTGGTGGAATTTTCCATAGATTTCACTTTTCACTTCTTTCATGGACCTACGAAACATTCTTCTCAGCTTCAATAAGGGTTTTGAGTAACCAGTATTTCTGAATACCAGCCTCTTTATTTGGGGGAAATACTCATTAATTCATATAACAACTTGAAACTTCTCAGCCATATCCTGTTTTCTATAGGACAATTTGTTTCATAAACTTTTCTCCAGTGGATACATATCTCTCCTGTACGGTAGATGCCTTCAGTCATGCACACTCTGGTTCTAGTGTTTTGACAATCCAGATTAGGACCTTGGAAGAATGTAGGGTAGTCTGGGTTTTCCTTCCTTGGAAAGCAGGGCGCTCTAAAGACGGTCTTAGAGCAAGATCTAGATGCTCACGGAGTCAGGATGTCACCAGGTGACCACTTAAGACCAAAATGAGACGTATTTGCCAGACTTACAGTTTTAGACAGGGTCACGATCCCTGCTAGCACAGTATATACCCAGGATGATGTAAACATTAAATAGCACCAAGTCTTATGTACTAGTTACAGAAGTAACAAACAATCAACTTTGTTAAAAAAAAAAATAACTTTTCCCAGCAATTTAAAACAAGGTTAAAGAATTTAACCCTGAACTCTTTAAAAAAAAAATCTGACCCTGTACTTTAAAGATATTAAACATTAGAAAAAAAAAAATTACATACTTTTTTACATACATATTTTTAAAACTCAGATCTCATTAATACTTAACATGTTTGGATATTTCCTGAATTACATTATCAGGACAATTAATACCTGAAACTGCATTTTAATTAAATTTGCTTAGCTTTTAAATAACAGATTTTGAAGCTGGTTTCAAAGAAGCCCTCTCTTCATAATTAAGGACAAATGAATCATAAAGACAACCAGTTCTGCTTCATAGCTGAAGGCTATAAAGGAAATAAAATTAATGACAAATGTAGAGGGTATAGCATAGAAGAATAAACAAGGGAGTAAGAGACATTCTGATGTCATTTCTTTTCTGTTTTGTGATAGGCTGGTTACTTTTCTCTGGGTTGTGTTTATTGCATCATAATACTATGATGATGTTCACATCAAGAATTGTCTCATGAGCATTAAATAAAGTCTGCACAGTCTTTTGACTACGCTAAGTCTATACAAACATTAAATGTTGTAATTATAATGAAGCTGTTCCATCTGTTTAAGATAAGAGTTTAATGATAGCAGTAGTGCTATTCAATTATCAATTTCATTAACTCTGGTATGATCAGCAATCTACTGAATGTTTTAACTCAAGTATGATGGTTAATTGGCTTCAAATTCTTATTATTGTAAGGCTAGTCAGCAACCTACAATAGTTAGAAACATAAAACTGGAAACTACAAGATAGGAATCAAGAAGGGGAAATCCAATGTGAGAATTTGATCAGAGGCACAGTACAGTATATATTGTAGAGTTAGCCAATTACATTACTACTGCTGCTTGTTTCACTGCACTATGACAGAGCACAGTATGGGCAAACTTAACCCTGTGTTTCAGGAGTTTTTTGTAGCCAGCTTTGAACGCCATGTTACCATCACTAGACTGGTATAAACACTCATGCTATCTCATTTAAAACTATGTAGCATATGTCTATATAATATTGTAACCATACTCACAGTAAATTAGGAAACTAAACACTATCACCATACTCCACCAAACACCATGAAAAAAACCCTAACTTTCTAAAGACAGAAACATCATTTGTTTATCAACTAAGAAATATTGTTCCAAGTAACAGTAATCTACTGAAAGTTCTGTTAAAATCCTACCCCCAACTTCTTCATTCTGTATTCTCATAATATTTGTTGTAACAATGGTTCCTGATTCTTATTTCTTCAGTTTAGAGAAAAGAGAAATGACAAAATGTTTTGGGAAGGTGGTGCAGAAAGGAATGATAAACAGAAAAAAGCTGATGCTGCAAGCTCTTCTAAACAGGGTTCTCTTCAAAATGACAGCCCTCTTTGCAGAGAGAGCTGGGGAAAATCATTCCAGGACTAAAACAAACTGTGAAGATTTGCAACATGAACCATGTTTTTGAAAGTAACACAGGATCAATGAGCAATGATGAAAAAGACCAGAAAAAAAAAAAAGAAACCCCAAACCCAAAATCCAAGTATATCAAAGAAAGTAACATAAGGCACCAAATTTGTTTAAAACAAACTAGCAGAAAAGAAAAAAAATAAATTTAAAAAAAAGGGTAGGCATATTAAGTGTTTCTGACTTACATGTAAGTCTCTGGAGAGGGTGACATTGCTCATGTCAATTGCTCGAGGAGTGTAACCATGGGCTGTATCTACAGAGATCTGAATGACAAATGTGCAAAACAGTGGAGTTATACAAACATTTAATATGAAGAACTTAACATTAACAAGGTACTGAAAGTAATGAAAGAACTTAAGAAAAAAGTCACTTGTATATCTCTAGAGAGCAAAAGGATACTATGTAGCCCAACTGAAAAGACATCAAGGGTGGTAAACTTAAGTGAGATTTAGGCAAACGTCTACATTTTGTTCCCAAAGACAAGACAGCCATCAGACACAAATCCTCCTCATTCAAATGCAAATTTCACTGGAATTCATTTAAGATTTGAACTTATCGTGGGTAATGCTGTACTAAATTATGATTAAACCTCTGCGTTTTCTAGAGATTTTTCTTTCTCGGCAGGCGAAACCTCAGACAATCTAGNTGAAACCTCAGACAATCTAGCTAAGATGAATTCAGGGAAAAATCAAACTTTGAAATTCGGCTTTTCAACCCTATTTCTACATGTAGGAATAGAATCTACTAAATACANCGAAACCTCAGACAATCTAGTTTAAGATGAATTCAGGGAAAAATCAAACTTTGAAATTCGGCTCTTCAACCCTATTTCTACATGTAGGAATAGAATCTACTAAATACATATCTCTTTCCTTCTGTCCCTCCTCCCCACTCAGAAAGTATCACCACTTTGTCATTCTTTCACTCTACTGCCTAAAACTGTGACAGGTTTGCTTGTTACATTGACACCAATGTTCGAAGAAGGATAAACAATGATGGAGATTGTCTGGATGGCAAGCCACTGGTGCAAGAAATTGCTGGGCTTTCCTCTATGGATTCTGCTGTAACAGATAAAATCATGTACCTCACAGTTACATCTTCCTTTAGAAAGAACAGTGCCCAGCATTTTGTTCCCATGTCTGATATAATTTTCGCATGCATGTATTCGAGCATGTACAAGGCCTAGAAGTTCAAAGGCCTCCTTTCAAAAGACAGGTATTTTTAATAGAGAATAACACAAAGGACGTACAGCAGCGCGTAGTAAATAAATACTGATAAAGTATTGTTTTCTAAAGCAAACAATGCAAGCTTTGTTACATTAACACGAAGATACTGATTAAATATACTTAAAATTTCTCAGCTGAACACAAGAAAATGCTATTTCATGTGTTTGATGACAGCACAACACATTTTAAACACAGGATGAGTATTAATATGAAAATACAGAAATATTTTAGGCTTTTCAGAAACTCTTCTAGAAAAGTTACGTAATTTCATTATAGTAAGGAAAGGCTGTAACTTGGCTACAAAAGCTGTTTTTAGATGTTACCGTAATTTGAATCCCAACTGTAAAGTGATTCATTCTAATGAACTCCTTAGCTTAAGGTACGTAAAGATTATACTGACGGAGATTATTTGTGAGGCTGGTATTATAAACACCCAGAAGTCAGGAAATTTGGAAGTCAAAGATGCAAATTATAGTGTGCAAACTATAAAGTGTAGTTTAGCCCAAGTGCTAAATCAAATCACTTGATATACACTTTCTAGTGCCTATGGAGAGTGGAGAGGCAGGTTCAACTGCTCACTTCTCACAGGCATATCACCACTCACACATGTGAGTGCGGAGCAGAATACAGAAAAGAGGGAAAGATTTTTCCCCTCCATTTTATTTCCCCCATTGGTTTGGCTCCATCTGTGTCTGTGTGAACAAGAGAGAAAGATTTTCTCCCCTCCTCATTTTAATCGAAAGGTATATGGAGCCCTAAGAGAATACAATGTCAGTATTTCTCCATCTTATCCTTACTGCATTTTAAGAAGGTGATTCTAAAGGAAAAAAAATATCTTTAACAGTTTCAGAATTTTGTCTGTCTATAAATGTAAACTTTATGCTGCATTAACGTTGATGTTTGTCCTTAAAAAAAGAAATAAAAATAAATTATATATCTGTCTTTATTTATTTCTCTACACACTTAAAGGCATTGATAGCCACCAAATTCCCCAAAAATAGCAGACTAAAATCATATTAATACTCACTATTAATGCGTAATCACCTCCTGATGTAAATAATTTCCCTAAATAATGCAGTTAACTTTAAATCAAGTGAACAAACACATTCCTATTTCAGTTTTGTTCAGGTTTTTTTTTTAAATGTTTATTAACATATTACTTTGGAACAGGGAAAGAAAGTTCCACCTTCAGTGAACAGAAATCCAAACCAGTCTTCAGAGTTGTACAATTACTTGTGAAAAATGCTTTCAGATATTTTTATGCTACAGGTTTATTTCATCACTTGTAAAATCAAAGATCGGAGAGAAGATTTTGCATGCCTTTTTTAAAAATAAGTTTTTAATAAAATGGCTCACTTGACTGGTTTGAGATATGCGGCGTGTCCGATTATACAGTGCCATGGAATCTCCCTCTCGTGTTCTTTCAATTCGCCATCCCCATGCCAGCATAGTTTTTAGTGATTCTTTGATTGGCCATCGATAAATTTCTTTCTCCTAGAAGAATGCACATGCAATAATTGGCTTGTTTATTATGCAGCTATACAGAGCAAAAAGTAAATATTGGGCTTTTGCCTAGTTATACTGAGATGCAAAGATATGTACTGAAATGGCCCAGGGATACTGCAAAGAAGCAAATAAATCATATAGGATATCAAAAAACTTATGTATCATTTCAGAGTTGGGCAGAAGAATTCTGGCCCTGCAGGAAGCCGATGATCACGGGAATAACCATGTCAATAGCATGCTAAGATACGAACTCAAAGGTGGTACAGTAATTATCGGGAGTAATGCAGTGGTTTGTCTGCTATCTGAAACAAATGTTGGAATGGACCTCTGGACATCATCTGGCGCAACCTTCTGTTGAGGTCAGATAGACTAATCTAACTGGGCTATCACCAGTTATCAAGATAAGGTTATCTAGGGCTTGCCATGCCATGCCTTGAGTATTTGCAGTGCGGGTGATTTCACCACTTCTCTGGACAACCTATTAAGTTGTCAAGATAAGAAGGACTTCCAGAAAGCAATTCTGCTGAAGCAACTTACACCCATTGCCTCTTGTTCTGTCAATGTGCATCCCTGTGAAGAGAATACATCCACCTTCTCTATAATTAGCATTTATGTACTGGGAAACCGAGATTTTATACCCATCAGCTTTCTCTTCCTTAAGCTGAACAAACCCAGTTCCTTCAGCCTTGTGTCATTTAATAAGTTCTCCAGCCTTCTAATCATCTTCATGGTCCTCTGCTGGAGACCAGACAAAGTCTAAACCTAAGTCTTCACTAAGCAAGCAGGCATTCCTGTATGACCTTAGTGTAAAAATATACTGGCAATACAATACTTCAGTTTCATCATAAGTTATGCCATGTAAATTCAGCCATGAGAGAAAATAGGTTGAGTGGCCTATTTATTGCACAATAAAACCCTTCTGTACGTTTTTGAGATTTTGAGGAAAGCAACAGTCACATATTAGCTGATGTACTCTAAATAAAATAGGGATGTAAACACAAGGTGATCTTTTCACAGTGAATGAAGCAATCTTTCAATCACCCTGGATCAAGAATGAACAAATTCCTTACCTTTTCAGATAGTAACTTATATTGCTTCATTAATGGTTGCACTTTTGCAGATTCAGAATACGTTTCACCATATGTCCATCCATTGGCAAACTGAAAACAGTAATAAGAGAGGAAAAAATGGGAAAAAGCAAAAAATTATCAAAAAATCCCATTTTTATTGGTACAAGGAACTGAACAAAGTTCAGTTCTGTAGAGCTATTCTCTTAAAATTTCCTTTCTGTGATTTTCTCAATGTTTTCTCAACCGACATTTATATTTTCTATACATAATGAAATTAATTACATAGCCTGCCATCTTCTTGAAAATTAATAATTACACAAAGCTAACTTTCAATACATTTTTCTTTTAAATATTTATGTAGAGCAGAATACTATGCAACAGTTGAGGAACTATTTTTAATACTGGACACAGAAACTGCACAAAGGAATAAAAACCCTAAAGAGGTTTTTTCGTTAAAAAATTGAAATATCATGACAATAAAATTATTAAAGAATTAGCAAGTATATTTACTCAAAAGTCAACAATAATAATAACGAAATGATGAAACAGTACTTTGAAATATTCATATGCACTTGCAGAAATTTCCCCCCAAATGCATTTCAAGAAAATATATGTTTATATCTTACCTATGTACCAACTTGTAGCGTTATGAAAAATAATATTCAGAGTAAAATATTTTGAAGATGAAATGGGTTTAAATAAAATTTCTGATTTTGCTTTAAAGGGAAAATAGATTTTTACCTTTTCCATTGACCATTTGTCATGAGAGTGTTCTGCATATTTGTTAATGAAATATTCTAGCTTCTCAGGGATTGTAATGCTGAAAGTGAAAAGGAAAATAGCCGTTATACCACACATGCTAAAATGTGAATGCTTTTTTTTTGAAGAAAACTTTCAGATAAATAATTAGTAGTGCATATATCCATTCAAAGTATCTTATTGTGCTCTGTTTCCTCATGTACAGTTTTCTCCAAGCCCCAGTTAAATCAAGGAAAAAAAGTCCGAGTTATTTAATGGACACTGAATGAGAACCATAGCTGTTGTAGAAATTTTACTTCTTTGACACACATGTGGCAGGGAAAAATCAATAATGATACTGAGCACTTTTAGTCACATATTTATACTACTAACATCCATGTTCTTAAGACTAAAGATATAACCCTGAACCATAGTTTCAGAAATACGGTGGTAACTTATTGCACATGTTCATTATAAACTAAGTGTGCTAACAGTTCTTTTCGAAACACATCATCTATTTCATGTGTTCCTATAAATATTATTATATGCTTTAAGCACTATAACTTATGACAACTCGAAAGTTATATGCTCAAGTCTTTATTTTCCAACACCACATTGAATATGAGAATATTAAAATCCTTATTAAAAATAGAAAAAAAACCACAAATAAATACACTAGCCCTTCAACAGGTGTACAACACAGTGCAGGAGTTAAGGTTTCTTAAGCAGTAAAGGAAAAGCAGCTACCCTTAACTGTCAAACAAGCACTAGAGACAGAATCCTCTTCCGAAAATAATTTATCAAATATTTTTCTGCACCTGCATTCCTACAAATAAAAGGGAACACTTACTTCTCAATAACCTATGAAATAGAAAACTCTTCCCTCCTAAGACAAAGAATTTTGGCAGCAAAAGTGTTACACTGCCATCTACTGCAAAATAGACAAGTCTGTTTTTTAATCTTCAGTCATAGAGTGGGAAAGAGCAGAAATGTAAAACAAAATTATGTCAAAGTAACAGTTTTCAAGAGCCTAACCTCACACAAAGTCCAGAAAATATTCATCCAGCACAGTCATCAGTTTTTTTTATTGTTTGCAAGTGTATATTTTGAGGGGAAGTCTACTAATGGTATAATATTTTAAATAATTTCAGAAATGCAATAAATTGACAAGTACAACACGGTCATACCATCTGTAGCTTCATATAAATAGGTCTAGGACTAGTAAGCAAGGCGATGCAGGGTTTGCGTGTTGAATATAGGATAGGTTGGAAGTGACACTGATAAAAGTAGTGCTTTCTTTGTCTTAAATCATCGCAGAACTGTTGACTCCTATGGCAATGAGGTGACTGATGATTTAGGTAATGTTACTTAACATTTTCTGAGCTTTTAAACTATATTCTGTCTATCTACAATTTTCCTCTGAAATTGCACTAGATAAAGTCATCTTCCATTACTTAAATGATAGTATAATATCCTTACTAAATTTTGTTAAATCTTCATATATCTTAAATACATCTTAGACAAATGAATTTTAATGGTCACTGATGTGATTTCTATACTCCAGCCTAGATTATGGCTTTTACTACCATATTTTGATGTGCTGTACAGCATGCTGTAACAAAGGTATTGATCTACGGATGGCATTCTGTTGTCTGAATGCTAATACAGACATAAAGCTCACAAAGGCAATTGAAGCAAAAGTCTTACAAATGGCACTTCTCAAGATATAGTGCATAACCACACTGCTGTAAGAATATTCTATACAAAGGAGAATGAGGTGCTGGCTGTAGTCAAAAATCAGGGCACAAAAATCCCATGTGTTTTGAGAGAGCATAGTCAGAGTCTGACTGCCTCGAGAGAATGAAGATCTTTCTGCCCAGTTCCCTATTATTCGTAGTAAAAAGAGATTATATGAATGCATGATCATCATTTTCTGTAGGTACACTGTCATTCACAGACACTGGAATTTGTCTTGGCACATGTTAACAGTGACAGGGATGACGTATACTGGTCTACTTTTTCCATTCCTAAAAACACGTTGGTTTGTTTGCAGCAGACTTACAAAGGTAAGCATACAGTTGTACCTTCAGGCTGAAAATGCATTAAAAATGTTCTAGGTTGACTAAGAAATTACTTACATAACTGGATATTTATCGCTTTATATGATTTAAAATAAATACAATAAATAAAAAATAAAAATACAAAGATAAGCATTCAGAAAAGGATAAAAGCTGTAAGTTCACATCATACCAAACATCAGACCCCACCCCTCTTTTACACATTTATGATAAAAAAAACTAGTTGCAACAAAATAACTCCTTACTTTGATGTATCAACTGGTTGAGGATTAAAGTTCCCATCTGAATCCATTGAAGACTGTTTTTCCATCATATTGACGTAATTTGATTCCATATAGTCTGGAGGTAAGGCCCCTGCAACTGCACTCAGACAAGGCAAAGCCAATTTGAACAGTTCTTGTTCATACTTCTGCAGAACACACAGGAGACAGAAAGTGAGTAGTGAATGGAAGCTATCAGCATCACTGCTGAAACTGATACAGCTGTATGTGAGACCAAGCAGCCACAGGATGGCTTTCTTATCCAGTGTGAAATTGAATTTTTGTTCAGAAAAAAAAGGAAACTGACTGTCCAAAGCATATTATACACTATAGATAAAGCTAGGATCAAGTCTTGCTCTTGCTGAAGTCAATGGTTAAAGTATTGACTTCAATGGGAGCAACACCAGGCATTTTTCAGATGTCTGGGAAGAGAACATAGCACAGGAATGTGCATAGCATTTCTAAATACCTAGATTTGAAGTGAAAATCACGAAATTTTAAGCAGGTTGGTTAAAAATACTCCCAGAATGAGTAATAAATACAGACCAAGGTGTATTATTAAACTTTTGTCCAACACAGAATTGAGTCAAGAGTGATGAAACTACAACTACTAAGCAAAGGACTATGCTCTTTGGTTTAAGGAAGGATAGCGTGTGAGGTAGAAAAGTGCAGCTTTCAGTCACCTGCAGATACTTGAATTTGCTTTCAGGGCTCTGAAGTGTAGTGCACCGGTGCAGATACACCTCAATATTACTTCATTAGCTACACTTTTTTTTTTTTAATAAGCAGACAAAATGGTATACCTATGTTGAAGCAGAAGGTATAAGAGGAAGATTTAAATTTACTAAAGCCTATGTTTTTCACTTTAAAGTGGATAATACAGTGTTGATAAAAGCTGGGTAAAAATGACAGATTAAAGAAAAAAGGTTACACAGTAAGGCTTTTACAGTAGTAGATGGATATTAAAAAGAATTACCTTTTGAGACAAAGCATCAAAAATACCCCAGAACAACTTTCTGGATAAATGAAGTTCTTCTTCTGAGGCAGCACCAAAGTTACCCCATCCACCTGGCAAACAATAATACTTCCAGCATCTTTCATAATGATTTGTCAGCAACTAAAACAGAACATATTTTGAAAGCACATAAAGTATAACTGTTGATGTTCTTACATTCTGGCACTCGACCATTACACAGACACTGCCAGAAAAATTTCTGACTTTTATCAAGAAGCCATGTTGTGTACCTATTCTTTAAACCATTGGTGGATATACACACAGAATGAGCAGTTCTTTCTTTTAACATTAGTGGCATAGGCAAAAAGCATGTGACAGAGCAAAATTTTCCCCAACACCACAAGAATTCACCTCCACCTGTGTGCCGCTATTCCAAACACTGCTGCTTGGTGGGTAAGAGAGTAGAACCATGATTTCACCTAGTTTCCAATTATTATTTACATGTTTGAGAGGTATTCAACAATATCTCCCAGTGTGACTCATCTCTTCTGTGAGTTGTAAAACCTGCTATCAGTCTACCCTCCTGCCTTCTGTTACAATTGACCAAGAAGCTTTATCCTCTCTCCCTCTCTTTCGTTAAATGCATATTTCAGTAATACTTTCTTCCTAAGTGGTTACAAGATTCCAGATTATCAGGGACTCAAATGGTGCAAGGACCTGCTACTGGGTATTTGCAAAACTGAAACATCACAAATTTTGTACTTCATGTGTCCTCTATGTCCCTGAGTCACAGACAAGAAGAGGGAAACTTAGTTGTACATCTGTCAGTAAAGGCAATCCCAAACAACAAATTTCTAACAATAGCAAAGTACAAAACCCCGGTCATACTGAGGGGCAGATTTTCCTAAGGCATAGAATGACCTTTCAAAAAAATTTAGCTGGAATTTTAATTCAGAGTTTATTTTAACAGTTCCTTAGAGAAAAAGAATTGTTTCAACATCACTTTTCAAAGCATGTTGGCAAACTATTACAAGTCACAGTCAGTAAAGAGCTGACAGAATTCCCTTTTTTCTAGTCAGAACAAGTGCCAAGATGGAAAAATGCAGATAATCATAATGTAAATGTGCAGAAATAAGAACAGGCATTAAAAAAACCCAAAGTCCTGATGTGTAGAAGTGAGGATTTTGATAACCAAAAATATAAGCTCAATACTGTGCTGTACTTTTCATGGATCAGAAAAAAAAATCCTTATAATGCATTTGTATATCTTCAGATTTAAATAATCTATTTACTATTTAAATTGCCAGATGACTAAAGAAAAAAAGGAGAGAAGAACTTACATGCACATATAATGTAAAAAGACAGTTTTATCATTCACGTAGAATCACAGGAGTCTCAGAAACATGGACTTTAAGAGTCCAAGATGTATTTGAAAATGGTTTGGGTTGTTTTTTTTTTTCCAAATAAATTCTATTACACAATGGCCAGACTTCAGGTTTGCTTTTGGACAACATGTGAGTGCTAATATATATATGTATATATTTTTAACTCTAGACAAGAGTAAAGGCAGGTTTACTTTTACAGAAGTCCCTGATGTAGCACTGAATACAACTTAAGAGGAAATAAAAACAAAGCAGCCCTATTCCAGTAAGTTCACACCAAATTATACAGGAAAAGGATCACAGATTTGAATTCATATGCTGCCTAAACTGAGATAATTTTTAATTGTAGAAACCAGGAAAACTATTCACACTAGATAGCACTCTATTCTGATTTAGCCTTCATGATTTTCTCCTCTCTTCCCATCCAAAATTACATTTTCAGATGCATGATTAACTTGTAGCCGTCTTTTTAGACTACTATAACCTGTTTACAAGCACGAGTCTATAAGGAACATGCGCAGTACTTTCAAATCAGAAACACATTAGTAGATGTAAGTAGGAGTCCCTTGTTAAATCACTGAAAATCAGTTTACTGTCAGTGAAACTTTGAAAACTTTTATCTTCAGATAAAGAGTTTACTTTCCTTAGAAGCTCCTATTACTCGTTTAGATGTCAATGGACAAAATCATTTGCCCATGCTAACACCGTGGTTCTCTTCATATCTATATTCTGCCAAAGCCTAACTTGCCAAAAGGATCTAATTATTATTTCCTTCCTGTTCAGTTTAACAATATGGGAAAGTCACTGCAGTCATGACCCTCAGGATCAAAAAACCTGCTGTCCTAGATGAACAGATCTCAGGGAGCTGGGGTGGTTCCTTCCCTGCCAAAAAACCTAAAGAATCATAGCCACACAGGGAGTGCCAAGTCACTATTTAGTTTTTGCAGCATGTGAAATGTCATAATGCATTAGAAAGGTCCCCTTCAGGGCAGTATGCTAAATCAGCAACTGTGTTTCTCGCACATAGGCAACCGAAGAATTGCTGCTCCGGCATCTTTGGTTTGATTGGGCACCTCCTGGGGGACACAACCAAATTAAGAAGTCCTGGGCAGGGGAAAGACCATGCAGCAGGTCAAAATTAAAATTTAAATTTCTCATCTGAGGTCAGGGACTGTAATCTGGCTAGTAGAAGCCTGCATAATTCTGAGGAGTGTTTTGGCAAAGAAATCAGATTTAAAATGCAATTAATCCTGATATGTGGCTTTTAAAGCATAAAGAAATATTAAATAAGAAAACATTAAATATCTCGTTCAAAGTTGTGGTGGAAAAGCATGAAGAAGACTGCTGAAAAATAGCAGAAGGTAAGGTGGGAAATGACACGTTTCTTAGAACTGCCAATGAAATCTGAGGAATCTTTAAGGAATGTGTCATCTCAGAAAGGAAAAACCACATTTTGCTTGTGGATTAGGAATCAGAATCAAAAGACATGGAAAAACCTCTGGGGGACGAAAACAAAATGGAAGACTATTAAAAAACATGTATTGCTTAGACTTCCAAGCACAAAACACATAAAAAGAGCCTGTTTTCCAAGAGCAGCAAAAACGAACACAGAGGGAAGAAGTAAGGGTACATATAGAGTATCAATTGCTATCTTCCTTTGTGCACTGGATTCTGCCCCTGGCTCCCAAGTGTTTTTCTAATCTGTTACCATATGGGCTTAAAAAAAAAGGAGATAATTAAAGAAGAAGCAAACATTAGACACGGACTTTGCAATTCCATACGGATGGATGTAAATTAGACTGAATTCCTGCCAAAGCAGCAATTTATCTTTAAGAACTATGGTCTTAAATTATTGCAGAGTGGAGATAAGGTAACAAAGAAGACAGAGAATATTCTCCGTGCAAGTATCTTCTTTTGTATTTTGTTACAAGGAATGCTGTTGAATATTAAAATATACTTCTACCTTGAGAGGCATCTTTGCATGTTCATTTAATAAAGGAACGTCAAATACTAATCTTCTCAGCAAGTGTTGCATCATGGAAGGCCGCAACTGCCTGAAAGCAGACAAACCATTTCAAAAGGGTGTACCAGCATAGTTTCATGTAAATAATTAATAAATACATTAAAGGAACCTGTCAGTTCTATTCCATTAAAGATCTTCAAACTCATAAAGTAAGAGGATTTTGCTTGCGATACTGAAAAAATGTTTCCAAAAGAAAGCAAACAAGTGCATACCAAAGAAAACCTTCTGAACAAGACACAAATCAAATGCTTTAAAGAAGCAGAGAAAATATCTGATCTATAGACAGAGAAAATCAGGAAAAAAAATACTGAATTTTGATATTGTGTATTATGATCACCATGCCCGTGAGAAAAGGTTATAACGTTAATGTCTTGTAATATATCTCAATGGCTTTCAAAAACATCCTAGAAACTAATAAAGACATAGAGCACAAACTCTTTAGAGTTAGTGTCTAAACGAGACATGCAGCAGTGGGCACCAACTGGAAGACCAGAAGAAATAGGTGTAGCATGTATGTTAGAATGGCATGGACATTAAACCTTCCCAGATAAATAGCAAACACTGGTCCATTTTATTGGTTCTTATCAAGGTAATATATATCTAAAATGGTCAATGTGATATATCTTATAAAGAAATGCTGTACAGTACATTTTTACAGTACTATAATATAAATGTCTCATTACTGAACACTTTTCCTCATTACTCAAAAAAAAATTGGTGAAATACTAAAAAAAAAAAAGTGATGTGAAAGCCTAAATGTTGCTAACTTTAATTAGAAGTTGAATTCATAAGCTCCTAGTCAACTCTTAATAACTGAACCTGTAGGCTTATAAAAAAGTTGAATAATAATCAACTGGGTTTTTTGAGACTGCAGATACCCAGACAAAATTTGTCATGTAGGTATCAATAATGAGTTATAACAACACTAGTCATTGAACAGGATTTCAAATGTAACACAACATAAACATACATCTCCATAGAACTGTATAACCTACTGATCATCAACCATACTGCAAATCTGTACAGCTAGAAGTATTTAAATGGCACTTCAGTGTATGCACAAGTTCACATTTCCAGAGCTTTGTCTTTTTCCAGTATATCCTCTTAGTTAATCACCAAGGTTTTAATTTTAATTAAATTTTTTTAATTTTAAAACCTTGGTAACAGCAAAGTAACTGAGGACTGCATACAATGGCTTAATAAAGTTGCAAACTGAATACAGTGTATTTAAAAATATCATAATCATCTACCAGAAAAAAAAAAAATCTTAACTATGCTACTGGGGACATAGTTCTGCCTTCCTGTATTATAAACATCATAGGTTACTTTATCAATTGGCATTCCTGTATAGCCAGGAGTATTTTCTTACCCACAGATAGACAGCAAACACTCTTCAATAGAATCTCGCTGAGCTTTGGTAAGAGAGCATCCCTTTGAGAGTCTGTACACAGTATGTAATAAGGAATCAATGAGGGAAGCATGGTGCTCTGTGCCAGCAAAAAGAGGAGCACATCTAGTCAACAGAGGCAAGACTGCTGTGCAAAGGTATCGATTCAGAGCCAAAGCCATATCCGTAGCACTTAAAGCAGCCTATGAATTAAATGGAACAGAAATTAGATTTGTCTCATCAATGCTGTTACAAATGAAAAGAACTTCTTTATTTTTCTTTTGTAGTAGTTATAGAGAGGGAAATTTCAAAACACACAAATGAGGATTTGATACCTACTGGAAGCAGGATGCGTAACTTCTTTTCCTGCTTCTAAAGTCTCACAGATGAAATTTGTTTTGTTTTGTTTTTAATGAACGAAAACATAAACACTAAAGGCAGCCATTCAAAAACAAAACAGTTTTCAAGACTATATTAAAGAATGTCATAGTTGCTTAACAGAACACTCCAAAATCACTCCAGTCAAGTGTGCATTTACAAAACTCAGTATGTTTCTATGTTATGATCAAGCCCAAGTTCCAAGTGAGGAAAAATCCTCACCTGCTCTTTCTTAAATAACAAGATAATTATTTTCAGAAAAATGTTGACATAAAAGGTCAAATAGGTAAATCAAAGTCCATGTCTTAGCCCTCATATAAGCTCTCTAAATCTGATCTTTCTGGACCAAGCCAGCAAAGAAAAATTTAGAAAAGAAGAAAAACTGGATGGAAACGAGACTCTCAGAGAAAAATGCAGCAATTTTGAGGAGGAACTGAAACAAAAATTTAGTGATCTCCTAAATAACAATGTAGGTGTCCCTAACAAATGCATGGAGATGAACACTTTGTAACGCTGGGAAGAGGGTCTCAGTTTCATGTTTCATTGGCAGCTTATCTGACTTTGATTCCATATCACAAGCTCAGAAAGTCTCCTGGGGAAAAAGGCACTGCATCTCTTACGGTACGGGTATCAATGGGGGTTCTTTATAAAGTGAGCATCATTCTGGAGAATGCTTCTTCACTGTTCTTCAAGTATTCTCAAAGCTTAGCAGCAACAGGCAGCTCATCCAGCATTTGAGAAATGCAGAAGACAACATGAAGAAATAAAAAATGTTTTTTTGAGGGATGAAAAATCCTGCAGTGTTCAGTAAGAGAATGGAACCGAATTAACAACAGACTTAAACTGTTACCGTATCTAAAGAAGCAGCAGCACGAAGATCTGGCAGAAAGCCAACTTCAAGAAGGTGTAGAAGAAAATCCTGGTCCTCAATTCCATAGACCCTGTCAAGGAACAAAACCATGGCTGCCTTGTGATCTGGGCAAAACCCCGCAGACATGTCAGGTTCCACCACAGTACCATCTAAAAGGAAGAAATAAGACTTCAATGACAAGGATCATCCTCCACCAGCAGACTAGGCAGTCATGCTACTACTTGTCAGCGGGTTTGAGTCTCTGTTAATACCCAAGCATCTTTACCATGGTTTTGTTACACAAAGGCAACATATTTGTAGTTAACTGAAAAAGAATCCATAAGGCAAATTCTACCCAGACAGAACGCAAAGTCTACACATGCTTTTCTGTTAACGCTTTGTGTATTAAGGATTCCTATCAGTTGATACCCTAATATGATAAGTACCCAAAACATACTAATTCATCTACAGAACTACCTAGTTCTCAGAAGCAGCAGACAGAAAATGAAAAGTACTACAATTCTACATCAAACACCCCAGTGATGCAGCACTGGTGAGCATATCTGTAATGTATGACAATGAATTAAGGTTGTGCTAAAAAGTCCTCTGTATCTGAAAACTTCTGAAATATCGGACAGGAATTCATGGAAATGTTTTCAAATTTTGATACTTCCATTTTCAAAACCAAATAAACAATTCTGTAACTATGAACTGTACTCTGTGCTACTGAAGTATCACCTATAGATCTATCACTATTTGGAATATAAATAAATAATGGTGTAATAGAGTGATCAATCTCTTTATCTCTTCCACTGTCACCTATTGTGCATTCTTGTGCTGTAAGTCCCTAGACAATCCATGTTACAATTATAAAGTTCTCTCTCCAGATACTCAGAAAAGCAGATGTAATTCCTTTCTCTGCTATATTGATGCTCACATAGCTCCCACTATTGCAATCAGTTCTATATTGGCAGAAAACACAAGGAAATGCATTTGCATATGTCTGTCACACCTATAACTTCACCACAGTTGCTGAAGAACAACTCTGGTGTCTTAGTAAGATCTGCTAGAAACAATTGAAAGGGTTAGAACAGCAAAAGCTAAGGATTATGTTGTCAAGAAAAGAGACTCTAATTTTTAAAAATGTTTTAGAAAAATAGTAAGCATGCATTTTAAAACATTTTAAAGTTGTAATATATTTCCATGATCCAATTTAAATGAATGGGATTTACATCAGTGATTTAAGTGTACACAGAACTATTGCTTATAGCATGCAGAAAAAATTTTGAAACATCTGAAATACACGATTTCTCTTCTAATTCACATAGTAAATAGTTTAATTTCTGTAACATTTCTAAATATTGAGAGAAGTATGAGTATTAATATGTTGTTAAATTACAAAACATAAGAATGGGATGGGAGAAAAAGTAGTAGAATAATCATTTTACCTTTAGCTATGGTTGGCATGTGGAAAGGAATACTAATCACCCCCACCAAATCTTCCAGTGGAATCAAAGACCGTAGAATTGATCTGATTCTAATGGCTTCCCCTTTACCAGCATGGATTAGCTAAGGAAAAGACAAACAAAAAATTAACAAGGTCTTCTTCTTATCTTCTATGTGCGTTCACGTTCTGGAAACTTCCTGAACCATAGATACACAAAAATGACTGCTCTCAAAATCGCATTATAATTAAAAATGTAAATTTCACGCAATCTGTATTCATTTGCTGTATTTTGGCTGCAAATGTGCAAAGTGTAGAAATCTAATGTTTGGTTGATAAATAAGATTAAGCCCATTTTCAGAATGGAATGTTAGGTAAAATAGGTTAACAAAGCATTAAAATGTAGCATATGGGATGGGTGGGAAGCAAAAGCAGATTTTCAGATTAAAAAAGCCAGTTTTTCCATCCTTGCCAAATAACACCACTTTCAGGTATCCCAGTTGTTTTGGTTTTGTTTTAAAAAAAAAGCAGTGGAACAGGGAGAAAACAAGACAATTTTTTAATTCAAAACAGATATTCCATACACTGACCTTATTACATGGATATCTCTCTCCTTTCTCAAGTTATCGATCTCTGCACAAATCTGAAACTGATCTATACAAATTAGGGTATATTTCAGGGTGAAATGAGAAACTGCATAACTAAGTAGAATTTCTGAAGAACAGGAAGGTATTTTGAATTGTAAACAACAAATACTTTCAAGCTCTTAGTTCCTAAGTGGTAAGGACTTGTTTTTTTATGGTGTGAGTGTCTAATTCTTTGTATCTAATGTGTGAAATAGAGACATCTTACCTTTGAGAAGGTTTGTCAGTGTGAATAAATATTATGAGATATTGATGTATATGTCCAGGGACAATGTTTATTCCTGTTTTAAAAGAATGCCCTATAATATTTACTCTTTTATATGCAATTTAAACTGTTCCTTTAAATAAGTATATGAAGAGAGCAAAACCATGGTTTAAAAAAACACTAATAATTGTTTTTTAAAAAAATCACTTTTTTTTTTTTTTAAATCACTCTACACCATCACAATAAATAGGGAAATTTGAGGAGTTTGATTATGAAAACAGACAATCAAACAATACTGATGACAGCATGTTGTTGAAGACCAACCACAAGGAACAGTAGTAAGAAAAGCAATGGAATAATTCCTTTAAAAGGAACAGCTTCTGAATAGTTTACAGAAGTTCCTTGCAAATTATCCGATGAACACATTATGCATATTAAGATACTATGTAGCCATACCACTGCTTTAATACCTGATAATCTGTTACTGTGAAAAAGCCAAACAGCAAACCATTGAAAAAAATCTGTAAAACAACTACGCCTTTACTTTCCAATGCATGAAGACATTAAAACTTACATGCATTTCAGGGGCACAACGTCCTAAGAGATCAATCAAAGCAGCATAAAAGGTCATGATTGCATTTCCCATGTGAATAGTGTCATCTTCTTGTTCTTCCATTTCACTGTAATTAGTTAAATGTTAAAACAATTAAAAGATTTAAAAAAATACAAGGAAATATTTACATCAACAATAAATAAAGCAAATCTGCTCATAGGTGTAATGGCTTACACGTGGTGGCTTCCTGTTAAGTAGTGGACTTTTAGGAGACTAACACAGAATGGAATTTGTCCATAAAAATTTGTAGTGACATCTGCATTGTTACCATTTATCTGTCTGATTTTGCCTCAGAGGATTGAATCTTAACTGACTGACAAAGAACAAACAGTATTCTAAAGAGGATTAAATATTTAGAGTTCCTTAAATTAACAGTGCAGAGGAAGCACTATTTGGCAGAAGACAAATCTCTACCCTCTCTAGAACCCAAGGGAGAATCCAGCTGATAATTCACGTTAAAACAAACAAGTCATTTCATGACTAAGATTATAAAACAAATAAACTAAAATGATGGCAATGTAAACAATTCAATTGCACCTACAGGGTTTTACTAGATCCATTACTTGGGGAAGGTCCATCTCTTGTTGGATCTTCTGATATTTGTATTGCTTCCTCCATGGCAGCAAGTAACCCATTGCCTCCTTCTCCTCTTAGAGCTGGACCAAAACATTCAGGTCGACGGATAAGCAGTCTGACTACAACATTTGCATTCTCTTCCACACTCTCTCCTAACACATAGAACAGAACAGTACCAAGATTTAAGATTATATC
The DNA here is from genome assembly GCA_003993805.1 of Himantopus leucocephalus. NCBI lineage: Eukaryota > Metazoa > Chordata > Aves > Charadriiformes > Recurvirostridae > Himantopus > Himantopus leucocephalus. The sequence continues at coordinate 41,388,771 of RSEF01000003.1, read as the reverse complement.
AAAAAGACTTCTGAAATATAATCAAAAAAAGGTACACAAAAGTGCAGAATGCATGCATCAGTAGGTGCTTTTAACTACAAAACAGTTTAAGTATTATGACAAAGTTACATAAACACACATGCTCCTCTATTATTGTAATAAAAGCTATGACATAACACGTGATTTAATTCAAGATTAAATAGAGTCAAAGAAGTAACTATGTAATAAAGGATGTTTAAAGCATCACTGAAGCTACTGATTTGTAGTAAAGACTCACAGTCAAGTGAGAGTGTAAATGAGGGGACCAATATAGCTGCTAAACACTAAAATTGGACTATCTAAATCTTCATCAAAAGACGGAGGTTCGGCTAGCATGAGTTTTATCATAAGAAGATTTAGGACTCTCTGCTCTATTTCCAGAGGAAATGTGGGCATTTCAAAGACTAAAGACGGATCTAAAAAATGGGGCACAGGCTTGTAGGACCTACATGACTTGTGAAATGGGCATCTAAGTTACTGTGTCTCTTGCATAATTCTACTCTTTCTACAAATTGTCCTTTAAATTTATGGTAATTTATCAAGTTGGCTTGTATTACTATTTTAAACTACAAACTTATTTGAACATTAGAGGAAGTTATAAAATTTATAGGCTCTACTCTACCATTGCAAAAAACAGCAAAACGAAGAAAATCCAAATATCGCTCTCCTTCAACTGGATTCCATCCGATGTCTGGGTAGCCTTTAGAAATCAACAAAGGACAACTCTGCAGTCCACATCCAGCCAAGTAGCGAACCACCTAAAAGCAAGGTAAGATGAAAAAAACAATAGTTGTGGAAAAGAGGAGAAGCGTAGTTTCAAAGGGAAGCATCCTCATACATTGTCTCAGATACGGTGTCCACATTCCCAACAAAACCATATCATATTTTGGGCAAATCAGAAGAGCAGCCTCTTTCTTAGTTCACTTTCCCAGTCTTTTCCTACTTCCGTCACAAACTGCAAGACCTTACTTATCTCAATTACACTTCTCCTCTCTCTAAGTCACTGCTTTGCTATCTACATGTCATTTCTCTTGCAACACTGAGCATTACAAATTTGTCAGTTTTGTAATATTCCCCAACTACACACTAACCATATTTGAAAACATGTATTCTAGTATAACTCACAGGTCTACTCTTTTATTTTAACCTTTCCTTTTCACTGGCCTTTTCTCTTCCTTTCTTTTTAAACACACAGTGGTAATTCCCTGTAATTCAGGTCTATAGTCTCAGTAGTAGTTTTCAGTTGTCCCTCTCCTTTCTGAATTGTAAGAATTGTAAGCATAGCTTTTAACCAGTTCAGACAGCTTCTTTTTTGCTGACCATTTGTAAGAATGATAAGTCTGAAAACGTCCTTTTAAACACACATGGTCCATCTTGCTATGCCAAGAAAGGATTATCTACACTTATATTACTCCTGACAGATGCTTTCCTATGGAGGTTATAGCATCTCCAGAATTGGAGGTCTTCAAGACAAGATTGGACAATGCATTTCACTGTATACTTTCCATTAGAAAGTTTTTTAATGTCTATCGTGAATCTGTCTTTCCATTAGTTAAGCCACTTTTCTAATCCACCACTGGCATAGTAACCATTATTCTATTCCTTCTTGCAGCTGCAATTTATATATTTTACAGAATTAAAGAAAGATTTTAGCAATGAAGCTTTGTTGGGTACAGACTCCACTATTGACGTGGAGGCAATTCCTTTTGGTTACAATTGTGTATGTAATAACCATAAACTCAGTTCGACTATCCAGACCACCAGCAGAAAGACAAAACAATCAGATCCTGATAGTCTTCCTCTGAAAGGTACCTAAAACTCCCATACAATTCTTATATCTTAGATTCTGATTACTCCAGAAAACAGGAATCTTCCCCTCTCGACAGGGGAAAAAAATGCTTGATAAAGAAGCTACCAACCTTCTCCAGATCAGGCTCCCTTAAAGCTAGTGCAAGTTCATTATTATCCATCACAGAGGCTGCTGCAACATCTAAAGGAGTTGATCCTCGCATAGAAGGAGAGGCTGTTAAAATAACATTTAGTTTCAACACCAACTTAATAAAATCCAACAAATTAATAGGAAATACATTAACAATTTTTTTAATAAAATACAAAATTTTGTTATTAGTTAGCACATGATTATAAGCATGACATTTATACCACTCATTTTATAATAAATCGTCATGCAGTCACATGAAATTTGACATCAATACAACATCAAAATACAAGGTAGATGTTCAAGCTAGGAACAACTTTTCTTACACATTCCTATTCTCATCAGTTACTTTGTTTTAAGATATCATTCTTTCTAATTTTCCTAACTGACACAACTTAATTTTGAGGAAAAGGTAGTGGGGATTTTATATCTAAACCACTGACATTTAATCAAATGTACTGAAAGAGAAAATATAGAATCATAGAACAGAATTGTAGTATATCTTGAATTGGAAGGGACCCATAAGGACCACTGACTCCAACTCTCTGCTCTTTGCAGGACTACCTAACACTAAACCATATGACTAAGAGCATGGTCCAGATACTCCTTGAACTCTGACAGTCTTGGTGCTGTGATCAATTCCCTAAAATATAGAATGCTTCATGAATTTGTGTGTCATCCTTTCACAGTAGCCATGCTAATCTTCTCTGTATCGTTACAATTTTAGTATATGTGCTACCAGAGAGCACAATTGGATGTCTGTTGCATGTCTCCTGTCCCTTTCCAACAACCCCAAGTTAGCAGACCTGCTCAGACAACAGCAGCCTATCCATGGCTTGCTCCGTCAGCTTAACCACCATGCAGAAAGTGAAACCTCAGAGTTTGATCAACTGCTGCCATAAGACCAGCATTTGTAAAGCCAGGAAATCAGGCAATCAAGGTATGTAACTATGGCTAAAAACATTATAGGCTCATGGTGAACGCTCTGAAGACCAAGGCATTCATAGCTAAAACATCTTTAAGCTTTAAAATATAGGATTATATGTTATCTATTTCTTCAAAAAAATGGCAGTCATTACAGCATTAGGAAAAGCTAAGGTTTTCATATTAACACTCCAAATGCATTTGATTTGGGCACTTTCTCTCCAAAAAGATTTTTAGTTTAGGTTTCTGTCCTGTACCTATACACTAATAAGGAATTTGTGATCATTTAAAAAAATTACTATGATGATTCTAAATAATTATATATTCTCAATTACAAGTACTAAATTAAATAAAGGGTAACTATATCTCCCCTATAACACTTCAGCCTAGAAAAGAAAGGCTAACCTTTTAAGAAAATTTTAAGGTTCATTTCTGGGCACCTATACACACACATCCAAGCAAATGAGCTCTGTATTTCTCCCACTGCTATAGGTACACTGAACAGTCTAGAGAAGTAAGGCCTAATGCCAATATTTATATATGATTCACTTCATCAAAATCAGCATTTTATTCTGTTCCTCAAAATGCGCAACTAAACACTGACTCTCTCTTAATGTCCAGGCACATACAAAAAAGCGTATACTAAATTACCTCAACTTAATGCTACTGTCAGGGGTTTGTTTGGAGTTAGCAATACAGTTAATGAAGATACTTTTGCGCTGGGTAAAGGAGAAACTTCAACACAAACAGAGGGATGCAGAAAACCACAGGTGGTTATATATATATATATATGTATACATAAAAATCAGCAGAAAGTTAAGATTTTGGTTTTGGTTTATAATCTCAAAAGCCACACATTAATTACTTACCAAGGCCAACACTGCTGTTTTCCAATAAATAGCTGAGGTGATCAAACATAGCTTTTTGATTCTGTCTGCTGATGCGGCAAAAATAACACAAAAAACGACAGCAGTTTGCCACCATCTTAGGGAAAGTGATTTCCTAAGAAGCAAATAAAAACAGACTGAAGCTCAAACTCTAAGACAGGCATAAAACTTGCAAAAGATCATATATGTAACAGCCTTTTAACCCACTAATATTTATGCATTGTATTCATTGCACCTCAATGAAGTTAACTGTTCAGGTTTCACCCTGGAATCAACAGGGCTTTCTCAGCAAGTAAATAACTCCTTAAGCCCCAAAGATCAAGGTATAAGCTTGAAAAACAAGAGCTGGATTCGCCCATAAATTCTAGATTCAAACATGAAAGAATGTGAATGCTCAGATTCACAGAGCAATATTGCATAGATTTTTAATTAGTTTCTAAAAAGATCTCCCCTTTAAAGTTCAGTAAGTATATAAAGTGCTATTTGCAGTTCTGTCTTTAAAGCATCTGAAATTATAATGCTTATCATATCTTCCTCCACAATGGAAGAATAGATTCTTCTAAAACCTCAATCAACAATTGCACTAATGGAAATTAGTAATTAGTTATGGTCTCAGTATCTCCAGTGACTGCTCAGCACCTCACAGGATAAAGCTTTGAACAGCTATATTCTAAACTCTGTCTTCTAACAGTGAATTGCTTTACCTTGGATTCTCCTCCACCAAGAACATTTACCATCACTTCCATGACAGTTTCATGCATGCCTAAAGCTCTCATGAGATTTGGATGTTGGTAAAATACTTTATTATTCATGATGTCTCTACAGGAAAACAAAATAAAAAATTGGATTAAAATGTTATGGACCAATAGTTTACCTATTATGTTATTTGCAAAGCTGATTCACTGTGCAATTCCTCACCACCTGAGATGAAAAATTACCTCAGGGACTTTTCAGGTTGAGTCTCAATCTGTCTTGATTGCCTATTTTTCTACACACATTGTGGAAATACCTGACCTTTCTTTTCCCGTATTATAGGTATTGCCCTAATCACCACTTGATTACACCAGAGTAGGATGCTCTTCTATTTTCATTAGCCATTCCACTCCAGATCTAAAAATATTTTCTGACAAGAGCATTATCAAAACTACTATATTAGCTTAATTTTCAATTCAACTAATAAATATTTTTGACAAAGCATTCTTTTCAGAATATTTTAACCTTGAGACATTTGACATCTGCCATCAAAACCAAGAAAAAACAACTGTAGGGAAAAGAGAACATATATCCAGCTATCCTCTAAGCATCAGAAAGAGAAGCTGCCTAAATATTAACCTTAGTTCATGAGTTAGTGCTCAAAAGAACTCTTCTCTCATACATATTTGAGCAGAACAGATTTACATAATTTAAAATCAGTCCTGAAGAATATAATGTCAGTATTTTATGCAGATGTGTTACGTCCAGTAAAAATTTCTGGTTTAAAAAGTAATACAATTTCTAAAAACTGTAATCAGTCTTGAAATCACACACAACTCATAAATAAATGTGAAAGCACACAGGTCATGGGAAAAAAGGACTAGCAAGTCACTATAGAAAATACTGTTGACAACTGTCCAAATTTCACTGTGCATTTTATAGCAGTCTGTTTTTTCTGACCTAAAACTCCTGCAATCAGGGAAGGAAAATTTCAGCCTTATACAAGATGAGACATGAAGAGGACTGTTCCATCACTCTAAAAGCTACAAATCCACAACTATCAGTCATGCAACAGAATGCATGCAGTATGGCTAATGTAGGTGGGGTTATCAGAATTTTTGACTCCCAGTAATGCCCAGAAAGATTAGCTCATCTTTTTCCCCCAAAGCCTACACATGGGCTTTGTATCAGAGATGCCAGAGGATAGGCCCTGCTTCCAAAAGCTATCTGTACCACATCTCCTTTCTGTACTAATGCTTCATGCTGTGGAAAAAGACCTCGATGACATCAATCTGCCAAGTCATTCTAAACTCTGATTTGTCTACAGCAGCTTTCTTTTACAGAAATAATACAGTACAGAAAGTCAAAACGTGACCTCAGGGGCTGGCCAGCAATATTACACTACTTTGGACAGTACATCCACTTTCAGTGTTCTGTTTAACTGTGGACCGCATTATGAAATGTCACACTTAAAAAAAAAAAAAAAAAGTCTTAACAGCATTTCTGAGGAAACTGAGTGTTTAAGCAGGAATGAGCAACATTTCCATTTCTCCATTTTTCCATTACAAGACGAACAAGACTATGATACCAAGATACTACGACTACCAAGAAGGGTGATAAGAACAGCCAGTGAGAACACTAGCTTAACAGAAAGTACTCTTTCTTTCTTACACCAGACTTTCACATATGACCAAAAACTTTCTTAAAATTAAATCAGATTCACAAAATCTTAGCTTTTAATTTGTAGCAGAAAATGTCGAGGAAAAAAATGTAGAACAAAAAGAAAGCAGAACATGAAGTGAAAACTTCTCTGAGATTGTTTTTTTCCCAGGCACAACAATGCCAGAATCTAGTTATCACTCACTCATTTTAGACTTCGTTAGCTTAAGTGAAATGTAACAATTCAAATTTGAAGTACAAAGGTGAATTTAGAAACACCAGCATTTTTTGTCTGTTGACTGGTGATGGACCTTCCCCTTTGCCAAAGCTTTAGCATGAGTACACTGAATATTGCAATAACCAGGGAACATTGATGGGACCTGCTGGCAAGCTAAGAAGTAGGCATTGTTCATAATGACACTACAAAATTTCGTATAGCCATTATTTGGATATTTGAGGTTTCCAGTAAGCTCAAAAAAAGAAAAAGGGATTTTGCACAACAAAAGCTTCTCTTCTCCTTGCATTCCTGGCATTTCTTAGATAATGCTATCTTTAGTTGTCATTGCTCTTGATGATTTGGGATTTCTAATAGATCACAGCTGATGTTTAATCTCACCAGACATATCTCAGATGGTATCATTTCTTTGAAAGAAGTGAGAGAAAAAAACAAACTCTCTGCTAGTAGAGATGATCATGTTTTCTTGACTGTTTTCTCCAATTGTACTCTTTATTAGGCTATATTTCACTATTATTAATCATATAATTAATGAAAATAAGACTGGGTGTAGTACTTCATTGTTCAAATAGTACCAACTATATTCAGTGCAATAAAAAGATGTCATATGTACAAACACAGGTAGACACAACTCCATTAGCTGACTGCTGGCAGGAATTGTATGTGTCAACAGCTACCAGTCACTATATTCATATATAATAGACAGTATTCTTGACAGGATTCTTCACAGCCATACTGTTTAAAATATGGTAACAAGATATGTTTTGTAATATCATAAAACACGGACATACATGTTTTCAACTTTTCTCACAGAAGTCTTACCAATGTTATTTGCTTCTCTCCAAAAATGATGCATATAATACTGCAAAGGCTGTATCTTACAACTGATGATACTACACAATTGATACCAGTGATTGCATTTACACCTATATAGACTTTTCACATTCAAACTTCATGTATAACCTTGGCGATAACCATACAGCAAATAACAACAAATATCTGTAAATAAAGAGATGTTACACTCCAGTTATTTACCCTAGTCCACGAATCATAAGTTTCTCTTCCTCCTTCCCCATTCTGACACTAAGTAAGGAACGGATTTGGCCAAGGGATGCCAGAAGATTGATTGTGTCTTCCACGGACACACTATTTATGGTGTAGGTCTTTGGTAGGGCTCGAACCAGGCCACCAATACCATCATATTGGCGATGTAGCAATACAAACATGGCCCTCACTAACTCTGGGTCTTCTATCACTGATTCCTGGGCCCAGCGTACCATCGTGTCTGAAATCAACTGCTGAAGAGTAGCTGTGAACAAAATACATAAATCACAAAATTACCATTAATTGCTCATCTCTCTACCGGTAGTCCCTCAGAACCCATTATGCAACATGAATTAGAATGAATTCAATTCTTGAGAAGCACCTTTTTCTTTAGCAGACTACCAAAGGAAAATAAAATCACACAAGAGAAGCAGAAACATCTCAAAACCCAAATCCTACATTTAAAGATAAAATACAGAAAATAAATCTGATAGCATAAAAAATTATGAAGACATACAAGATGCTCACAAAGTCACCTGATTTATTTCTACATACTGCTTTCAAGATTTTCCAAGAACTCAGGTCTGAGGGGTTTTCTTACATATTATGAGGTAAGACTGGAAAAACATACTGTTAGTGCATGTAAATGCTGTATTACTTATTTACATGTCTAAGCTCCGTATCCACTCAAAACTTTATAATGTACAAAACAGAATAATTTAACTTAGTCCTTTGCCAAAACCAAAGGCCCTTCAAAAGAAATAGAAATGAAGAGACTCAAATAAATAGCAAATCATCATTTGCATATTTTGAATTCAGTCTCTAATGGAGAAAGAAACCCATACCTGGCATTCTCAGTGACAATCTTTATTAGTTGGGATGCATAAATATTTTTATATTTGGGAAAGTCATATATTAAAATAGACAAACTATATAATGTCAGTTAAGATTTGAGACTACTGTTCAGAAAAATTACTCATGAACTAACAGTCAGGGCAAAGCATTTGATGAAGACATTCAAATAATGTTCTTTTTCCCATCTCAAGGAACTTCCATTCAGGTTTGCAAGACTTTGCTACATCAATTCAGAATTCTCTTGAGATATCCTGACAGTTACACACTAGATAATTTCACCGAACAATTTATTTCCATGTCAAGTGCATAACAACGAAAGTTTGATAAGGGAAATTTGATAATACTTCCTGAAGTTCAATTAAATGCCTAATAAATATCCTGATGATGAAGAAGGTGGCTGATGCAGACCAAACATCAAAAATATTTTCAAATTATAAATCTATGTGTTGAGACAGTAACATGATTTTGGAGTAAACCAGATGCAATTTCAGGCTAAACTCAAACATCAAAAAAAAGAAGTACTTAAAGAAAAATATTGAAGGGACAAGAGTTTACAGAAAAGAGAATGTTTAATGAAGAAGAGAATTTGTGCTAAGATGTGCTAATACAGGGTAAAGAAAAAAAGGAGCAGTAGTACGGTATTTTATTGTTACTGTCCAAACACTGTACTATAGGTGTTTCCATTGTCACACAGCACAGCATTTTTTAGAATAAAAACTCTTTAAGTAAAAGGATGAAATGTGTTTGGGCTAATATTTCAGAAGGATTGAAATAAATAATAATAAAAAGGGACACAATAGTAAGTTTCCTCTGTTTTTTGTGAAGAATCACATGAGCGGGCTGTCATTTGGCTCCTGTTTTGACAACAGCAATACTGCCTCCCACCTACCTGTGGGTCTGGTTGTTATCTTGCTTGCAATGAAGAACCCAAGCAGCCTAGCCACCACAATACTGAATTGTGCGGGTGCTTATTTGCTCTGAAGGATTGTCTGGAATTAGTTTAATACAATACTGTCTTTCTACTAACATGAGAGAGAGAGAACTAGATTTTGTAGAGCTTTAAGCTTACTACAAGAAAAAAAATTAGGAAACTAGGATTCATCACCACATTCTGCAGAGACCTAGCCTCTATTTATCACTGCCTGATAACTGAAATAACA
>RSEF01000003.1:41366277-41379260 GCA_003993805.1 Himantopus leucocephalus | reverse complement strand
CCCATGGCAGGGGGGTTGGAACTAGATGATCTTTAATGTCCCTCCCAACCTAAACCATTCTATGATTCAAGTTAAACAACCCCAGCCCTTTCAGTCTCTCCTCATACAAAAGATGCTCCAAGAATTTAATCATCTTTCATGGCCCCTCCCTGGACTCACTCCAGTGTGTCCATGTCTCTATTGTACTGAGAAGCCCAGCTGTTGGCTTTCTTTGCCAGAAAGGCCCATTGCTGCTCATGCTCAACTCGTCATCCACCAGGATCCCCAGGTCCTTTTCTGCAAAGCTACTTTCCAGTCTGGTCCCTAGCCTGTCCTTGCTGCATGAGGATATTCCTCCCCACGTGCAGGACTTTACGCTTCCCATTGCTCAACTTCATGGGATTCCCATCAGCTCATTTCTCTCATATTTTCAACTTCATTAATTCATGCATACATTGTAAAGGAATTAAAAATCTTGACCTATATGTATTAACACTAAAATAAGCTGAAAGTAAAAAGGTTGTTCAACTATTTTTTCTGGGTTTTTTAGTTTTCAATATAAGTTCTGAAGTTAAGGGTTTTGTGGGGAGTTCTTCAACAGTCTTGAATTTTATAGGATGTTTCTTCACGACATTACATCATACTTCTCAGTTTACCGCATCTGGTCATCTGATTTTTTGCATTAAGTACAGTTCCATTTCCATTAAAAGTTATTTTGTTATATTTTGTCCTAAGAGAGTAATTGACAATAAACTAAACAGTGACCATCAGTAGCTTCACATATCATATTATACTAAATCATATTACAAAATGGTTTGGATGGCAGTCTCTTCAACCAAACTAACAGTACAGACACTGAAATGTCTTATCAATTAGAACACAGAGATGCTCTGAAATTACTCAAATGAAACGTCTGTTTTGCCACAGTTAAGCTGTTCCCTGAGCTCTAGTTGTACTTTTCTGATTTGCAAACTGTCAATATAATTGTCTCTCAACCATTTCACAAGATGTGAATCTCCAAATGGTGGCTGGCTCATCAATCAAACATGGGACCCAGTATGTGTAATTGTTTTACTTATTTTGCAATAGCCATATTGTGAATACACAGAGTGAGTAATTCTGCTCTACTGTAATGCATCCTTAAACCCACAAAATTTATTTTCTACTTGTAGATTATGCAAATTACTATTTCCCCATAAAGAAAAGAAAAATAATGACAAAACTAGACTAAGTAATTTGAACAGAGGAGAATGACGATAGAAGACTGAAGAAAAATGGAAAAATCAAAGAGAAAGATAAAGCTTCTACTCCTTTCAAATGCTATTTATAAGTTCTTTAGTTCATCCTCATTTTCTGTCAACTGACAGTTTACTTTGAATTTTCCATTTTTTTTCTTTTTTCATTTAAAATAAAAATATTTCATTTAAAGTGTCATAATGCACCTTCATCAGCTTTGTGGACGATACAAATCAGAGGCAGCAGAAAACACACTCAAGGGCAGGAAGCTCAACAGTGTAGAGGAATAGGCTGACAGGATACTCGAAGTTCAACAGGGACAAATGCAAAGTTTTGCAACTTGGACAGCCTAACCCCATGTGACAATACAGGCTGGGAATGAACTGGTTAAAAAAACATCTTTGCAAAAAGAACTTTGGGGGCCCTGTTGTATAGCAAGTTAGACACCAGTCAGCAAGGAGAGCTAAAAATATCCTTTATTAGCAGAAACATAATCACTTGCTCAAGGCAAGGGATTATTCCCCAGTACTCGGCACTCATGAGATGACATCTAGTTTTGGGTTACCCAATACAAGAAGAACTTTGAAAAGCTGGAGAGCATGCAACAATGGCCCGTCAAGACGACTGGTGGCTAGACCACTTCTCCTATGAGGACAGAATGAAGGAACTGGGTTTGTCAACCTGCAGAAGAGGAGCCTTATGGTGGACCTAATAGCAGTCCACCAAAACCTACAAGGAAGTTAGCAAGAAAATGCAGCCACGTTCTTTTCTGAGGGGAACAAGATACAATTGTCAAACTAAAACAAGCAGGGTTCCAAAGTGACATAAAGAAAAAAAGAAAAAAATCACCATTAGGACACTCAAGCCCTGTATCACGTTGCCCAAAGACATTGTGGAATCTCTGTGCTTAGAAGCTTTCAAGAGCCTAGTGCAAAAATCACAGAGGAACCAGGTCTGAGTTCAGTGCTGATGCTGCTTTGAGTAGGAGGCTGCATGAAAGACCTTCCGTGATATTTTATACCTTAATAATTCTGTAATTACTTCAGTAACAGAAACATCTTTGAGATGGATCAATCTAACCAAATTGTCTTGTGATACACAAGGCTATTAACTGTGCTTGCTCTATCAAGAAAGAAAATTCATGTTNAAGAAAATTCATGTGTTATGAAGTCAGATATTGATGACATGGTTTTATTTATTTGCATATTTTAAGGTAGTGAATTAAATAATTAAACATGTTATTTCCAGTTAAATTGGGATGAATAAGGAACGCAATTCAGGAGGAAAAGTGCAGAGATCCTCCTGTCTAAAGCTCCTTCCTTGAAAAGAGTATTAGTTTAAAAAAAATATTATCATACATCCCTGCATTAGCTTCTTCTAGCTAACAGGATGTGATGTGTCTTGTCTGCTCATGCTGTCTGCTGTCTTACTTATTTTTTTTAAAATAGGGTAGTGAAGTAAAATGAAGGGATGACCATCCTCCAGGCAGGAAAAAACAAAGTCCTCAACGCAAGATGTAAGTAAGCATGCATTCCAAACAAAATACTCTACAACTGAATTCGCAGTATTCATGGATACGAGCTTTATATTTAAGATACACATTTTGACATATTGGTATTTTTGACATATATTGGTATTTCATATTTAAATTGTTATTATATTTCACATTTTAATATGACATAGAATTTAATTGTTTTTTATTAACTAAAGTGAAGAAATCAAAACCACAGAAATTTAACTGCCCCTTTTGATTATTAGCTTACTTCAATAGATAATAAACTTTTATATCTTCATTAATGTCTGAGAAGAATCAGCCACTAATATTATATTATATTGTGGTTAATGTGGCCATAGTCAACTTGATACAGGATGACCTATACAAACCTGTGCAAGGGAGAGGGAATAGGGCAGAGGAAACCCTTGAATAAAAAGTGAGCTATAGCGTTATCCAATACATTAAGCCCAAAGAAATCCGCACAGAGTTGTATGGGTGAAAAATACCCCTTTTCTCTCATGAAGCAAAACATACTGCATTCTTTTCCAGTCTGACCAGATATGAGGATAAGAATATTTCCTTGGTTTTGGCTACAAGATGAGTATATTTATATTATAAAATTTATAATTGATTAGTGTAATCTATAGTGTTTCTTACGTAAAATTATTTCTAAAGCTAATAGCATTAAAAAAGAAAAAATATTCAGTACCAAGACCTACCACAGTGTGTCATTAGGTCTTCATGGAAATCCAAGAGTTGATCCCGAATTTCTTCAGGGCAAGGACAATCATTTTTATCATCTTTAAAGTTCAGCAGCATGTTAATCTTAAAGAATACAAAGGAAAGGCAAATGACAGTGATGTCCTTTGAAAACAAACAGAACTCTGCCACACATAGAGCACAACAAAAAATAAATTGTCCATTGTAAGCTGTACCTGCTCCTGAGGTGGGGATCGAAATTCTTTTGTTTTTCTAGCTGTCAGGGCAGCAGACATATTCAAGGCCTGCATCACTTCATTGTACCGGAAGCGTTGATTCTCTTGAAGCTTGGCCACAAAATCATCCGAAAATGCTACAATGGCTTCTATTCGGTGTCGTACTTGGCAATCACACAGGTACTGGAGTAGATGACACATCTGAGAAAACAGTATTGTAAGAGAAAGAAGAGTTAGCAAGCTAAGAAATATCTTCTGTATATTAAGCAAATAAGGATGGATTCCTTACAGCAGCAGTTACTATCAAATAAAGTGACTGAAATCTTTAACACAGTCATTTACTACATGTGAAGTAATCCTACACCAGGAAAATCTGGCATCTGCAAGAGATTTATATGCCTCAGACTAATACAAGTCTTACATTTCATGTACGTTATAAGAGAATGGATTTACTTCTTGCTTCTAGGGAATTTCTTTTCCATCTGGATCTATAAAAATGAAGAAATCCCTGTTAATGTCATTGAGAAAGTAATTCTATTTAATGAAACAACAGTTGTTTGATCTATGGGGAACAAGTTTATAACATCAGGAAGATACTAAATCTTGTTGTTTCCTGTAAGGAAATTACTTCTTTATTTAACTAACATCAAAATGCTAACAATCAAAATTCTCCTTGGAAGAGAAATTACCAAGTGAAGAAAACAGGATCTGTGAAGAAATGGGAACAACCGCTATCACAGCATTAACGTTACCTGTAATTTAACAGGTTCTGGAAGTTTCATCTGAAGAAGTCCTTCCTTCGGCACTTGCTCCCCTCTGATTTCTTCCTCTCCTTCTTCTGACTTGAGCTCATCTGAACTCAGCTCCTTCTCTGAGAAATCAACGTCATCCTCCTGGCTCATTGCTTCTTTGAAAACCCGGGGCTCAATCAACTGCAAGATGTGTTTCAGATCCCCATTGTGGAAGATTCCCATAATTAGGAGGGTATAGAAGAGTTTGATGAGAGGGACAAACAGAAATTCTGTAGAACCTCCAACTGGATCTCTGACGTGGAGGCTGCCCTCCTGAACAGCTTCAGTCAGCATCTCTATAGTTTTCGTCTTTAAGATTTCAAGAGGGAATTCAGGACTGAACTGAAAGCATTCACTGCTAATGCTTACAAAACTCGGAGAGGAGAACTGCATTCTTGGCCTTAACGAAGTGCTAAGTCCTATACCAGGGAGGCCATGTTTTTTGTTTTCATCAGGAAACAAAGTAATACTCTTGGTCTCATCTGTCATTGGAACTATAAATTCATTATTCATCATTAACCTGGCAGTTGCATAGGTATTGAGATGGATGTCAATGAGTAAGTCATAATATCCTGCACGTAATAATCCTGGCATATATTTATTCTCAATAGCATACAGGAGTTGAGATTCATCCACATGGCTACACATAGCATGGGCCACTCGGTTGTTGCCTAAAGCACAGACAGCTGAATATAATCGGAGGGTATGGTAGTGAAATTTCAGCAATTCTTCTTGTTCTGTCAGCTCTAAAATATCAATTGTTCTGCAGAGAAAAAACAATACAGCAAATTCCACATCAGTGCAAAAACTTACTTAAGTGAAGGAATTCAAAATTCTCCCTAAGGATAACATCAGCACAGTATCAGTTCTAGGAATTGACTTTTTCCACGTTTCAGCTTTCATGTGAGAAACACTGTCAACCTAAGAATCAAGGACTAAGAACAAAGTTCAACCAGGAATTTATTCAAGTCACTCCTAAAGTACAACTTCATTTACTTTCAGTGGGGAAAAATTAAAATTATTTACTTAACATAGAATAATTCTTCATACCACAAACAAGGACTTGGATAACTGAAAATGAAGGTTTTAAAACCAGTATAAGTTGAGATATGTATGTCATTTATTGTTTTTAGATCTGGAGTTGCAACATGGCAACAGACTAACCAGTTCATTTGCAGAGCATTCGGGGGCAGGGTTGTTTGTTTAGAATTCTTCCCTAATTTTTTAGTGATTTTATTTTCAGTTTTGGCACTGGAAAAATGCTGAGACATTTGGGTAACCAGGAAATCACAAAGTTAAGTTTCTCCAATTGTTTAAACTAAATTTAGGAAAATTAAAGTAACGGAATAATTAAACTGGTCACAAATCTTAAAAAAACCTCTACAAAAACAGATCTTTGTCTATCTTACAGATTATCTTTAATAATTTATAAAGAGAGTTCCTTTCATTTTCATT
The DNA here is from genome assembly GCA_003993805.1 of Himantopus leucocephalus. Taxonomy (NCBI): domain Eukaryota; kingdom Metazoa; phylum Chordata; class Aves; order Charadriiformes; family Recurvirostridae; genus Himantopus; species Himantopus leucocephalus. Next base: position 41,373,369 of record RSEF01000003.1, on the reverse strand, counting down.
CAACACCTACATATGCTATTAAAGAGTTTGGAGAGAACCTAGGAGAGGTTGGAGACATAACAAAAGGAGGCAGATTTTAAAACATTGAAAAATAAGATTAATTTTTAATATTAGCTAAATCAAAACACACTGCCTTTATTTACATGTGTTATAAATACAGAGACGATCTTGGGCTTTTCTTATAGAAATTTTATTACATGTCTAGCTTCATAATCCCAGCCTAGCTCTGATATACTTCAATACGCAAACATCAACACCTGTTTTCTTCAGGAATATGAAGGGCCATGAACTGCAAAGGATTCAGGCACTGTATCATCCAGCCTTGACGTTCACTGATCCGAGACACATCAACCTTCAAGAAGTGGTTTGGCACTCTGCTCCAAAGCACATGAGTCAGAAACTGGACATGGAGACGTGGGGGACATTGAGAGACCGGATTTTTGTGTTCACTTTTGAATAGGCCAGCAGATAATGGCATTACATTCTGGAAAATTCCAACAGAAGAGACAATCAGTTCTATCATCTTTACCAAACAATGAATATATGATATTTTTCAAGAAATATATTCAACATACAGTACATTAAAGTACAATGCACAAGAAATTAACATTTTCAGTATTTTTTAAAACCAGCAGGGAACTGTTGGCAGATTAGCAGCAAGAGGGCATTGCCCATAACAATTTTTTTTAAAATAGCTAAATTAGAAATAGAAACTTGAATGGAACTTGTGGTCACTTCCTTGGACCAGAGATCTGAACTCCTTTCTTCTTTTACCTCTCCTGATTTCTTAGACATCCATGTATTCAAAGCAAGGAAGTAAATTTCATCTCAGTTTACTTGAGTGTACTGTTTGAATGTACTTTAAAACTATTTTAAAACCCTAACCTAACCTGCAGATACACCAGGCGTCCATGCTCTGTTTGTAGAGTAAGAGATTTGCCTTACTGACCCCACTGATTTCATTTCATCATGAAAGATGAGATTCAGAAAATTCAACAGGACTTTGCAATATCCTCTGCCAATTCCAATCAGTTACAACCCTTCTCATCCAATGTATAGTATTTAAAAAATACATTGAGTATTTAAAACTGAGTTAAGAATAAAAATGGCAATACTGCAAACACTTGGAATCATAAAAACATGCCCAATACCAAGAACACATTGCAGGCAAGAAACACCCCCCAAAAAGATTATTTTATATGATATATTAGTCCTAAAGCTGCACAAAATCAAGCATTATTTACCTTTATTCTTCCCAATTCAAACTGGAAAACATTGGGGCTTGTAGCTTGAGCAAATACAGCAGGAAATAACTTTGTACTTGGTTCAACCTAAATCAAAGATGCACAAGCATATAAACACTGAAGACTGCAAAACACTATCACTTATTAACACCCCCCTGCCCCCAGTATCTGTTCTGACAGTCAATAACACGAGCCTTTGAATAAAACCCCAGAAAATCCAGATAGGAGGGACAACTCACTGTCATAACAGCCACAATTACTTTTTCTTCCAATCTTGTAGAAAAGTTTCTAATAAGACACCCACTGGAAGACATCATCAAAAATTACTCACCTGATAGTATGTGCCTAGTTCCTTGCCATTAGCTGTGAAGGTCAGCAGGCCACTGGCAGCATCAACCAAGCAACCAATCTCCAGACCATTATTATTACGTCCTTGTCCAGGGCTCATGCTCTCTCCTGCGCACACCATATAGCAGTTGCTGCGTTTTATACTGAATGTCAAAAGACAAATTTATTTATGGATGGTGTGCAAACTTTATGTAATGGATGAAGAACAACTTCGTATGGCTGCAACCAACAGGGCCTTGTGGCTGAAAACAGTGGACCCCACCATAACCAATGCCAAAATTCAATGAAACCCAAACTTCATAACTGAAAAAATAAAAACTGAAGATGACAAAATATGAACAAGCACAAGTCTTTTGTAAAATTCCAAGGATGAAACTGACTTCGCAAGTTAACATTTCAAGTAATCATTTAATGTTAACCATAACACAAAGTTTCTGGCATGGATCACAATTAAAGTGCTGAGAGGAGCTGTTGTACTAATTTTGGCCTGATCAAAACCATTAAGTTCCAAAAATACTACAAGGTATTTTGATCTATTTTGTACCATTTCAGAAGTGTACCAGTTCAGATCATGGTCTGAAACTACATAGAAAAACTGCACTATTTTACTTTTCAGTGCCTATTGATTTGATTAGCTCATTACTCCACTGTTTCTTCACATGCAAGAGGAGAAAACAAGTGAAGTTACACTTTTTCCAATTACTTTTTTGTTTCTTTGTTTTTACATCAACCCAGTTACATTAAATGGGGCGGATTTATAGTTTATAAATTGTTAGTTTCTTTTATGGGTATAAAATATGTATCTTTTTAAGAAAATTATAACCAACCTCTCATGAACCTTCCCTTTTTCATCTCCCAGTGTCACTGTGACAGTACGCACTCTGTCCAAGTCAAAGCTTGTGTCATACTGGTGAAAGTCAGATGTAATCCAGCCAACCCAGACATTAGCAGGTTCTTGACCCGGAAATATTCTCACTGAATAATAGTACTGTCAATAAAAAAAATAATGTCAGTAAATGTTAGTATTTGGTTTCCAGTGTATCAATTTGATTCAGAATGAATTTTTTGCTCTAAAATCTGAACATATGTCATCTCTTCAACAGTAGCATAGGCTTGTTCAAATGCAATTCACAAGAAAACCAACAAAAGAATATAAACACAAATCAAAGTACAGCCAGTAAAATATGGATGTTAAAACAAGAAATTGAAAACGTTAAAGATGTGGCTTATATGCTTGTACTGTAGGCTTCTGCATCATTGCATTGTAGGCTATTTTTGTACTGCAGCGACAATCTTTATACAGTAGGTGACTCAGTTTCTAGTATCTAATATCTTTTAGAAAGAGGAAAATACATCCAGAAGAGAAGTATTTTCTCCTTTGAACATTGAAGACTGGGTGCTTGTGGAGCTGATCTTGTCAGAGAAAGATGCACAAAACTGTCACTGGGAATTCCACAAAATAAATGCTGAGCAAAATCAGTATAGATATTTTCAAATGGTCCTGAACATTGACCTATTAGTTTAATGCACTTTTTCCTATTTATTCCACTGTTCTAGAATTATTTATTCTTCCTTTTTTATGTTTGGTGTTATAGATATTAGTTTCAAAAATGGATTCAATTAATTTATGTCTTTCCATGTGAAAATTATTTTAGGCTGACAATCAAGTCAAAGCAAAAGGAACATAGCAGTCTCAACTTCAGTAGTACAGGACTACAAGAGACATTTTGCCTGAAAATCAGTTTCTGAAACTCTTACAGGCAAAAACATGTACTTAAAAAACAAAACAAAACCAAACAAAACAGGCAAACAGCTAAAATAGCAATCCTATGTTACAATACCGTGGAAGTTTGCATCAAATAATCATAGTCATCCCTATCATCTGCTAGCACATCCTCAGTAAGCCGTGCAGAGTGACTTGTGCTATAATCTGGCTTTGTCCTCCTGAGCATAAATCTGTAATAAAATAAATAAAATCAAAATCTATATGAAAATATATATCAATATATATACACATTGATACAGTATCTAAATACATTACATTTATTATGCTAGCCCTAAATATGTAGTATTTATTACATTATTAATACATAACACTAGCTAGTTTATTGCTTTCATGTAGAATAAAACAAAATGAGTTCTTCAGAAAAGAGAAATAGGCTCATTTTTAAAAACACTTAAAATTAATTCTGAGCTTAAACTATATATTCAAAAGCTACTTGGAAACTAAACTCACATAACTAAAAAATTATCAGGATGTTAAACACCTATGTCACTTTGGAAGAATGTGGAACCTTAATTTACCTTCATGCAATTAAAAATACCATCCATATGCCCTGATTTATTCTGCAGTTGAAATATTTAACAAACCAAGTTTGGTAAAGAAGAGCAGAAAAGGGATGGAAAGCTGCAGTAATATTGTCTGGGTAATGGCCCAGTGTTCACATCTCCACAGCATCACCAAGTTAGGTGTTCTGCTCCTGATTCCATAAGAAAAATTAGGGAGAATGGACATGTCAGCTAGAGAATATTCTTACAATTATTTGGTTCATTGAGTGAGATAAGACACTAAGATACGTTTCTAGATAAAGATCATCTAACACCTTCAGCTTTTTGGAAGCCATGTGAAAAAACATTCCATGTCACTTTGAAGACCTCCTAGTTCTGTCAGAATGGATCTCCATGGTTTCAGAGTGCACTTCACATGATGATCACAAAAGCCTTAACAATAAACCAAATTACACTTTTCTAATAGCTTGGAAAATGTGTTCAGTTTTCTGCTTAATTTTAATTAATCATATCATATCACATGAAGGTTAACTGTCCCACCTACTATGTCATATCCAAATTTAGGGCAGAACTAGGGAAAAATCTCTGCAGACCTGACTGGCATTTTCTTCTACTATTCAAGAAACACACACAAAAAAAAAAAAGGGAAAAAAAAATTAAAAAAAAAAATTTAAAAAGCAAGCCAAATGTGCTACTAACCTTTGTTTAAGACGTGAAGGCTTTTCTTGAACATAATCTTTATGGTTGTTTAACTCTGGTTTTGTGGCATCTTTTTCTCTTTCTGTCCGGTCGGGAACTAGATGACCATGAGCAGTTTTCATTAAAACCTCAAAATCAGAATCAGCATCATAATCCTCCAAGTCATTCTTCGGGCCAAAAAGACCAGAGCCTGGTAACCCTCCTGCAGCTGATCTGGAGAACACCTCAGCACATTCAATGGGCATGCTTAATCGAAAAAACATGACGTCTGTTTTACTGTTCTGTGAACCAAAGGACTTCTGTGTGACCTTCAGGCAGGGGCAGCTGTCTATGGTGCCATCAATTCTCATCACCTATCGAATGTAAAGATGCAGTTGTTTTGAAGCTGATGCTTTTTCCCCCTTGTAAATGTTCAACTTATATTTCTAGAATAAGCATCCATGACTTGCAAAACTTGCAACAGTATGCTGTCAACGGTCAAATGTATTGTAAACATCTGCTGCCAGTTTAATGGGAAACAATAAGGACTGGAGGTTTTTGTTGTTCCATTGTTAAATAAAAAAAACCACAAAGGAATGACCTTTCTCATCATAACTCTTTGCAACATAAATCCAACCCTGCCCAGAACAACAACACAAACCAACTAATATGTCACACATGAACATATGCAAGAACACAAATTATTTCTTAAATACTACAGTGTGATACACATCAGCTGAAAAAGAGTTCTTATTTCATCAATTTCGTAACAATTTCATGGTAGACTTCCAAGGCATGAATTCAGTTCCATTAAGATGCATAACTGATTGGGACAAAAGTGTTGACATGATTGGCTAATAAGTATTCATTGAAATCAAAACCAATTCGTTATGGAAAAATCACTTAACAAAGTGTGTGCACCAGAAGACATGGTATCTGTTATGTAGAAATACCCAATTTCTGGAAGTTGTTTACAAACATAGCTCTCACTGCACAAGGAGCTCTTAGTGAGGACATCTTGTTGAATGTGTCTCTGAGAACCTCATGTTTACACACATGACATTTCACAGATAAAGAAATAGTATCAACCAAATAATTACATTATTTGCAATTCCACTGCATATAAGAAATTTGTAACAGGTGCAGGGTTCATCCAGAATTGGGTCATCATATCACAGTAAAAATCTTGTCTAGAAGTGCAAAAGTAGAAACATAACTCAAACATATTCATAGAAGTGTCTAGAAACTTTTTAATAGGATCACAAACCTCAATATGTTCATGGTTTTGTGGCACTGGTAGAAACTGAGGGAGCCTTTTACTCAGCCAAATGGTGATGTCCCTGTTTGTATTAACAGCAAAGGGTTCATACCCTTCCTGTAAGCCACAGATAGTGAAATATTTTAGAGTGCTGACATCTTTTCCAAAGTTCATTCTTCCCACTTGAGAAGGGCCCAGGCTGCACACAGGTAGAAATCCTTAAAATAAGATGAAAGAACACGTGGGTTGTACATCATGAACATCAGAGAACTGTTCTCTTCCATAACCCAATTAAAATCACTTGGGAAAAAAATTGAAAAAAAAAAACAAACAAACCAAAACCAAACCCAAACAGCATAAACGCAAGCAGTCATCAATAGCACATCAACTCTTGTGTGTCACCTAACACTGTATCTCAAATATCATTCTGGAAAAAAAAGCTCTCTAACGGACATCGATCTCTTCATGCAACACTCAAGTTTACATCACAGAAATCTAAGAGTACTTCAAGGAGTCTGACAACCAGCTCTTGGTTAATCTCTCTGCTAAGCTGATAGACTGTTGACAATTTTACTCCAAGTCTCATTATTTTTTATATTCTTCCTAAAATTCCATTAGTCATGGTATTTTGTGAGAACCTCAAAAATTACTTTGGAAGTAATATAGTGCTTGTCTGTGCAGCTATAGTAGTGAAAAAAAAATTACAAATAGGCACCAAGTGCATGCTGTAGATTTTAAAAAATATTAAAATTAATTAATTTAAAAAATTCATAACACTGGCTCTGGATAATGAGAAATGAAAATATGATACTGTAGCTTTATGAAACTTACAGTAGTTTGGGTTTGGGCTGTTTGTTTTTTTCTTTGTTTTACTTTCAAATCAGCTGCATATTTGTATGCTTCTGCTCTCTTACTGTTTCACTAGCACAGAGAACTCATTTGTGACTCCTTTTCACTTTTTAAAAAAAACGTTTGTTTGGGGTTTTATTCCTCAGGTTCAGCATCACAGTCTAAAAACCTGAACAAATCTCTTATTTCTTCTGTTCCTTTTCATCCTGATTTTTAATTTCCACAGCTACAAACTGCTCTTTAGATTCACTTGACCCAGGTATTACCAAAATGCTTTCTTTTTTATCAACAAGAAATCTCTGTTCAATGATTCTGATTCAAGTGAATGTACCAGGTATTGAAGGGTACAAAGACAAAATACAACTAGTTCCTCACTTTTCTTTAGAATGCTCAGATTAAAAAAAAAAAAAAAAAAAAAAAAAAAAA
>RSEF01000003.1:41347306-41366177 GCA_003993805.1 Himantopus leucocephalus | reverse complement strand
TGAAAATCAGTAAAATATTAAATAGTTTGTTTTCCTATATATCGTCACTACTAAATTTCAATCTGTCGTTGTCTCATGCAGAGTTAAATTTGAGCAAAAATTAATGTTTCTATCATACTTCATTTAATTCAAACTGTAAGGATTTCCATGAAAACCTAGGTATAGTGTCTGTAACTTTTACATTCCTATAAAAAACTTGTATCAAAGTTTGCCTCAAACACTTACTGCTAATAATCTTAACCATATTTATTCCTTAATGGCACTTCTTATAGAGAGAACAACAGATTAAAAATATAAAGAAATGATTCATAGTTAATTACAGCTCTGTTATTATTTTGACTTTGAATAAGTCACTTAGATTTTTCCATATATACTGTACAAATACTGTGAAACTGTGAAAAAAACTATAGAAATACCAAACTATAATAATTAATTTTTCAGGTGACATTGATCCTCCTGATTCCACTTAGGCCCTCAAAGAGAGAGAGAAATAATTTCATTAAAAAAAAGTGAAAGAAGAGAAGACAATTAAGTTGAGGCAATGACACACGGAATAAGACGCAAAATTAAAAGTTTTGCCATCACTCATATTATTACAGATAAACATATACAAACCTTAAAGCCATCAAAAACAAAAGCTTCTTCATCTGAGCCAAGTTCCTGATCTGGCAGACAACCCGGCCTGGTCCAGCCAACTCTCATGTCTCCTGCAGTAACTGCCTCAAACTCAAAGTACCACTTCCCAGCCTTCACTGCATAAGTCTTTTCAGTGCGGAAGATCCTGAATTTTTCCATTATCCCACTGCACACATCCAGTCTCATTGCTGTAAAGTTTAAAAAATAAAAAGAAGTAAAGAAAAAAAAAACCAATACCAGAAGTACTGTATTCAACTACTGACAAATGAATCCAGTGAAAACAAAAGGCAAAGGGATCTCTTTGAGCACAGGCATGCAAAGAAGAAAGTGCCCTTGCCTATTCTGGGAAATCAGCACGTTTGGGTACCTCTCCGAAATGACTCTACACTAATGCATCCAGGATAGGGGGGAGGGTGGGGGGAGAACTTAGAAGTCTGAGAGCAGTTACAGGGCTACAATCTTCATTGGGATCACAGAAACACAGTGGAGTAACTCACATACTACAGTATTGCGATGGATGGATACATGTTTTTTAGGAAGGACAGGCTGGGAAGATTATGAGGAAGAGTTGCCCTTTATGTGACACAGCAGCTGGAATGCATGGAGAACTGCTTTGGGATGGTTCAGGAGCCAGTTCAGAATTTATGGGTCAATATATACAGGCAGACGGATATGGGTGCTGTAGTGGAGTACCCCAGGGGTACTACCCTTAGATACAACACTAGAAAGAACAGCTGATGCACCAGATGGTTGTGCTGGCAATCAGAGGGACCTCAACAGGCTGGAGAATTGGGCTAAGAGGAATCTCAAGGAAGTTCAACAAGGAGAAATGCAGTCCTGCATGTGGGGATGAATAACCCCAGGCAACACAATACACTGGAGGCTGAGCAGCTGGAAACCTGCTCGGCAGAGAAGGACCTGGAGGACCTGGTAGACAAGCGGAACATAAGCCAGTAATGTAGCCTCACATCAAAGAACAACAGAAGTATCCTGGACTGCATAAAGAACAGCCTTGCCAGCAGCTTCAGGGAGGTGACCCTTCCCTTCTATTTGGCACTGGTCAGGCCACATCTGGAGTTATGAGTCCAGTTCTGGGCTCCCTGGTGCAAGAAAGACACCGATTTACTGGAACAAGTATAGCACAGGGCCATAAAGATGAGTAAAGGGCTGAGGCATCTTTCTTATGAGGAGAGGCAGAGACAGCTGAGACCGTGCAGCCTGGAGAAGAGAAGGCTCAGGGGGGAATGTCATGAGTATAAACATCTGGTAGGAGGGAATGAAGAAGAGGGAGCCAGACTCTTCTCAGTGGTGCTCAGTGACAGGACAAGAGGCAATGGACAGAAGTTAAAATACATAAAACTTCATCTGAACACAAGAAAACACTTTATACTGTGAGGGTGGTCAAACACTGGAACAGGTTGCCAGAGAAGCTATGGAGATAAGCATAATGCATCTGGACATGGACCTCGACAACCTGCTTTAGCTGCCCCTGCTTGCCCAGATGATCTCAAGATGTCCCTCCCAAACTCAACAATTCTGTGATTCTTTGAGCTGGGCTCTCAGTTATTTTAAACAAGACAAAACCACCAAACATACAAAGCCCAGCAAAATACAGACTATATTAATCTTCCAATCACCATAAAAGACAAACATTTGTCTTTGAAACAAGATTCCTCAACTGAGACATCTTCTTTACCTAGAGACCGTGATCAATTCACCTAATCTTCTCATTTATAGTCTAAAAGTAAAATTTCTTAAGTATGTCATTGTTATAAAATTATATTACTATATTTCTAAGTTATAATAAATAATAGAAGGAAGGTTGCAATTTAGATGTTTTTGCAGAAGAAATGGAAAATGGAGGATAGGAAACATCAAAGCAAGTCTTGCTTGAAGCTTTAATAACAACAACAAAAATCCCAAAGTAAGTGTACTCCTGGTTCAGGAAAAAAATACATTAAATTCTGTCAAGATAAAGAGCAGCAAGTCTGGAAAGAATAAAGATGCCCTTAAGAAGGGCATAAATGTAGTGTTAAAGGCAAACCCTGTTCAAGGCAAGGCAAGTTACTGCTCAAGAACAAAGAAAAACCTAGCCACAGCCAAAGTACTATTCAGAAAATATTATTTAGCTAGTGAAATAACAGAAATAACAACATGCCAAGTTTGAATTGTGTTGACTGTTCTCTGTTATTCTCTCTCAAACTGTTGAAGAGAGAGTCCGATGATTACGAGATTTCATAGAGTGCCTTAAAAATTGCCACTTCTCACTTCAAAGTTAGTTTGTCAATTGTCAAGCTGAGATGAAGAAAAAGAGCTTGTTCACATTTCTTGTCTAGTGCAACAGAGTGTAAAATAACATTAACAGCTGTGTGGAAAGAAAAGCTTCCACAGACATTCATTTGGTTAAGTATCTGTAGCATGATCATATGTGCTTATCTTTTCATAGCTTACTATGCTTCATTCAAAAATTCTCTTAATTGTAAGTGATTCATAAAAAGCTATTTTAAGAGTGTTTAAGTTAAAATTCACTCTTTGCCAGGTAATTATAAATCCCTTCTCTCAAAGACCAAAATGGCTACATGAAGATTTTCAAAGGAGGCTAAAGTTAAACTTTGACACATTCAACTTATTCCTTCTAAATATATTCACTGATTCTCTAACTCCATGAAAAAATAATGGCATAAATAATACTGAAATGTGTAAGCTGGGTGGTTATTGGGCTGCTTCAGAGAAAGAGAAAAGAAACCTCAAGGGAAGGGTAAAAACATAAGCATGTTATTCTGTCTGGTCCATAACAGCAGTAGATACAAGCTTACTTTATGCCTCACATTTCTGCTTTATAACATTCGTGGAATCTATAAGCAAAGAACTTTAAAGGGAGAAAAACTATGTTGGTACATGTACTGCTTTGAGACATATAAATAAATCTATTTTCTCCTTTTTTATTGACAACTAACAAACAATACAGTTTTGGACTTGGATCTCTAAGCTCTGATCCAACTCTCCATCTATCCATCCCATGTCTCTTGTGGGTTATCCCGCTCCTTTGCTTCCACTTCTTCCACTTCCACTCTTTTCCTGTGTTTTCCCACCATCCATTCCAGATCAATCTGCTCCAATAGAAATGTATTTCTGTTTCTGTCATTCACAAAACCACAAATCTTAGACTTACCTACTTCTCCAGTTTTCTTCTTTCCCTCACTGCACTGAACATACAGTCTTGAAAAAATGCTTTTATTGATTCATCGACAGCTATGTGGCATCCACCTACTACTACCTGTGTAAAACATTCTCAAAAAATGCCTAAGAATATTCCTTGAATACTACTACTATTCATGAGCCTACTTGGTGCCATAGAGACGGCCATTCCTAACATTCTTTTAAACACTCAATCCTATCTTCTTTCTGCTTTCCTTCAATATTTTGTATGAGTACATACTGAGTTTTCCCTCACTGAGCTGCCTTTCACTACTCTACATACTTTCATTATGTAGTATCTTCTGCTAAAATAGCTTCAGGTACAACCTTGTATGGTGAGTACATACAAACTTCCCTCACTGTTTCTTACTTATTACACAGTCCTACAGTCTGTTTCTGACACTTCTTTCCAAGACCTTACGATCAATTCAAACCATAAGGTAGCCTGAAATTATAAAAACCACACTTTTAAAAGATGAAAACATTTCACAAAGCACAAGATGTAACGTTGAATGAAACCCTTGATCTTTCTTAAGTTTTCTCAACTACTCTGTTCTCTGGTATTTTATACAGTTTTCTCTCCATTAATCAAATCACATGATTCAGGGATCACTTTGACTCTTTTTCTCGGATTAGGAAAAAGAATGCCTGGAGCATTCTGGATCTTTTTCCACAAATTTGCAAGGTATTAAAGCCTGTGCAGCCTTCAAAAATTCAGTATTCCAATCTGATCACCATAATTCCTCCTCTTCCCAAGTTTGTTATAAGCTCAAATATGTCTGCACCTACTTGTCTGTTAGACCATGTTAAGAACCTCTCCCTTTCTATTCTATTTTCTCAGCCACATCAAGGTCCACATTTCCATTATCTAGAATAGCCTATAAAATCATGTCCCTCAGAACTTTCTCATGCCACCAAATGCTTGATTTCAGTTAGGTCAGGCTCATTTAGTTTCCTGTAAACAACTCTGAACTCTCTGTCACGTAATTCTTTATCAGCAAAATCTTCTCTTTGATGGTCTACATAATTAATGCCGTAAAAACACTTTTGAAGACCCTCAGTACCTCACCTATACAGGAGATAAACAAAGCATGGGAACTGAGAATTTGTTCTTTTTAGCTTCTAAGTAACCTACTACTTTATAGATTGCAAGCAATCCCAAAAATACAGATGCTGTGGGAAACCAGTAAGTAATACTACTAAAAAAAATAAAAAAAAAAATAATAACACATAAAAATGATGCTATAGAGCTTTGTAAATCAATGTTTAAAATAAAATTAATGAATGGAGATGCAGAACACCGCTAGAGGGCTCTAAATCCTTTAATAACAGTATGTATTTTGGCTGATGAAAGGGGATCCCTATGACATGTTTTATGCAGCTCAAAAACATAAGAGGTTCATAAACCATAAAATCTAAATCATCAAAATGAGTATTAAAATCTTTTGGTGAATGCAATCCCAGTCTTTGTCTAAGAAAGACCAGTTTGTGGGACACTGTTCCGCAGGTCCTTTCCTCTGGAAATTCTGCAGCAGGGTTGATGACACCTTTCAGATGCAAGGATTGCAATTGTCGTCTTTACATTTCATTAGTAACTCCATCCACAGAACTAGCTCAAGGATCTCTGCATCATAAGGAAAAAATAAAATGTTCCAGAGGCTCATTCCTGAGGAAAGGCAGGGGCACATGGTTCTCAGAGCTGTAAATGAGAAAAGGGGCTTAAGATTGTTCAGTGGGATTTGGAGGAGATTGTGGAAAATGAGCTTGCTCTCTCTGCCTCTCACCCTGCACCACTAGGCAGCCCCTTTATGTTCACAAGGGGCAAAAGCCTCCTATACCAGCCAACCCACCTTCTCAGAGCCAAGCAGAAGCCATGCTCACTCTCTCTATGCAGCACCTCCTTCCCACAGTGGGAGGGGAAGAAATTGCAAGACTATGCAGCGGTCTTAAACTCTCCAGACTAGGCATAGGCAGATTTAACAGTGAGACCATGGCATTTTGCCACGAATACAATCTACTCTGATAGGAAACAGATTGTTTTGCCCATTCAGCAATCCAGCCTTGTTACACGTTCACGGTGATGCCTCATATTTAAAAGTGTAATTTAACAGCAGCCTCTCATAAAAGCTGAGGATCAGAGCATGTATGTGCTTTGGAAAAGAAATTGAAAATGGCAGGTTCCCTGCGTAGGTTTTTGGTACGAGTTAGATCTTCTGCAGAAATGCTTTACTGAAGGTCTACAGCCTGAACAGGTCCAAAATTAACAATACTATCTTATCATTATATAAAGCAGGAAAAATAATCATTTATTAATCAATATACTGATAGGACAAGGTTTAGACACATTTCTCAAACTTTCCACACTTTGCTGAGATTATAAGGACGTAAGCTTCAATTTCAATTTGATTATTCCATATTTCCCTATCTCCAAGTGAACTTCTAGAATATGATTGCAGAGAGGTTATATCTATTATGTTACTGTTTCCTTTCTATATGTGTAGTTAGTGCTCCAGAATGACAGTACAGTATCAAGAATATCCCTCTCATGCTCCATCTTACAACTTGATCTCAGCATGACAGAAAAATGTTGTTCTAAAAGTCAAAATGTAAAAGACAATTTATTTTATTTGTACATTATGTCTCCTGATTTCTTTTACTGTCTTAACATTTCATGTTCTGCAGTTACTGAGGTAAATGTTGTGTAGTTACTTTAAAACTTGTTTATTAAAGTTTTATATAGTTTTCCTTTTTTTTTTTCCTGTTTAGGATGTCTCAAACTCAAACTATATATGCTGAAAATACTGCCCAGAGTATAAATAAAGTATTCAATCTGGCAATGATGCAAATTCAAAGAAAACATTTGTAAGAAGTGAGTTAAAATTCACTTATAGTCTATTCAACTTCAGAGACCTGAGAAAGTCCAGGAAGCTTAAATACTCTTAACACACTGTCTAATTCTAGACTTGCAGTTTGACATTCACAGAAATCTGGTTTTTAGGCATTTGTCTTTGAAAATTTCATCTTGTAGCTTTGTTGTTTCAATACAAGACTGTACGTGAACTGCAGAATTCATCATTTAGAATTAAAATTGTAGGAATATAAAATTCACATCTACTACATTTACATATGATCTTTTTCTTAGTAATTTTGCTATTCTGTCTTGAAATAACAAATATAGTACTAATTAAAAATTTTAAAATAAAAACTTAATTTTAGATTGGGGAACTTCGGGTATTAACGCACATATTTAAAATATAACCATACATTTTAGTCCCTGGCATAAGACCTTATATTGAGCAAGATGATAAACATGTTTTCCCGATTTTCTGTATTTTATGGTTGTGTATTTTAGTATTCACAATCCTGATTTAAATTTCTTAAGCTTTTATTTTTGTTTCATCTGATCTATCAAATCTACAAAATGAACTGTAAAAGGAAGTGAATGAAATACAGAAATACAGTATCACTGATTTAAAATGTAAAAATTTTTAATTTTGTAATTCTTCATTTGAGGCTACAGGACAAGAAAAGGAAACAATAAGGAAAGTAAGATCAAAGGGAAATCTAAACAATAGAAGATGGAGAAAAGCACCTATTAGCTTTGGAGACGCAGTACCTGTTCAGATTGTTTTATTGGACCAACAAATCTAGTACGGGAGTGGAATATTCTAAAATTTTTTTTTTTTTTTTTTTGAGAGTGACAGAGGGAGGAAGAAACAGCAAAATTAATTACCATGATCTTGATCAGGAGCTTCCAGGTTGTAACCATAGCCAAGAAGGGTGCGGACTGCTTCCCTAAGACTGTCTTTGTTTGACTTCTTTGTCCGATCATCCAAAAGAGCATAAGGTACGAGGCGAGGATTTCGTCGATTTTTCACATCCTGCACAAGTATGAAAAATCAATTCAATTTCAGAAACTGTGCTTTGTCTTAAAGACAAAAATGTGCTATAGCAGCAGTATTAAAATTACTAGTTATACCAACTGAAATCACGGAACTGCAAACACAGCAAGGATTCAAAGAAGTTGCCATAGTCTAGAAACTAGTAAAAACACTGAATTTACTAAAAAGGCAAGTAATATACAAATAAATGAAACTGCGTAGCTTATACCTGCTTTCATTTTCCATCAAATTTACTTACTGGGAAAACAATACAAACAACAAGAATGAGGATAAATATGAACAGTTTGAAAAGTCAAAGGGATTACATTTTGTAGCTACCATAGCAAGAAGCTTGTACATAACTAAAGCTCAGACACGTTACTGTACCACAAATATACAGGGTTTTTAATTTTAATTATGGCACTAAAAAGATAAATAAAAAAAAGAACAAGCAATATATAAACAAAAGAACACAATAAAACACTACTACTAAAGGAATATTAATACATGCAATAATAAAATATATAATAAGCCTGTGCCTTACTATGTTAAATAATTAAAACATGTATTTTTNAAAAAAAAAAAAAAAAAAAAAAGAGTCCTGTAAGAATACGATTAATGTGCTTAATCTGCAGAATTTTTGCAATAGGTAATTTTCTGTAACCTCTCCTCCAGCTGAAATTAATGTATTGCTAAGGTTTAATCATTGTATCTTAGGTTTATTAACACAACACTGATTAGGTTTTCCTCTAGTGCAAAATTATCTTATTAGAAAGTATTGTTTAACTGAATTATTTATATGGCTAGCATAATTTTTAGTGACTAATAAAATTGTTTTCTTGTCTACGTTTTCTTCTCACATCCTGTCAGCATTTGTTGGCAGTGAGAGAAACCATGCAAAGAACTCTCCATCTTCTTCCTAGTATCTTATTTTTTGAAAAAAAAATAAAAAAATAAAAAAAAATTAAAGAACGGGCATATAAAAAAAATACTTGCTGTTTGTTTTCTTGGGTACAAATACCAAAGATATTGAGAGGCTTTTATGATTCGTCAGACTTATTAAGTAAGTGCAAAACTGGTGCCTGTTATTTTAGAAAACAGTGCCTACAATGAAAGTATCTTATTTCTTTTATAGCATTACAGTTCTACTCTTAAGCATCTATGTGGCTTTCATTCTACCTTTGCAGGCAGAAAAGAAATAGCACATCCATTCTGACAAATACTTGCCGGTATCTTTTGTTGTCCTTTAAAAGCTTAGATACAAAGCTATCTGCCTTTTGCCTTATCGTGGTGAGTAAACATTAAAATGCAGTTATTAAGCAGCGCTTGATGAAATCTGTTCCTACCAGTGATCCTTCTAGGAGAAGAAATATTATGGGACAAGCATTACCTATATGCTAAAAGGGTTAACAGGAAGATAAAGATAATGCATTGCTGGGGACACAGATTTCTGCACCGTATCAGCTCTAGTTATATTCAGTGGGAACAACAGTGACAGGGCCAACACAAGGACTACTTGAGGGAACTACTTCCCATATTTATTCCAGACACTGAAGCTGACACTCCCCTTTTTCCAATATTTAATTTGATAGATGTAGAAAAGGGCTGCTTCCAGAACAGAATGGACCAAAAAAATGTTGAAGCAAATGTTATAAGGAATTATTATTTGATGTAAGAAAAATCACATTAACATCAGAGATGAAACACCACGGGTTTAATTATTTATCTTGGAAAGGACATACAAAGAGAAATAATTTCCTCTGACACACTATATGTCCAAAAGATATTATGAAATGCTGTCTTTAAAAATGTGAAAGAGAAGTTTGGAATAACAATTACATAACTTCTTATCCATGATATACAGTTAGACTAATGTACTCATAATGCCATAGCAACCATTAACACACATTAACATACTGGCAAGCAGCTGATAACAATGTATGATAATGAAATACAGGATAAGTGCTTTTAAAAATGCCTAAGCACAAAATCAGAGTGAGGAAAAAGAAATCAAAAGTATTAAACAAACTCAATTTTACAAATTTTTTTTTCCTTAGGTCTGATTTTATTTAACCTAAGCTATTCTACGATTCTATGAATATTGTGATCTTTTTCATCCATTCAAGACTTTGGTTGCTTCTTTAAATATGATATAAGAAGAGATTTTTCTCTTAATAATTTTGTTCTTTTTTTTTCCTATGGTATGTTTATCTAAGTTTTGAATGTTTAACTTATTGCTGACTTAAGAACTGTTATCATACGTTTTTATACTGTCTTCTGCACCTCTATGGTTTAAGTGTAGGTAATCAAGAGAATGATCCTATACAGTGATTGAGCTTTGCACAGTCACAATCAAGTCCACAAGAAAACTGATTAGCTAGAAGTGATAATTCTTGAGTACATTTGCAATTCATAGATAGACTTAATTCTTCTTATTCACTACAAAAAGCATACTGTTTTGCATTGTAGACCGTTAAAAGAAGGAAAACTCAGCTGAAGTTTTAATTTTTTTGCCAGAATTTTCCAGGTTTGGCAGTCTAATGCTTCATCAGAAGACTGTGTTTTGTATAGAGTTTTTCTGGCAATCACTTGTTCACAGAATCATTTGAAAGAAAAAGAAAAGCAGATCTTCTCCAGGAGACAAAAATATCCCAGAACTTAAGCTTGTTGGCAAGATTCTGTTTCAAATGGTTTGAGCTGGGTAGCACACATGAATTTTACATAATTCTTTGGTTTTGAATTCAGAACCTATCATATCACAGAAAAAAAAAGAAAAAAGCCTAGGTACTTTATATACTTTATTACACAACTTTGTCTTCATTTAATGTAACACACACATTACATTAGTCATTTAGAATTTAGTTTGGGGTTACTTCAGTAAAAGAAAGAATTGCAACCACGAAAAGTTGGAATGCCTGGCAGAATATACCCTCACTATAAATGGAAGGAACTCTAAATAATTTTAAACTTGAGTGATGTAACACTGACCATGAAAAGTCAGTATTACTTTATACAGGTTTTGCTATATACATCAAATGATAGGCAAAGAATTATTTAAATAGGCACACATAAACTTATTTGTAGGGTATAAGCGGATTTGAAATAGGCGATAATTGGTCAACCATGGCAATATAGCTCTTAAAAGTAATAGAGAAGAACTACAGAAAAAATACCTATACACACACACACCAACAAATATCAACAAGCTTTTTAAAACTTCCATTACAGCTGAGAACACTGCTGCAAAATAATTCACATAGGAAACACTGGGAGTTGAGAGGTGCAGAACTGCATTCATTCCTTCAGTGAGTACGTGATGTGTAGATAATTGATCTAGCACGCTCGATCTAGCAACTGGTCTTGCAGCTTGCATAGACAGATATCATGTAAGTGTAAGAACGAAACTAGTGTCCATACTGTCTACAGCAGCATAGAAAACCACAGTCAAATTCTATAAGCAGCTCTAAAAGAAGAACCTATTAAGAGATACACTGTGTGTAATAAAGTTGTACTCTTCAGAAGTAATTCAGTAACAAAAAACAAAGTCTCATATAAACCTCTAAAAGACATCTGAAATGATAAAGAATAACACAGTTTTCAGAGCTATAAATGTGATACCGCAAACGTATGCACTGCTGGGCCTTCCGAAAGCTCTGAGAAGTTCAGAAACAGCACAGATCACTAGACTAAAAGGAACAAAAAGACACCAGAAACATACATAAATAAGTGCCTATCAAAAAGAAAGACAGGAAAAGACTGAAAAATAAAAATACAGAGTAGGAAGAGTGCAGGAAAAACATGATAACAATTTAACAGGATCATAATTTTTGTGATTTAAAGTGTTAGAGCTGTACAGATACATATTCTGTGTGGTACTGAAATGATTTTGTTCTCATAACCAAGGCTGTTAAATGACAAGCACAAAGCAATGTATTTCAGCAGATATTCAGTGAGACAGACGTGCTGTTGTTTTCCTAGCTTCATTTGCACCATCAGAAAACACTCATTCCACGGCTATGAATTGATTCTGCTTGCTGTCATGTCTGTGGATCCTGCACTTCCACAAAGATTTCTGAGCAATTGCCACAACAAATGCTACTGGTGAGTTTGCCAGCGATGCTGTCAGAAATGCAGCTCAGTGTGCCACTGTGTGAGCGTGCAGCATAAACATTTGAACAGGATCATTTACCTATATTTAATATTTCGTTATCCTGAGGTCTAGCTTTTCTGCATTTATGATGGCAGCTCATGTTTAATCATAAACTATTAAAATTAAAAATTATTTTAGAGGGGAACAAGGAAAAATATAATTCTAACTTGTTCTTTACTAAGTAAGTCATTTCAAGATTCCAGAACTGGAAAGCACAATAAAGTCCTCACAATGCCATATTCTTGGACATGTTAACAAGTAATCCTAAATTTATACACCCAAATCAGAAGTTGTGTTCCTAACCTGTCATACTAGCAGCCAAGTTCTGTCCTTAGAATTATGTAGATCCTTAGAAATACGTGTACAGCTTCTACCTTCACTGAGGACCGTACCCGCATGGAATGCCTGGCAGAATATGCCCTGACTATAAACGGAACTAATGTATCAGTATAAATAATGTAAAATGTGAAAGTGAGGTGACATAAGTCATTTTTACAAGGACAAGATGCCTTTTTATGTCTATTTAATGATAAAGTAAGCGACAAGCTTTCAACTTGTGATTTTTCCCAAACATCCATATATCCTAAGTCTGAATTTCCAGAACAGTGCTTCTCTTGCATTGCAGCACTAGGCAGTTCGAGAAGACCAACTCCTGATCAATTAGTGATTTCATATGCTTTCTGCATAAGTCTTAAAACAGTCTTGCATTGTGGATCAAAGAGAAATCAGACTTGATAATTGCTTCACAGTCCTAGGACAGGAAGCGCAGAGCATCTTTTTTAAGATGCTCTTCACACAGTGGGAAGAACTTCTTACGTTGATGATTTTTATAACCAATTGTTAAAGCTACAGGGGGGTTAATATTTTTTTTAATATATAAACGAGGTTTCTGATTGTTAGGTTCTTCAGCCACAACACACAATACAACATGAAGAAAAAGCAAGGCACCCTTTGACTAAGGGTGACATGTGACTACGGTGACAATGCATATAAGAAAAATTTGAAGTCAGAATCTTTGGCTGTGACCCCCACAAACAGTGGGGACCCCTAAAAGTCACATATTCAGGAAGGGGGAAGGGGTGGCTAATGTACTTGAAATTATTTTAATTTGCTTTCTGATTTCTAAGGTTGCCTCTTTAACCCCCTTTCTGTCTTTTCCTCACTTATATAAAAAGTTGGGATTCTCCTGTATACATGACATTATAGTTTTATGAACGTCAACCAATATTGTAAGTTCATGGACAAACTATGTGAGTTTTGAATATTTTCCATTTGATTGTAAAGATTTAGTCACAAATGCATCCTTTTTTTTTATACTTCAATGCTATTTTTTGATCAGCTTGTAATGAAAAGAATCCTTAAGAAAACACAAAAAACTCAAGTAATTATGATGGGACATAATGTCAAAATCTGCATGTTAAAAAAAAAGCTCGCTCTCATAGTACAAATGTTATTATTTTAATTGTCTTACACCAAGACTATATTGCTCCTTTGCCTGGTCCTATCTCCATTATCTGCCTTTGACCATTTACCATTTCCCAAGTTCAGAGATGACCAACCTGCTGACAACCATGTTCTCCCTTAAAGGGACACTGTCAAGTATTTTCATACTGATGGTGTGCTTGGTTTTCCACCTACCCCTGTTATTTAATACGTTCTTTTAAGCAGAAATATGTATTTTTCCTACCTTTTTTTTGTTCCTTCTGCTCCTTTCATGGAGCAATAAGCTACCGTGAGTCTATCCTACTAAAAAATACTTACTTGTTTGTGATCAGTGTCATCACAGCTGTCAGCACAGTTCTGGGAACAGGATTTATTAGTTAACTTGTGCTCCCTCTGCTGGCTGGCTGGTTGGCTCTGCAGCAGCAGAACAAAAATACTGTGTAGTCATGCAAGAACAACAGCTATCCCTTGTTAAGAAAAAATCCTGAGAAGCAGTGGTGGATTTAGAAGAAGAAAAAATCTGGAACTTGGAAGGCATTTTCCCCACCATATTACAACAGAAAATAAATGGTTTCTACATGAACTACTTGACAGTATCCCTTTAATTTTTCATATTATATAATCCCAAAATGAGGCCGCACTCATGATGGAATAGACCAATGAAATCATCTAATCCATCCTACAGCCATAGCATGATTGCTGTTTATAGCATATTAACCCAGCAATTAGTCCACCTACTTTCAAACCTCTCTTAAGTTTCTTTCCCTTAGGAAACTATTTCATAGCACTGCAAGAGCTGTTTATAGTATAACAGCATAACACCATGTCACTTTATTACAGTACTGTAACATGTCACAGTAATATGATGGGATGACAAAATGCAGCCCATGAAACAAACTAATTGTTTGAGTCAAGCAGAAGCACATAGCAGTGTGGACAACAGCTAGAAGCTTGCCATGTGATGTGTATATCAGCTAAATGAGAAGCATCTTTGCACTGCACCCAGAAAGGAGCACCTTGCTATTCTGCTCTCTTGACTTTTAATGAATGGTATTTGTTGTCTGCACATCGTAAGCACTCTTGGAACTCAGTTGTCTGTCTTGTCTCCAGAAGAAAATAAACTTAATTATATGAAAAGAGAAAAATAATTGAATTAAGAGGAACTCAACATCCACACCCCAAGCATGGCAGCTTCTACAGAACATACTATTGGTGGGAAAGTTTCAAGGACATAATTGACCTGCTTAACCATACATGAGACTACCGCAATTTATCTGCCAAGAATAAGGGAGTAAACTATATTGCTACTCTTGTTATCAGTTTCCTGAAGTTCATGAATATTCCTGAGCTCTTGATGATCTTTAACAACCATTCTCTGTTGAAAACGTAACTACAACACTGTTCACTGCACCATCATATCTGGGGCTGCATCAAAAGAAACATGGCCAGCAGGTCAAGGGAGGTGATTCTGCCCCTCTATTCTGCTCTCATGAGACCCCACCTGGAGTACTGCATCCAGCTCTGGAGCCCTCAGCATAAGAAGGACGTGGACCTGCTGGAGCGGGACCAGAGGAGGGCCACAAACATGGTCAGAGGGCTGGAGCACCTCCCCTATGAAGACAGGCTGAGAGAGTTGGGGTTGTTCAGCCTGGAGAAGACTAGACTCCAGGGAGACCTTATAGCAGCCTTCCACTATCTGAAGGGCACCTACAAGAAAGCTGCCTTCCAACCTAAACCATTCTATGATTCTACAATTCAGGATTCTTCTGACATTAAGTTGCAGTTGTTTAATTTTAGGTTACATCCCTTACCAGATTTGTCTAATCAATTCTTCTATTTTATTTTTTTAAACCAATGTTGTGGCATGGGGCAACTCCACTGCTTTTTGGGAACCATAACAAAACTAATGATCGATTACTATCACATCAAGACTCTTCAAAAGTAGAACCTTCTGCATCGACAGGCACATCGAAACATACTTAAAGACGGTGTATAAACACATTGTGTAGATGTAAAGGAGACACTTCTTTTATTGCCACCCACTCCCACTACATCTTTTGCTTATCATTCCCAACCCAGTAACAGTGAAAAAATCTTTGACACTATAATTTAACCGCCTTTCTTACTTAATACCTCACTAATGCAGAAAACATAATTTAACTGCAAATTCACTCCAATAAATATGGCAAAATTATCTTTTTTTTTTTTCAAAGATATACACACACAAGGTAGGTTAAATTGTTTTCAAGATCTAAGAAATTTTATTTACTACATATGAGTTGTGGGTTTAAATTTTCCCAGTGCTAGTTAGAAACACAGTAAGCTAAGACATGCATTGATTCCAGAAACTTCTTAATTCTGTTGCAAAATTAAATTTAATTTTGGGATATGTCAGCATTCTATCAAAGCTGTAACTATTTCCCAACTTTCATTCATTTCAAATCTCCTGATTGGCCAGGCCCTGTATTGAAAATATTTGGCTTCTGGGAGAATAAAATATATGGAAGGCACAGTATAAATTATTGAGTGCATTCTTTAACGTATCAGAAATATTTCTTCTGAGCAGCTGGAGACATACAGACTCTCATTCTAGAAATGAGTTGTGCACTGCCTCCATAAACATAGGATTGAAATATTGGGTTCAAAACAAATTAATCCATTCCCCCTAACTGACAACAGAGAATCTTCACTTCCAACACTTCTCATGATTAATATTCTATCAGAAATGTTAACGGCCCTTCAAAAGGGCCACCTTCCCTTACTTAGAGATGCAGAATTAGAGGAAAAAGTAATCCTGTTATAAGCAGGGGAGTTGCACCTACACTGAATTATCTTCAGTGTCTATCTAGTAGGGGATATTACACACATTCCAGTATGTACACACATTCCAGTATGTAAACACAAGAATTAGCTCATTGTCTGCCTAGACCCAAGTACTGATCTTCGATTTCCTAAATAGTTTACAAAGTACCAAAATGAGAGCTTTATAGTAAGATACTATAACAGACAATGCTGAAATACTACGCAGCATATATTTTGCCACTTAGAAGTACTTTGTAGGTATGTGACGCGGTGAATTTAAGTGCCTAACTTAATATGTATATAACCAGATTTATTTAATTTTTTTATACAAAAGCTTTGCAAATAGAATGAGCTTTGGTCTTGCAGAAAAACAAAATTTGAAATGAGCTGAACTGAAATGTATAACTTGAATTTTTGTCAAAAACAAAAAAAAACCTGTTTGTAGGCAGGAAACAGTGTGTACCTACAAAACAGCCGTTTCTTATTTTTGCAAAAATAATGATCTTTTATGCCCAGCGCAAAACCATGAAAACTCTTTTTTTTCCCCAAGGGGTGAATTTTCCTGAAATTTCACTGTGATATGCTACCACACATTTATTAACAGAAGACACCCTTCTCTATATAAAGTTCACAAATAATCACAAAAAGAATAGAAACTGTGACTCCTAAGGGAAAATTTATATAGTAGCTGTCTTGAAAAATAATAGATTAGGATCATTGTATAATGAATTGATTTTTTTTTTTAAAGAAAACACAGACCCTGAGTTTTGCTGTTCACAATCCACCATGCTTAATTTTTACTCCACTCCCTTATAACACATCGTGATACCTACCACATAGCATTCCTACTCACTGAAACAAAACCACTAAAGTAGGACTGGAACTTGGGAGACTGACATAACTACCCTCAGGTAAACATGGCTTCTGCCAGAAATACAACATATTAGCAAACTGATTACTAGAAGTTTACATTCTGATTTTCCTGCAGAAACAAAATTATTCAATTCCCAGAACTGCAAACATTTAAATGATTCCCCTACTGAAAGTCAATGTTTACATTTCCTAAAATACTAGAGCATATTAGCTTCCTGCATGCAATTTTCTCACCCTGACATCTAGATAGCATACAAGAATATACCATCAACTTTTTAATACTGCTTGTAAAAGAAGAGTATCTTCTACTGCTAGAAGATTTAGCAGAATTGCTTAAATTATGTATTTTTGCTTTCTTTGACTGACAGACTCACATTCATTAACTGCTTCTTCCTGCTTTTCTATCTCCATTATTCCCATTGAACTGTGAAATATCTCAATGGATAAGTGCTTTTTCAAGTGACTGAAGTTAGCACTTACCTGCTGGATACCGTATGTCCAGCCTTGCCTTATACGGTCCCTTGCCCACACATTGTGAGCGTTCTCTGCTAGTTTATCCACCATAGCTTCTTGAGAGGGGGTCAGTTTGATAAAACTCAGATCCATGGGAGCAGGCTTATATCCACTCAACAACTGGTAGCTGTCAAAAAATACAGAACCTGCAGTTACTTTTCAGTAAGAAAAAATTAATAGAACTGCAAAGGAAAGAAGTGACATGTATGCAATATATGTATATAAATAATCTGTCTTTGAACATAAAGAATAATAATGCACTGACATTTGATTTTGTTTCAAGCTAATTGCATCTTGATGGGATGGAGTAGCTGGTAATGAAAGCTACCCAAAAGTGGTCTGAATTAAAAATGTTTTTAAAGTATTTTAGTACCTTCACATATTTAAAGTAGTAGACTAAGATGTTGCTTATCTAAATACTTATATGAAAACTATTATTGTTACCTCTGAACACTGCAATATTTATTAAATTCTACTTACCTCCTACTGAAGCAAGAAAATATATTCTTCCTATTACATTTAGGGATGTGAGAGACAGAGCAGGTCAAATGGCTTACTCAAGATCACCTATGAAGTCCATCTAATAAAAGTTTGTCTTTAAATACTTCATACCTTAACTATCCTTCAAATCATAAGAGTAAATGTTTAAAATTTAAGCATGACTTCAGAACACAAAGACAGCTTCCTCCTAAGAATGAAGTGTTTACTTTTGTGAAGTTGTTCCCGTCAAGTTAATTATAGTCACCTCCCACTTTACTTATGACCAAACCTTCTTCAATAAAGGACATAATGCATATGGTGATGGATGCAGCACATCAGTACTGACTAAATTTACAACAAAAACCTACGACGCTTTGTAGCACCACCATGTTGGTGGACTTTGCCTCCCTTACCTCAACTGACGAGGGAACGTGCAGGGGAAGGGGAGCAGGAATAGCAAAGCGGGGGGCAGACAGACAGGGGCTGCACTGCGTGTCATTGCCCAAGTGCCGGTGGGGAAGGGGGTGGGGGTGCTGCAGGGCAGCCCCTGTGGCGAGTGGCCGAGGCTGCCCTGAGCCGGGCACAGCCAGCTCCAAACCACCCACCGCAAGGCAGGGCCGAGCCCCGCAGCCACACTGGTGGTGCCTCTGGGAAAACATTTTTAAGAAAGGAGGGCAAAATGCTTCACAGGCAGAGAAAAAAGCAAGGAAAAAAGTGTGAAAATGTGAAAAACCACCTTGCAGAACCCAAGGCCAGGGTGGGGAGAGGGGCAGAGGCCCTCCAGGTGCCAGAGCTGGTGCTTCTTGCGGCCCCAGGAGAGACCAGGCTGGAGCTGGGGGACGTGCCCTGAATATCCTCGAGTATTTCCCCTCGAGCACACTGACAAAACAGAGCG
>RSEF01000003.1:41323853-41347206 GCA_003993805.1 Himantopus leucocephalus | reverse complement strand
AAGGTCCTTTCCAACCTAAACCATTCTATGATTCTATGATTTAGAATTTATTAAAATAAAGACTTTGAATATTTCAGGGAAGTATTTTACAATAAAAGGTTATTGAAAGGTGCTTTATTAAAAAACCCAAAGTACAGTTCTATCAGGAAAAAATTCCGAATAGGAAGGGAATTCCCATAAGTTATGTTTGCAGTACACTTTAGCTAGTAGTTCATACTGTTCCAAAAAAGCTCTTCTGTGGAGTGATGCTGCATTAGAAAAGGGAAATTTCTGGCACAGCTGTCAGTTAAAAATGTGATTTTTCCCCAACTTATAACCAGTGTGGCTGTGATGCAAAAATTCTGTAGGACTGACACAAACAAACTCGTTCTTAGTATTTCATAATCTTCATTGTTACAACAGGATGGCAGAAAAGAAAAAAGCAAAGGGTTAAGAAGACAGACAAACATATACAAAGTGAGGTCGAAAAATTTCTTAGAAAGCAGAGCAGATGAGCTAATTACATTCAAGTGATATCTGTTGCTTTTGTTTTTCATAATAGCATAAAGCTTTTGTGTCAAGCAGATATGAGAACCTACTAAATTATCACAGGAAAATTGAAAAAGTGTTGGGATAATGTATTTGTATCATTTACAGGAACAGAAGTAACTGGCAAACACAGGAAGTGACATCTTTTCTCTCATCAAAAATTTAGCTTTTCACACGCTACCTCTTGTAACTTTTTGTTATGGTTAAGTGTAATCTAACAGTGAAAGAGCAACCCTTCTTCTCTCTAGGACTCTATCCCACAAAAAATGTGATCCAGCCTTATAGCTGCAGACCCGTATCTAGATCACAAAATATTTGCTCCATTTTTGCTCAACGAACATCCGATGCTATTAAGAATGTTACCACAATTATTTTTTCCTTTTTACTCATTTCTTCAATCCATTGTATGTATGTATTAGCACTTACCATTGCTCTTAGTCATAACCAAGGAAACTAAATTACTAATTTAAATTCAGGAATAACAACACTTAGAAGTTCTCTCATACTGAAACTGTGACCTTTACCTTTCTGGTTTTATACACATTATAGTCCTCCTTTAGCCCACTGAGTTTTATACCAATCTAGACAAACTTATAAACCATGGGCTCAAATGTATGTTGGGCTGCAGGGCTGTCATATGCTTGTCACCAACTACAGTCCCATTACTTTCAACTGTGTTAAAGCTCCCAGCTCTTCATTCCTAAACTGGGGGGGCACACTGGTGCTAAGCAAGAAGCCAGGGCACTTTGGCTAGGCCATGAGAGCTGTTTTCAGAGCTGCAGTAGCGGAGGCCACTATACCATACCAGCCCAAGCCCAGTCCTACCAATGCTGTTGCCATCCAATCACTCAGGAAAAAGTCAGGTGGCTTTACCAGTCCTCTCCACTTCAAGTCACTAAATGGCCATTCTAGGGTCTTCAAAAAGGGTTGCCATTAAATATTTGCAGCACAGCAAAATACGTTGACACGTCTGCGGTAAAAAATCTTTATCAAGTTTCTACAGTTCACTCCAGATATAAAAGAACTATGCAACAATGAATGTCAGACATTCAATGAATCATGGAAAACCTAAACTTTGTCTACACGTCAGACTGTAAACACCTAAAAGAAAAGGTGTGGATGAAGGTGTGTGTAAGTCTCAGAAAATTCATATGCATACATGCATACCCAAGTACCAATAAAACTAGCAATATAAATATCAAGTTGTTAAAATACAGTTCATTTAACTCACACTGCCTAACAAAAAAAAATGCGTTTGAATTTCAACTTACTTCTTTGGAAGTTTCATTTTTTTCACTTTTTCTTCAGCATGTTCATCAGTAATTCCAACATGGCAGCCTAATGCCAGCAGGGTTCTAGGACACAGAAATCAGAGATAAATTACTGCCAATGTTTCTATATTCAGAGTTGTCCTGCTGGGTATATAGATGGCCCTGTACAACACATGGGACCTATGGGAATGACAACAATATAATAGGGAAAGATCAACACCAGCCTTTTTATATAAACTTTCTGATAGTGTTAAGAAAATGCCACCAGATGTTCTTAAAAATTTCAGTAAAAATATGAGTGGACTACTTCAAAATAGAACTATCATACAGTCTATTTCATCTATATGAGGCATCAGTTGAAAGATTCCTTGCCCTTGAAATATATTTTTATGCTTTATATAATTATTCTTACTGCTTATATACTCATTCATACTGCTTTATATCAAAATCTATTTATGTTATTTACTTCAAAGGCGATGAAAGCAAAAAAGGCAGGAAACGTCACTTGTTATCCTTAGAACGTGTCTTCTTTACAAAGGCTGTTATTCAGAGATTTTAATTGGATCTGGATTTTGTTAGGACATGCTACCGAAAAGAGGACTGTCAGCAGAATGCATGATAAGCAACAGGCCAAAACTGCCATCTTAATGCTCAGTATGGATGTGCACATTAATCCACTTCAGAGAAAAGGATTCAAGCTAGGCACTGTATGTCGTGTAGCACAGGGCTTCTACCCCAGAGCCACTGACCCAGGCAGCCAGAATTCGCCTGACTCTGCAAGATGCAGCTCATTTCAGAAAACAAACACGCTTACATAACTTTACAACAGGGTCAATGATATTAATTGGGTTTCTGATTACTTCAGACCTCTTCTGTCCTTACAGTCACACTATCCAGCAGTATAAATCTTAAATATCATTCATCTCTAGGATTTGATCTGCAACACATCAATTATTTGTTCCTGCACTTACTGGGTTATCAAGTCTTTAGCCTAGGTGCGTTACTAAAATATTGACATTGAAATGAAAAGAAATCTTGGACAAAAGTCAGAGACCACACTGGAATTGGATCAGCATTTTCTCAAAATCTGAGGGTGACACCCGTATCTTTGATTGAAAGTGATTACACAGAAGAAATCACAAGTATAAAACTCAGACTCCGCTCCCAGTTTTCCCAAAGCAGAAAAAAGCTGGAAAACAAGGTTTTTATTTGCTCTTGTCTCTAGTTAAAACAATATTTTCTAGTCTTGCTTTAACTATATTTACTGCTCTTGAAATGACTGGGGGAAAAAAAGAGCATAAATATTGCTCTAGCAGTATTTCTCTTGGTAGATAGATCATATGTCTCAAGGAGGCTCTTACAGCATATTTTTAGTGCTAGCTACATGAAGTAAATCCTACTGTTATGGTCTGTGAACCCTGATTTAAAATTAGACGGTAAAATCAGATGTAAGGAAATCAACATGCAGAGGCTGCCTCCTGCAAAACACGCTATCTGCTAAGAATACTTAATGCAGCTAAATTTCAATTCGCATAAATCGTACCCGATTTCTACGCAGCTATCACCAGCATAAGTAAGAGAACATATCTAACAGTGGAAAGAAGTACAGAGGAGTTAACCCCTGGTAACCCTAATTTTCTTGTAATGTAAGACATTTGAACCTATTATCTCCACCCAGACACAGCACATTCAAATCAGAGAGCCACAGCAGGATAAAAAGGCGTACCATACTGGTAGAACCTGAAAGACCCCTAAAATACTTCAAAGCTAAACAAGAAATTCGAAGTGGCTGAATGCAACCCTCACCAAAATATTGATACATGTAATTATCACACACAGCTGAGTAAATAGGTAGAAACAGGAAAGTCAGTCACAAAATAGTAAGCATGAAAAAAAGTACAAGATCAAACTACAAAATCTATATATGAATGTGCAGAAACAGTATGAGCAAGCATATTTTAATCCCATGACATTTTCAGAGGTAACTCATTCCTGAGTCTTGACATTTCATATAGTATATCATTTTTATAGTTCATAAACATATTCAATCACACCGAAAAATATACAGAGATCCCAATATATTGAAAAGAAATGTTGTGTCAGATAATATGACCCAGAACTTCCTTGTTTTCTGCCTCTCTGAGCTGGCAGCAAAACTGGCAACAAACCAACGAAAAAAAACCCACTTACAGTAAGAGTTCTTCTTGGTGACTTGCAACTACTTCAAGTATGCAGTATGCAAATCGTAAAGAATAGAGCATATAGCTGACTAGAGGAAGTTTTAAAAGAACATTTCTTTTCCCTCTTCCTCATTCTCCCCCACTAAGGTTGACTGCTGGTAGACTAGAAACATCTAGTAAAGAACTAGTCAAAGTAACTCACAATTCAAGTCATCACAGTATGGATCATCTAGAATAGATTAGTGCACTAATTTTTCCACCTTTGCAAGCTTGCAGAAATGAACTGAGCAAGATGCTCATATTCTAGTCCCTGAACAATAGATGTCTATGTGATAAATACAACATGATATTGCAAAATTAGAACTGTATACTTCAGAAAACAAGGACTAATAAAAGAATGAAATGAAGGCTGAGCTCAGTAAGCATACAAATTTTGAAATCCATAGAATAACTCAATGCTTTAGGTTTTGAATACTATCCATTTAACGAACAGGCTGTCTTCTAGAGCAAGTAATAAAATTACCAAAATAAAATTAATCCATAATTTATACGTTTATAAAGCCAAATTATTTTTTTTGTCAGGGTTAGATTTAGAAAAGCATTGGGTCCTCAACCAGTAACCATGTAAAGACTACTAAAATTTGTTTAATACTTAGTGAAACATTAGCAGTGTGCATTTAATTCTGAGATTCTGATTTTTATGATCCCTGAGGCATATTATGTAGAGTATTCTAGCAAAAGATCCAACAGTAGGGAAAGTTAATAAGATCATCTTTTGTAGTTTTATAAATGGAAAGGAAGAAGCTATTCTGGATTCTTAGCACATTGTTGTGTTGCCAGGGGTCTCAAAAGCTTTTCTTGAAATTCTAATATCTAGCTGAAGACAAATATGAACTTATTTTCTTGCCTGCAATGGTGTTCCATTTATCTCTGAACGCTTTATCTCTAAATAATGCCAAAATATCCCTCCAGAAACTGTTTTACACTGAGGGTCATAAATATGTTTTTCATCGAGTAATTTACTTACTGCGGGAATGGTGGATCAGTAAATAATGCAGAGAAGCTGACCAGAGAAGGACACTATAAGAAATTTTAGGAGGAGTGTTTCACCTAGCTTTCTACTATGAGGACATAAAGTCCTTATGAGTGTAAACGCTGTATTGCACTATCAGTTTACATGGCAGATTTTTTAATAATACAGTACAAATATTCCCAGAGAAGTACTATCACATGCAGATACTCATCCTTTGTTAATGCCCTGAACAGGAAAAAGCAACTACATTGTAACAAGAAAAAAAGAAAAGAATAGATTTCAATAAACTGCAAATAGGAGGGGCTAGAGAACCACATATACCACTGGGCATTTATCAGTTTGAGAAATATTTTTACATGCTGGCTCCATACAATGCTACATATGGAAGAAATTACTTACACTAATAGATTTTCAATGCATTTGCAGCTAATTAAGAACTTACACCTTCTTGATTGACAAAGCTGAAATGCGGAATTGTATCTTTGTGAGCCAGATAACTAGGTTACTTGAGCAAACCCATTAACATACCACTGAAATTTTCTAGCATTCCAACTGGAGAGCTTCCATGACATTCACACATCTAACCACCCATCCACAAAAGGAGGGAATGCCTACTACTGTTTTGTGGCAACATGCACAGATGACAGAGAAATAGCAGCAAGGGGTCCTGAAGCAAAGCCCATCATTAGTCATGTCCAAAAAATACCTATTGATTTTCAAAGCACACTTTATGAATAAAGAAAATTAAAAGCAATTAAACTTAATTCAATTAAACCAAATAAGAAGCAAAGAGGTTTTTTTTTCAAAGCTTGGGTCCATTTCTTTCCTCCAACAAGATGAAAACTGCCTGAGTTGCCATTTTATAATCAACATTACCACAATAATTCTGAAATTCCATAGATACTAAAAAGACGACTATCAAAGCCATTTTCAATGCCACATACATCATCCATTAAGGTATATCACTCCCCCATTTTCATATCATTACCCTCACCTACACATCATATTGTAATTCACATGTCAAATTATAATTCTGGAAAATGCAACTCCTTAAGAAACTCACTATAAGCTTCAAAAGTTTTAGCAACTTACTTCAGTGTTTCAAGTGACATTTGCAAGTTATAATTTCTTTCCTGCTCTGGCAATTTTGAGAACTCCACTAAGCATGGGTGTTGTCTTTTGTTGTCATCTCTAACCTGAAAAGACGGTAAAGAAATAAGCTTAATGTGTCTTAAAAACTAGAATAAATTTAAAAACAGTCCAAACCACAATCCTGTCAGAATTATTCAACTGAACAACACTTCAAAACAGAAAGTATTCTGTATTCTCAGAGCATGATCATTATGTTCAAGTAAGGCAGAATTTGCATTTGCAAATAAACTTCAGATTTGCAGATCTCAAGTGGAATAAATGCTAATTTGTACTTTTCAATATACAGATGTTCACAACAATTAAGGAAAGTTCAAGAATAGTGCAATCTATGTTATGTTTTGACGCAGAGCCATAAAATAACAACTCATCTTCAGCACCATGTTTATATGAATAGTACTGAGTCCTTACCCTACAAAAGTAATGATATAAAGAATAAATCTAGCCTAACTCTTAATTCAGAAAATGTTTGTTTCTTAATTATGTCCAGTAGTATACAAGCAGAACGCAACTGTTCAGCAGTCACAAATGATTGGAACATTATTTTACTTTAAGTGTAGTGACAGCAGACTCATGAGGAATATAATTTACAAAATACTACATTTTATAAACTTAGAAACCATCAAAAATATTTTTAACCTGCACTACTTCTATACAGTTTTAGTCTAATACTGGCCATAACTAGGAAGGGCAACTTGAGAGGCTGGGATCACTGAACATTCTACTGCTCTCAGCTTTGCATCTTTATCATGCTGGAGCTCTGTCAACAAAATCCACAAAGATTATGTCTTGCTAGAATGCTTGGTAAAAAACATCTGTTTGCAAATATTGGCTAAAAGATCCCAATGAAAGTGTTAGCATTTGCTCAGCTGAGACTACATCTTTACCTATATATTGAAACACATTTGTGTCCATCTTTCATGGACCATAAGCTCATCATTTGTATTAATTTTTAAAGTTGCAAGGTGAAAGTTATCAAAAAACAACATTATTGACAACTTTTGATCAATCAGATGATTTTGCAGGAAAATGGAATGTTAACAGTTGAAGTTAAGAAATCTAATTGTTATACTTTTTCCAAACTGTTATTTACTCATTTGGTGAATACAGGATGGCTTTTAAATTGTTTTAGCTGAAAAAGACCAAGGCAGGAATTCTCGGTTACCTGGTACCATTGAACTGTGTATAATCTGTTCTCAACAGCTCGATCTGTTGTTCATATACAGAATCAGATTTGATGTTAAAAAAGGGTAAGAAAGTCAGTAGTATATAAACTGTCATGAAATTCCTCACTTTCAGAAAAATAAGGTATCACACGTAAACTAATTGCTTGCCCTGCATATTGCATCAAATAAAAGAGCTTTTCTTTGGCTATTTTAACGTAAATGTCTTAAAATAAAAAAGCTCTAGCATCATGGCAATAAATCCATATGCAGTATCTAAGATTACACTTAAATAAAATCATAATATTGGGACATAAACATAGTGCATTAGAGCAGGGGAAGGAAAAACAGTCATCTGCAAACCATAACATATTTATAAAGTTTCTCTAATTTCAAGTCCTGAGTGTTAATTATATATGAGTACTCTCAGAGTGAATATGAACATGGATCACTGATAGCTGAAATTTATTTTTTATTTATCATCTTCTATTTTTGTCAGTTCTGTGTTTTCCTATAACAATAACTAAACTGTACACTACTACTCAATCTAGTTTACTTAATCTCATGAAAAAAATCTCACATTTCTCTATAAGATTTCTGAATAACATATTTTTGCATTTTAATCTAAGCATATAATAATTATCAAATTGAACAGCAGATATTTGTTTATGTTTTGGATTGAAAAATATTTACAATTTCCAGGGAAAATTTATCTTCATTTCATGGGTTTAATGTTCTTTGGACAGGCAATACAAGCAATTCAACTGTCAAGCTACTTGATCAAAATCATTAGCAGCTAAAATGAGAAACATTTTTAGCAGATGCTGAAAACGTTTACTTGCAGATTGCTTTCTAAAACCTATGGTAATCTGCATTAATAAAGATACAGCATAGTCTCCAATAAGAAAGACTACTTTAGATCTGTGTACAGCTAATTTTAATCTTGGACATCAGGTGTTTTCCTCAGAATTCCAATGTTAATTGCATTTCCCCTAGTGACACTCTTTTCACTCTACAGCTACAATGTATAATACTTCTATTATATATTCAACATATTTTGTAGGTTGTCTTCCAACCCCCTCTTTTTTTTTTTCTGAGCATAGTATAAAAGTCTACTGCCTTGCAAATACATTATATAAGTGGCAGAACTCATGAAACCTATCAATTCTTAATTTTTGTGGCTAGTTTTAAATGCACAGCGAAGTTTTAGAGAAACAAACACATGCAGATGCATCTGACGATTTCAAGCTGGACACCTAAATACCACTCATATTCAGACCGATAATGAAGCCAGTTAACAAAAGTCCTTAATTTTGCTACATAAGTTTCTTGGTTTACTTTGTTTCATGTATAAAATGCAGTGGGAATACCGCATCCGGATCTGATGAAACAGGTATGTAGGCAGGAATATAAAATACAAGCTACAGCAGATTCTTTGAATAGTCTGGAGAGACATTTGAACCTACCCATTCTGTTTTTTAGCCTTTAAACTTTTTGACTTGGAGAAAAAACACCACTTTTTCAGAAAAGCTAGCTACTATATGTAATTAATCTTGCTCTGAATTAAAGAGACCATATCTGACCAAGATTAGAGCACTTACATGTGTGCATCTAAACCAGCTAATTTCTGTTTCTTGCCTTCCCTCAGTACTCAGTAACTGCAGTGCATCGATTCATATAACTAGAACTGGCAACAGTGGCTTAAACTGATGAAACCATCTGTGAGAAACCAATATGAAAAAGGAGTCAATCTCCAGAAGGTGATCAGCATATACTTCGCCACACTCTCAAAGTGAGCACATCCAACCACAGAACACTAAGACTAGGGAGCAAAAGCTGAATAACTTAAAAGATTTAGCACCTGTTTTCATTTTGAATGTAACTACAGCATTTATTGCTGCTTAACTTGATACTTACTAGATATTGTTTAAATTAAAATAGTGTTCAACTGTACAATTAGATTCTCGATGGGAAGTAATGGTACACTAAAAATTCCTGCAGATTGCTTCACAGCTGGCATGATTATACCACAATTAAAATGTTTTGACACATTAATTTAACTGGTGTTTTGTGTTTGATTTGGTGGGGAAAGCAACAACAGAAAAAAAGTCTAGAGGTCTTCTCTGTTAAAGAATCTTTTTAAGTACTGCTGTATGCTACAACAAATACAATACCTATGCACAGTTACATTAAATCTATAATCTGACCTCCTAAGAAGACCAAAATCTTTTTATTAACAAATATAGAATACATGTGTGTTCATATACATGCATACATGTTTTTACATTTACATCTAGTATCTCCTGTATGTTTCTATACACTCTTCACAGCAATAGTTCCTCATAAACACCACCATTTAGGATACAAATAACTAGCTTGTATAATTTTTTATGACTGATTTTAAAAAATATCTAATCAACAAAATAGACTGCATTTTTTTTCAAAGCCAGAAGCCATGTAGGAAAAAAGTAGGAAAGAGATAAGAAAATAGCTATGTGGAGCACCTAATACCTAATGAGCCTGAAGAAGTGGAGAGAAGGAAGGAGAAAAGCAGATTTAATGGAATTTCCTATAAGCAATATTATTTTTCATGAAAAATAAGTTTGGGACTTCTGAAAGAGTTATGTCAGTCAGTAGATGTGAAGAGAACCAAGAATAACTGCTTTTATTGGCTACTCCACCAGACAACTAAACTTCTTGCCCCACAAACAAACAGAAGGTGAAAACCCAGTAAGTGCTTTCTGTGCTGGCAGTTAGACTGGCTGAAAATTTCAGCACCAAACAGCTTTAATACCAGATTTTTAGTGTAAAGGGTCTAAAACATTACTAATTTTGGAAGGATGGAAAAAAATGCAGTCTCATTAGCACACTGAAACCAATGTGCTGAACAATATTACGTAATTAACAGAAAATTAAATTGGAAGGTACATACTGGTCCATACTGCCAGCCAAGTTCAATCTTATTCATAACCCAAAGTTCATGGATGTTCTCTGCTAATTTTTCTCTAATCCTTTCCAGGTGGGGAGGCAAAACAATCTAAAGAGAGAAGAGAGAAAGAGGCTGTTACAAACAAGTTGCTTGACAGCGTCACCCAAACTTTCATAACAGACAAACTTTGTACAAAGCAGATCTCTCAACTAAACCTAAATTATCATTCAGTTCTTGCTGACTAAAGTGAGCAAGAATTCTTCAACCAACAGAAATACTTTAGCCTATGCACTTACAAGTTCCAGAGTTTGACCAACAAGGGAAAACAGTTTTAAATCCAACACCTCCAAATGGCATGGAATACATTCCTGACAGCTGGGTAGAAACTACTCAAACCAATACCATTTCTCAGCTTAAAAAATGCTAAAAATCTCAACAACTGAGGCAATATTGTGAAAAATACTTCAGACAAATACAAACATTTGAGAGTTGAAATCCATAAAAAAAATTAAAAAATAATAATTAGATGACATGACAAGTGACAAGTAAAATCAGGACAGCACATCACTCTACCTCCAAAATTTGAAATCAAGTCTGCTTTACCTCAAAAGCCAGAGACCTCAAATATACAGTGCTGTGAATCATGACAACTTTACCCTAATTGTTGGTGCTACAAAACAATAACTACATGACACATGTAGATTGCTGTATTTAGCACATAATGGTAACAAACTAGCAGGTTTGTTCTTTTTTATGTGTGGGTGTTTTCAGGAACAAGTTCCTAAACAGGGTAAAATCTGAGCACATAGTGTACAAAAAATTGTATCATCTCAAAGTCTGGTCAAGTGTATAATAAACTCCCGTCTGTGATCAGAGATGAAGCTCTTTGGTATTAATGAATTACTGCTTTTTGCAACTACGTAAAGAAAACCAACCTATAACTTCAGTGCATGCCATTTACTGCCCACAGTGAGTCAAATACCACTCTCAGTAACTGCAAGTCCAGTAAAGAATTAGAGCTGAAGCTGGTCCAAAAGTCTTATCATAAGGCAAAGTCTCCAGTACTTTTACTTAAACAGTAATAAAAATGTCTATGAACTGAAAAAGAAGTTTAAAGGGTAAAACATTCTTTATCACAGTGGTTGTGAACTGAAATATATGAAAGTTCTCATGAGCACTAGACTTTATGCACCATTTTTCAACTTCTTGCACTGGAACATACCAAGCAAATCCCAAGAAATAACAAGTTTGAGACAAGCTGTAAATTCAATCAGATGTGAAATAACGTAGGCCTCTAATATGTATGTTAAAAATGAAAATGCAATCTTTCAGTTTCCATACCTGGCTAGTATCTACAGGAACTGGAGTGAAAGCTGCTTGTGACAGAGAGATGGTGGGACCCAGTAGGTCTCTTGTATAGCTACGATCCTGCTTGTACTCTCGGCTATGCTCCACTTTCAGCTTCTCTTTCGGTAGGACAGCTTCAAAGCAAGGGGCATATCCAGGTGGAGGAAGGAACTTGAATTCTCCATGGCGACCTCCAAGCAAGAAACGTACCCTGTAACAATGGAAGTTACTTTAGATAACTGAGGCACCTCTGGTGTCAAACCTAATCAGTTTGTAATCCTAACACTTATTGAATGCTATTTTTTTAAAAAGGAAAAAAATAAATAAATTCAATGTTGCAGCTTATTTGCATTGTTTACTGTTCAACTTTCTCTAACTAGTGCCGGAGTTTATGAAGTAGAAGGTGCAAAAAACATGGGGAAAAGTAAAAAATCCTTTCTTTCAGTTGATTTCTACTTCTGTATAGGTATTCTAAATCATGAGACCAAAAGAGAAGACAGAGATAGAATAATCAGTTTTCTTAGCACACCTATGAAGTAAGCAGGAGCATTTTGAGTCTCAGAAGGCAGAGATTATAACCCAGAGTAATCAGTCAACCACCTCTGAACTCTCTCCATTGAGGAATTCTCCATTCTCCCTCATTTGAGAAATGAGCCTGAAAACCATGGAATACAGTTCTTTCTTTCTTTTCTCTCACAGAACACTAAATCCTTAGGGCACAATACAAAAAACTCCTATATTTTCTTCCCTAAAACATATACTTGTCCTGTTATTAGAAACGTAGGGGAAAGCATTCTTTTATTCATTACAAAATGGTGACCTTTTCATATGTTTTTTTTACTGAAAAACTCAATGAATGAGGTGCTCATGAAGTAGCAATGACAAAATTTCTGTCAAAAACTTCCTATGACGGAGATAAAGCATGCAGTTTATAGTTTTGCATTTCATAGCATGCCTGTCTATAGTTTTACCACATTGTATCTCCTGTATTATCCCATGCAAAGTCTAAAGAAGTGCATTTTGTATCTGGAATGAGAGGCTGGTATGCCCACTGTGTGATAGCTCTTAGCTTCTGTAGTATTCACCACAGTCTTTGAATGATCCCTCGCAGAGCATTGCTCTATCTGTCTCCAACAGAAATCAACTTTCACCATTTACCTTTGCCAGTCCTGCTAAAGTTGGTCCCCCCACTGGAACATCACACAATCTTTTTTACTGTTGTAGTCTCAAACTATTCAATAAATAGAAGCAGAAGTCTGGAACCTCAAGTGTGACTTGAAATTTTGTAGAAAACCAGAATAAAGATTGACTGAATTCATATTAACTCATCCTGCTGAAAAGAAAGTGTGCCACCACTATTTCTTAAGGCAAGCGCAGATAATGCATCTTCAAACAGTAGTTACTACCTCATAACAACTGAGTTAGGGAAAATATATTTTTAATATCAAAGACTGATGTTTTTCTTCCCATATAGGTAAAATACTGTCCTGGAGTGAATGCGTAGCAATGTGTCAGCTAAGAAATTATAAAGAAGCCATTTCTAAGGTCTGTCTGCAAACCACCTGAATATACTGGTGTGCTGAAAAACAACAGATGCACTATCTCTTCAGGACTTCTTTGTAGCTCTCAGTATCCAAGAACTGGAACCGTGCCAAAGAACCAGATGTCAGAAAGGTAAATGAGAGCAAAGACAGCCATGGAAATATTCAGCATACTCACATATACAGGAAAAAAAAAAAAAAACAGACTGGGAAAAAAACCCAAAAACTACACAGGATGCTAACTTTATTCCTGCAGAGAAGCTGACAACTGGGAAGAAGAGGCCATCTATGTTGAAATTCTCAAACATTCCTTGAACTGGCTGACCATTTATCCGGAAAGAGATGCTGGGGGCACTCAGGTCCAAACAGCAGCTAATAACATCATCAGTTCTTAACAGATGTTGGTTGGGAGAATTTACTGTTCGTGCTACACAACCTATGGAAGTAAAGGAGACAAATTTAGCAAAACTTATGGAAATCATACAGGTTTTCACAGTAGCCTAAAAAAAGAGAAAGAAAACATAGCAATAGAGCACAAACACGTTAATACAGAAATACCTAACCTGTAACATCCAAGACCTGATTTTAAGTTTGCAGTATAGTGAATAGACGCATACAATCGTACCTACAAAGCTATTTTAATCATAAGTAATACAATTAAATGACATTTGATGTAAGTGAAAATAATTACTGATACCCATATAAACAGTCAAAACCAAGAAAACCAAATTTTATTACTCACAGTAGTAAAGTGCCAATGAAAAACAACTGTTAGCATCCAATATCAAACCTAGTGTACTTTAACAAAGAATGCTTCATTATTCAAGATAAGGACAAGTATCATACTTTAAATTATTCAGGAAAAGTAAGGTACTTCCTGCTATTAAGGGTCACATCATGGTACCCATGCAAACTTCTATAAGATAGCACTACTTAGTTTCAACCGCAAACCAGCATTTTTCTGGCATATACAAAGACAGCAGCAATTTTGAGTCATATATATTCAGTAATAAAAATATTTTTCTTTAGTAAGTCTTGTATGAATTCTAAAGGATCATTCTCTCTTGCATCAGATTACGTTTACAGAAGCACACCTGCTTCCCAAGAGAAATACCCTACAGAATACAGAAGTAAGAAATGTCTGTTTCTGAAATTTACTACCATCTACAACAGAAAATTTATCGAAAAGCATGATAGTTCTATGAAAATTTCTCTAGACATGTTTTCCAAAAATAACATATGCAATGTCTGCAAGAGATAAACCATAACGCATATTAAGAACAGAGCACTAACTTTTTAACTATGCTGTCCCACTTCTGTAAACATGCAGGACTTAACTAGAAGAACTATATTTCCAAGAAAAAGATGAAGATGGCATTTAGCAGCAGAAAAAATAATAAATGAAAAATCTCATTAATTATTCTGCAGATAAATTTTCGTGCATGCACCACCCCCACCCCCCTGCCAAAGGAAAAAAAACAAACCAACCAACACTTCCAATACTCTGTGTAGGGCAAAGGACTTCTTGATACTGCCACATAATCTGCAGACTGTAGGACAGATGCTTTTGTGTAATCTGCCCCTTTTGATAGGGCAGTCAATAGTATAGGTGGTTTTCAGATGCTCTTGCTGCTTCTGTACACCCTTTCAAGACAGTATGTCCTTTGCTCAGCTGCTATAAGAATAGTCAGTTCCCACAGCAAAGATAGAAGAATCACAAGGAGCAATGCTAAGGGCCCCTCACAAATCGAGAAATCTACAGGAAACCCAGCTGAGAAACAGAGTAGGAGTCACAGCGTAAGGAGTGCCTTGCAAGGAAACTACCTTCTACCAGCTCTTACATCCCAAAACTCACAGAGCACAGTAGAGAACAGCAAAGAAAAATACCACAACAGCTGAGAGTTAGTTTCAAATAAATCACAGAAAGGGACAACTCTTTAAAGGCAGAGATAACTAAACTTTGAAAGAGCTATCAATGAAGAGTGGATACTTCATCTCCTTAAGGCATACTACTTGAGACTAGACGCCTCTTTAGATGTTAAAATTTAGCGAAATATAGGTTATTGGGTTCAATGCAGGGCTGACTGTTAACAGAAATATGTAGTGGTCTTTGATGAACACACAGTCAGATCAAATGATCAAAGTGCCTTTTCTGGCCTCAGGCTTTTAAAAATCTGAGTTCCACTTCTCCATAGTAGAAAAGTAATTGCAGGACTGAAGAAATAAATGTAAATTAAATGTGATCCTGGGTAAAGGCTTGGTCCAGAACAGAAAACCAGGGGTAGAAATTATTGCTGCTATCCATTCATGCGGTGAATGCTTCATGCTCAGAAGATTATTTTAAAAACGTCATTGCAGAGACTTACCAAGATGCAGTCTGGGACTGTGGAAGAATAAAGGCCATGATTTTCAACATTCAACTATGTAAAGCCCTTCCAAGTTTGAGAGGTATGTGTTACCCGAGAATGTCAATGGAGACAGAAATGTTTTCAAATCTACCAGCCACATTCACAACACAGATTAATATACAAAAGTTGCATATACAAAGGTGGTCTGACTTTTTTGACTGGGCTGGATTATTGATTCGAGAACCATAAACAATTGTTCATTTATTCTTTTGTCACATTTTTGATTAGAAAGTTTCCAGTGGGTAGAAAAATCATTTTGATATTCAGTAATCTTTTGCTTCCTCCCTAAAAGGGACCCTAAGTACAAGTTATTTCAGTTGCCTTATTATTTTCTGGTTCCTCTGTAATAATACTTTATCTGACAAACTCAGTTATGACACAGCTTTAATGACACCATTAATTATGCATCATTGTTCCAAAGTAGTTCTCACTATACATGAGAGGCAAAGTGGCAGCTACTCTCCTATGATGCCACTTCAGTCGATATGTTATTACTTAATCATACAATCCATCACTATTTTGATTGGAAAAGGCTTTTGAAATGTAAAACTGTATTCTCTTCCAAGTATCAAGCCACAGTGCCTCAAAACTTCAAAGACCTTGAATGATACATATAGCTGACTCACTCAAATGTCTCTCTTGTCTGCTAAGGAGCTTTAGAGAACTCGCTCATATCTTCATAGTGGCAAGAATTGCCAATCCAATGAGCCTAACACAGTTTCCAGTCAGTTCTACAGTTCATCACTGCCCAATAATCTCTCAAAATGAAAGGAAAAAATTTTCCTCAACAAGGTGAAACCCCAGTAGAAACTTTTTTCAAGAAGTTTAGGACTGTCCATGTGTAGGACTACATATTCTAAATATCTGGGAATCTTTTCACAGAAGTTAAATTATGTGAAAAAGACTAAGAAAAAAACCACGAACTTGTTTTCTTATTATTCTGATTTTCCTGAGCTAACCCAGTTTTAAGAGAGAGTAAGATATTTGCAGAATCATCAGGAAATACAAATACTTTAGGCACTCAGTTCAGCTTCCTTTAACACTAGAATTGCATAGAGAAATTGCTATTAAACAAGTAGATCCAAGCTGGGCCAATAACATTTTAAAGATGAATACCTGACAAACACACCATATGCAAGCTAGGAGTATGATTCTGCAAGTCTTGCAATAAACAGTCAGTCTTGATGTATGTAAATAAAACATCACTACAAAAAAATATTTGGGTTTAAAATGTGTGGCAAAAAGCATACTTAAAAATGTTCTTCACCTCTGAAGTATTGCTAAACTTCAAAACTAAAGATCCATATTAAAAAGCTGTTCAAAGAAAGAAAAAAAAAAGAAAAAAGAGAGTCTCCTGTGAATTAAATCTCTCAGGGTGTTCTTATGCTATCACACAGGAATTACAAATCCAGACAGCTGTTTGTCAGACTTCATTTTTTTTGCATGTTTGAATTTTTAAATAAAATCTGTATAGTTAATATGAAAAAAGCCAAAAATAATTCCCAGGGTGAAACACAAATTATTATTCTATCTGCACTACTTTGTATAAAACATTTTTTTCAATATGCAATGTCAAGTTAAAACATATTCTGTTGTAGGGTACTGTTTCTGTATATTCCTAGTGTCAACTGAAACATCCGATTCACTTTGCTGCTGTCGAAAACAAATTCGCTGGAATTGCAAGCAACATTCTAGTATTCTAAAAAACAAAAACACACACATCAAAAAAAAAAGGAGAATACCTGACCACAGATGCAGACCATCAAAGCCATAGGAATACAAGTCATCACCAACACCATTTCCTCCCCATTCTGCTCCTCCTCCTGGATATGGTGAGTAGCCCTCTGTTGAAGCCCAGCCCACTCGTAGATGGGTTGATTCTGCAGTCACAAAGGGCTCTAGATGGTCCACCATAAGTTCATAGTACCATTTTCTGTATTGGGCAGAGCCTTCACTAATCCCCAAGAAGATGTTGGGTCGCATGCTTAAACAGAAAGAATAAAAGTGCTTATGAAAAACTTATCTCAAGTAGACGATGAACTACTGCAGACTTTGCATTACACTCAAATTTCATGCTTGTTTTGTGTGAT
This sequence comes from Himantopus leucocephalus, assembly GCA_003993805.1. Taxonomy (NCBI): domain Eukaryota; kingdom Metazoa; phylum Chordata; class Aves; order Charadriiformes; family Recurvirostridae; genus Himantopus; species Himantopus leucocephalus. The sequence continues at coordinate 41,329,567 of RSEF01000003.1, read as the reverse complement.
AAAAGCAACAGAAGCAAATTCTATTTATTTATTCTTGTGAAAAATGCACATTTAAAGTAAAGAAGTGTTTGTTTCAGTAACTGTAACAGTATCCTCACTCAGTTACCAATAATAATATTGTATGTATCTGAACATTTTGAACATTTAATAGATGTACAGTCCTACAAACAAAAATAACAGCTATTCACCAGTTACCAATAGAAATGCAGAAAGTACACAGGACAGGTTTAATTTTACATAGCAAACTGCATTCTATAACACTGACTATCCATTCAAGAGAACAACATTTACAAAGATACAAAAGTAACGTATCAATCTATTTCAAAATTCTCTTGTACCTCTTCCTTCCTTATTCCAAGTTTTGTATACCTCAGTGATTTGCAGTGGTTGTACCGATCCTTAATATCAATTTGATGTTCCTACTGCTGTTGATTTTAAAGTACTTCACAAGCATACTTGAAAAGCAAAACTATTTTGGTGCTTATTCAATATCTAGTTAGATAGCAATAGGTAGTCATACATCTAAACCTCACAAGGGGGGGAAAAGGAAAGAAATTATGCTTTTCTAATATGCTTTTTGGGATAATACTGAATCTAGAACCTCATCCCCCAAAATCTGTCTCCAGACAATCACTACTGTGCCAGTTTTGGATTAAGAAAGTCAACCAACCTTTAATTAAAGCTGTAGAGTACAGAGGTATCCAAAATCAATGCTAGGTGCATTTCCTCAGTTGTTGGTTACCCATATTGCAAGAAATCTTTCAGACTTCTAGGCTGAATGTATCTCGTTTACTCGGATTGGGTTATAATTTCTATAAATAGTTTCTTTCTACATACAAGCTGCCTAATAAACACAGATGGAGCTCTAAGCCAGCCCCAGCATCCAGTATGCCTACTGGTGTAGGCAATGCATGGGGAGGAAGAGCGGTTGATATGGGCTGTTAAATACAAGTCAGTGTAAAAGCAGACTTTACTGATCTGATTGCTTATAAAATAACTTGTTTTATCACATAAGACTAACACACTTTCCTTCTCGAAGTATATGGGGTGTCTTTTGCCAAAAGTTTTAGTATAGATACTCTTCACTTTGTTACAAGTAAAACATTTCATCATCTTAAAAATACAAACAAAATGTGTTAGACAGAAGCTATCTTCCAGAAAAGTCAAATCATTTTAAAGTTATTGGTAAGATCACCAACTGAACCTTCTCTGCCTGAACACAGTATCAACATTATTATGCCTTTGTCCAGACTGCACAATTTAATCAACCTAATTGTCCAACTTACTCTTTTTAAATAAAGCTTTGTGAATACAATTTCCCAGTCCCCTGGAAAAGTATGTTAAACAGCAATATCTTAGAAAGTTCCTTTGACAATTATTTTTGGTGCAAGGTATGCAAGTCTCATTATATCACTCAATGTTTTCAGTGTTTCATTGGTCTTTCTGACTTTTGAAAAATTAATCTTCTTTTCCTTATAACTGCAAGAATATGAATATTCTCATTCATAACATTCTATTGCAGAGCAAAAATATCAGTTAATTGCATTTTCTTTTTCTACAGCCATATTGAGGAAAGACAGCTCTACCTTCCTTGTACAAGATCCAAAGTCAGCTCAGAAGCTCAATCAGTACCCATACACTTAAAATTTCTTCTCATGCATTTTTAACAGAAGTTTCCATTAGTGATTTTAGCTTATCAGTTGTCCAAGTTTATTGCTGACACAGAACGATTCCCATTACACCATTTTTCCATGTATTATATATGTTGGTGTGTTATTGGATGTGTTGGAGGAAGTCAAGTCACATGTGGTTATGAGAAATATGAGTGAATGCATTAGCTGTAAAATTGTCAAGTTCATTGCACCTTTAGGTTTGAATTTATTTTTACTTGAAAAGGCCTCCTTATAATACACAGGTGTGGAATTTTTATGTTTTTCAGCATCTAATAAATCCTATGAACTCCGAATTATAAGTACGATTTCTATGTTTCAACTTTCATTCTCCCTTAATGATTGAGACTCTTTAAAATAGACATAAGTTTGAGACGGGAATATCCCACAAATCTTCACTTAAAGCCAGATTCTTCTGCTTCAGCATAAATTTAACCTCTGGATAAACATTTACCTTGTAAATATTACTTTGCTAATTTAAGATGTTACTAGCTTTATCTTGCTATTAATGTCTGCTGGAAGGTAGCTTCTACCACTCTGCCAGTGGAAGGAAGGGTGAGGGCACTCCCTCAGACTGGCTGACACTACTTTGAAAGCACAGCTAGATCTACACAGGAAGCTTTAGAAGAGACTTTACAGTTTCCCAGACTTAAAGCATCTTAAAGCAGCTTCAGTTTGCAGCAGCTTACTCTGACCCATGTTTTGATTCTAATCAAAATTACAAAGAGTATTTAAAATCCTAGTAAGAATAAAATATCTTAACAAGTTTTGGAAGTAAACCAGGTTTTCTGTAACAACAATTTCTTCCAACCACAAGTATTATTCTGCTTTGTTCATAGATACAGATTTTTTTCTTTTTCTTTTTACCTGCTCACATGGTTGACAAGACGTGTCTGTAAGAGTAGATCTCTTCCTGGCAGGAGATTATCACAGATTAGATGTTGATTAGACCGCACAGCTACTCCATGACAAACACAGAGAGAACATAAAACATCCAAAACCTGAAAAAAAATAGATTCTTTTCATCTTAAATATTTTTTTAATGCTAAAGACTTCATAATCACTGTGGTTACATCAGGCAATATAATGCTATATAACTTATTACTGGAAGACATGTAAGGGTATGCAATTCATCCAACATAGTAGTTTTATTCTACAACAATTCTGAAATTCTCCTAACAATATTAAGATATATTCTTCCTGCTTCCCTTGAGATTTAGTGTGCATCAATGCTTTCATCAAAAAGAAGATAATATCCTCTGCTTCAAACTGCTCATATGTGTTTTAGGAAAAGTTTCATTCCTAATTATGAATACAGTATTAAAGTATTCGAAATCTAACTTCTACACAGAACAACGTGCTTGCTTTGTTCACAAATGTTCACCTAAATATACTCGTCTCCTCTTTGCCTACCTTATGGTTTCTACCATGTTTGTCCAAAAGACAGATGATTGATTTAATATGTCCTTCCTTAATAATGTTTAGAGCTTCTGGGCTTTCCACCAACACACAGTGTAAAACCTCTAGAATTCCTGGGAAAAAAAAAGAAAAAAGTATTTATTCAAAGTGGATATAAAATCATAACTGCACATAATACTTCCTAATACTGTGCTCAGCAACATGGAAGTTTCAGACATCATTGTATATGATAAACAAAACCAAACCAGGATTGATGTTGTACTTCTAGATTTCCCAAAATAAGCGAATGTAGCAAAAAATCAGGAAAGACGGGAAAAAAACCATGTAAATTAATTTGAAATTTTAATAATAAATATGTCATGATCAATACTCACAAATTCAAACAAACTGGGTAAAATAATGGTTTTCAGTGGCTCCAAAAGGTGAAGACTTCACACTGCATACATGTTGTATAAATAAAATATACTTTCCATATTTACAGTTTTCTGTTTCTTCCCTTAGAAAACCATATGAACCACTAATGGAATCATATACCTCTGAATTAGAGAGCAGTGGTAAATTCCCAGTCTACCGGCCCACTGTGTATAATTTTCTTTGTGTATGTAACAGCTATACTGGGAGCCAAATTGATGTTCTTAAAAGAGCAAACCAATAGAAACTAGCATGAAATTAAGATGTGCAAGGAAGTAAGAACCACTAAATCTCCAGTGGCCCCTCAATTAAATGCAATTCCAATCCCAATAAAGCAGCAGTCATTGCCATCAAGAATCATTAGCCTTAAAACGGTTCCCTGCAATGGGGCAGTAAAACAGGCTCCCATGTGTACTGGGATCAAGTCACCACTTGCTTTGAGATCTTCCACGTTTGGCAAAGACAAATACTATGCATGTGGTTCATCATTATCAGTTGCTACTGTTGTCACAGCAAGAAAAATCAGAGCACTGAGGGAAAGCTGGGAAGCAACCTTAAACTAAAGATATGCAATTCCTATTTACATTGTACATCTCTCATCATTCTGCGTTCATCCCTGTATTCAAGCCATGGCTCCACTCAGCTTAACCCTTGCAAAGCAAGATCCATAGAACCAGTCTTCTGCTCTTTGCCATGCTCTCTTTTACTGAAAGAAAAATCTAGCAGTGTAAACTCCCCCTTGGTGTGGGGAAAAAAATTAATCAGGCAAAAACACTCCCTGAGCAAGAGTACTCTGGTCTTTCTTTGATCCTAGTGAGGATCCTCAGCTGCTACAGTTGAGTAAGACTAGGGTCAACTAAGGAAAAAAGTTCCAAACAGCTACTAACTGAACACAGATTTTTATCTCAGTGCCAAGACAGTGTGATGACACAGAAATATTAGATTTGAAACAGTCTTTATGCTGAGTTTTTTAATTTTTAAACAATAAAAAAATGGAAATGTGAATTTAAGGAAAAATAATACGTATTTTGATCTATCAGGGGAATTTTTTACACACACATGCCTTTTGGTTTTTCTAAGTCATTCCTGAGTAACAATAGAATATAGTCTGGAATGAGTCAGACATATGAAAACAGAAAATGCAGGTGATTCTGTACAGATATTATAGACAATTCTCCTGTTCTGTGGAGTGGCTCCAAAAAAAGTCACAACCACAATATAATGAGCTAGACATGAACTCCAAAACTGATTCTGTAGCCCTGAAGGTATAAGCAGAAAGCCTCAACTACAAATAAGAGAACATATTAAACCTGAATTTTGCAGTGGTACGATCTGGGCTGCAACAGATGCACACTTCCAATATCGACAGTAACAATATTGATAAAAAGGATAAAAACCTAAGAGTCATGAGAGCAAGCTAAAGGAGTAGATGCAACATAGCCAGAGCACAATACACCCAGCACGCCAACTAGACAGGCAGGGGTCACTTGAACATGGTAAACGTACCTAGGAAGGTAAGAAAAGGGTTAACAAAAGAATCCTCAATCTAAAGGGGTAATCTGTAATGAGATCAACAACGTTTTGTGTGTAAAAATGATCTGGCAATGCAGGGAAGTCACTACATTCAAAACTTGGCAATTTAAGTTTTGCCATCTGTCATTGTCGCACTGAAACACGCTCTTAATATAAACAGTAATCCAATATGAAATGATACCACATAATATAAGTGTGGTAAGCATAACCTTGGAATTTTCAGATTTGTGTAGGTAGATTCATAATCTTAATTTTGTCTTAAAATAGTACACAGGTTCATTTTCTAGTCTTAACCTTTTCAATAACAGAAGTAAAAACACTTTGAAGATGTGTTACTTGCCCCCCAGGTAACCCCCACACCATCCCAGGTGCCCTTGCAAAACAGATATGATGTTCCGCAAAGGGAACCAGGGGAAGACAAGGACAACAGCTTGCTGAACTTGGAGATATCACCGAGGCCAAGACAGATTACGCCTCGTATAACAACGTCTTCAGTAATAAAAGAAAGACAGGTCCTTGTAGTAGGGGACTCAATTCCAAAGGGAGTGCAGGGTCCCATGTGTAGACCAGACCCAGTCCGTAGGGAGGTCTGCTGTCTTTTCCTGGGGCCAGAGTCAGGGATGTCCAGAGGAAACTCTCTACCCTGATTCAGCCTGTCGACTACTACCCCTTAATGATTTT
>RSEF01000003.1:41302657-41323753 GCA_003993805.1 Himantopus leucocephalus | reverse complement strand
TATTCCTGATACAGGCCAGGATGCCGTTGGCCTTCTTGGCCATGAATGTTTCATGACAAAGCTGAGGCAAACACAAACACCTTATCCATCTTGTTTACTATAGGACACACCTGTTCTCATGGCTGCTGCTGATCCTTTGAAGACTACTTATGTAGAAATTTGATAATATATGCCAAATGGTGATCTGCAGCTGAGACAAACGCAATTCTTACTTGGGAAATTCAGTGGAAGCAGGATATTTCTCATGTATTAATGCCACAGTGAAAGGCTGATTAGAACTGTATGATGCCTGTGAGATTTCTCTCCAAATATCTAACAGTCTAACATGAACCAAAGAACTTTTACAATGGGGGACATTCCTTCCAGGCATTCATCTCAAGATGTCGATGAATCCAAGGACACATCTATCTGTGGCAGAAATGATTCAGGAGTGGGAAGAACAGGATGGGGAAGGAAAATTTAATTCCTGAGGACAACTCTGTAATCAACAAAAAATTACTCTTGAAAAGAAGATAATTATATTCCTTCCAGCTCATGAAACAACACACAACACTAAAATAACAAGATCATGGGAATAAACTATATATGTAACCGGAAAGGTGTATTACATTGCTATCACCGCTGTTGTAACTACCCTGCCCACTGGTGTGATTACAAACCTGCCTGCCTTTTGAACCTAGTGCAGCATAATTACAGAACATAAGGCTTGAAAGACTAAAGAGGTCATTTTCCAACAAACAGTAACAAATATTATATATAATGCAAAACAGTCACAACTGCAAGTGGAAAACATTTCTTAGTCTGCAACTCTGAAACGGCTCCAGCTGGATGAGAGCAGAGAACAGAAGAGGGGAGAGAGGAGAAAAGATATGTATTAATAGTAGTGTCAAATCAAAGCACACATGAACTACGGAGAGATGAAAAAACAGACAATAAGAATTTAAAACATAGCAATCACTACACATTGAATACTGTTCAAATCTGTTGCTCTTCCTGCAGTGGATTCAAAATATCGTCCATGTGCTATTAATAATTAGCTCTTGAAATCCACATTTATACCTCCACTTACTGTGAAAAGATAAACATGAACCAGAAACAGAGGATCAAAGAATATCAGACAAGGGATATCAGTTACAGTAGCTAGAACCAGGCAATAAAAAAGAAACAGCTTAAGACAAGTCTCTATCTAGCATTACAGTAAAAGTATTATTACATTTAATACAAGAGTTTCTATTAAATTTGTTGGACTACAATTCTGAGCATCACAAATATTTATACTGCAATGTTCTTACAGTCAAATCACAAAGAAGAAATATAAATTAGAAATATATTAACATTCATTAAAAAAATGAAACAAACTATGGAAATTGAGATTGCCTGTGGTAGCACAAGCATTACAAAATTATCTTTAGCTTCTTGATTGCTTACTATTCTCCCCTACAGGATATTTTTTGCTTATTGACTTAAAACATAGAATTTTCTCAACCTCTGTACTAGAAGATATATTACAAATACATTTCTCTTAAACATTTAGTCGTTTCTCCTAGCATTGTAACTTAAGATTTGTGCAATTACAAAAAAAAATACGATTCTACATTATATTAATTACCTGTATAAAAAGTTGAAATGTCTCAAACCATAATTGCTTTTACTATGTTGTTATTCCATATGTTAACATTACTGAGCATTACACATACAACTTCTTCAATTTGTATTATTTATGTTTCTATATTTCCCTCTTCACTTTTAGTTACAGGAAAGAATACTTTGCAAGGCAAATTCCTTATCAGGTATAGGAGCTTAATTTAGACTTTGAGCTCCTGCTTGTTGTTTGACTTTTCTGTATAGTGAGAAAAAGCTTTCCATAAGGAGCTGTTAACATTTTTCTTATTTCATTTATTTCATAATTTATGATGTCTTGTGGTTCACTTAATTGGCAAATCAGACATTAAAAGATCTCACTACGTCAGATCCATGTTTTCAGTTACTGCTGTAACCTATAGAACTCCAAGAAGTATTAAATTGGTAAGAATAAAATATAGAAAACTGGCCTTACACTACATGGCTTTTTTGTTCCAATAAATACATTTACTAATCTTGAAAAACAAAGGGGTGGGGGAACAGGCTGCAGTGACATTTCTTACCAACAGTACTAATTTGCTTACTGATCTTTAGGTAATCATCAGCATGAAAACCATGCTTGAAAACAGTAAAAAAAAAAAATCAGTGTTAAGAGTCCAAAACTAATCAGTCTATTTGAATCTCATTTCTTAGCTGCTGTGTCCAAGTTTGATTACTGTTTACTGTTCAGATGCCTAGATGATATCATTTGGCATATTTTCATGTTGAAAAGAAAAGCAATTATATATTCATGTAAGAAAAAAAGAAAAAGTTTGTATTTATATAAGTAAAATGGGGCAAGAGACTCAAGTATCAGTCATGAAATCAACACAACAGACCTTGTATCTCTTCAGTACCTTTGAAATACACTTAGCAGAGCTTCTTTAATGTAATGAAATTCGTCTACCATCTCGTTACAAAATCAAACTGAAGTTGCATGTACAAACACATACTTTCAAAGAAAATAGAGTAGTATTGTTAAAAAAACTCCACAAAATAATTATTCTAATAAGTATTGAAGACCTTTTTTTTAAAAAAATAAGGGCAAGCCAAATGTGGAATTACAGATAACCTGCTTTAAGGTCCTGTTATAGACTACAATCATGTTAACAACTACATTTAAGACAGTAAAGAGGTACACAGCAGCAAGCTGTTAATACTAATAGGAATCATATATCACCAAGAGAAATTCTTAAGCTATTATTTACATTCAACTAATATGGAGTGGTCACACTACTTATTTCTTATTCTCCTTAAAAAGCATATTTTTCCAATATAGTCCAAAGTGGTTTTTTGATCAAATGTAGTCACAATATTTTTTTAAAAAAATCTGTTGGAAACTTAAAAATACAATGTATTTGGTTGGCAGAGTAGGTTTACAGAGAACTGATTGCTTCTAAGGAAACAGAAGGCAGGATCACCATTTCAGTGAGACAGATGGTACAGCTCAGCATAACTTCATTTACTTTCACTTTGAGCAACGCAGAGACTAATTGTATCTCATGGACACGAAGGGGTTAACATAGTCATTCAGGAGGAAGATAAGACATTAGGTAAGGGCAAAGAAAAGTAAATAAGCTAGCTTACAGAATTTGTGTCTAAAGTGAGACAGAATTCCCAGATTCTCAAATCGTGAATGTGTTTCAGGCACGCTCTTTCTTGTTAACTTCAAAGAGAAGATCAGAGCTCAGGAGTGACAGAGGTGATTAAAAAAGGAATGTGTATGTATTATGGAGGTAACTCTGTTATAGGCGAACATATAACTGAATACCCATCTGTTACAGGGTCAAGTAGTATACACGAACTTCCCTGCATTACCACTATAGTGCTTCAAGATAACACAAATTATATCCATTCCATATGCTTATTATTACATTTAGCTTGATGCAAATCCTGATAAACATTCAGACTTCCAAAGACAAGGGAAGGGAAGGTATTAGAATTACAGCAAAGCAACTTAACACAACTGAAACTGTAGAACAACTGTCTTGCCAAATGGTTTGTTTGCCTGAATTAAAAGATAGCATTACAACCAATTGGCCAAGGAAAAGGAAAAACTGCCAGAACATAAGGTAGAACTACAACCAAAATCAAAATGTAAAAATGTTATAAATATAAATCTCACTTTATTAATATAATTTACTCTCTCATAGCAAGAACTTCATGATAGTTAGACTGAACAAGTATATCGCCAATTTTAAAGAATGAAACGCTGGTCAAATACGGAAGTTAAAATACTAAAAAGCATACCAGAAGAGGCTTCCAGTCTTTCTAATCTGCTGATCAACCAATCAAGAGATCCAGAAAATTGAGCACAGTTTTTACGATTTCCTCGAATCAGAGCCGCTATTGCAGAGAGAGGGGGGGAAAAAAAAAAGAAATCACAATTATAAGTCCATTCAAATTAAAATAATGCCTGTCTTGTCTATCGAGGAAGGATCCAGTAGGATAGATTCCTCATCTTTAATTATTGATGTTGTTGGTTTAAATTTAAATAACGTGAGTGATGGTTAGATTTAAGCATAAAAATTACTTTTGGTATCAAATTGACCTTTAAGGCATTTGAATTATTTTGACTTTACAATCATATCAATAATCCCTGCAAAATGCTCTACATGAAGTAGCCAGTATTGACACCACAGAAGTCAGCTGCTACTGCAGAAACAAATTTCTGTAAAACAGTATTCTTGTAATGACAGGAAACATTGGAAGAGCGGAATGTGAAGCCAACAACATAGGCGATGAATGTAAATTATTTCCTGCTAATACAATACCTTTGTTCAAGAATAATAGGAACTAAAACATGATCGATTTCCAGGAACTGTCACACTTTTGACAGGGCTGTAGGGAGGAAGTAACTGGTTTGAAACTGTTTCACCCTCATGCGTTAAGCTGAAGATTGAAGTAGACTGACTGCATGCACTGACTTGGTGGGTACAACTGACTAGAAATCTCACTAGACACTGTAGGCACCCATAAGCCTGCCCTGTCCTGGAATACATGCGTTTGCATGTATGTGCATCCGCACGAGCTCTCAGTGAAGCATCTGTTCTACTCCAAAAAAAGAGTTGAGGCACTAACTTTCTGTTTGGAGTGTGGAACAGTGCAAACTGCTTTTCTTAAGATTGTTTTCCCGTTCTGCCAAAAAATTATTTCAACCTGAAATTTCTATGGTTATTTTCAGCAGCAAAGACTGTTGGTCCTGCTAAGAGGTAATGGCCTCTTAAAATCTATGTTTAAATGCTGCAGAAATTCACTATATTATATTGCAACTGTGTATGCTGTTTCATTTATAAAAGGTTAAACTTACAGACTCGTGACATAAATAGGATATGAAACTGTATCTGCAAAGGGTTAAAGCGATCTTGGAGCTAGTTGCAAACAAGTCACTGCGCTGACAGTTCTGTATCATAAGGAAAGAGATCACAATCCAATCGCTTCATAGCAAAAAAAAAAACAAAAAAAAACACCAAAACCAAACACCAAACAAACAAACACAAAACCAAAACTCAACCCCTAACAAGAAAAACAAACAAAACCCTTCTCTTGCTTTATTATACAATAGAAAAAAATCTATACCATGAAATCTTACACAGTTAATTAATCATGTGACCATAGTTATTTGAAAATACTTGGGAATCCTAAGAGGCAGCACATCTTGTTAAAAGACATAGATTAGAACTAAGGAATACCTGTTTCTATAACTTACTTTTTTAATGATTATAGGTAAGCCACATAATCTCACTGTGCTTCAGGTAAGAACATAAAATGAAGGCAGTAATAGTTCATTGCTTAACATGAGACATCAATAAATGTAACATCTTTAACAGCAATAACACACAGATGGTTTCATAAATGCAGCTCAACAGAACTTTGTGAAAGGTTAGTTAAAGCTGTGCATTAAATGAGGCACACAGCCACTTAACACTGAAAGCAAAAAATAATAACCAACAGTTGCTTCTTTTATTGCCTGCTACTCTGAAAAAGAGTAGCATCCAGTTTTAAAGAAATAAAAAACAGGATGTGGTCAGTCAGACATTAAAGGCACATTATTACATATACTCCTGCGCATTCTTTGGTGATACAAAAGGATCAAATACAAGTTCAGAGTGATTGTATGTGCTTGTAATAGAGGAAGGACAGATGCATTAGTAGATACATAGCAAACATTTTAAATTGAAAGAGGGTAGATTTATATTGAATATATGGAAGGAGGTTTTTTTTATGATGAGGGTGGTTGGACTAGGTTAGGTCCTAAGGGACCCTTGCAAGGTCCCAAAGGTCCCTTTGCTACTCAAACCATTCCACAATTCTATGATTTTTATATGCGATGATACCTAGACTCAATGTAAATACCTCCATTCTCATCACAGTGAAATATATCAGAATGTCAATGACATGACAAAAGCCATGAATTCTGGCATTACAGTTTGCTTTTATTTATGTACAGACTCAGAAAGAAAATACTGTTTGCTGAAGCAAGACTGAGCAAGCAGTATCCATTTGTCATCCGTGCAATTACTGCACAGCTCCAGCATTATTCAGAATAGAGCAACATACAAATTCATTATAGCAAGATCAAAGCCTGGCTTCTTAAGCATTAGCTGCCAGAAGATAATGCAATTAGGGAAGTAATGTAAGGGGGTGGAGGGGCACAGAGACTGGGAAGTCAACAAAAGCTTGTGCACTATTCTCCTCACTACATGTCCATGGAAACAATACTTGGTACAGGACAAGTAGACTCTTTCAGAGGGAATTTTCCAGTCTTGTCAACTGAAAATTTCAGACTTAGAGAAATAATTCAGCAATGAAGCCACTACTTCCTCCAGTCTGAGCTGTGCGTAACAAGAGATAAACTAAACTAAACCGTTACCAAAACTTCAACACTCCCCTACATCTATGAATAACCTAACCACAGACTTTAATACTCCATCATCTACACTCTAAAAGGTCATCAGTTTATTTGAGACATTAATCCTCTGTAACCTCTGGATACTTTCAAATGTTTTATGATTCCTGACATAACTTCTTTAATTGAGTCTTAATAAATCAAATAACTACCATTAGTATACGTGAAATAATCACTTAAAAAAAAAAAAAGAGCCTAAAGCAGATTCACTTTACTTAGTGGGTATATATGAGCTGAAAGATAGATTAAGATGTAAAGTGTTTTACCGATGTTCCTTCTGGATGATCTTTTTATCTTAGGGTTGGACAAGCAGACATCCCCCAAAACCACATTATATAATGTCACATTTTCAAGCATTTAGTAAAGAGTAAAGAGAGAAGCAGAAGGAGGGAAAACATAACAGTAGCACTTCTGTGATGAGAAGCTCACACTAAAATTTAATATAATTTGCACTGTGAAAGCTTAGTTTAGTTTCAAGCTTCTTTTCCAAATTTTAACTGTTAAAGATAAAATTTGCTACCCTTTTTGCCTGCCAACGGTTGAGCTACCTTCAAAAAATTCAGACTAAACAATCTGGTTGCTTGCAAGTGTGAAGATAGCCAAAGCTATATGGGGTTGTTTTGTTTTGTTGAAATATAGTGAAAACAGCAAGAAACATTTTCTTCAGTTTCTATAACAGACCATAGAGTTTTGAAGGAAGACAGACATTGGCAAAGATAAGTGAAGAATGGAGCTGTAACATGCAAACAAACATGAGAAAGACCTATACCAGTTTGAAAAACATAAGACATGAGAGAGAGGAAAAAAAAAAAAAAGAGGGTTAAAGGATCTGGGCACTCCACTCAAGAACCTGCAATATAATCCTGTCGTGGTTTAGGCCTCAAACCAGGACAAGTTCATGTTGCCGAGTCATAAAACTTCTCAGTCATCAAATACCGTAAATCCACTGGAAAAAACTCCCATTTACATCTGAAGCAGTTCTTCACATAGAATTGCAATACAAAGGGCAACAGTGTACCATTGTTTCAAATTACTCTTAGCTAGAATCAAAACAGTCTGACATATCTGAAGTTTCAGTCCTGCCTTTGACCCACATGCTGACTCACTCACTTGTCACTACATTGCAAGTTACAGAACTGGAGTTGTTTAAAGGGTGTATTTTGCTTACAACTATAAAAACCATGGAAATCAAAACCAAGAATACTAAAATTACTATATAATGTTCATAAAATCTACCAATCTAATGCTAGGAAATGCCACTTTTGGTCAGCCTTGCAACCTGTGTGTATGCATCATGCTTACAATCTTCAACTACATAGAGGTGGTAGATCCCAGCAACTCCTCAACCAGAATCACAGCCACAGGAACCGCGTTCTACCCTAATGGCCTCCTAGGCAACAGCAGCCACTGTTCAGCTAGCTCCTTCTTTGCTCTGAGAGATCATGGGAGAGAGCTTCTTCTTGTCTCAATGATATCTACTGTGTCAACTTCTATTTCCTCGGACAGAAAAGGTAGTGGGCCAGACAGAGGCATCTCATTGGTTTTATCAAGGGCTGTTCACCATATGCTGGATATCTCTTTTTTTTTTTTTTTGCCCCAAGATTATTTTCTTCTTCAAGAGCACAAGATGATGAACCTCCTTTGACTATGGAAAAGGTTTGTAAAAGTACTATACACAGAACTCCCGCGTCAGTTGCCTCAATTTCCTGTTGGGTAGTAAGGAGAGTTTATGTGAAGTGACGCATGCCATTAAAATTTTATTTTCTGTGCATCTGAATTTGGAGGAATGAAAGTTTCTAATATGCCTTGCATGCGTGAAATACTGCTGAATACTCTGAAGAAACGTCAGATCCCACAGCTTTTAATTTGGGAACTAGCATTGGTACAGTCTTTTTACCTAAATTTCTCTCTGTATCTGTTCCTCTGAGTGCATGGGAGATAATACCTTCTATTTGCCTTATTACAGAAGTTTCCAACAGAACACTTATTAATAGTTCTAATTATTCAGATTACTAATCATAAATGCCACAAAAGAACTCCAAGAGAATAGCTTTGTTTTCCAAACATGAATTAAAAGGCTCATAATAAATAAGGTTCGATGCCACACACTGAGTAGCGAAGAGAAAACTAAGTATTTTAAGTACCAATAATAAATGAGCGCTAAATAAGGAATGGGTTCTATAGTAAAACTAGTATGTGATCATGTTTCACAATGCATACCCACACAAAAGAGCCAATTAATAATACACCCACTACATTAATATGGGCACTTCCTAAGCACTTGACACACTTCATTTCACAAAGTCAATATTCACTTGTGGAGTATTTAATGGAACTGATGTCTAACAACATTACTTGTATACCTTGTCAATACTAAATTTTTCAGGAGTGAGATTTAGTATAAATGATACATAAAATGCTTTATGTTTTACTGGAAAGTAAGATAACAATCCTGACTGAGGACTTTGTCCAAGCTCAAGCTTTTGCGAAAACATGTGCAAGTTTAAAGGCAAGCAGGCCCTCACATACATAAAGAAAGCAGCATAGGCACACGTAGGCACATAGGCGCAAAGGACTGCTTAATGAAAGGGACACATTATTGTCCTCAGTCACTTAAGGTCAATGTCAATGTTATTATTTAGGCTTACATCTGGCACTGAGAAAACCTGATGACAGAGGAGCAAGGAACTGACAAAATGGTCTCTTAGGCAGTAAAATTTCCTTTTGCAGACAATTAACAACTCAGGAGGAGTGAATATGCTGGCAGCTATAGTAGTGGATTAATAATGCTATATAATGAGTCATAGTAGAACAGAAATAACATAAGCAATTCAAATTGGTGAGCAAACAGATCAGTCTACTACCCAAATAGAAATTTGACCAGGACACCAACTAAACACACATAGATACCCACAGAAGGTATTATGAAATTTTCAGTGGCTGCAGGTGGACAAGACCTTCACGATATACGGCATCTAAAAGAGTGTACCTTTACATGGCACGCTGTATCCTAGTATAATGCTGGAATCACTGATCATTATGGACTAATAAGAGGGGTTGTGCTTATAGAAGCTTTAGATTTATGCTGCAGTTCTACAGCCAGATGTGTGAAAAACCACAGACTTCTACAAAACTCACCACAATGTCATGGCTCCTTAACACAGAAATTTTCATATATATTTTGTTCACAGATTTTTGAGCAGTATACAAGATACAACAGCAATATGATGAGATGAAAAAGCAATAAATCATTTACTTGAATTCAGAAACATGTTATTTATCATAATAAATATTATTTGAAAAATCACATTGAGTGTTTTCAGTGTATTTTATTCTTAAGAACATGCAAGGACCTGGAAATGCAAAAATCTTGTTTAATTTGTATCATAGATTTCTACACAGTGGAAATTCTTCCATACTAAAACACATACATGTTTCTTTTCATCTGNAGCAAAAAAAAAAAAAAAAATCTAAGAAATCCATAATATGTCTTACCTAGCAATTCATATAAAGAATTCAGAATAGATTTCCATGCTTCTCCAGCTTCCTTCCCAGCTACATCTGCAAAATGAGCTGCACTGCTGTATACATTCAAGCGATCAATACATTCAAGAACAAGGTTGATCATACCCTAAAAATGGAAAGGCTCAGATTGTCAGAGAAAAAAAAAAAAGTATTGTTTAGGTGCAAACACATAAGATTTTCCAAAATCTAAGAAAGGAAAACATGAAAGGCAGGATATGCAAACCACAAGAATATACACACACAGTCAGACAAGTGGAGTCAAACAAGCAATCCCTATGGAAAAGTTTTCTTTGTGATAACAAAAATTTACCATTTAGGGTGGTCAAAATAAAACACAAACTAAACAGTATTCCAGACATAATTTTAGACAAATTTCTATTCCAGAAGGAATTTAGGCTTCTGATTAAGTACAGGCAACTATCACTACCAGAGAAGTAACAGACAATATTAAACAAAATCTTTAAAGCATGCTTATTAAATCAAAACATACTTCTGTATCAAAAGATTAAACTATAACAGAAGAAACTAAATCACACATAAGGTGTAAGTTATTGTTAGAATTCGGGGCACAAGGTCATATTAATATCTATTTGTTTTTAAAAAGGAAAAGGAAATAAGGCCTTAAATGTATTTCTTTAAATATACACGAAAATCAACAGATCTAAAGAGATTATAAATGTAGCAAATAGTTTGACTCTTACAGGACAAAAAAACCCACTGCAAACATACTCCAGATTAGATATCAACGCTACAGACACTGTGAAAGAATACTTGCCGACAACATGGTAGAAAATCAGGAGTAAAACTGAGAGAAGTACCTCTTCCTGGAAGAGATTCTGGCGATTCTTCAGTGCACGGAGCCTGTTTTGTTTGTCTTCATGCTCCAAGTGTTCATCAGGGGGATGAAAGTAGCCAATCAAGTCCTGAAGGCTCAGACTGACTGACTCAATAGGCAAATCGATGGTGGAAGACTTCACTTTCTTGCTGAGAGCATCAAGGCCCCTATAAGAAGATGTAAAGTCTCCTGAGTCTTGGAATTTAATTTATTTAATCGTTCAAACTCTTTATTGGTTTAAAAGCAAAGTTTGTTTATATGCCAAAGCTGAATTCATTTTCTGACAGCTATGTAACTTCTCGAAAATTATTTATGTCTGCCCCATTCTCCACTTAATGATCCATCCCTCCCTTCCCAAACATAAACTGGAAGCATCAAAAATATTGTTTCTCTTAAATTTTTCTGAAATCCAGAAAACACATTTTAATATTCTACCTACGCATGTAGCAGTATCACAGGCAGACCAAAAGATGAAGAGAATTATTGCAAGCCTGTTCAAAGCACCATGAGGCTGGAACGGACAGAAGTCAAAGAACCAGTCCTACGGTGCCGAAGAGGGCCCAGCTAGTCCATACGGGCTCTCAAGCATGCCTCTAACCTGTTCTTACGCCACCTTCAGTGTGGGAAGGTCCAGCTCTTCCACACACTCTGTCCCAGCACTTCAGCAGCCTTTTTCTTTCCCTGATACACAATTCAAGCTTGGCCTTGCTGTTGTCTATGACCATCGTCTCCTTAAGTAGGAGGCAGACTGTTCTCATCCATGTTGCACCTGCCCCTTGCTTAGCTGAATCCCCAACAAATGCCAAATACCAATTTTTCCTCAGCCCTGTGTTTTACCAATCCCTGATGCACCTTCCTCCTCCATTTACACCTCATCTTCCTTGAAATGCGGCTGTTGCAGCTGAGACCTCACCAGTGCCACGCAGCAAGCGGAAGGTGAGGGCTTTCCCTTGCACCGCCCTGGCTCCCCTCAGGAAGGCGGTAGTGGGCAGGGGCTGGGCAGGGGGGCTGCCACAGCCAGGGGTGCAGGAGGGCCGCCAGAACCTTCTGGAAGGAGCAGGAGAAGCCATGAGGGGCAGAGAAACCAGGGGTGCTGAGGGCCTGTGAACATAGCACCCACCCTCAGGGAGCAGGGAAAGATCTGGAGGATCCTGAAACTCTGCAGGAGCCAGCCGGGGCCCTGAGCGCTGGGAGAGGGGCAGCCCTGAAGGGAAGGGCCCACCCTGGTGGCACGCAGCGGGGGAGAGCGGGAGGAGGGGGCTTATTTGACACTCACGATTTCTCTTTTCACTCATTCTCAATTCTGCCATTGTAAAAAGGTCTTCTTGCTAGCGTATTTTCTGAGTAAAACCCAGCTGTGTAGCAAAAAGGTCCTTTTTGTTTTCACCGGTGCTCCATTTATGCTCACCTAAAGACCACCGAGCTTCAGCTGGCAGAGGAGTCCGCCGTGTCCACACGGGCACCCTCCCAGTCCTGCGCTCATCTCCCTCTTTTCTTTCCTTGGAGGCACCAAAGGTCCCCGGAAACCTGGCCCACGACCATCCTCACCAGTCCTCTCTGCCAAGCCGCACAGCACCCTGCTCTCTCCCAGGATCCCTCTCCAGGCCACATTATGGACCAGAAGCTCCATTTTATACTCTGCTTTTTGGTGGATTAAGACAACACTGATAAGTGTTGGGAGGCGGGGGCGGAACGGGGAACATTGTTGGGCTGGTTGTTTTGGGGTTTTTTTTTTGTTTGGTTGGGGTTTTTTTAACTGCCATGTCATTCTGTATTTTCACCTCAAATGGTGCAGCCCTCAAAGGGCTGGAAAACTTCTAAATTTAGGAAACATTATGAATTCAGTAGGAATATTTACTGCCGAAGAATAAAAATCTTTTAGAATAAATAATGCAATGTTTCAGAAAGTTAGCTACAAAAAGTTGGCTTTAAAACTTAATTTTTATTTTGAGCACGTTATCTGAAGTGCAGTTTTTCTACTGACTTCGTGGGAAAGAACTGGGGCACACACTTACGAGAATAATTTTGATCCTCTACAATTCAGCTTTTTATTCTTGGAGTAACATCCTGCCAAAACTAAATTGTTAAACACTACCTTGGACTCCCTGTGCACTCTGAAAAAATCTCCACTGTAATTTAGCAGTACCTTGATTTGTGAAACCTTATCATTAAATTGCCTTTCTCTGTCCTTATCTTTTATGGCATTCTTAGAAGCTTCTAAGAAAATGTATTATTTACAAAGTGACCTTGGGTATGCATTTCTTTTGTATTTTAAGTGTCTCCTGACAGGTGTTTTTCTCTGCTGTTATTTAAGTACCTGGGTAAATGTTTTTCAACAAATTGACATGCCTATGTCTTCAGCTGTGCACTGATTTAGGACATGGTTGCTTCAGGTCACCATATCCCACATTGTCTTCTCTTGTGACAAATAAGTTCCTATGAAATTCTTATCAATCCATCTAGTCTTATTGCATATCATCCTTTTCCTAATACCAGGATTAGGCATTACTGATGAAAGAGGCCTTTCAGCAATTACTGAAGTCACAAACGTTGGAGAATTAGCATTTTATCAGTGTTATTTACGAGGACACAACAGAGTAGGAAGATAAATGCAAATTGCACAAAACTGCCAGTATTTTTAGATAGATAAAATAAAACATTTTATATGTTGCAAAATATTAAAGAAGTAAGTAGCATTAAAGGGATCAAATAAGGAAAGTGCAATGGGAGGGTAGAAAGAAGGTGTAATTTCATTCTTTTAAGAATAACCTTTTCTTGAGATTATGAACTTCTTCAGTATATTTGTGTCTTTTACAAGTTTGTAGTTACACAGTTATCTCCTTCTTCCAGGTTTTTCAAGGAAGAGCGCTTTTAAAAACCATGCTTGGAAAAGAAAGAGTGAAATGATGCACTGCATGACTTGCAGCAAATTTTGGCAAGGAAAAATCTCTCTTTTATGGTTTGTTTACCTTTTTGGTATGTTTATGCATTCAAATCAAGGTTAAACAATAAAGTAATGTTAGAAGACAGAAAAGAAACTGACCGATACCTCTCAAGGTACCTCTCTGCTGACAGCACATAAAGAACTGGCATAAAGTCTGATTTGAGAAGTATTCATCTGTTTTTTTCTGAGGGCTAAGTTGTTCACTGGTGTGTTAATGGCCACTTTGAATAAAAAAAAAAAAGATGAAAAAAAGGAAAAGGGTTTAAAAGATCATTTTTAAAAGCACACCTTATAAACCTGTTGAAAAGGAAGACTGTACTACGGATGACACGTGCTGTGCGGGATTCTTCATTCTGAGATCTGGACAACGTTAAACCATCATCCATGTGACCTTCATGGTGCATTATTGCCTGCAACACAAACATAAAAAGCACCCACTGCAAAATGAAACGTTATTCACAAAAAAGAAGTATGAAAACTCACATAGTAAGGCAAGCTAGGAAATTATGAAGTCACACACCCCAAAAAAAGAATTGAATTAAAAACAGATAATCCCATGTTTTACTTCCTCATGTCCAAGGACACACTTGTACTGAGCCAGTAGGTTCAGTGCCATAATAATCTCAAAGCCACAGGTTCTGTAAACGATATACTCTATTAAAAAAAAAAAATTAAAAGAGCAAAAGTCTAAGGGTTTTTTTTGTTGTTGTTTGTTTTTGCCAGCCTTAAAAATTAGTGCCCTTACACAGCAGCAGATCCCTAAAATATAGCCAAGCTCAAAACAGGTATTCTTTACTGGTGCTGATTTCCAAGGATGTTACTGGCCACCTATTCTGACTGTGCCTTGAGTCACTACCAATAACTTACAGTTTTTCTTGTTTAGTTATCATGACTCTGAAGGTATTCAATCCAATCCAATCTACATAAATAGTTTAAAATATTTTAGGTAAAAATGTTCTTTTTTTCATACATACACACACACGTATACACACACACTATTTATATTACTTACATTACTAAATTATTCGATAATATGTCTTACTTTGAATTATTTTAGAATTATTTAAGTATTACAATTATTATTATATTACTATAATGACTAAAATTTTACGTGTATAAAAACTGTTTCCTAAATATGTATTATTTTAAAATAAAATACTTATAGAATATATATGTGTGTATATATATACATACATGATACAGACAAATTATATATTATATATATATGAAATTATAAGGCATGACCTTCAAAGTACACAAGATGTTGCTTTAGCTTTGTAGTTCTGGCATATAAAACAGTCATAGAAAATACTACAGTGTGGATGAACATCACATTTTATTTTATTTTATTTTTTAAAAGACGACTAAAACAGTTTTTCCTTACTGAGAAATAATTTCCTGCCAAGTTATACATTTACAATAAACACTAGTACAAATGTAGGTTCTGAAACTTACCTTCTGTTAAGTGGTAAAAGAATCTTCTTCCTACTTTGTTAGGCTGAGCTAGCATTCTGCTTGGCCGGAGTTACTCTTTAGAAAAAGAAATCCCTCAGGGCTCAGGACTTGATCATTCCAGCCCAAAAGGTAATTTGCCCACAACGTGGAAAGAGAAGACTTTGAACTAAAAGCCTCCTCAATGCAGACCACAGCACAAAGGAATTTCAGTATATTCTGCAGGCTATTACTAATATTTTAGTTTGACATCGAGTATATCCAGATTTAGCAATGCTTGTGGGTTAATGTCTCCAGGCTAACACATGCACTTTGGCTTTCAGTCTAAGAATCCAGTACATCACATAACTTTTCAATATGTGACTAAAAAAAAAAAAAACCAAACACTTTCACAATGAAACAAAGACATGCTTAAAATATTTGAAACCGAGAAATGAGCTGCCTCTTGCAGTTCTCCTCACATCCCCCCCTCTCCCCACCCCGGCCCTATCAGGCTGTGACTGAATGAAATGCATTCCTATTTACAGTCTTACCTTCCGCTGCACAGAACCCATTCTTACAGACTTTGCATCAGCAGACTGGTATGTGAGCCATAAGCCTGTATCTACATGTTGTATGAAGCATATTGAATCCCCATATTTTATTTCAGGGGCTCCCATTCCATCCACCTCTTTTCTTGTCCCTATGTCCAACTTTTCCTGAAGAAGAAGGGGGAAAAAAAATGTATACAAGAACAATGACCAACATGTTAATATTTGCATAAAATATCACATACTAGGCAATTGTCCAGAACAGGACCTAAAAGAATATTTGAGATCCCTCTTTAATGAAATGATTAAAAAATGGTGAAAGTGTAACTTCTGGTTAAACATTCAGGGAAGAGATGGAGAGAGAGACCCCATCCACACAGAAACCTAGATTATTACACAAGGAAAGCCAGGTGTATTCATTTCACCTGCCTAGGAAAGAACTAGGATCATCGTTGACAGTTCATGTCATTATTGAAACATAAAAGCTTGCAAGACAATAACAAATGCATTGAATCCTCCAGCTGAACCAGGCATTAACCTTCAGAAGCTTTTCTTGGGGATTTTGGTTTCTTTCCAGCGTGGACAAGATGAGCACCTCCCTACAATTTATTGCCAACTGTCACAGAGAGCTGGCCTTTAATCTGTCGCTGCCCATTACTGCCCAACAATGGGCTCAGTATTTCCTGAGAAAAGAAATCAATTTCTGCATGTTTATGACTGGCCAGTGGACATGCTGTAAAAGAAGAATGGCATGACCATGCATCAGTCCAGTTGGTGTCCTATACAGACAGCAGTCATTTCAGGAGAGAAAATTTAGTATCCCAAACAATACTATAGTTTGTAACTGTAATTTGAAGTGTACCCCAATACCTAGCTCTTCTAAGAACCAACCCCTTTCCCCACAGACATCAGATTATAAGACAAATAGCACATGTATCCTGGTTCATGGCAGATCACTCATTTAATGTCTCCAAAAGTATATGGTTCAACTGACTGATATACCTCTTGTCTGCCTGCACTAGTTGTTAAATCCAAAGGTAAGTATGGAAAAAACATGTTACAAAGGATCAGCACATATCCTGTTAACTGTAGGAAGGATGTTAATGTAGTTATGCTCAAAACTTCTCAGGTGACTTCGACCTTCTTCACAGCAAGTTGGACCTGTCTGTTCCTGAGGCCGTCACCACTAGCTCAATTTCAGGCAAAAATCTTCTCCATTGAGAGTAACCAAAACCACTTTGACTCATTAGTTCTGATTCATGTGATCAAGTTATTGACATAGAAACCACTCATCACTCTTCTGGGAGGAGAGGGAATACATAACAATTGTTGCAGTTGACGCTGAGACTACTATAATGCTGCAGTGGCTGTTTTGCTCTCCCTTTCACAGCTTCAACAACACAGGCAGCTTCACCGGTGCAGTAACTCCTTGTATTCTGCTTCTATGTATGCTCACACACGCCCAGATAAGAAGCTGCTTAATTTTCACCACTGTTCAAAAAATCATCTGTGCAAATCGCAGGCCTATTCAAGGCCATACATCCAGGGTGCAAGACGATCCCCTTAACCAAATAGAGCTTCAACCTCTGCTTCTCCTGATCAGTAGTAGCAGAGAAGTCATTTCCTTCAGTTCCTCAGAGTAACGTTACAAATAATGAGACCAAAACCTGTAAGTGTTCTATCCTACTACAACCAGGAAACATTAGGAGAATGATTACATCATGCACATGTGCCTTCACAATTTGGAGAGACAGCTTCACAGTAAAAGATAACAAAGACTGGGTTTTTGAAATGAACAGAAGACAATCTCTAATTATTAAAGGATTTTTTAAAGCATTGATTAAGTAAAGGGAGATGTCACATAACTAGATTTTCACCTTACAATTATGAATGCATGTTGAAGCACTTAAAAAAAAACCCTCAGGTGGAATTCTTATTATTACTTATCATAACATTAAGCTTCCAGATATAATATATTAATCAATTCAGATAATTAAACTGTTTCTGGATATAGATGTTAATTTCACTATCTTTTAAATGCCTGGTTCCCTACATGCTGAAATTCTTATTAAAATCTTGTCCATTGATACCTGGTAATAACTGATTTATTAATACATCTGATGCCAATTACCAAGTTATTGTGCACTTCTATTTCATTATTAGTTCATTATTTTGTTCATATCGTTTCTCTAAATGTTGTATTCAATTCTTTCAAAAGCTAGCACAAATAACCTGAATGTAATAACAGTTGGAAATTGAAAAGCTACTTATAATAGGACATTGCACACAGATGATGATAAAGGAAAAAATAAATTAGGTCCTGCTATCATATGAAGAAATGACAGTCTGATTTCAAGCTGCAGTCTTTTGAATTTTCTTCATAACTAGAATATAGTGTGAACATATTGTGCTTCTACATTGTAAGATTTTCTGTTTTTCAAAGTCTTCCTCCTCACAACTAATTTCTTAAGATATGAATAGATGAATCCACACATTTTCTCATAGAGCACTGTCAATAACACAAGAGATTATTGATTTAAAATATTATTCCAGACTTTCTTTAAAATCTGCTGACTATAACAGAAATTGAAGGGGTTTGATATTGAAATCTTCATTCCAATTAGAATTAACGTTAAATTTACTTATCATAAGAATTGGAGTGCCAACAATTTGCCAAACAAGATCTCTGTCCTCGGCTATGTAAGTACACTGACAACTATGCATATAGATTTAGAGCCCAGACGGAATTCAGTCACATTCAGTTGAGCTCTTTCCTGCAAAATAAACATAGTAGCCAGGAAAGCACACAGTAAAAGTTGGATTAAATATAGGAGAGAAATGGAAAGCTAGGGTATGGTGTGGGGGCAGCAGACATTACAGCATTCATTTGGGAGCTTCAAGACATTGAGCTTTTTTGGGGAGTGATCAGGAACCACGAATTGTTTATAAAGGGGTAAGGTTTGAATGGAGTCCTGGATTCATGCCAATAAGCAGCAGGTAGTTGAGAAAGTACATACAATGAATCAATCTCATTATCTATTGTAAAATAGTTCATCAGTGAAAATCGGGATCTGAAAAACATCAGAAATCACCATGTCACCATTTAATAATCGCGTATTGGTATAGACATTACATGATGCAAGTTTCCAGCCCACTACACTCTTGCCACAACCTGTCACTACATAACCATCTGCTAATTCTTCCTACGGCATATTTACAAATAAAAGCTTCAGTTTTATTTGCAGTCTAGGCCCGTTCTCAGACCATCAACTGTTTCAAAAATCTTCATTCATTACACTGGAACAAACAAACAATTGTTTTTTGCAACAGTCCATGAGCCACCTCAGTAATGCAAAGCAACAAGAATGCACTGGAAAAGAACAGGTTTATTGAACAATATGCCAGTTTTTCTCCAGAAGGATGTACTCTTTATAAACAGTTTTTATTCCATGCGTACAAGAATACAAGCCAATCTTCCCACATTTGTTGTGGGCTAAATGGACAAAATCATTTTAAATAGTTTTATCTTAATGTTGAAAAAATTATTCTATGAAACCTCACCTTAAATATGTTATTTTGCTCTAATGTTTCTGTTTAATTCCTTGTAACATTCTGAAATTGATTCCCATGATTAAGGCTTGTCCTTTCAATTTTATCTCTTGTCAGCTGACCCAACCTATACCTTCTGTGGCACACTTTCAGGACTCACATTCTAGCAGATCTCACTGCCTGGAAGAAGGTAATTCATGACTGCTTTTTAAGCTGACATTAATATATTTCCTATAAAACTTTATTAAGAAACATGTGACAATATAAAAAATACAGGCCATAAAATTCTATTAAAATTCATGTATTGGAAAAGACTGGGGACAGGAAAAGCAGACTTTGTACAGTATTTATAAACACTTCTAAATTTGTAAAATTACCTTATTTCAGTGGAAAAGTGATATTAAGCTAACGCTTTTTATCAAAAAGAATCAATATTTAGCAAATGGGAGAGAAAGAAGAAAAAGATCCTCAGAACTTAATCACTGCAAACTCAAGTCTATAAAAAGAGCCATGTCTGGGGAATAAATATCTGTGGACATCCTGTGCTGAGTGAAATGAGACTACAGGAGAGAAAAAAATAATTTTCTGAGCCTGAAAGGCTTATATAATTCTCACTTAATGATAATTATTAGGGTAATATATAATAACCAGAGGATAAAGCCCAATTGCCAGAAAAAAAAGAAATGAAGAGACTGTTAGGTCTTCGGAATACCCATATCTTCTGAGTGCTGTTTGGCTTGTGATGTTTTTAAGCTTTCACATTTCTTTATTTTGTTGAGATATTTAAAGAATTTTAACACATAAGAAGATTCTGATCTAATTTTTAAACTTCTGTACCAGAATGTTGTGTTCTGGCAAAATAAAAAAATAAAAATAATAATAAAAAAAAAGGTAGGGGGGGTGTGTGTGTTACTTTGAGCATCAGAGAAAAGTATTCTCGTTCATAAAAGACAACTTATAAAAAACTTCAGCTTTCTGGTTTTCTTCCACTTATTTTTAAAATGCAGTACTGGCAAGCTAACGTCTCTAAAATTATGAGTAAGGCCCTTGCAAATAATAAGGTTTAAACAAACAATAAATGTTAAGCATTTACATATGTATCTGAATCTTCAGATTTACAGGGGATACATTTTCAATATTTTCTGTGCAAACATGAAAGCTTCTTTTCATTTGGAAATTGAAATTATCATCTGCTCACATGCCTAAAGGAACTGAGTCTTTAACACTGCAAATAAGGGTATTCTTCCCCTATATCTGGTTTTGCCCATTTAGAGCTAACTCATCTATAGCACAAGTGGTATCTTCATAATTATTCTTTCCACTGCTTTTCAGGTAGTGGAAGGAAGAATTATGACTGTGGCAAAAAAAGGACTGAAATTGCCATAAGAAAGATCTAGCCGCTTGTCATACTCCCAACTATTAATGCTCTGTGTTCAACAGAGAAGATTAGGAGCTGCCTCTTATCCAGGAATAATTATTTTGGGCTAACTACATGTAGCAACACAAGTGAAAGGTTGGATGGTTTGTCCATACACGCTCAGAGGAGAAGAGACCCCTAAAGCTGCTTATCTTCTCTACAGAAGCCTTTCTAGGACTGCTATAATTTTGAAATATTTATTTAACACACTTTTCCAGAGAGGGAAGGCACCTAAAAATTTTTAATGCCTGTATCCTAATAAAGTGAAACCCCTCAGAGGGTTGTGGTTAGTGGTGCAGAGTCTAGCTGGAGGTC
>RSEF01000003.1:41270499-41296100 GCA_003993805.1 Himantopus leucocephalus | reverse complement strand
CTGGCACAGTTTTAACAAGAGAGGTAGTGGCTGGCTGCATTTTTTCATTATTGCCTAGTGTTTAGAGCAAATCCATGGAGGTGAGTTGTGCTTTCCCAGTGCTGTGACCATTTGATTATTGCATTTGGGATATGAACCCCCACTTCCTCCTTTTTTGATATAAACCTTTGAAAAGAGGAGTTCCTGCCAGTGATCCCATGAAGACATCACCCTGAATAATACACCAAATTATGGGTTTACTGCCCACAGAGGTGTGAATACACTCAGGATTTTCTCTGCCTCACTAATGGAGACTCCCAATAGAGAGTCCTCGGAGGGCTGGACCCATTTGGAGGTGCCACAGGCTGTACCGGGTCTGAACCTGAACCATACCCTCCTCGGCAATGCTGAGCCGTGGGCAGTCAGCCCACCTGGCCCATCCTGCTCCCAAAAGCCACCACCATCAGCTTCTCCCTCTCTCCAGGTGCTATGCCCTGGTACCAAGGGTGGCAAGCAGCTAGTCCTTTGCCTCACTCTCAAACTCAGGCTCAGGCCAAAAATCTCCATCCCCAGTGCGAATACTGCCCATCTGTTGTTACTTTTCTGTTGTATCTGTTTTACCTAGAGCTGCTTGAAATCTGTTAGACAACATGTCCTTATGGCCAGGTCTTTCACACATCCGTCCTTAATGTTTGCTCCTGTAACAGACCCCATCACAAGCCTGATGCACCACTTGTTTTAAGGGCCAAAAGTCACACTGCAGCTGGAAAGGTTTTGACACAAAAGTGTCAGATGGCCTTTGGAAGAGCTTGCAGGATGGCTGTGGTGGAGGAAAACACAAAACACAGCTCTTCTGACTGCCAGTCATAGTTGTCCAAGCATCCAAACTCTCTCTCATCTTAACACAGAGATGGCATAAAAAAAAGATTAGTGCCCACCACAGAGTGACAAAGACCTGGGTGACATATTTGCATCCAGCTGTATATGCAAAAATTTGTTTACATTTTTTTTTTATGTTATAAAAATTAAAATCTGTTAATGAGCACTCACATTTCCTGTTATTGTTATCTCTACTGAAATGTCAAATATGTTTAGTAGATATTCACAGATTAGAAATCAAGAAAGAGGATGTTTAATTTGTCCAATTAGCTATAACATACAATATTCACATATGCAAATAAATAGTCTGTGGAAGATTATATTTTCAGTCATGTTTGGCCATTATGCATACACTTGCTATAACTCACTCTGAAAGTAATGTCTTGTGTCTCTTCGTGAAGGCATACTGTTTTTTCCCTGTAAATGACAGCCATCTCATCAAATAATAGTAACAAAAAAATCATGTCATGATACTGATTTCCTTCTTTGTTACATGCCTTGAGGCATGAGAAGCAATGAATTATTCATTACTGAGGAGCGTGACACCAAAGCTGCATTAAACCACCTGTGAATAACATGGTTTACTGAGGGTACAGTGCCAGTGCAACCAAGGTAGTTTAGTTGGCTTCAGCACAGGACAGAAGAAATGCTTTGACCCAAGTTCCTGATTCCTTTGCTAGAAATGAAACTGTGTTTTGTACATTTTTGTAAGTATTGACAGTGTCAGAAATTGGGCCAACAATAAAGCATTATTATTGCCATTCAGAAAATATTCTGAGAGGTAATAAGGAAAAAGTATGCACTGAATATGCACATAATTTCTGACAGATAATTGTTATCGCTGACTAATTTAGTAGGTATTCACTTCTTCTTTCCCCCATGCAACTGTTTGGTTTTTTCCCCTTGATGCAAAATTTGCTCTTTACTGTAGAGCTCCAGCAGAAACAACATCTTTAAAGTAAAGCATCTTTCCTGTTGTTTTTAATCTTACCCTAAGGAACGATTTACATGGAAGCTTAGCTGACTTTGCAGGAGATGAAGAAGCAGTGAAAACATATTTGCCAAGAAGAACTTGTGGCTTAAAAATTTGGTGTGACACAGGTGCCTATACTACTGCTATTCTTAAGGGACCATGCAACATTTAAAACCAGAGGCTGAATAAGTACTTCTAGCTGACAGCTAAATAAAGGGGAATTTCAGAATTTTATCAACAGTTCTAAGGAAGATGAGCTGTTTAAGTGAAGTCATTATACACTCACTAGGGAAACACAAAGGAATTAGGATGCCAATGGTTTTGTGCAGAGTTATAAACACTGAAGAAAAATGTTTGTCTCAATCATTTTCCCTTCCCCAATCAAAACACGTGTAGGAGGATTTGCTTTAATGGAAAGTCTTGACTTAGGACATTTTTGATTAGGGATGATATATTTACATATTTTAATGAGATAATAAATACCTGCTCTATGTAGAAAGCTTACATATTTTTCATACAGATACTTTTTTTCTTGCTTGCTCATTTACATAAGACTTCCAGCCAGGTTTTTTTCCCATTAAAGACACAGATGAGATAGAGGGAGACCCAGCAGGGTATTAATCATTGCTAAAATCTTAAAGTTTGTTTTACACTCTAGAAAGGAGTGGATCCTATGTTGACAGAAACCCNGTTAAAGACACAGATGAGATAGAGGGAGACACAGCCAGCAGGGTATTCATCATTGCTAAAATCTTAAAGTTTTTTTTACACTCTAGAAAGGAGTGGATCCTATGTTGACAGAAACCCGCTGCAAGCAATGTTCCCCTTAATGGCAAGAAATCCCATAATAAACAGATAGAACCCTCTGGGGCAAAAGCACAGTTTCAGTGTTTGCAGTTAGATCTTGAACCTTACCTTCCACAGGTTAAACTGTGCTAGAAAAAGAGGCAATAGTCTTCAACAGTGTTTCTTACTTGAGCTGAGATAGAAATCAATGTATTTGGAGGAACATGGAGTACTACAGGAAAATTGCAAGAGAAACCACGTAAGTCGTTAACTCAAAAGCTACGCTATTGCAGCCTTTCAAAGTAAGTTTAGTCAGATGGATGAAATGGGACAGGAACTTAATACCAACCTGTATCTAATAGCAACAGCTTTGTATTATGTGGTTGCTTCAGGTAGTGGAGGCCTGAATCTGACAGTCTGAGATTGTTCTTGATTTAGTGCTAGTTTTGAAGTAGAAAAGTCATTTATCTCCTGATTATTCTGCCAGTTCTTCTTACTGGAGCCAGCAGTTGTAGAAAATGGTAGTCTGAACTTTTTCCATCACCATGTCCTGAGCATTGACTCAGATGGCAAAGACCTTCTACAGTCCCAAGTTCATAAATCTCAGGTGAATAAGGCTCTTTCAAGCTCATTCCAATATAAATCCTTAATTTCTGACTCTTATTTGATGCGCATATGCTTAGTAGAAAGGTTTTCCTTATATGGAGTTTTCTGTGTTTTAAACTGTTCATGTTTTCAATTTTTAAAATGTTCTAATTTTTGCTGAGTGCTTCACTTAAAGTATAAATCAGAAACCAGATAGCAGAATTTTCCTTTGTTCTTAACTTTCTTGATAATGATAACCAAAACCCAACCAATAATCAAGTGACAAAAAGATTTCAGGTTCTAAATAGCTATTTGATTTATTCTTTTTTTAACTTGTTTTTAAATATTTTGCATGATATACTGCAAAATGAAGCTGTTTCCAGGAAAAAATAATGAAATGGGTTAAGCTGAAACTAAGCATCTTTTATTTTCTTCCTGTAGACTAGTGAAAAAGCAGACCTTATTCTTCCGATTAATTTTGCCTACGTATTTACATTCTACAGCCAAATAAGGAAATTTTAATATAAAATGTTAATCTCCCCACATAAACATACACATGTCCCATTTTCTATAAAGAGATGGAATGATCTTATAATAAAACCTGATTTAAGACCCTAACGTACGGCCTGTATATTTCCAGTACCTGTCAGAACTTCAAATGTTAGGAATTCTTAGAAAAGTCATAAAGAACAAAATGGAAAACATCCCTATGTGTGCCCACATATTGAGTACTGGATGCAAGTCTGCTCTTTGACTCTAGGTAAGGATACACCAAAACAGAAAAAGACAGAGAGACGATAGAGAAAGGAGCAATGATGATGAGGGATGAACAGCAATTTCACTTACAATGGATGATTAAATGAAGATTTACTCTGGTTAAGTAAATACTGCTTTTATAACTTTTTTTTTTTCAGTTTACTAATTTCTGTGGTTTGCTACTTTTGCATGTCTAGGAATTTTATTTTGAAAAGATAATCAATATTTATATACAGTTCATTATATTTACTGCTTGATTGTTCCATACTCATCTATGTGCTGAGGGCAAAATTAATGAAACATGCTGCCCAGGAAAATTGTTTGGAATGCTGACATCATTTAGGGAAAGGAAAATGTGTAATAATGTAAGCTGCAATCCACAATTTTATTTGCAGTTAATTAGGATATGAAGGAAATATTAATGGACTGAGACATTAGGAGTCTGGGTCTATTCTAGTAAACCACCCAGGGAGAAGGAAAAAGGACTCGAGACCTCAGCACGCGAACTTCCACACATGTCCTCCTCAGCACGTTCTCCTCTGCCTGAGGTTTGACCTGAGCCAGCTCGGCACAGTTTGGGAGGAACAGCGCAGGCTAGGGACTGCTGCTAATAAATGGTGTGAATGAGGTTTGCTCTTATTTTGAGTGGCAGGTCCCTCAAAGACGTCTTCTGATGTCATGCCTCCTCTGCAACACACCTACATACCAGTGGGGGCACAGGTCTGTCCTAACTGTTGCTTGAATTATAAATTTTATTGCTTATCCCACAGATACTGCTGGCTGGAAGGGCCGTATACAATTTTGAGAGCAAATAGAAAGAAAAAAAGGTTGTGAAAGCTCTGTTCCAGGATATCATACCTTGCTGTCAGATGGGACTTTCAAATGCTAAATCCACACACAGTTACTTATTTCTCTTCATCCTTTCTAGAGGCCACCAAGCACTTCATGCTTTTTGAGGTCTTTTGGGGAAGGTTTCACAGACTGTCAAACGCCCATAATGTCAATTTTTCAGATTAAATGTTCCCAGTCTAAAGGTAAGACTCAGACACCAAAATGTGGATACCACCTGATCATCTCAGATTGGTAAATATGAGGAAGGTGTAGGGAGAAAAGATGTTTCTTCGGTGAGAAGCAGAGATCTCTCTTTCCTTTCCCACAGATTCATAGCACAGGCATACAACATAATCAAGAACTTGATGATTCTCCAAGGATCTAACAAAACATAATACAATTATATTACATTAAAAACACCCGAATAAAATAATTTGAATATTACCCATGAAATTATCGTGTGTAGTTAAACTGAAGAAAGATCTTAGAATTTCAGGGAGATTTGATTAGCTCTGTATTTTTTTTCCTGAAAAAGTCTTGTTCATCTGTCACTCTTTGGATTCCTATGACTTTTCAACTGTTTTTCACAATGAAGCATATAATTATCACTAATGTCAATCTTGCAGATGCTTTTCAGAGTTCTTCCATTCAACAAATACGGGTAAGGAAACTAGAAAGAATCTGTACGTATTAAGTAAAAATGGAGGACCAAGATTTGTAAAGAGAGGACATATCTCTTTACTAGGTTAGCTGAAATGATTGGAAGAATTTAGACATTTGAGAGACACGGGAGAACTTAATGAAGAAACTACGAGCCACAGTGTTTTCTCTGGGTTTTTTTTTTCTTCTCTTTCATCTTTGCTACAGGAGGTATAATTCTCTCCAGAAATGTTGCCCTCTTCACGTGCTTTTATCCTTACAGTTACCATAGTACTACTTTTACAAATAATAGGTGTTCCCTGATGCAATTTAGAGAAGCTAAGAAATTAGAAAAACAATTAAAAGCTCATGGTTTGCATACGTCCTTCTTTTAAGTCTTGTCTTATTTTTAAGACATTTAGAAGGAATATTCTAAAGTGGTATTACCTAAGCTTAATCCCAGGTCTCCTGTTGCACCAACACACTTGTAATTGTCCTTGCAATTTATAATTATTAATTTTCCCATTCTTGATAACTGCTTAAGTTTTGACTTTTATTGTCATGCCTTAATCCCTGGTTTGTACATGACAGCAACAGAAGCAGTTCTGATTAAGAAATTCAAAACGGTATGATTTACTAAATGCTGAAAGCTCCTGCTGTGTCCTCTGTAATGTCTTATTTAATTTTTTACTTACTTGACTTTAAAGTAAACCTTGCAGTATAAATGGTGGTGCTTTAATAATTAGTTATTGCAAAATTCTATAACAGTAGTTTAGCAACCTCTCATATAAGAAATCTAAATTTTAGTCTAAACAAGTAGTAAAATCCCCCACTTTCACTAATAATATGTTGTCAGTCAAGGTTGCCTATTTATCAGTGAAACTTTTTTGAAATATTTATACAATAATTTTGGTTTCAGTAAGATCTTGAAAAAACATTATAGCATCAGACAACATAGTACATTAATATCTGTAGTGACAATTTTTTTTAAAGCAGATTATTCTAAGAATCATTGTCATACTCTCTCAATTTTATTCTTCTTTCTGCAAAACCTTCTATCTCTAAACGTTTACAGTACCATGAGAAAAGTAATTTTTATGACTTGTTCTGTATGTCTAACAAGTCAGGTTTTATTTGGGGCTGGTGGACCTCTTTTTTTCTTTCTGGTTTTCTGTAATAGTATACGATGTATAAAAGAGATGCATTTTCTGATTTGCCTTTTTTTTCCAGTGTTATCTTTAGAATGAAGTCTTTTTTCCAGAGTACAGCTTCTTTGTAAGCAGAAGTTATACAGTTTTCATAGCAGGACACCAGTTATGAGAGAACTTTATTTAATTTTTTTGTCTTTATTTAAAAATATGACACTCTGTTCAGGGGTCCAGCCAGCCAGCTCTACAGTCCCCTCATGCTCTCTTTTGTGCTACAGACTGACATAATTATATCTAAGATTTTTAGTCTTCCTGGCTGGAAGAAAGCCTTCAAACATCATTCAGCCACCACATGCTCCACCAATGGTAAGAATGATAGATTGGGAAGTTAAATTGTGTGTTTCCAGTTGTCTAAAACGCATGGTGATTAATTCTAAATCCAGTTACAACGTCTCAGTGCTGGCACTGTTAGTAGCTGCACTGCCGATTGCTATAGGAAGAGAAACCTGCTGCTCCGAGACTGCTGGAGAAACTTGAGTACCCTTGAAGCTTTCTGTCCCCCAAATCAGTTTGTAAATTGAAACAGCATGGGGCTTCCATAATAACGTAATAAATATACCATAATCTCAAATTAATTATATACCCATTCAATACATATGGGTTATTTTGGAGAAAAATATATTAGTCTATTTCCCGGTATTCTGTATTTTCAATGGCTTTCCCAAGTTCTCTAAATAAAAAAAAAAAAAAAAATGTCTCAAATTGTTCTCTTTGCAAATACAGGTGAAAATAAATATCTTATGTCTGACAATATGGTATTCAAGCCCATTACTCAGATTTTTCCTTTAGCCTGTGCACTGGGTGAGGAGCACCCGCTTTCCAAGATGTCATCTGCTGAAGACTCACAGTTTGAGGCAGACGTCTCCTATGTCCCAGAAGTGTCACTTTTTTTTTTTTTTATAACAGGTAGGTGGATAGTGCTTGGCTCTGTTCACACTCCTCCTGATATTGTGAACCTCCATTTCATCCTTTTGTTTTTACTGAAACATGAATAATCAATAGCTTATGTGGAAATAGATTTTCTAGCAACTGTAATCATCCTGGTAACCAGAATTAACTTGTTCCCCTTCCAATGCAGCAAATGCTGTGAGCTGGATCGTGAGCATCTCTCACTGACCAGCTAAATTACATCCCATAAAACAAGTCACTTGTAAATGAAACTAAGAATTGCTTCTGGTCAGTAGAGGCAGGTAATTTCTCTCACACGTACACATGCACACAGTCTTCTGTCACAGATAATTTTGTTGCAGTTCTGAGTAACACAGCAAATTCAAACTCAGGGAGTAGCAACAGTATGGCCATAAATTAAGAAAATTATCACAGAGTTTCCAACCCATAGTTTATGCAGTCCAATATCCTGTTTCTAGAGGTTAGTACTAAAAGCTTTATAGGAAGATATAACCAATTGTGCATGAAAATATGCCCATCACATTACATTTCCATCTAATCCTAATAGAGTTGAATTTAAACCTTCAGGCATGAGGGTTAATATTTTTCTGAAAATGTTTTGAAACTGTTGCATCTCAGGGTAATCTTGTCATCCATTCAGTGTGCCCTTTGGGGGACTAGATAAGTGTTAACCCTTAACATCTTATCAGTCAAAACCTCCCTGGTAAAACTGTATTGAGGAAAAATAAAACAAACAAAACTGTAGCTCCTATCTGCTTTGCATTGTTCTCCTTTTATTCTCATACCTCTAGTCAAAAATTAATAGTATTAGGAAAGATAAATCAGTGACAAACTAGTATGTTGTACTTCCTTTTCTCTTCCTAAGGCTGTTGAATGCCTTCTCCTTTTTTCCGACCTGTGGGATACAAGAAGTTTTTTTGTGAAAACAGCACTATTTTGATATAATCTCAACTTTGTCCCTGAACTATATTTTCACTAACACACTGCATTTAATATGTAATAATATCACAGTCTTCATAACTATTACAATGAAACTCATTGTGATACCTATTTAAGAACTCCTTATGAACATCATCTATCAGATCTATAGCTATTACAAGGGAACAAATAAATTCAGGTGTTTCATCACAATCACTAGAGATCTTTGAAAGGAGTTCCATACCCATTCAAGTATTGTGTGTATAGAGTGCTCTTGTTTGAACTAAAAGTTATCTGCAACTCATTATCTTATCTTGCAGAAGTTTTTGCAAAACACTTTTTTGATATGCCTAAGAATTTAGGGATCAGCCACCTCAAACCGGCTGTCAGCCCTGAGTGACTGATTATTATTGGGCAGTATCTCAGTTAAAAGGCATTAATGCTAAGATATTCGTATAAAGTTTGTTTTTAATCTCCAGTTTGATAAAAAATGCAAGGCTTGCTAAAGGAATCCAGGTAGCTACCAAAGACAGAGAAGCGAGTTTGATGTATTAAAGAACTTTTTATTAGGCAGTTAAGTTGAGGATACTCCTAATACAACAGAGATACCCTTACCTATCACTGGAAGGGGAAGAGTCCTGATTCCACTTCAGGAGAGAATGGACCGAGTTTCAGGACAAAAGATTAAATAGATCCAGGCACAGTGGAAGACATTCAAGACAAATCTGACAATAAACCCTAACATGCTTCCCTGTGACAGAAGAAAAGGTATGTTCAAAGCCTGAACCTCTGACTAACACCTTGTGAACAAAGAATCCAAAATTAACTTTGCCACAGGAGAAGATTGAAGTTTGTGAGCGAAACGTGTACATCAGGTCAAGCACCAAGTCAGTTGAGGTGCAAGTGGATGAGGGAACTGAAATACAAGGTTTTCAAACAGTGTTATAATCGCTACTCTTGTGGTAAAAGCAGTAGAACAGAACAATAACTACTGAGAGTCCTGTGACAGCAAAGTCTGTGTATTGGGCAAAGTCTGAAGTGATGGATAAATAAATATTGGTATTCTGATCACTGATTAAAATTTGATCACTGATTAAAATTTGATCACTGATTAAAATTAGTCTTGATCCCTCCAAAAGAATAAATTGTCCCCAAAGAATAATTGTTAAGCTTTGTCTTCTTTTGTAAAATGTCATAAGAGTTAGCAGAGTCAATATCACATTATTTAATCTGTTTTAAGAGCATTCGAAACAGAAAAAGAAATGCTGCAGGTATACTGTGTTCAAAGGGCTTGACCTCATTGTAGTAACGATAAATCAAGAAGAATGCCTTTCAGCTTATCAGCTGAATTGGTTTTAAGCAGCATGAGATCAGAATCATCCCCCTACTATTTAAAGAGAAACTTTTTTTGCACTACATGACACTGGAACAAATTCAGCAATTACCACATCTCAGCACTGTAAGAAAGAGAGAGGCAATTAGAGACTGGCTAAAATAGAATGACACAGAAGACTTGAAAATATTATATCCTGAATCAGGTAGAAGGAAAGAAAATGAAGAAATTGATAGAGCAACAGGAAAGATGGACTGTAAGAGAAAAAGAGGAAAAAGAAGTCTCAGTGGGGGCAGTATGAAAGGAAAACTTGAAAGACAAGGATGAATATCCTATCTTAGGTGGATATGGTGTAAAATGAATATCAAATTGACCTGAGGTCAGATCTAAGCAGCAGAGCAGGTGTTTGTTACCCACCCACAGAGTCTTAAAATCTATCAGCAAGGGCATCCGATGCTGACTCTTCTCTTGCTACAACCTGGTCTGTGATCAAAGGGTTTGCTACCTCCAAGAGCATGACAGAGCCTTTCATCTCCACACTCTCGTGTCATGCTGCCTCTCATCTTTGCACCAAAGGGTGTCATACCCAGGCAGCCAGTGTCTCACACCTTCGTAATAATATGAATGTTCCTGCCCTAGATAAAAATAATAATAATACTAAAAATATTTCCCCTGATGGAATTTCCTGGGGCAATAGGATAGAACAAAAAATCAGAGCACTGTAATAGCATGATTAGAGAGAGGAGAGTGATCAGAGGGAAAGAGAGTCTAGAAAATGATATGGAGGGCAGCCGTAGGAGCCCCACGGTCTTTGGAGAGAGTAGGCAGAGGGAGGGGAGATGGAAAGCTTTGTTTGATCTGAGTTTTTGAAAATTATTCAATCTCCCATATGCGCTTCAGAGATGTGAGGATCCAGCAGTTACAGATTCACTGACTACACATGCAGAACTCAAAAAATACAAAGATAATTACTGAACTTATGAAATGGAGGCAGAGAGAAAGCTAATGACCCCATAGCTGGAGAAAGAGGCTCAGCAAAGAGGCACAGGGTGAAGCTCAAGGAGCAGAGGATCAAACAGTGCTCTTTGAAAGTGATTGTAAAGAAAGATTTTGGCAATGGAGTAATCCTTGAGGATTCGTAGAATAAGGAAAGAAAGATAGATAAAAACAGTTATGTAGAAAGACAAGAACAGAAGATGATACACAGCAGACACCAAAGAATAAATGGACAAAATGAAAATCAGAAGCAGCAAAGCTGTTAGAAGAAGGAAATAAAAATAAGAATGGGGCTCAAATCCACCAACAGACACAGATACCTGGCTGGCTACCTCAGCAGATCCAGTATCTAGGTGCCTAGAAAACATCTGGACATATTTTGGAGGTGCGAAAGCCAGAGCACTGAGTTAAGCGCAGCACCAGCCAAGTCAGGAAGGAAGTCGTACCTACCCATCTGATTACTCCTTCCTACTATCACAGCTGCTTGCTGAACAGCCTCCAAGGCCACTTGAGGCTCTCAGCCTGAGGAGTCTCAAAGGATGAGCATCCCTTCATAGCCTCACAGGTCCTGCTGCCCTTTCGTCAAAGACTACAGTGGTTAATGTAATGCCTGGAGAGATGTGATCAAAGCCCTGCTTCGCCCAAGTTCCAACACCTGTTCCACATTTATGGCCTACAAAAGACTCACCACAATGGAGAGAGAAAAAGAAGCTTCAAGTTATAACATCTATGTTCGAGGAAGATGCTCTTGAGGCTACTTTTTAGAATATTTTAAAGTAGCAATGAATAATTCCCTATTCTCTTAGTGACAGTTACTCTGGTTATATTCCAGCTGAGACAGTAACTGAGTATTGACCAATATTTTAGTCCCAATCATCTGCAGTCTAAACTGAAAAATCTGTTCTAAACTTTGTCTCCTAAATACGTTGCAGTCCTTTTTTTGCTGGCTTAGGACAGCAGCTGCACTGTAATATGGAAGCCACTAGCTTATTTAGCAGATAGTTCCTGGCTCTTCAGTGGTGTTCAGTGTCGGAGAAGGTATAAGTCCTCCAGTCTAAAGGGGAGTAGAGAAAACTCTACCAA
This sequence comes from Himantopus leucocephalus, assembly GCA_003993805.1. Lineage (NCBI taxonomy): Eukaryota > Metazoa > Chordata > Aves > Charadriiformes > Recurvirostridae > Himantopus > Himantopus leucocephalus. The sequence continues at coordinate 41,284,225 of RSEF01000003.1, read as the reverse complement.
GAGAGAAGCATGATATCCCCCATAGGCAGGAGGAAAGATTGAGGGAAGTGGATGAAGCTTGTCAAACGTTCGTTGGCAAATCAAAGAAGCCACATGAGGTATCACCAGCACAGTATAAAACATGGCATCTTGTTTTTCGGGCATTTGCTTTCTGTTTTAAGATTTTCCCTATTTCCAAGCCAGAGCTTTTGTTTTTGTAGGTGTTCCACTGCCAGCAAAATGCTACTTCCTCACCCATTTCTCAACAACATGACTTTCTATCTGCAGCTATTAGATTTTGCTGGCTCAAAATTGGTCATTAAATTAAGGAGCTCCTAGAGGCTGTAAGTAATTCTAAAACTTTACACAGTTCCTGCTAAGAAACCAGCAGTTCAGAGCTGTAACTCACAGCAATGTGGGGACTGATTTTGTTTCATAAGGGGATTAGTCTCTTACCATTATGTAGTTTACATGATGAACCCCAACATCTGCTGATGGTGGAGTCATGACAGGAATAAAGTGAATGTTCCTTTTGAGTTACATCTGCAATAAGAAGTCACACAAATTGTTACTGGAAACTCAAAACTCATTAGTTTTGTGGACACTTATGAAATAGTATAATGTATAAACCGTGAAAGGTTCCTATTTAGGATTTGTGTGAAACATGGGCAATTTTCTTCAAAAACGTGCATGAAATCTATGCATTATTATTCATGCTTTGAGCATTGCATTGCATCCCATTTGGAAAATCTATTTCAAGCTCCTTCTTTTTTCCCAAATCCATTAGCAATTATTTCTATTTAGCTAAAAATGGAGAAGTATGTCTGTAATATAGTAGGAAAAGCATACTATTTAAATTTGGTGTTTGAAAGCCTAAGTCAACTAACAAAAATATTAACAGAGAAGAATTGGAAAGGAACACTTTCCTGAACCCAGCTGGTAAGAACTTGTCCTTGAGCATGGGCACTGGTGTACACAATTGTACAAACCACGTTTCACCAGGTGTAGCTCTGCAAAGCAGTGTGACAGAGTGGCACCACTTTGTCCCAAGGAGAGTGATTTATCGGTGATGCCAGTTTGATCTGAGGATGACCACTGCCCTGCTGCACTCACCTCTGCTTGCTGTGGGAAGAACCAAAATAAGCACAGTCTTCATTCATACAAATCTGGACCAAAAAAAAGGAAAAAAATATTGAACCTGAATATCAAGGTGAAGAACTCTCTTTAGTGGTCTGGGTTTGAGGTACATGAAGAGCATTCTTTGGAGCAGAGAATACTTGCCTCAATTGGATGTGTCTCTTAACTATATATAACTTATATAGCTATAAACGAAAGCAAGGAAACCAAAGTTTAAAGTGTCTTTCAAACAAAGATGTTGTGTTCTAAAAAAAACCCAACACAACAGCATAGGCGCTTAACAATCTGGAGCCGACCAAGCCTTTTTAGTTGTAGTTTGATCTGTCCAGAGAAACCTGACATACCTATTTTTCTGTGAAGTAATTTCATCGAGATTTGCGAGATATTATAGTTTTTTTTACTCATAACAGAAATAAAAGAGATTTTCTGTTCATTCCTGTGAACAATGTGGCTGGCGTTGGTGAAAGAGATGGGTTTTTACTGAGCAGTTTGTGGACTTCCTACTGGAATTCTAGAGAACAAAGAGCACTAAAGAATATCTTTAATTAATTTTTATACAGCATCAGGGCATCAAATGATGTACTCCCTTGAAGATGATAAATCACAATAATATATATAGCTTGCATGAATTCAGTTTGTATGCCTATATGGTAACTATTTCTCTGTAGCATCTACTGTCCATTATCAATAATTTTTCCATATAAGTTATTTTAATTTAACATCAACTGGAAGTGTCTTTGTACCTTGTCTTTGGAAAAACAATAGAAAAAAAAATCTTTATAAAATACAGTCTTTTAGACTATTTAGATACAATCTTGCTCTATGAATTATTTCTTTCATGATTATTACCTCTTGTAACCTCTGATCTGTTTTGATGTAAATTAAAACGTAAACATTTATCTTTAAGAAAGGTCTATTCAGCCTGGAGAAGAGAAGGCTCTGGGGAGACTTTATTGCAGCCTTCCAGTACCTAAAGGGGGTCTACAGGAGAGCTGGGGAAGGGCTTTTTACAAGGGCATGTGGTGATAGGACAAGGGGGAATGGCTTCAAACTGGAAGAGGGGAGATTTAAATTAAATACTAGGAAGAAATTTTTCACTCTCAGGGTGGTAAGGAACTGGAACAGGTCGCCCAGAGAAGTTGCTGAGACCCCATCCTGGAGGTGTTCAAGTCCAGGCTGGATGGGGCTTTGAGCAACCTGGTCTAGTGGGAGGTGTCCCTGCCCAGGGCAGGGGGGCTGGAACTCAATGATCTTCAAGGTCCCTTCCAACCTAAACCATTTTATGATTCTATGCTTCTACCCATTTTCGGTTACATATGAGCTGCTCATAAAACACAAGTGTTTTATTTTCAAATATTGATGCCCCCAGTCAAAAAGGAATTGAAATGAATGCCTGTGAAATGCTTTGGGAAAAAATTAAAGTATGTACATATATAAAGAAACAGATCCCAAGATTAGTCCACAGATCAGTATTTCATTTCAAACATCTAATAAAAGAAGGCATCAGATGACACAGGATGTAACCAAAGGATCCTATTGAGCCTTTTTGTCTTTAAAGAAATCAAGGTTAAACAATTATGCCAGTTACCTTCTAAGCATGTGTGGCATAGGAAAATTACAGATACTCCATTTTCTTTAACAAGTTCCATGTCTGTTATTAGCCTTGCATTTACAGAGAGACAATACTTTCAGTCTTCCCATAGGAGTACATGCAGCTGGACATCTCTAAATGTGATAGTGATCTTTGTGTGTGTTTGTCTAAAATAGGTAAAAATAGCCAAGGAGTATTCTAATGCATTTAATAGCTGCTAGGTGCTGTCCTCCTTTCTAGATTGTTAAATATTATAAGATATCTGACTCCAAGGATTCAGTTTTTATTATGACTGATAGATAGCTATCTGCATGTTTGATAGAGAAAAATAAAAAAACAAAAAAGAGAAAGATACTCCACCTTCATTCTCTCCATTCTTTTGTTGTTTTTTCATATTTTTATGACTCACAAGCAATGTTGAGAGTATCTGGCATTGTTATTAGAACAATGTATAACACATGAAAATGAATAATATGTTAAAGAAGAAGAAAAAATCTATTTAAAAACAAAACAATGGTGGAAAAAGGTAATGGGAGGGAAAGAAAATCTAAAAAATGTGCCTTCAGTTTTTTTATACTGAGCTTTCCAGAGCAAATGAAAAGACAGAGAAAAACAAAATAAAGAGTGAAAAAAAAAATACCTTTACAACACAAATTCTGCCACCTATAACTAATTACCAAGAATTTAAAAAAATTAGACTCTCAAATTCAATTTATTTCATGAAGTAGCAGCCTTCAACTGAATGGAACAGGCTTGAAAGCCAAAGTCCAGAGCATGGGTAGTAAGTGGAAGACAAAGTAGCACGTAGGGAAACTCCTTTTCTTTTTCAAGGTGGGAGAGATCAGATTTTCCCCCTCCAAATTACATAAATCACACATTTCAAATAGTCCACCTGCTTTTAGTCAGCCACTAACCCATGCCTTTGCTTGATATTCTCTAAGAAAATTTTAGTGTACAAAGCAATCAGGCTGAAGCTAATTATGTCATCATCCATCACTTAAATCCGCATAAATAATAGAGGATGTGTAAAATAACTCACAAGTAGCATCTACACCAGCACAGAGAATTATGGATGAAGTTTCAGACAGCTTTGGATCCCTCCCTTTGGGATTTTAAGCAACCTGTTGTATTATATCAGCATATGCTTTTCTTCTGCTGCAGCAAGGTATTTGTCCTTTTGCACAGTGCACCTTTAGCTCTATGTTAGATATGCTTTAAAGAACAAGCTTGCAAAAAATATTCCAATTCTTATCATTAGGGACATTTGAGGAAAAACAAAAGGCAACTACAGGTGCTCAAGGCAGGTGCAGTAAAATATCATAATAACAAAAGTTTCTTCTGTAAGTAAACTTCAGCACTGGTCTCAACTCGTACAGTGCTCTCCTATGCCAAGGAATCTCAATGGGCTCAGAAAAGACATTTCAAGTATTTCGTAGCAGAGCTGTATAAAGCAATGACAGATGAAAGTGGGGGGAAACTTCTGTGCATTCAGTTCAAAGTAAATGAAAAAACTAAAACACCCTAAATATCTTTGTAGTCAAGAATGCAAGACAAAGGTTGCACCTTAGAAGAAAGATACATGGTTTGACACACACACAAAAAAAGCTGGTCTGTAAAAAAATTTTGGCAACTTCTACAACAAAATTATTTCCTTTGAAATACAGGTTTTTAACTTGTTCTGTATAGTTCAACTTTTCAAATTTCTGTCATAAGCCAAACACAAATTGGAAAAATCAGGCGAGCAAGGTTAGACACATCATACCTACTACTGAGTTCTGTCTTCTCAAAAATTTAAGCACAGAAAAGCAGTGATATTTTACATTTTCTTTGCAGATAGAAAATCAAATCAAGTGGAAACAACAGAATTGGACATAGAATATGGAGGAAAAAATGACAGTAAAGATAAATAAGGGAGAAAAAATACAAAGCAGAGATATCAAAATCAAATCACACCTCTTGGAGGTCTCATCTAACAGGACATTCACACATATTTCAGCAGAACAAGTATTTCTTTTCGAGACCATTAGTCTGTTTCTGCAAGACCACACTACATGAGCATATTCAAAGTGAGTCTGAGCAAATAATTTCTTTGAGTGAGTCAATACACATACTAGATTAACTGAGAGCAGAGGGACAAAAAGGACGTAAGGATACAGCAATCAATGCCTAGAGCAGAATTTTCAAAAGAGTATATCTATTTCCTGCTTAGAACAAGGTAGACATTTACCTAGGTGGATTTTCAAAGATGTTTTAAATTTGTATCTGAGCATTCTTAATACAAATAAATTCTGTCCAGTTCTCAGCTGTGTATCTCACATGTTTTGAGCTATAGTGCTGCAGTAGAAAGAGCTATATTTTATACACAGCTTTGTGATTGGTACCCTGAAATCCTTGAGGATGAAACCATGTATAAATAGAAAAATTATTATTTTCCTTTTTGGGGCAATAGTTCTTAAAATATGTTAGTTGAAATACTACTTGTCAAATCTCTGTTGAGAAGTGAATAGATCTTTGTCACTTTATGAGCTACTAAATTCTGACACAATTTTAATTGTAGCCTAACGAATGCTGATGGTCTGGAAATAGTGTGTTTTCCTTAAGATATGCAAAAATATATCTAATTTCCTTTACAGGCACAAATAAGACTTCTAAGGACTGGAAACACTCAAAAATTTTGTATCACTTCCTGTCATTTTTATGAAAGTATCCTATTCACGTTACACACTGACAAATAAAAGCACTTAGGAAAAAAAATTCCCATGAAAATGCCATGAACATATCTTACACTGTTAAGCCAAAGATTGCACAGTTGGAAACCAAATATACTTTTGTTGAAAGACTGAATTATTGAGACTAAGATAATGACTAGACCTTTCATATTTTTAGAACATTTCTGAGTCACTGCCACTGCAAGTGTAGCCACACTTTTCCTAGTTTCCTCCTAGTTAATAATACACCTCTCCCAGATGTGGTATACCATATACCAACAGGTCAGACCTACAGTCCATATTGACAAGCACTTGTTTGATGTCTATTTGCAGATGGAAAACAACATGCCACCATTGAACGTTTGCAACAAAAAAAGGTCCTCAAAGTACAAAATAAACTCTAAGAGAGGAAAAATTCATTTTATAGACAGAAGACCATCAGGTGGAATTGGAGAAGTGGAACAAGAGTGTAAGAAGGAACTGGTGAAATAATTTGAATAATTTGTCCAATTCTGGTATCAATCCTTAAAAAATGGTGACAAACTGAAACACATCTTGCAAAGGGCGACAAAACTGACCTGGTGACTGGATTACACAGTATAGGGGGAAGCAATGTTTAAGTCTGATTTGGACTATTTCTTTATTAAAAAAAAATATTCCCAAAAATATGGTTTTTAAAAGTTGAATCTGTTTACAGGGAAAAATTACTTTCCTATAGTTTTTAATCCAAAAATATTGTGAAGAAGAGGTAAAATTGCTGAAATAGCCTTCTCTGTTTTTCTTCTAAATGTCAAAGAAGCAGGTTTTCCCCAGTGTAATGATTTTTTCCCTATTACTAAGCAACTAGCACTTCAAAATTGGAAAAAAGACAATATTGAATCAAAATATCTCAAAATTATTTAAGCAAGTTTTAGATTTAAAGATTTTCTTGATTCACAAACAAACTACTACTGATCACAAACCACTGATTTGCAAACAGAAGTTTATATATAAATTCATATATATATATATATATATATTTAACTTTGGATATTTTCTTGGGACCAAAAAATACAACCACTACAGCTGTACTGCTTAACAAAGATGATGCTAAAAGATGTCTACATCATAGCCATAGAAACGACCTGAGCTGGAAGTAGAAAAGATTCTTTATTCTCTCCAAACAAAATCATAACAAGAAAATGGCTCCAGCAAGCATCCAATAAAAAGCTGGAATTTGAAACCAGAAAAATTAATATTAAAAGTAAAGGCATGAAAAGATTCAGCATCTTTCTAAAATATAGCTGGCAACTAAGAGCTACGTCAGGAATGATTTAGTGGAATTCTGCTGTACGCGTTTATTCAAAGGTCAGACAACATAATCAGAACAATCCCTCCTGGCCTAAAAATCTATGCCTCTCCAAATACATAATTGATGATTACGCAATCACACGTCTGTGGGGAATGTTTCTTCCCACTCTGTTAACTGGGTAAGCTTATATTTGATCCCACATCATGAGTATTGATATCCATTATACATTTTCAGCTCAGCTAATGCAATTATCCATGATATTACAATTAGTCATATATATCTAATTGTTTTCATCCTATTAGGCAATTATCCACAGTATCTTCTGACAAGCAGTTTCACTGACTAATTATTTGTTGTACAAAGAGTATACATATTTTTGATTATATTAAATTTAATTTGTTTTCATTTCATTTGACCTATTCCCATTCTACTATTCCATTCCAATAAAACATTGGTAACATGAAGCACATGTAAATTAAGCTATGCAAAATCTAGAAATTCTCTAATCTAGAAATACTTTATAAATGTTTTCACCTATCAAATATGCAAATTCTCTAACTAAAAGAGAGCTTGCAAAAGACATCATTTTTTACTAGACAATTTAGTATATGTATATGCATATATAATATCTATAATACCTACACATACACAACTGAAGTGCTTTGCAGACACCACCTTTCTGCTGTCAAATGGCTGATGTGAAATCACAGTGGCTAACACTGCAAGTGCAATTGTTGATGTGTGACTTGAATAATCCGCCCCTGGACTACCAAAAACTAACAGTAAACTTTTAACATTTTAGGATAACGCTATATATATGTGTGTGTGTGTGCACAAATATTCAAGTATATTAATATATCCTTAAAACTCTTACCTACATGCTATGCATGATAATAATCAGAAAAAAAAAAAAAAAAATAAAGATCTGGATATGACCAGCATTTCTCAGATATCTCATCCTAGTTGCTTTGATAGAACATAGCCAAAAAGTGCTGTGCTTATAGTTTTTAGTTATAAAGCAGAGCCCACAGCAAATGCATCAGAAGAAAAGAGAAAAAATCAGAACATGTTAGAACTGGGTTTTACTTAAATATCTCATTTTAACAGGGTCATAGCTCAAACCAGCAAATGTGCACTGTATGTAAAATCTTTGTATCAGAAACACAGACAGTAAATAATATATAAAAGTAAAAAACAGTTAATGACATTACATAATCTCTATTTCATTGTCCCTCAGAGAGCTCGGTGCCTTGCAAGTGAATCCTGGTTTCATTCTCTCCATTTTTATGTTTCTCTCCTTCTTCCAGAAGGAAAGATCATGCTGAATGTCACACATATGACCAACAGAACAACAAAGGAAAACCCTTGATCCTTTGCCTTGCAATCCAAGGCTCCCGTGCTGTGGATGTGCTGTCTCAATTGTATTCCCTTATTTCCTATGTACTGCTAAAAATTTTTGCCAGAGAAATAACTTTGCCATGCACATTTGAATTCTCATTCTTACAGAATACTTACTATGACACTTAAGTAGTATGAACTGATTTTAAATTTACTTTAAATGTAGTATATTGCCTTTCAAAGGCTACCAAGAACTACCAAAGTGTTATAAAGAGTAGAAATGAGAATTCAAACATTATTTTGAAGAAGAAAAGCCTTATTTGATTACCAAAATTATACACCAAATAATAGCTTCAAACATTACTTCACCTGTGGGAAATATAACAAAGGTTGCTTTGAAGGCAGTTAATTTTGTGACAAAAGCAGCTTGTATGGGTTTTACATAAAATTATTTTTATGCCAGTGCTGCAGCATCTGCTTATCTTTTAAAGTACATTATTCAAATGAATCCCCAGCAAAGGACTTGTGCTTGCTTTTTGTCTGCTTCAAACCAAGCATGTCACTTGACTATCTTTGGATGCTGCTTTGTTGCATTGTATACAACAGTACTCTAATATTGCTGCTTTTCTTCAAGAACTACTGCACTTGGTTTGGTTTTTCTTTTTTTTTTAAGATAGAGCTTGTAGAAAATTTAATACAGACATATGTTAGATGTTTTGTTTTATCGAATGCGGATAGATGTAATAGTTGCATGAGTGTTGACTTTACTCTGAGGGTGGTGAGGCACTGGAACAGGTTGCCCAGGGAAGTTGTCGAGGCCCCATCCCTCAAAGCGTTCAAGGCCAGGCTGGATGGGGCTTTGAGCAACCTGGTCTAGTGGAAGGGTCTCTGCCCATGGCAGGGGGGGTGGAACTAGATGATCTTTAAGGTCCCTTCCAACTAAAATCTTTCTATGATTCTATGAGGATAGATTCAATAATTTCACTTGTAAATGAGCACTGGCACAGGTTGCTCAGAGAGGTAGAGTCTCCATCCTTGGAGATATTCAAAACTGGACAGGACATGGACCTGAGTGCCCTGCTGTGGGTGACCCTGGCCTGAGCAGAGGGGCTGGACCAGACAATCTCCAGAGATGCCTTCCCATCTCAGCCCTTCTGTGATGCTGTGAACTCTGCCCCAGCTGTCCTTGTGTGCCAAAAGCCCAAAATCTCCCTGGTGCAGCAGACTCACTGAGCACCTTTTGCACAGCTTTTACAAACAGGGTTGAGAACCGCCCAAAACCGTCAGGTAGATGAAAGTGGTAGAAATAGAAAGGTTGATGAGAGATAGAGACAGCATGCATGTGTGTTTTTTACAGCTGAAATCCTCAGACAACATAAATCCAAAGCACTCATATGTTTTAAAACTGCATGGAATTACACTCTGGATGCTCCATTCATTATACAAGGAGCCTGTGTTCAACATCCAGGCAACAGACTTGGTGGTGTGAATACTCCCCCACGACTTTAAACAGGGCTTCTTACCCTTCTGGAGACTGTGCTTTCATGCAGCTAAAACAAATTCATTCTTTACAGCTGAAGAAGTTTCCCCCATGCCCCCTTTTCTATTAAGAGAAGGGCTGAATGAGAAAATGCAGCAGTAAATTACCCATGAGAGGAGGCAGAGCAAACCTCCTGCCCTACAGCCCACCCTGACACCAACATTAAGCGGCTGCTGGGTGTGATAAATGGCAGCGTTTCCCAGAGATTTAAAGACAAAATACACAGAGATGGAGATACAGCTATACGATTCTTAAATATTTATAATGTAATAGTTCAGAGGCACTGAAAATTAAAGGCCTATTACGCTAGGTATTATATAAACTTGTACAAATATAAATCTCCTGCTTCAAAGTGTCCAGTTTATGAAAAGCACTGAACCGATGACAGGTTTCAGATTTAAAATTCATCCTTTCTCCTCTTGTCATTTCTCAGCCTCTTTTTGGGATAAGCTGGCAGATCTCTGAAGAAGAAAGAAAAGTACGAGTATAAACCAAGCACCCTGGTGAAAAATCACACTGTCAAGAAAGCAGTTTTCCCCTTTGTTGATGTCTTGGATGGCCTCATGTACAGTATAAAATGTCTTCTCTTCTGCTGGGTTCATTTGCATTACAATGCACAAAGGGAAGTGGAAAAGGAGAGATTTTTCCTGCTCTGCTGAATTTGGCTGACTCTAAGATTGACAGTGCTGGAGGTGGACATGGAAATTCAAAATATGTCAGAAATAAGTGGCTAATGTTTTCTTAGAGGCTTTCTTGTAAGGGTAATATGCTCACATTAGGACACAGCTCTTGCATGTGTATGCATGTATCTGAACAGCTAAAGTTGCAGCTGAGTAAATCCTTAGAATGTAATGGAAGTAGTCCAGAAACATATCATTTTAATCAGTAACAGAATTTGCCTGATCGTATAAGGATCACCCAATAAGACATGAGATTTGCGCTGTTGGACACTTCTGTAGATAAATAATTATTGAGTGTTTGTAAAATAATTGGCTTCAAGAGAGCACATAGCTCACGGAAGTGTAAGGTCAGAGGAAATCTGAGATCATGCAGTCCACCCCTTGCAGTGCTTTCCATCACACCTCTGGAGCAAGTGCTACTGGATCATTCCTGACAGACATTTCTCTAACCTGTTCTTGAAAACCTCTACTTACAAGGAATCCACAGCTTACCTGGATTTCCATATACATTTTCTTAGACCCAAATTACATTCCATGCCAATGAACTCCAGCTCCATCAATGAGTAAGATAATGACCTCCCAATTTTGAATATGACAGCCTCTTAAACCAAGAAGAATAAAATAGGAAATCTAAATGCTAAAAAGATCAAGAAAGATCTTGTTAAGCCATAGAGAGAATTGTTGTACAGGAATCAAAGATATACATGATGCAGCTGTATGATGTAGAAGCAGCAGTAACACACAGATGTGTCAAGCATGCTTGGAGCAATAAATCAGTGAATGTGAAAACTAAAGAATTTCCTTCTAAGCCATAAAAGACTGGAGGCAAATGAGGCCATTCAGCTCTGAGAAATGGAGACAGAACACAATCTCCACTTTATTCTCTTGATAAAGAATTCAGGTGTCATTTCTATCAATATTGACAGAAAAGATTTTCACAGCAAGTAGGTGCCTAGGTACTTTGCAGAGGTTTGGCTTAGGTCTTTATTGCCAGGTGTCTCAAAATGGAAGAGACGGCCATGAGAAAGCAGCATGAAATGAGATTCTCTTGGGTCATTTCGTCCTTTTTGTACTTCTACAGTAATCCAAAGACTGCTTAAGAAAATTTCCCGAAAGGAAAGGCTCTTCAAATAGTATGAAAACACCAGAGTACAGTTGTAATTTGATCTTTTTTCATTAAAAGGAAAAATCGTCAGCACATTCCTTACTCCATTCTTTGCATTAAATAAGGAAAAGCAGCTTTTCATCACATCTATTGATACAGGAGATCAATGAAGGTCTACTATTTTGCTACTTCAAGATCTACTACTAAAGTAAGTATATAGTAGAGTCCCCCTGGCCACAAGAAAAGGAAAAGATCCAGAGCAGATGCATTGAATGTGCGTTATTTCAGTGACCTTCTTTCAGCACTAGAAATTAATTATTTCAAGTGTATTAGTTCGTTAAAGTGAGATGAAAAAGTAAGGTTAGTCCTTTACAAAGAAAGTAAATATATAATTGTCTAATCTACCTATACTTGACTGATTATTTCAGTTTCAAGGATATTTTCATTAAAGCTTTGCAGCTCATATTTTACCTTACAAGACAAGTAAATACAATTCAAAAGGTTCTAACAGATAGTTTAAATGTTCAGCAGACCAAAACTGTACTGCGTTAAGGTACAGAATTTGCAGTTTGTTTAACTTCGGTGAGCAAGAGTACAGGATGTATCACTCATTAACATGCATTGAAACTTCTAGTTTGATGCCTTCTGCTGAGTATAATTAATTTCACAATTTAATCAGATTACTTTTAATGAAGTTCATATTTTATTAACTTACCAAGGATAATCACATGCATGTCTTGGTAGGCACAATTACACCAGAAGAAGGATCCTTTATCTTTTTTTAACCTTTGCGTTCCAATTAATAAGTATAAAATTCAGATTTTGATTACTCAGTATTAACAAGAATTATAATTGTTGGCTAAGTAGCAAAACATGCCTCCCGACTGAACTGATATGTCATTGAGATATATCTCTAAGCCTTGTCTTCACAGTTGAAGTTTATTTTTCCAAATGAACAGCCTAGTTGGTAATCAAAATGTTACAAAGCAATAAGAATACATTTTGTATGTATTCTTCATCCAATTTTTTCCTATTACAGCATTAGTGTAATTATTGCAGGTCTGTCTGTGCTTCCTTATGCTGCGAATGTGATCATCTATGCCCTTGAAAACTGGAGTTTAAAGCCCTGACAAATGGGAATGGCCCTTGCATAGGCCTAGGGGACCGACCCTCGCTTAAGCTGAGGATGCCTTAAGGCACTCTGTCAATGTAAGGGACTTTAAAGGGAAAGGAACCCTTCAATGTGTGCACATTTTTCAGGCCTTTCGCTTTGCTGGAGTGGATTAACTGTGAAGAAAAATTGTAGTCAGCTGAAGGCACTGGGCCTGTGCAATTTTGTGTGAATAAATATTTCCTGCCAAACAGTAAGCTCTGATACTTTATCTTTTATTGCATATAAAGGTGGTGAAATTATTATAGCCATTTCCCTGAGCATGCAGTTACGATGATTTGCTTGTTTTCTACTGAAGAATTGTTAAAATTTATTATGTAGAGATCTTTCCTTTGAAGAAATGAACTACATAAACCAGTAGGTTTTTCCAGTGTAAGGCTTGTAATGAAAATATTAGTTAACACAAAAGTTTTGAAAATGGGGGTTGAGGAGCACTTTGTGGTTGTCTGGAGAGAGGTGACAGCTCCATGATACAGAGCTCCTTCTTATGCTTCTGTCTGGCCCTAACTGGTATGTCCTTGCTCATTGTTTGTTTCTGCACGAGTGCAACAAAACAGGCAATGCACAGAGAGGAAAGTATGAACCTTGTCCCAAACATCTTACACCTCCAAAGAGGAAGGTTTAATGTATATTCCTAATATTAATTTTTGATTTAAGTTACGGCTCTAAGTGCTAAAAGATATCCATGTTACTATTAAGATTACTACATTATTATTAAGATTACTATTAAGATATCCATGTTACTATTACTATCCGTGCTTGTGATTAAGGTGTCCATACTTTGCTACTTCAGGGGGTGCAGCTTGCAGAGAAATATGGCATATACTTACACACTATTTAACAAATGAAGGCAAAATTAATGATTCTATGAGCATTTTCCAATGTAAATGTTCACAGTACTTCACCGATATTGACAAGATGTCAACATACCTTTTCCACAGTGAAAGATTATTGTTCCTATTTTATAAGTGGTGAAGTTCAGGGCACATAAAATCCCTCCTCCTCCAAAAGCTGAGACCTAAACAGATTATTAAGACATTACATTATAATCAAAGAAATCAAGCTATTTTAAAACAATAAACTTTTTTATTTTAAAATTGAAGGACGGCATGGATGAAGAAGCCACAACATCGTGTGCTTAAGGGGGATAGAATCATAGAATTGTTGAGGTTGGAAGGGACCTTTA
>RSEF01000003.1:41251724-41269499 GCA_003993805.1 Himantopus leucocephalus | reverse complement strand
CTTCCAGTACTTAAAGGGGGCCTACAGGAAAGATGGGGAGTGACTGTTTAACAGAGAGTGTAGTGGTAGGACAAGGGGTAACGGTTTTAAACTGAAAGAGAGTGGATTTAGATTAGATGTTAGGAAGATCTTCTTTACTGTGAGGGTAGTGAGGCACTGGAACAGATTGTCCAGAGAAGCTGCGGAGGCGCCATCCCTTGAAGCATTGAAGCCAGGTTGGATGGGGCTTTGAGCAACCTGATCTAGTGGGAGGTGTCCTTGTTCATGGCAAGGGTGTTGGAACTAAATGATATTTAATGTCCCTTTCAACCTAAACCATTCTATGATTCCGTGATTCTACAAAGTTTTTTAAAGATCTGCATCTTTTAAACCAGTCAGGTTTTCAGGCTTCCTTTCAAATATAGATAAACAGAATTGCATTATATAAATGTACCAAGCATGAGGATCATTTATCTCAGGTGAAAATAAATAGTTTAGTCTGTTGAAACTTTGTGAGCTAGAGGGGTTACTCAGGCTGGGAGATACCGTACAGAAGCCTGTTTAACACCCATGATTTTAATCTGAATTTTTTTGTGTAATCAGTTGCTCATACAATATAACTTTTGGTGGAGGCAACCAAATGTTTTATTCGGTCTCTGAACTGATAGATTGTCTCTGATTTGATGGATGCCTCTGATTTGATTCACGGAAGTTGGAGAAGTGAAAGGAGGCTGAACAGTGTGTGATTGCATATCACTTTTAACAAAAACAAATTTTATAAAACTCCCTAATTGCAGTGAAATTGTTGCTATTTGAAGCACCCTTAGTAGATACTGGAATGTAGCCCACTGTTCTACTGTCTGAACTTTAAACTGGATTTTGAAGAGTTATAGACCACGCAGTAAAGAACCACAAAGGACATTTCAGGGAAGAAGAAGATACCATCTACTTCATTATCAAAGAGCACACAGAAAAGGGACTTACAAGTAGGATAAGCAGCATATAAGTGTGTTTATAAGGTGAGGCATAAATATTCATAAGAAAAGTCAAAAGCTTTTTTAACAATAAAGCCAATTAACAACAAAAGGCAGATAACTGGTTCTCAATCCAGCACAGCGTCTCATAAAGGGATACAGAGTAGACACACCTATTTCCATGAGCTTTGATGACTGAATTATTTATCCTTTCAAAACAGTGATTTTTTGTTATTTGGACAGGAATCTCTTGGTACAATTTAACAGCAGGGAATATTTTGAATGGATGGCCTAGAAAGGCAGTGATCTCTATTTAATTTTTATACACATATAGCATGACTGAAAGATTAAAATATACCTAAAAAATCAAGAATATGACAAATTTTGAGAACGGATCCCTTTTTTCTTCTACACAACATTTTCCAATCCTTCCACATCAATTCAACCACTCAAGTTTTGAATACTTAATGATGGTCACAGGTATTTTACTATAAGGTAAACACTGAATTTGACTTCTCCTAACTGATTTTTTGAGTTTTTGAGTTATCTTTGTTTACTTCATCTTAAGTATGGTTTTGCTCTGCTCCATAGCATGATATATGAGGTTTGAACTTAACTTTTTTTGTGCATCAGAGTTCAGTGGCATCCAGAGACTTAATTCTTCCATGCATTCTTCTTTGCATAGTTTTGTCTGAAGTAATAATGGCTAAAATAAATGAAGTCTTGAGTCTTACTTTCTAAGTCTGTTTTCTTTTTTTCTCTAAGTCTTAGTAAAGTGGAGCTACTCTTCTAATGGCCTCTGTTTATTTCAAATAATCTTTATTTATACTTCTTTCTTTCTGTTTGATTTTAATATTAAAGTTTTGTCCATGTTTGTGTCTCTGTATAGGACACATCTATTTCTAGTAATATGAATTTCTAGTAATATGATTTTTGTGCTCCAAGACTCTTGATTTTACTATACTTATCTCTGTCTTTTTAATGACATAATCCACTTTAATATATAACAACTTTATGTACTTTTAAAAAGATTTATATTCCAGCATAAATCTACATCCCCACACACCCTAATTTTATTACTCTAATTTCTCTTTTTGCCTTGCTTTCTTGTCTCCATCTCTCCAATTAAAACTGTCTGTGGTTTGTTTCAGGAAAGAGTTATAAGGGCGATCCAGGGAAAACTCTTCATTTAGCCATTAGATTTATTAGGCAATCCCAGCAGTCATTAAGGAAGAACAATTTACTATGGTTTTTTACAGGTTGGTCAAAAATAAAGCAATCTAAAATTCATCATCAAAACTTGTTCCCTGCTTTAGAAGATACTTAGCATTGAAACAAGTGGAAATATATTGCAGCCCCAAAACCATCAAACACCACCCTTGTTACAAGGGGAGTCTCAATTATGTAGGTACCATTTGTGCCCAGCACTGTACCTTCCTGAAGGCGCCTTTTGAAGCAGGGCTTCACAGGCCCACCCATCAGACCATACATCCTAATAAGCATTCAGACTCATTCATGTGTCTTTGGAGAAAGGTGAAACAAGAGGCAGCTGCCAGAAGTCAGAGAAGCCAAATGAAATTAAAACTCTAACCCACGTGAGTGTTTAAACACTGGAATTAAAATGAAAGATGCTGACAGGTTCTTTTTATCAGTTGCCTTTTAGACATGTGTAATTGGGATCACCACAAGAGAATGATATTAATATGTAGAGGAGGTAATATTAAAGAGAACAGATGAGATCAGAATTGAATTTGTGAAGCCTGTTTTATCCGTGAGGACCAATGTACTGCAGATGAAGCATGAAGTACCTATGCCCCAGGAGTTACGGAGTATCAGGAATCCATTTAAGTGGCATGTGGGCTAAAAAAGTCAAGAAATTCTAACTTAATCACCCGAAAGTTCTCACCAACTTAAAATGCGAGAATCAGCTGTAGATGTAAGCCATGTGCCTTCATCTTCATTCCTCACAGTACTGGGTGCTTTTCCCAAAACATAAAAGGGACTAAAGCCCTTCTGTACCATCCCTATATCCCTCTGGATCCAGACCCCTCCAGGCTGCAGTGTGGCATGGAATGAGTTGTGGGAGGACTGGCCTCAGTTGCTCTTCCGTCACCCTCCAGGGAAAGGTAAGGCTTTGCCACCCACGTGTCCATCTGAAAAGATGGGGCTGGTATTATACAATTACACTTGGAGCAAGTATGTAATATTTTAGAATTATCAGAGGCACAACTGAGATACTCATTTGGGGTACCACAGCAACTTTTCCAGACTTTTAAAAATAATTATTGTGACTCTTTATTAGGCGAACTAAATATTTATTCTTTTTCAAATTATCATAAGAATTTTTGGTGGTAATCAATTTCTTTAATGAACGAAGTTCACTATCACTGCAAAGTTGCCATCTGTTGAGATGCTTCTTAAAAGTATTTTGTCACAAATTATAAATCCCTGATAAGCTTTCTAATATTAAATGGTATTGTGAAATATATTGGCTTTCTAGAGGATATATATAAGGTACAGGCTCTCATATTTTACAATAAAACCAAAATTTCAAATAAAGCTATGATTTTTTTCCCCTTTCCTGACGAATACTAAGCACGGGCTGCACTGTCTTATTGTTGTCTTTTGTGTGGACAAGAAAAATAGGAGCCAGGAAGAAACAGGAAAAAAATAATAACCAAAAAACCCCCACTATTTATTCAAAGAGACTAAATTAGAAACTAATTCAAACCTTATTAATCTCATTTGGGAAAATCCCACTGGCTTTAGTCATTTTTGGATCCAGCTCTTAAATTAGGTAATTAATATTTTGAATCACACTGATTCTAAGTACCACATAATTTATGTTTAGGTATTCTTCTGACTTCCAGAGCATTAGGGAAAACTGCCGTGAGCAGAAGTGCCTACAGTTCATCCGAGACAGTTTGCTGTTTTACTGCCAAAGCACAAATCTTGTTTTATTTGTCTGTCTGCAAACAGGTTGCCTCCAGGTAATTAAATGAAACAGTAGTTGAAGGCAAAGTGGTTAGACCTTTCATTCTCTTAAAGAACCAGAACATTTTAACCAAGTGGGTTACAGTTTCTGTCTTCCAGTATTATAGGGAGTATAGCCATTTTATCCCAATACTCCTAGTAGTTTGTCCAGATTCTCAGTAACAAATGGAATAGAGAAAATACATCATGAGTCTCTAAGGCTGTGGGCACCTCTGGCTAAGGAGGGAGGTTTCATTTCATGAAGTTTCATGAGGTTCATACCTTCATACTTTCCCCAAAGTACCTGGCTTTAGCAATTTTAAATGAAAACCCAAGCAACGCTATTAGTAATGTTCCATAGCTATGAAGTCACTCTTACAGTGTCAGTGACACATTTAGATGTGTTTGAAATGAAAAATGATCCAGAAGTACAATACTCGCTATCTTGTGCAAACTTGTGCAAACTGAATCTCTCCTAGTGCCTTTCTGTGAATGCTGTGCTTTAGGGTTCACACCTCAGGTCCTGCTACACAGTGCCTTCGCTCAGCAGTATCCCTGGAAGAGGACTGTGATAATGGGAATGACGTCCTTTGCCACAGGAAAATATAGGAATTGGTGATGATTTTGTTCAGGGCAACAACAAAACCTTACACTACTATCCAGAGACTAAGAATCCAGAGACTACACTGCTCTGGATTCTTACTAGCACTTAATGGTCAGACTTGCCTGGTAAGTCCTGCCTCAAATAAGTACTGGTACAGATAGAGACAGCTCCCAGAGGGGGCTTGGGAAAGTAATAAAAAGGTGAAGTACAGAATACACTACTCCTTGTGACTAAGAAGAATATGAAGTTATGGGACAGAAGGGTGGGGGAGTTGCCCACAGCTGTGGCTGTACCCACAGGATTCAGCAAGAGACTAAGTGAGAGTGCAGTGCATGAGACCATGGAGCACCATCCCCCTATCAGTGACAGGGACTATCTTTTAGTCCCCTTCTATTCTCTGCTCCCTGTCACTAGCTCCTGCACTTCACAGAAGAGATAAATATCTATATAACCTCACAGTGAAAGCACGATGTCCTTTTCCCTCTCTGTAGTTATCTGTATGTAGCTTTCTAGTATCATTTTCCAAATTCTCTGTATATATGGGATGAAGTTCTTCTATTTTACAAATGTTTGGAATTTAAATTTTTTTCTTATTCCAGAAGAAAATTAATGGAAAGCTTATAAGATGCTCTTCTGTAGTCATTTTGATTGAGGGTTAATAATGACATGAGCACTACAGATGGAAGAAGAAAGACTGCATGCTATGCTGTGTGATTACAGAGTTAGCAGAATTAATTTCAAATACCTGTGTCAAAAGATATTTAAGCTAGTACTGCAAAAGGTAATTAGTCTGAAAAGGGAGTCTGAGAGAGGACAATTCCAGGGAAACTAATAGCCTAGACAGTACCTGTGACATGACATGAGCTTGCAGTACAGTGTTTGTTTGAGACAACTGGCTATACCAGAGATTTTCCTCCTGCTTTTTACTGACTGAAAGCATTTGATGCAATCAAAACTGTTTTAGGTTCTGGTGGTACTTGCCTTCCCTCTCCTAACTTTAACTCCTCCCAAAGTGTAAGTGAAGAAATTGATCCTAACCAGTTCATGTTTGACACACAAATATTTTTGTGCAGATTCAAGTCTTGAGCATAAATTTTCCTGTACCTGTTTTCTTTGAATTTGCTTATAATTCATAAATAAGGATTTTGTGACTACACAATCCACTGATACAACACATTCTCTGAGATTGCAACAATTATTCATGGTCTGGTGAGGAAACAGTAGCCAGGGGAGTGCTCAGTGCCTCCTTGGAGTTGTATTGCTTCTGCTGATGACGATCCAGGAGCAAACGTCTTCAGAAAGAGTTATTCAGAAAGAGTTATTCAGCTTTCTCCATCCCCTCTGCTTTTCTGAGCCAGCTTAATCTCTTCTGACACAAGTACTTTATTATTCATTTAGAACTAAGTAAAGCTCATCATGTATCAAAAACCCCATCGACTCTAAACATCATCTCTTACTGTCTATTTCAAAGGTTTTTTTCAGCTTTCATATTTTTTTATTAATGTCATCTACTTTTCTTGTTCTTCTGGATTTTTGGTATTGTTTATTTTTACTGGATATAATACTGGATATATTTACTGGAAAATGATTTCCCTTATCAAACCATGATCAGAAAACATATCCCATGAAATTTGGAAAAAAGAAATCAGGGATTCACTCATTTAGCTGCAGAGCTCACAGTAGTCATCCTGCAGCAATGATTCTCCCTCCCTCTTGTGCTCTGGGCCACAGTCAAGACAGTTCAGTTTCAGGTGTATTTTGCCTTTTTTCCAAGTCCTCCATGAACTCTCTGATTGCTGAGAGACCGTCTGCTGCGATAACTGTTCTTCGCAAACAGTAGAAATGTCAGGCAATAAACTGAGGCTCACCAGCATAAAAGGCATAACCTAGGATGCCTTCTCAACAAGAAAACATCCAGTATCTTGACTGCTGAATGAACTGAATCTGTTCTTGAGCTTAAATATGACAGATTAAAAAAAGGACCAAACTGCAGTTCTTGTAGCTTACACATGAGAAATGAGAGAAAAGACAAGAGAAGAAATTTGTCTTTTAAACTCCAGACAGAGGAAGATGGCCATCCATCATGCTCTTACATGTTTATATCAATGACTCCTGATCTTTGAAGATATCAGAAGACCCGGATCCCAGTACATTAGTAACCATATCTCTGTTATTACTCATTTCAGACCATGAAGCAAACCTGATGTTATCTGAATCTATTTTATTCTCTGGCCTCCCACATCCTGTCATCTTTTAATGGCTTTTGTTTCTTCACTGATGTCTTTGTTTATACTCACAGCCACATCCTGGTAAGTTTATTACCAATTCATGGCCGAGGCTGAATTTTTATCTCTAGAGAAGCAAGACTTTAAAATGTAATTAGCATTCAAATAGGCCAATTATTTTATACTTGTGTATGCAGTAAGATTTTTCCAACATTCAAAATGAACTAAATGCTTCAGTTCTCAGCTATAAGGCAAAAAGATTAGTGGCAGTTGTACTGTGAATATAAAAATTAAACCGTCATTAGTACAGCTGAATCAATTAAGTGTGCCATCGTGACAACTTTAGTGTGCATATATTATGCAAATGCATAAAGTATAACCTTTCCTTACTGCTTAGAATTTACTAAAATAAAAATATTCTGCTCTGGGGAGACTAAAATAGTGAACAAATTCAGAGCACTGTGAATTGCTAATTAACTGATACTTCCTTCTTTAACCTTTTGTTCTTTAATTTTTAAACCAATAGGTTGCATATTTAAGAAGGAGGAGGAGACTAAGAGGATCCACTTACATAAATTACAATCAAATCCTTTCCTTTCAGAGACTTTTAATTTTTTCCTGAAAGATTCTTGATGTGTGTGTGCTTGGCATGCCATATTCTTGATCTGCAGCTAACTCTGGAAAACAATCCAAGAAACATTTCTCTTACTCAAAGTTTTGCAGCACCATCATATTCCTGTTTTTGCTGTTTCTCTGACTGCAAGTACCATAGTACCATACTGTCATTATATCCCATGCTTACAAACCAGATACTTTATTTTCATTCTCAGTGTACCCTTGGGTATTTTTTTTTCAACTCATCCACCTTAAGACTCTATCTTTTCAGAAGAAATCAGCATATGTTAAAGCAATTTGAAATATTTTACTAGTATCAAAGGAATAATGCTGAAGTCTGGTAAAACTTCCTGTCTCTTTAGCACTCATGATTTTATATATTTCTCTTTTCCAGAGTAATGTCTTTTGTTTAGAACTAACATTGAAGTCAGAGACACTGAAGTCTTATAAATTGTTGCTTTGACAAAACCTGACTTCTTTGTTCTGTTGAAGAATTTCATTAATATCATGATGTTGTAGTGAGTGAGCAAGGATTCCACCATAGTGTAAATCTTTTCTTTTCTTCTACTGGTCATAATTTTTGCTAACAAAAATCAATTTAGCTGAATCTTCTCTGCATAGTATTTATGAATTTTAAGTTTGTTCAAACAATTGTAAATGCTAAAGCGTCTTAGTAAGAAATCATCAAATCAGTGTGCACAAAGCCATGACTATAGCCCTCCTGTAGCTATTCTGTGTAGCACCTCTTACTGCAATCAGTCCATAATATAGGAACGAGGTAAGGTTAATCATAAACGCTAACTAGCTGAATGAGGACAAATCTGTAGGCTCCAGTGCAGCCCCTGGAGAGAGACATCATCCTCCCAAGGTAATTCAGTGCGGCTAACCTAGGCTCCTGTTCTGATAGACCCCCCAGGAAAGCCACCTTTTTTCCGTATGATATTAGAAGACAACCATGAATACCAGCTGTACTGTGGAAAAGTAAACTAATGTGAATGACTCCTTTGATGATTATCACGAACAAGAGACCTTATGTTAACTGCTACTATGTAAACTAGAATTCTCCAAAACAATCTCAAATGCACAAAAACATTGTAAAGAATAATCTGAAGGTTTTTTTGTATTGGGGGTGTGTATGTTGGTTGGTTGGTTGTTTTTCTGTGTGTTTTTTCTCCCCAGGGAAATGCAATCCAGGGAAGTGAAAGCAACTTATACAAAGCAAATTCTGATGCAAATTTCAGCTAAGAAACCAGTGATACATTTCTATACTTACCTGTTTAGTCATTAAAATAAATACATAAAAGAAAAACTGTAAAGAAAGCCTTTAAGAAAGGCTACTACTCCACATATTTACCTTATTATACATAGGTATGCATGCACACGTTATATGAGATTTAGTAGAAAAATTGTACATACGCTTGCATACATTTGGGAAAACATTACTCAGTGAAGTGCTTCTTTATCAAAGAGATTGATGTATCTGTTTTGTGCAAACCATCGCCCATTTAAAGCTTCAGCGATTTCATGTACTATTAGTTATTCCATTTGCTTAGTAACATACTATGTAATATTCATGGCTCATAAATTGTTTCGCAAAGGTTAACCATGAAATTTATCAATATTTTCTTTTCTTTTCCTATGTAACTCAGGCTCAGTTAACTTGTTTTGAAAACATGATTTGTAATGCACTGTAACACTTGTCTTTACCATCTTGACATTAATCGGGACTTCTGCTTTGCATGAATGTCTTGCTTTACTCTCTTGCATAAGTTTGACTGTTGATTTATAAGTTAGACTGTAGTCTTCATAGAGGGCAAGAGCACACTTACATGAAAGCTCTCAGCAGACCATATCCATATCTTTAGTACATTTTCTCCAGTATATGTCAGGAATCAAATGTTTTACATTTTGTGGGTAGATAAAACTTCTGAAATTGAACCACTGTAAATAAAAGCAGAATTTAGCACACTATATTTTCCAGATATACAAATATAATGCTAAATTCAGAGCTTCCTTTTTATTTTCCTATAAGTCTGGACCAACGTACTTCACCTCAGGAAATAAAAAAGACAGTAGACATCACCATGGCCCATAGAAATAAACCCTTATCTCTGGATGTGCAAGTTGAGATGAATCAAAATAATTTCTACATGAGCATTATGTTGCTGAATATGTACCGCATGTTATGCCAGAATTTCCAAGAGCACAAAATCTAGAAAACTGAGCACCTTAATTACAGTGAGTTATAAATTCTAATGTGCATTTTTTAAAGGAACTCAGTCAAGTATAATTCAGCTATGAAAGAGACTGCTTTAATGTAATAATACATTTTTTTCGGTAATGCCTATGTTAATTTGTCTATTCTTATCTAAACTGTTCTAATCCCTGAAAACCAGATAGGTAATGAATACATCAATCTGTTAAAATAATAGTTTGCAGCACTAATCATATATTTGCATATACCATCTCTAATTAAAATAAGAAATAATTATTAGACATAGCAGTGGGAATCTA
Organism: Himantopus leucocephalus; assembly: GCA_003993805.1. NCBI lineage: Eukaryota > Metazoa > Chordata > Aves > Charadriiformes > Recurvirostridae > Himantopus > Himantopus leucocephalus. The sequence goes on along the minus strand of RSEF01000003.1, from coordinate 41,259,615 downwards.
GATTGTTTTGAAACATGAATAGTACGGTGAATGAGGAATGAAGGGGCCTCTCTTGGAAGTAACCTCAACTGTTTTTACAGGTATACAAATCACCGAGCATATTTTAAAGCCAGTAGGAGTAATCCTACCTAACATACCTGAAAATAAAGGACAAAAATAATATGATTTCATTGAGATATTTAAAAATGACAAACAAAAATTAAAATATTTTCTTATTGGACCCAAGTACATTTTTTATCCTGGAAATTTTATATCAAGGAATATGACGTCTCTAAGGAATTCTTTTGGCTCTTGCACACTACTAGTCACATGTTACTCTATGACCAAAAGTAATAAACATTTTATCACAAAATTCAGGTAACAAAAAGAGTTGCCTTGCCACAAAATTGCATTTTGTAGGCTTTACTCCAGAGTTGTTGAAGAACTTAGTGCTTGCAGATTCAGCTGGTTTGCTGAAACAATTATTTAGTTATTAACATCTGTGCAATTGCCTCTCAATTTTCCTCTTGTTTAGAACAATTTGATCTGCTTTGCTGTACTGCAAATTTAAAAGTTAACTGCATAGGCTTTGGTTACCATGGACTGCTGAAACTGTGCTTCAGAAATGCCAAATATTGACATCATAAATGAGTTGTGATCTTTACAGCCTAGTGAAGAATATATTATAAAGTGATATGATAACAAGGAAAGAGTTTCCCCTAGGTCTAAGGGAGCCCAGTGCAGCTGACAGTGTCAAGAAAAAGCCTGAAAAAGAATCCATTATAATTTGGAGATAAAGTAGCTATGAATGATTAAACTGCATATCTTCTAATGCTGACACAGATGAAGAAAAATGTTTTATTTCAAATAAACAAATACAGGCATTCAAAGTATACAAAAAATGCCAGAGTCTCACTGCTGAAGCTAGATTTCTGGGTTATTCCAGCACTGAGATGCTGGTGGATTTGCCATCCCTGGAGGTGCTTAAAAAAAGGGTAGACGTGGTACTTGGGGATATGGTTTAGATGTGGTTTTGTCAGGTTAGGTTAATGGTTGGACTGGATGATCTTAAAGGTCCCTTCCAACCTCAACAATTCTATGATTCTATTCTATGAGATGTTCTGCAGAGTTAAAATACACTCCAAAGACGTACTTTCAAGAAAAAAAGAAATCTTTCAACTTTAGGAGGAAGAGTTTTTTAAAAAAGAACAAACTCCATTTATTACTGTCTGAACTCTGGATCTGAGAGTCAAACTGTGCTTTGTCTTGGTCTATTGCTACATCCTGAAATGAGGCAGTCTATAGCAGGGACAGTCTGAGGTCACATACAATGCAGCTCTCCCACTGGAATGTCTCCATTAGTTAAAGCTCTCTCTCTAAATCCACACAGCCTAAGCAAAATTGAAACTTCTGCAACTCTTAGTACTCTAAACTTCTTCCCTGGCAAGGAGCAAACAGGGAATGCCAATGAAATTGCCCATTTTCATCAGCATAATTAAAGTACCCAGCTTAACTATCCGTTGCTTTAAACCTATCCAAGCAGGATTTTTTTTTCAAACTTGATGAAGCTCATAATCCTTTTAGTAATCAAATCAAGACCAAAGAATGTAAACTCTGCATTGCCATTTAACAGACAGTTATATAGACTGTGAAATAATTAAATACTAGTTTTCAGATAATTGCTACTTATATTTTTGATCTTAGTAAGGACTAAACTATGACACCTGGAATGACCTGATTTTGAATCGGTTCGTGGAATAGAAAAAGTTTCAAGCTTTTCAGATAGAACGTACTTTAAACCTGAGATAGAAAGTTAATCTTGCCTCTGATATAATCTGCTTTCTGGAAATTACAATCAACAAAACCAATAAAAATGTGAAATTTTTTTAGAAGTTTTGAATGTACAGTATAAATTTTCACAAGTTTGAACTTGATAGCCAATAAGAAAATGTGTTCTGCTAATTGCTTTCTCCAGAAAAGCTTTTTATAGCAAAACATTTTATGAGCAGGCTTGATCTTTTATGTGGGTTTTTATTTACAGAAAGAACATCTCTCTGTTCCCCTAGCATAGAAATTAACTTCATGATTTGTGTCATGCAATTTAGCATCTTGCCTCAAGGAAACTGGGCAAGTTTTAGAGATGAGTGAAAGCAAGCCAGGAGTCCTAAAGCCAGGAGTCCTAAAGCCAGGAGTCCCCAGCAGCACAAGACAACCCAGAGCTGAGCAGAAGCAGGAGCGCCATGCTGGGACCCCCAGACAGAGAGCTACTGCAGATGCATGGCTGCCCAAGAAGCAGCTGAATGGAAGGATAACCAGAAGGTAGCCCAGACTGCTTCAGCTAAACACCCAACTCCATTTCATTTTTGGTGTGAATGTGCAGCTGGTAAATCAAGCTGGCCCTGTGCTGTCCAGATGTTTCAGAAGTTGTAGGAGCAGTCAAAGTGTGTGGTCACTTGCAGTTACGCATATTCCAGACAGCAAAGTACTATCACTGCCAGGTTTGGATTCAGTTTTACAGTGCTAGAAGACTTCGGTAGTCTGTGCTTTCTTTCCTGACTGATACACTATAAAGGGAGGACAGGCAGAAAAGCCTCAAAGGAACTGACTCTTTCTCTGACTGTGAGGGGCAGAGTGCTGCAAAGTTGCTCTGCTCGCTGGGCTGTGACACAAAAGGCATATGGCACTCTTTCCACCAGTTTGGGGTTTTTTTGAAGAACATTGCCCTGACTGAGCTATGCTGCTGTCTGACCTTGATCCTGTCAGTGTCAGCTCCACAATGCTAACAGAATGAGGTTTTACAAGGTTTTAAGACATAGGCATCTAAATTTTCAACCCCAAGTGGAACTCAGTGTAAAGTAAAGATCCAATCAACACCTAATAGTTCAATAAAGACAACAGTACCTGTGGTCATTCACAGAAGCAGCAATGGAGGCACTTAACCTATATCTGGTTCATAAGTCTACAGAAAGAGAACTAGTTAAGAACAGGTTTTGTGAACTGTTCTCCTGGACTTGTTAGCACAAATTCCATCTGCACTACATTTAAAGCCTGTATTATATTCATATTTACATTTTATTCTGTTTAATTTTCACCTCTTTCATATCACAATAATTTAACTTTTTCTCCTATCTCTTCTGTCTCTGCTAGATAAATTCACCTTAATTTTGAAAACTGTATTTTTGCATTAATCTTACAGCTGTTGTTTCCCCACAGAGCTACACATCCTTATTTTTGGGCTGATGTCAGTTCTTGTTCAATTTACTGCTGTGCTACTTTAGAGAATCTGTTGTTCCCTTGAGCAGTTGGTCAATACTTAGAGGTCTGGTGAAATTAACACTGCCTGTTACTTTCGCAGTAATTGGTCTCAAATACCCAGGTGTGATTTCGATTCTCCCTAGTCCCCCATTTGGCTGCCATCAATCTATTCCCTGTACCACATATTGCTATCTCAGTTCCCCCACCCCTTCCAAAGCCTTCAGGCAGAAGGTAACAACCAGATAGTGAGGGACAAGGAGAACATTTTACAAAACTCATGCAAATTAAAGAAAGGATCTGAGATTTTCTCAGTTAGGTGCTGGTGTTGTGCCCTGACGCACGCCTTCCTGTGGCAATACAGACTGCTAAGATGTCCTTTTGTGGACTGACGTAAGATGGAGATCTGCTGGATCTGCACAGGGTGGGGAGAAAGTGGCTATTGCTGGGGCTCTCCCTTGCTCTCTGCCCTGCTACAGGTGGACCAGCAAGACCTCTGCACTACACCCACTGCTGGGCTGGAGCCAGGACAGAGTAGTCATAATTTACTCACTTAAGCAGGTTTGAGAGCAACAGTTATTGTAGGGATTACCAAAAAAAACAAAACCCAAAACAAACCAAAACAAAAAAAAACCCAAAACACTTTCCTAGGTGAGAAGCTAAATTTTCCAACTGAATTTTGCACACGTATATCTTTTGTGCAGCATGTCAGTCAGTCGTGTAATATGCTGGCTGGCACCACCGAGAGTGATGAGTCTTTGCCGCCTTCTCTTCTCTGAGGAGCCACCTCAGAATCTCCACACACGTGGAGATGGAGGAAGGCAGAAGTTGTACATCTGTACTTGGTGTAAGGCATATGTGCCTAAACTCAAAGTAGCTGTCAGTACAGTGCAGAATTGTATGGAAAACTGAAATACAAACACTCTGTCATCCAAGCTTTGCTGTCATTTCAGTTAAAGGTCACTTTCACTTGTGTAGAAATCAGCTGTAATAGCAAAGGATCATCAGCCATAGAGGATATTCTTTTCAGTGCCACGCCGCAAATAGCCTTGGTTAAGCTCTGCTTCTTCTACCTTACTGCAGAAATATGCCTATGCTAATAGTAATAATTTAATGCACTTTGTTCTTCACAAAACTATATGGTGGGATGCAAGAACTAGCTCTCATAATTATCCATTATAATTTTGTTCATTCATTCAGACATGCTACTGTTAATATACTACAGGTAGTTTTAAAAAAAGAAAAAAGCATATTTACTGCATTCATATTTCTCAATGTAATCAATTTCAAAATTCCTAAGTCTTAACTCTCAGAAAAACATGCCTACATTTGTATCTCTGGTTAACACCCATGATTTCTAGTATCACACACACACTAAGGTTTAAAATACCTTGGTTATGTGGTTTACTATTGTTCTACTTATGTTGGATTTGGATCTACCAGATCTGAATATTCTCTGCGTACACTCCCTCATCTAAGTTCTTAAACTGTCAACACAATTTATCTTGAAAAGAAACGTTTCATGTATAATTAGGGTAACATTTTTTAACACCTATACGTGCATTTTAGAATAAGAGATGATTCTTGTTTCTCCGTTACAATGTTCAAAGTATTTACATCAAATTAATGTCTCTCTATTGAAATGTTCTTTCAGGATAGAAGTAAAACTGATTGTTTTGAAATGAAAATGGGATTTTACCCACCATTTCTTACTGATGGAAGATTTGAGGCAGACTGCCACTTCAGTGGGGATTTTCTTATTCTCAGAGACATCACAGCACTGTCAGAAGGTATGCTAATTTTCCCAGTTGTTAATACTTTTCTGGTCAACTTTATAAAGTTCCCATTTAAAGTAAAAGTTAATTCAGTCTCCACTGTCATTTTAAGGTCTCCCTGCTGACAAAAGCACTTTGTACAAATGAAAAAGCTGCAATAGCAACTATGGGGGAAGCTGAGCCAGCCAGTCATATTCACCTCTCCACTGGCCTATAATAGAAGGATATGTTAGATGCTTACATGTAGGCTTATTGTTAGAATAGCTCAGACTAGATACCAAAATCTTCAGTGAATTTAGGACTAAATCATAAAACATTAGTTTTCTTTCCTTAGCAGATAAGGAAATGTTTTTTCTTGCATTTGTTCATTGTGGAACTCCCTACAGACAGACATATATCCTCCATGTGAATCATCTGTGTTGATATTAATCTTTCTTCTCAGACCAGTCCTTTTCCTTAAAGTCCTTCTGAATGTGGAATTAAAATTAAAATCTAGAAATCTTCCACTTTAATTTAGCCCAGTTAAAAGGTATCCTGGAAGAAATCTGTTTTGCTTGCAAGCAAGACTATGAGAACACAAAGATCAATTACCTGCTCAGAAGGCATGAAATTTTTTTCACTTTCACCAATGATAGCTTCATTTATCTGTTGAATCTATAGAGACAGCTAGGTATTGTCTGTGCTAAATTACTACTGTGAGATATAGAAATGTGTCCTGGCTTCAACATCTTTTCTGTTTTCCTTGTAGGTGGACGGCAAACAGGATTCATATGAAATGAGCATCAGCCATTGAAAATGCAGCTGTCTGAGTCACAAACAGAACAAATTAGGCTATCAAATATTGCCATTAAAAAAAGATCTTCCATAAACATTATATACTGCATCTAAATCACTGGGTTGTCAAATGGGAATTGGAGAAAGAGCTACGAGGATGACAAAGAATGCCTTCCAGCATCTCTTGTTTGTGTATTTCTGTGGTAAAATACCATATTCAGCATAAGTTCTGGAGAGGGATAACCTCCGTTACAATAAGAAATCAATGTTTAACTTAGGAGGATGGATGATTCTTTCTAGATGATTCTTATTTGTTATAAGATTACTGTAGCTGTTCACTGAAGCATTATTTTTCCAAATGAAGAAGATAGGCACAGTGAGGACAAAAGGAAGATCGAATACCTAGCTTTCTTTACCTATATGTATATATACACACACTTATACACACAGGCATACAAATGTATACATATGTCTATCCAGATACATAAGCATTATAATTTCAGAGGGCAGAAGCTAACATTTCTTACGCGTTGGCTTGGAGGGCATTGTTTTAGCCATGATAAAGTGTAGTCCTTACTTGGCTGTTGCCACCCTGTCCTGTTTAGTTTGGTCTGAGCCAGTCTGGTCTGTTCTCTTTTTATCAGCTTTTAAACTGATTTTTAACTGAACTTTTAAAAATTTGTCCTCCTGTATTTTGTTCAGCTACAGACTTTGTCAGAACTACTTACAATTTCACAATTCAATTTTCCAGACAAAAAAATAAAGAACAGTGTGGTGAAGGAGAGGAAGACTGTATTAACCAAACAATACACAGTTTCCAACCAGGCCTGTACCATACGGGTGGGGTACTGGGTCTGCACCTTTACCTCTGCAGCTCAGCAGTCTCTCCATGCTGAAAAGCAGGCACAGAGAAAACACGGCAGTGTTTGCACTCACCTTTGTATAACTGTTTTTGCTAGTCCTGTGTACTGGTGGGGTGTATTTCCAAGGAGGTGACTGACGCGTGGCACATCTTGGCCCCCGTTCGGCCTCCCAGGCAGGACTGCACCGCACCGCACTGCCGCACCTGAACCTGGTGGCTGGGCCTGGCATCTGCCATGCTGTGCCCCACTGCCCACTCTGCCGGAACATACAGCAAATACGACAAAAATATGTTTTTCCCTTCAGCTGCAGAACCTTTCTTCCCTCTGGCAGGAGGGGACTAAACTTGCTGCAGTGCTGACTGCACAGGCCTCTGACTGCAGAGCCCACACCTCCATCTTGGAGGCCAGGGTGGGGAGGAGGCCGGGCCCGACCGGGTGCCTCACTGGGGCATGGGGGAGCCCAGCCCGTGGGCGCAATGAGGGTGGCCTGGCGGTGTCGGTGTCTGCGGACACAGGGCTGATGGCACCAGGCCCCTGCTCGGCAGGAGCCTGCCCTGCCTGTCCCTGCAGTGGCGGCTGAGCCCCTGGCACGTGAGGGTGGCCCTGAGCGGGCCTAGTGGAGAAGTGCAGAGGGGTGCGGGCGCCAGCACACTCTGCAAAAAGGGTGTCAAGAACAGCAGCTCTGTTTAATTAACTTAAACAAACTCGAATTGGCTTTTTATGGGTGTTTGGCAACATTTACAAATAATGGCACGTTAATTAAGGATGCGTTACAAGGAAACTCGGCTGGAAGCAGAAGTTTCATCAAACCCTAATAACCCATTACTTCCACTAGGATTAATTCTTTTTTCCCCCAATCATATGGGCCACAAATTGTGTTAATTAAACTGAGACACACCTCTCCTCTTGTTTTCCACAAGTAGTATAATGTAGTGCTTATTAGGAATTAAATGAAGGTTTTACTTTTCCTCAGATGACCTTTTTTTTTAATAAAATTGGGTGATTGGTTATAACTGAAATAATAGAAAAGGTTGAACTGTTAAGTTTCTGTAAATGGAATAAGGATCTGGGGTCAGGTTTTCCCTCCTGGAAAGGCATGGTTTCTCACACAGAAAGAAACACACTTGTTCTTTTTCTGCTGGAGGAATGTCTCCTAAGACAATGTGTTGTTGGTCTAAACTCACTGAGTTTTAAGTTTCTAATATTTCTTTCCCTTCCCTTCCCTTCCCTTCCCTTCCCTTCCCTTCC
>RSEF01000003.1:41208131-41251714 GCA_003993805.1 Himantopus leucocephalus | reverse complement strand
TTTTTAATAAATAAGTTGGCAGGAAGTATGAAAGAACACATATATTCATGGTTCATCAGGAGATGTTCCTCATGGTTCACCCACTTTGTGTGAGACACGTTAGTGAATATTTTGAAACTCTAATTGACAACTGTTTTTGCAGAGAAAAAACAGGAAAAAAAAGGGCTATACCTACAGCCGTGACACAGTTCAGGGAAATGACAGTGCACAGAAGAACTGAGCTTCTCCAAGCAGTTACTCCCTTATTAAAAGTATTGTTCGGGTTTTTTTATTTCCTTGAAGTTCTTAAAGTGCCATGAGTATGTGTGTGTATATGTATGTGTATGTGTGGAAAATGTACACAGACACACACCAAAGCTCATTTATTTTGATCCATACATCTCTTATACATATATACATATTTATTCATACATATATAAAAAAATATATTTTAACAAAATTCACCCTAGCCAACAAAAACAAAGGCAGAAAATCACATGTAGCCAGCACACAGTAAAATATATAAAATAGGTCATAGATGTGTATTTGTTCTGCCTTATTACTCATCATCCTAGTTTATTCTCATAGAGGATATGAATTATTCATTTTTAAGCACAATAGGAAAACATTAGTACTGTTTAATGGCCAAGTGGGATTTTCTAATGAAAGACTTGTGAGTCAGGTTTATTGTAATGAGGAACATTTTTACAAGAACAGGTATTAAGTGTGAGAAGTAATCCTAACTTCTTGTTCGGAATATGGCATCCTGGGTCATAAAAACAGATAGCTGCATTTTGGTTATTGCTACAGAAAATGAAAAATGGATCACAGAGCTTTTCTTTTCTAAAATAAAAATCACTGTGTAAAATAGCTCCCAACTAGTAAACTGTACTGGGTATATTCCTAATAACAGAGCAAATTACGAGCATAATAACAAACACACAAAAAGGGAAAAATATTTGGAAAATTCAGATTAAATATAATGATGATCAGTCTCGAGACCTCTCCCTGAGCAGCATGCAGGAAGGCGAGATGCAACAAGCGGGGAGCCGTGTGGTTATGGGGTGTTTGGCTAAATTACGAGGACAGCTGAGGGCAACAGGGTGGGAGACAAGTGGGCAGGAGGTTGTCACTCACAAAAGCTCTAGGAGAGGGTTGACCTGTGGCCAAGGGCCAGACAGAGTTAGCCAGTATATGTGGTCAGTGTGAGACAACGTTAAAATCAATTCTAATTATTATGATTAATATGGCCTTCCCAGCTGTCCCCTTTTTTATATGGACTATAAGCTTTATCAGACAGTGGCACTTCAACAGAAAATCTATTACATTGCATCTAGCAGAAAAAGGGAAAAAAACCCTTAGTTTAATTCTCATTCTTCTTCTTCTTCTTTTTTTTTTAATCTGGAAAAATCATTTTCTCTCCCCTCAACACAGTATTGTTTCAGATCAGAGCCAATCTTCTGTTATTTGTTTGACCTATTGCTTTACATAAAACCTAATTCTAATGATCAGGTATTGTACTAGTTAAGTACAATGCTAATCCATATATTGACCTTATCTGATTAATGAAGGGAATCATTTGGTATATGGTTTTAAATTTCTAGTCTACTCTTATACTATGTAAGCCTAAGAGTTTATAGACTTAGATGCATGCTCCATTCAAAGGGGAAAAGAAAAAAAGCAAGCTCCATTTTCACAAGATAAGGTGCTTTGTAAATAGAATTTCTTGTCCTGTATATTGCCTCTTTTGCCAGCATTTTATCACACTATCTTATATAAACTGTATTTTCACTATGACTGTAATGTGGAAAAGGAACAGACAGGATAAATCTTATTGAAGCAAGTTTTGTGTACAAGGTAGAGATTGATATTCCAAAGAGACCAGGGGGCTTGATGTATGTTTCCTACGCAAAAAGGCTCCATTTGTTGCCTTCTGACACTATTGCTGCAAAGTCACCTGACTGACTCAGGTGATTATTACAGTTCCATCAAATTAAAACACAGGAGATACAAAAGAGCAATCAAAGCTAAGCAGATATTTCTGAACCAGAAAATCTCCACTGCTCATTCTCTCTGGACAATACTAAGGCCAGCCAGTGAGTTGGGAAAACTTTGTGATGAGCATAGCTGAATAAGTTTAGCCTGATTTTAAGGAAAAGAAAGGTAGATCTAAAACTGTTTTACTTGCTCCTATGCCCTCTCATTTTTTTTCCCAAATGATGGTGCAAACGTGGTCTTCAAAGCATCTTATAGTTTTTCAGGAATTGTGGAAGTATGACCCAACAATTTTTGATTTCTGTTTCCCAGAATCAGACAGAAGTGTATGGCTCTGGGAAAGGATTTTTGTTGTCTTTTTTTTTTTAAGATCAAGACCCCTACATATATCTACCCTCTCCTGCCTTACTGAGAGCATTTATCCTTGTACTACAAGACTTACCTATCTTACAATGATGCCACTCTCTTGCTGAAACCAATAGGACCATTTATGAAAAATAAAGATAAATATGAGCCAGACCTTGCTGGACTGGTGTAGTACAGGGGGGAATCAGTGCATAGGGGAAAGGATGTGGATCTAGCAAGTATCAGAATTGCCCAGGTCAGGTCTGGGTCTGCAAGCAGTATCATAATATTTCAGAATATTTTTCCACTCAAAATTTATCTTCTGGGAAAAGAAATAAGGCTTTTGCCTTGAAATACAGTAACTATAAAATATGTGCTGAATGTGACCTGGAGAACTAGTACTGCAAACAATCATTATGGACAAAGAAATGGGTTTAGTGAAACAGATGGATAAAGGTTTAGCAATAATAACACCACCTGCAAATAGGCATCCAACAGTCATGGCAATTAAGTCTCACAATTTCAACTCAGGGACCAAAATTAGTTGTGGCTGCTCAGAGGAAGACATTTTCTTAATAAAGACATCAGTCTGTATTTTGAAATTTGATAGGTCATCATTTAAAGTGTCCAGTTAACTAAACCCATTATTCATTGCCAAGGAGAGAGTCCAACTTCCCTCTAGTTCCCAGAATGTTTTTGATTCTCACTGCTAAATTGCTTTGATTCATCAGCATTTCTTGAAGAAGTCTGCACATCTTTTATATGCAGACACTGTAATTTCATTTTTAAAGCTATTTAATCTAGAAGAAGGCACTTACTCTAAAATATACACATCCACACCAGAGTTACAGAGAGTTATTCCAGGCTAGATTTTTGGAACTAACTTCCATCCCTAAACCAGAAATTTTTAAATGTGTGTAAGGGACTTAGGTGCATGGGGCATGTTCTAAATTGGGTGAAAGTCTTTGAAAACCCTTATACATGTTTATATTTGATACAACATACACATCATCATATAACCTCAGGCATCTATTAAGTTCAATAATCATTGAACCATTTGTTTCGTCCAAGTCACAAAATGAAATCTGTCACATAATGCCCGGTAGTAATTACAGATCTGATTATGAGACTTGATTCTTTCTAGATTTTCTTGCTGCAATTGTTATTCCATTGCCACTGTTCAAAGTATTTCTCAGTGGATTTTAAAGACATAAACTTAGCCTTATCATATCATTATATACTTACTGTAAAGTATCGGTCAAAATGTAGCCAGCATTTTTAAATTGTCATTGTGCTGTCTGTATTTGCTTAAGTACATTCAGAGGTATGCTTGTGAGAATATGATGGTTCCATAGGGAGCTCTGCTGATCACTTAATTTTCTTTGTTCACTGTGAGAAAAAAGGGACATTTTAATTATGTAGTCACGTAGACATATAAGCATGTCTTGTGTGCCTAAGTGCTTTGTGAAGTCAGTCCAAGACAGATATATGTATGAAGAGGAGTAATACAAAATAGCCACTGGATCATCCAGAACTTCCCCCTCCTCATCTGAAACATGCCTAACGCGTGGGATGTCACGCAGTTAATGCTACTGCCTGCACTGGCCGTCTTTGCCATCTCTGTGGGTGAGATGGCATTGTATACTGTTATCTGTCATTCTGTAAAACTGTAAACTGTATTTGATTAAATGCTTTCTATTTTAAAAAGTGGTGTAAAACGTGATGTAATAAAATAAAAAGGGAAGGTTTACACTTTACTGAAAAAAGCTTATGTTAAAATGGCCTCAGATTGATTCTCCGGTTAGGTCAATTTTAATGTGTGCTCTGTGATTTGGGCAACAGTTCTCCACTCCATACAATAAAAAAAGTTTTACCGTGACCAGGAATTATTTGGATGTAGAAATACAGACTCCAAAGTAGATTGAGAAATAAAGGTGATTGGACAACTTCTTCAGAATGGCTCATGAAACATCGGCTCCTGTACTGCCTCTACTATGCAAAATAAGGATGAATTTTTAAGTATTTAATGACATTTTACCATTTGAATGTTACATTGCTTACTTTTTCTTTTAACAAGGAACATAATTTAACTAAGCTTGTAGTTCTGATAATGATTATACTCATTACATACAGCAATAATCACATGCCTGTCTCAGAAATGTCCTGGTTGCAATAAAATAAGTATCACCCCAGAGTGATTTAAAGTCACTTGCTAAGGCATGGAATCTCCCCAGAGTTTGGTGGAAATTCGTGCTCAGGAGAGAAGTTCTAGCACAGAAATTAACCAGATCACTTTTGCAATACAAGAACTAGACACATTTTCTGTTCCTTTCTCACTGAAAGACCTTATTTTTTCCTTCTGGTTTACCAACAATGACTAGGCCTCCTGAACTTTCGAACACAAGAAAGAGTACTAAATGAAAAACAGTTTAAAAAATACCACTACAAGAAAACAATTCTCTACATGTAGCAATTTCAAAATACTGTTCAGCAATTGCTGTAACTATGTGCACACAACTCCTGTGCTGCTCATCTGTCCAGTAAAACTTCCCTGAAGGGTATTTCTCACCAGCCAGCCGAAGCTCACTGGTAAAATATATTAGTAGAAATATCATGTTTTTTCCCTCTTCTTCCTACTTTTCTGATTAGAAATGGCAAACAAATAAACAAACAGTAATAGAAGAAAACAACAACAAAGAGCTGGCAGATAGAAAAGCAATGTTGAAAGCCTTTGAATTTAACTTCCCCTGACAAGCTGTCTTGATGTTCATTGTGAAGATGGAGACCTGTAAAAAGAGGAAATCAGCTGTCAAAACTAGTGCCGCAGGAATCAAAGAGTGAAAGCAGGCATGGAAGGCTGAATGAAGAAGTCTTTGAAACATCTGGAGGTTTCCTCAACTGTAAGAAGTCTTGCCTTTAAACAACCAGCTGTTTTATGAGTATGAGCAGTGTGTGCATAGACAAATCACTGTGGAAAGCTAAATAGATTGTAGTGAATATTCAGATTACTTACGTAACTTCTTGAGTGTCCTTTTTCAACATTGAGGAGGGCTAAAATAATGTGTTTTCTCTCTAACAATTTTGCGTAACCCTGTCATACAGAAAACGGTCCTGTACAATAGCTTTATTCATGCTATTCCTTATGTGAGAGATTTATAAATTTGGTATTTCTAACATTTCTAAAGAACCCCCAAAAAGGGGAAAGGTCATACACATTCTCACGCTCTAGTCAGAATTTATCTGTGTTCAGTTGCACCTGGAACTATAGATTTCAATATTTGTTTATTTCTAGGGCTTATCTCCTCACCTTAATTTAGGTTAATTTGATTATCTCAAAAGAAATTAATGGAAAGATTAAGCCACGATGCATTATTACATTGGCTTCCAATAAAATACAGTCACTTTTAAGTTCTTAAATAATTAGCAGGCCTTCTATTTTATTTTAATGTACTTTAAAAAAGGTTAATTGTTAAGTTTATTAACTGGTCCCAGTAAATGCAAAATGGGAGTTTGAAGAAGGTTGCTAACCATGACAGTGATAAGGTTTGGAAAAACATTCCAGAGGAGGTGAGAAGAGAGGGAAACCTGGCTGGTTTTAAGACAAAAATTTATTGGTATTGAGAAAAAAAATAATTAAGTAGTTGCTTAGAATAACAGGGGAATGACCTCTGTGACCTAAGAGGCACCTTGTACTTGAGTGTACTGGCATGAGTAACTGCGGCATACATATACATTTTAAAATGTATTGATGTTTGCTTCTGATGGGACAATATTAGGAAGGTAGAGTGAGAGAAGGGAATTTTGTTTAATTCTGTCACGTGTAAAAAAGAAAAGTTATTTCAAGTCCTGTGACCTTTGCTTGGGCTGTGCTTCTTACGCTGTGCTTCTTACGTAGTCAACAGCAAAATTCCACTTGACTGATCTGAATAAATTCAGGCTCAAGATCTGTGATCCTTTTTGGGGGTATCCTCTTATAAAAATGATGGAAAGGGGGCTGTGAGACTTTAAGCTGACCTACCGCAAGAGTGCAATAACACCATTGTACTGATATTCCCCAACTGCCTTCTATCATGCTGATGCTGAGCGAATTCACAAGGCTGCACTGGCAGAGCGTTAACCCTACAAAAAGGGCAGCATTTTATGTTGCTTAAGCTCCTTGATCTGCCGTACCACAAGATTAGAAAAACATGAACTCAGGAGCACAAGCTCTATGTGGTGGGAAAAAGAAGAAAGAGAAAAGGTGAGACCTCAGAAATCATTTTCTGCATTGGCTTAAGTGTTATCAGAAGGGGGTCTGAGACTATAAAAAGTAAAGAATGAAAGAAGTCAAATTGTATCAAAGAATATGTATATTTTTCCTGTCAGTAATTAATGGATCAGTAGAGGGCAGATGCTGGGTAATATACAAAGAGGGTGGATTTAACTTCACTTCTTCAGGACATTGAAATATATGCCAGTAGAAGTTAATTTGCTGTTTCAGTTGATTTTCCCTTCTGGACTGGCACAAGGAGACATCATGGGTCTCTCATTTCCAAAACAAAATTTCAGGATCTTTAACAGAGTAGAAATTAGAATTTATTAGAAAACCAGTGAGACTGTGTAAGGTATTAAGTGTTTACCTGCAGGAATCTGATACCCATTTCAGAAGAGAATGAGGACAACTATCCTCAAATTATTTTGGCCCAATAGGTTTTAAAAATCTGTGCTGAGCACCCCTCTGTTATGCATTCCCTGTCTGGCCATATGACACAAGCTTTCCAGCTGTGTGGACACAGAGCTGGGGATAGAGAACATGGACCTGTCCCTACTGCTGTACCCAATATGCTCCCAAGGACTTGGGGAATGACATCTGCTCATTGCTCAGCCTAAACTAGACTCCTCTTTGGGCTATGAACATTGTTTTTGTTTTGGAAAAGAGGGCTCAGGTGTGGAAGAATAGGAATTGGTGCAGACCTATTGTTTTACCAAAACATGAGGGCAAGGGCCAACAGCTGGAAAGTCTTCTCAAGGTGGTAGCATGGGTACAGCCCTCCTCCACACCACTCACTTTGAATGCTGTGCCTTGCATCTCCTTCATGCTTTGGCTTACTTCCCTGCGAAGGATTTTGTGATTAAACTTCAAGGGAGGTTGCTCAAACCCCAAACATTTTTTAACAAATCATGAAGTACAGACAGATAAATCTCAAGTTCAGAAAATGTTATTGAATTCTTACAATCTTTAGGCTATTTTTCTTAAAGTCACTGCACTGAATATATTCAGTAATAAATAATTAATTTTTGATAACTCAAAATTTGAGTACATAACTGCAGACACATATTGTACTGTAAGTTATTCAAATTTAGCAGTGAAAGAATAGTTGGATGATGTTTTTCGTATCTCTTACATCAAATATAACATTTCTTGGAGGCTTCTCTCTTCCACAAGTCATGTGTTTTAAACCTGGTGGTAGACTACCAAGTGTAAGCCGTGTTCCTTGAAACTAATAAAGGAAAGAGTGCTGTGAATCATAATTCTGAGCTGCAATTGTTTAATTTAACAAATGGAAATCAATTATTTTAGAAATATCAGATGTCACATTACATTTGTTTTAATATATTAATTTTCATTAAACTTCATTGACTTCAGATCATTTTAATGATTTTTCCCCTCTGGGCAGACTGTCATTTCAATCACTTGGAGATAGACTTTTTTGAATTAATTTTAAGACAGTTTAAAAACTGTGCTCTCAAAAGAAACGGTATGAAAGAGAGTAAGAGACAAAAAAAGAATGCAATGTATTTGGATTAAAGCTTTGATTTTGAGTAACAGGTATTATATCTACTACAGAATTCAGATCAGTTTGCTTTTTAGCCTGTATACCAATGTTTAGGCCCTTTCTGGAGAAAGAAAAGCCAAAATTAATAGCAAAAACACATTTCTTGCACATATAGCTGTTTCTTTCACTGTATTACATAGACACTAGTTCATGCTGGAGTGGTAGCCGACGTGCTTTACCTGGTATAGTTCCTTGAGAAGCTGCACCCACTAATGTCTATGTTTTCAAGGGTTGACTTAAGATGCAGCTGATATTCTAAAGAGTTTTTGCTCCTGCTGAAGCCCTAGGACTTCCTCTTATCATTCCAGTCTGTGTTTTTCATTGATCACTTGCTTATCTGGGATCTCATAAAGATTTGCCTACAGTCAGCAACAGGGCTGGTCCTCTAGGCCATACAGTCAGTCCTCCATCTCTGTGACCAATGGAAGAGTGAAAAGAGAGTGTTACATTATTTACACCCTATTCACTGCTATTCTTATTTCCTGCAGAACAAAATATATACAAATAATTTTTTCCCCCATTAACATGTGGGCAAAATTCCAGCCTTCTCTTTTCCTATGTAAAAGCCTACTTCTATCTCACTCATGAGTACTTTTCTTCAAAGTCTGGTCAGCCCATGGCTGGAGTTTTAGCTCCTGAGTGCCATGCAGCGTTGCTGTCTCTGCTCTCCAAAATCTGCCTCTGAGACACTGAGTTACCCACACCTCCTTTCCTTATGCTGTGCACTTCCAGCTTTCTGGCTGAACTACTACTAATACACTTCCCTTCTTGAAGTTGGAAGAGCTATTTTTACTCTTAGTGAATAAGAAGTTTGCTGTCTATCATTTTCAGCTGCTGCGTGTTTTCACCCCTAATCTCTCATAATCTGTATAACCCTGGTCTGAGGTTAGAATGCATTTATTTGTTCCACTGAATGAGGCTTTCCTCATTTATCTCAGGGACATCCTATGTGACAGTCAACTGATTGATCTCCAGAGTCTTCCCCAGGAATAAAAAAAACCAAAAAAACAAACCTTGGGAAAATGTCGTATAACCTTGAATTACACTGGCTCTCTTTATCCCAGCCACGCTAGTTTGGCCTCATCAGGAACACCTCACAGAACTGTTAAGACTTTGATACCAGCAGTGAATCAGGAGCTTTGCCAAGCATGCTTCCCAAGCAGAGCTTTCAAATAAAGCAACACAACCTTCAAAGGGTGGGCCAAAAGGCAGTTATCAGTCACTCACTGCTCTTTTCAGTAAATTCAGTATTCCCAGCAGAGCACCGCTTTTAACTTCACTTTTCCTGTTCACTCTCCTGCCAAAAGAGGGGCTATTCTAAACCTTCACAATGGTCTGGGGAAAGGAAGTGGCCGACTGCCTGCAGGAAAGGGCCAAATTAGGGAATTCTCCAAAGGACAGTGGAGATCACATCCATCCTGCATGTTTGATGCCAGAGTATTCTCTGAAGATCTGTGTACCAGGTACCAAGTGCACATGATTCACAGGCTTTAATTCCCACACACTATGAACACCTTGTGACAGTATATTTTTCAGAGGGGAAACTAGGTGAGTTAAGTACTGCCATGGTTTACACTTTGCAATGCTGCTGTGCTGCTGTCCCACATGAGACCTGTTGCCACCTAAGATAATGAGAAATATTTGGGTTTATGGATTTAAATTCTAAGCAGGACAAAGAACATGGCTGTTTATACAAACAGAGCATGGTATGCTATCTTCCCAGCAGCACTCTGCATACAACTAGATAGTCTGGCATAGTCTGCCAGGACTAGATTAAATCAGCCAGGAGAACCTCCATCTAAGTCATTAGAATTACACTGAAATGTGAATCAAACAGGTCCTAGAATAACACAGCAAATATACACATACCTTATAATCTGTTGCTGGACTCCAAAGGTATAATAGTTTCTATACCAGATGCAAAACATACAAGTAAACAAAATGGAATGACTCTGGGAATATCTTCTGAAAATGGTACTGATTAACAGTTATGACTATCATGATGCTTAACCCTGTCCAGACGAGAAAACTTCCCCTATTTTCACCAGTAAATTACTTATGCAGGCAAAAACCCAAAACCAACCAAAAAAAAATTGGGCAAACTGGAATAGTAGAACTGAACTGCCCCCTTGCCTTTTTAAAGAAAATTTCCAAGCTATAATTGCAGAAATTCCCCTCTTTTCAGTGCTGTGAATCAGAAATCTTCAGTGAAGAGAGAAAAATACAGAAGAATTTTTCTATCTATCAAAGATGATCAGAGGGCTGGAGCACTTCTCCTATGAAGACAGGCTGAGAGAGTTGAGGTTTTTCAGCCTGGAGAAGACAAGGCTCCAGGGCCACCTTATAGCAGCCTTCCAGTATCTGAAGGGGGCCTACAAGACGGCTGGAGTGGGACTTTTTACAAGGGCATGTCGTGATAGGATGAGGGGTAATGGCTTCAAACTGGAAGAAGGGAGATTTAGAATACATACTAGGAAAAAAAAATTCACCCTGAGGGTGGTGAGGCACTGGAACAAATTGCCCAGGGAAGTTGTGGCTGCCCCATCCCTGGAAGTGTTCAAGGCCAGGTTGGATGGGACTTTGAGCAACTTGGTCTCGTGGAAGTTGTCCCTGCCTATGGCAGGGGGGTTGGAACTAGATGATCTTTAAGGTCCCTTCCAACCTAAACCGTATGACTCTATCTTGATCGGTATTATCAGACTATGGAGGCTGCAGGACTTTTGTGTCTGGATAGGGTTGTCAATACCCTGGAATCCTGAATGACTGCAGTGCTGTAATATAAAATGTTTTTTCTCTAAAATACAGCACACCATTCAACCTAGAATTTTCATTTTCTATTACTGCTAACTACATTAATCGTTCATGAAACTTAATTTTATCACTGGTCGGCATGATGCATATTTCATACAATCAACACCTGTCAAATGATACCACACTTTTGGTCCTTTCTGACACAGACTTACAGACAAAGAAGGGAAAATGGCCGTATAGCACTTCAATACTTCTCCTTCTGTCATTTCTGCCCCTGCAGCCACAAAAGACATTGAAACAGAATATGTTGGTTTCTGCTATTCCATATATTCTTCCTAAAAGTAACAGCAATTAAATAAGTACTGGTATAAAAGGCAAGAGGAATAACTAATACTAAGACAGGGGAAAATGTTGCTTAAGGTTTATGAGCTATTTAACACTGGTCTCAGTAAAGCACTACTATTATTTCTATGTAAAACTGACACTAAGCAATTTAAAGCCCATTATATTTCCTGTGAAAATTGTCTTAATCTAATAATGGCAAGTGAAAAATACACCATGGTGTCTGCACTTAGTAGTTCAGAGTACTCACACATATTATATGCTTGGTGGGTTTTAATTATGACTCAGAAATGGACCTTAGAGTAATAAAATCTTATTTTTCTGAATAGGAAACTGTTCTTTTCCCACCGCCCTTTTCATTCCTTCCTCTTCCTTTTTTTTAATTGATTTTTTTATTCTCATGATCCAAATGGTAGGTTACAAAACAAATTACTTCAAATAAGATTTAAATGGTTTAAGAAATCCTGGGCTACGCCTTTCTCCCATTCAGGCTTATCACTGTGTAAGTTTATTAAGGTCTGAATAAAAGACTTACTGGCTTGAATTTATATCGCTTTGTGAGATGCTTGAGTTTCTTTTCTCTCCCTTTTCTACCATATATTCTGAGTTTTTTCTACTGGGACAACAATTTTAGTGAATCCATTGCACATCACAATGGCAGGGCATTTTATGCACTTAATGAATGCAATTATCTTCCTAATGAAGTAGTGTATATTGCAATATACTCAGTTACAGCAGAATAGTTTATCGAAATGTGGAAAAAAAGAAAAAAAAAAGGCTGTGACTTTTCTATAGGCTTTCTGTATTAAAACCTTACATAAAGAGAAGCCTAATTTAAGTCATTAGTAGCCAAATCCTGCACGAGTCATCAGTGCTGAAATACCTTAGCTTCCAGAGTAAAATTAAGACCATGGTGTTTGG
Organism: Himantopus leucocephalus; assembly: GCA_003993805.1. Classification (NCBI taxonomy): domain Eukaryota; kingdom Metazoa; phylum Chordata; class Aves; order Charadriiformes; family Recurvirostridae; genus Himantopus; species Himantopus leucocephalus. Next base: position 41,239,565 of record RSEF01000003.1, on the reverse strand, counting down.
TGCCTGAGCTTCCAACGCTGCCTCGGACAGGAGTCCACAGCAGTGTAAGGAAAGCACCCTAGCTGCGAGTCGATAGCCTCTTTGGGACCGTTCCTGGCCCAACAATTTTGTACAACTTCTACAAAAGACCAGGTGGCTTTTACCTCTGAGCCTAGTCCATAGCCTGGCTCAGACATATGCCCATGAGTCGAAAGTTTTATGTCCCAGTGTTTGATCCTATGGTTAAGTATGAATTTTACACTAAATCATAACAGCCAGCAACTCTACGCAAAAATATACAGAGCTGCCACAAAATTTTCTGTCAAAACAAGGAGATGAGACTTGGTGCCTCCTGGATTCATGGAGACAACAGTTTTGGCTTTGTCCTGTTAGCTACTACCTGAACTGACAAACACATTTTCAAAAATATAAAATCTGGTCCACCCTTGCCTTTAAATACTCAATAAGTCTGAAAATAAGGAGTCACTACAACATATTGTTCATAGTAAATTAGAGACACTAGATGTAAGTGTCCTATGTATAAACAGAAAAGTTATACCTTTCAGCAATAATCTCATTTGAAATATACAAATTTAGGAATAAAATTAATTCTCAGATGATAGAATAAAAATGTTTATACATGTATTTTCTATAACAGATGATTTTCTTTCCCCTAATAATTAATTTGATTTTCAGGAATCACAACTTCCTACATCACCAATGATTACAAATTACTAGGGAGGTTTTTTAGTGCAAGAGCTCATTCTAACAATCTTTTCAGGTCAAATAACCTCACACATTAAATACTTCATCGTTCTATAATTTATTGATTTACCACCTGCTCATCTGAATTTCTCAGGTATGTCTGTCTGGGTAAAGGTGTGGCAGGGAAGTCACTTAAGACCTATGAAAGAACTATTTTCTCTGATTTCACTCAGCATCTCCCAACTCTATCCCCACACAGAGACACTTCCTCAATATGTGTAGGAATGATCAGCCTCCTCAAAAGCTGGTTTTTTTCTTTCTTTTCCATGTGACTACTCCCAATCTTTTACCAATGTCCTCATTTATTAATCTGAGCCAGACTTTTAGAAGACAAACAAATTCTTCTCTGCTCTGACTCTCCCTGACTGGGGTCTTACCTTAAATTCCAGCTGGCAGGGATGGCTGCAAGCTGTGCTCCCCCTGCAGCTGTACTCCACTTCAAGCCAAAAGGTGAAATAGCCATAGCTGAAATCTTCTGTAATTGAAAAGTCGTTGTTGAACTTCACAAAAAACACAAGTGGTTATTGATCATTTACTTTCATCAGTTATCCAGGAATTCTAATTTTTAGCTGGACACTAGCCTGATGCTGAGTTTTTCTTATGATAAAGTTTATTATTTGTTGAACACAAAAAATCTTTTTCTGTTAATTCCCTGCTATAAATTAATTTAGCTACCTGCAGTCCTAAACTTCCACTCATTCCTTGCTTCTTTGTGTTTGCTGCCTGATTGCCTCTCTGTGGTTGTTGTTCTCAGCAGGCCTGGGATTTTGTTTCTGTTCCCTGTCTGGATGAGTGATCAAGCACTCCTGATGCTTGTACTTTCAAATTCAGGTTGTATCGTCAATGTGTGCTCATTCAAGTGACTTCAAAATTCTCTTTACATAAACATTTGTGCTTCTAAAATTCAGCTATGGAACCACAGGAAACAAACACAATAGATCCATGAGAAGGACTGAAATAAATTTATTTCAAAAATGAATATTCATAGCCACTTAGTTTTCACTGTTTGACTGGTAATTCTATACAAAGAATGTATGACGAGTAGGATACAGACTGACAAGAAGGAAAAAATAAAAAAAAAGTTATGGACACAAAGAGAAAATTTAACAGCATGAAATGCATTATATATTGTAAAACAGACCTTTAACTGGAAAAGCAATACTGTGAGGCACATATTTGGACAGGAAATGAAAACAGCCACGTTGACAATAGTGTTGGACACCTCCAACATATCCTGATTTTCTGTGTGTTTGATTCTGCAGATCTAATGTTGCTTTTCATATGGTTGTACACAGCTAAATATAATCTTAACAACAACAAAAAAATCCTTAGTACAGCTTAAAGAACAGTTTAAAGGGAGCGTTAGTGTTTACATTGAAATAACGCTAGCTGCTGACCTGCAAAAAATAAGTGTGAGCTGAAGAAAGGACATTGCTCACAAGGCATCCAGGTTCAAGCAAGAGTGGAGGCAGCCAGGGCTATTAAACAGTAGTGAAGTGTTAATCTTTATTAGATCTTGTACAGTAAGGGGCTGGAAAACACTTGGTAGTTTCAGATACTTACTAAAAATCTCTACTCTGAAGAGATTTAAATGTTTAAACTCAAAAATAAGCCTCTCCTGTGGAGCAATGTTCACAGGAAGAAGTAATATGTTTTATTAGAGCAACTAATATAGCTGGAAAATGACAAGCTTCCAGGCATACAAGACTTTTTCAGGTCTTAAACACAAGCAGCACACTTCAAGCTTAATACATATGAAGAACAATTGCTCTGACTTTAAATTTAATTATGCTAAGTTGGTTTTGCACTGCCTAAGTAGACATTTGGCAATTTGTGAAGTGGCAGGTGAGCATCGGCAAGACTGCGATGAGAAATGTTGTGTACATGCACTTGCCAGGAAACAGGGGGTATTCACAGCGGAGCAGCCTGTGAGGACCCACAGGAACACCTCCGGCAGCTGAGCCCAAAGCCATAACTTCACGGCAAGGTAAGCTAGGGATACAGGTCCTGCTCTGCCTTGCACCACTGCTGGGCCTTGCCTGACACTGCAGTGGGGCAGCTGAGAGATAAAACTAGCAGAAAGCTAATTCTACAGAAAAAAGGTATCTTTTTTTTCTGGAAATGACTAGGTGTCAGGTGTCAGGCAGACCAGGGCCTGTACAAGTAAGGGGTGCTTGGGGATGTACTTACCTGGATTGCCTCTAACCAACAAGGATACACACTTGGAGGTTAGCCTTAGACGTAGGGCAGGACTTCCCTCCCTGTGCTCACCCTAGAAAAGGCAGAGGGTTTCTCACTAGTGGTTTCTGATCTTAACAACATGCAGGGAAACACTCAGGGATGAAACTGGGGCTCTGACGGGGAGTTTGCATGCAACATGGGTGAGACAAGTGTGTTTCCAACCTAGAGCTGATGCAGGCTTCTGCTTGGAAACCCTGTTGTGGCTCAGTCCCAAAGAAGGGAGGGGAAAGACATTCAAAGGGAGTTGAAGAGAGACCTTTGCCAGTATCGGCAGTGGCCTGGAGTTGTTTCCAATAATCACAGCCATCATTTTGGCTTGGACACTTAACGACTTCTTTAACTTTACGTCCAGTGGAGCCAGAATGCACTTCTTGGCTTGAATTAGGGTGCTTACATTTAAAAAAGGTCTTTTGCTCCATGAAATACAGTTTTAACCTCTTAAACTGTTGTTTTTGTTTCGTTTTTTTTAAAGATTATAAAATGCTTACAATACCTGTAGCTGGTTCTTTCTCAAAATAATCAGAGACAGAGTGATTTATCTGGGCTTGAGATGTTGGCAAACATTTAGTGCTTATTTCATTCTCATATAAATTTTCTGCTGTTCAGATCTAACCCCATAAAGGACTTCTGACTTTAAAAAATATTCATAAATCTACATACTTCCTTTGTTAAGACATATATACAATAGAAGTTTCTTATCCATAGAACTTTTGTAAGAAAAGGAACCTGCTTCATGAAGAAGGAGGAATTTAAGAACAACAAAAAAATGACGTTCAGAAAAGGGTGCTATGGAAACAGAATCTGCACTTTCTTCCAAAACTACAGTTTCCTGCAAAAATTCACCAACACTTCTCTTCCACTTCTTGAAAATGAAGCAGAAATAAAGCTGAAGAGCTGAAGGGCTCCAGTTATGTCCAGTTTTCAAAATAATTTATAAATCTCATCTTTTTCTTCAGTGTATAGGTAGTATCCAAGAGATGGATAAAAATTAAGTTACATGAGATTACACATTGGGAAAATGCAAATGACGTAATTTTCTTCAGAACCCAGGGTCTGTCCCACTGACTTATGGATCAGTGAAATTAATAGCCTGAATGAGACAAGGTCCCTTTGTGACTAAGAATGAATCAAACTGTCTGTATAAATACACATATGTACACACACTTTTGTCTCTTGTAAACTACTTACATTTTTTTAAAAAAACACCATCCCTTATATTTCTTGACATTTTCTTTCTCTTTGGAGTGGGTTCCTGAAATTTGTATGCTGAGTTTTATTATCTGATATTATGCATACTGTTTAGCTGACTAAACTAAAAGTCTTCTTTCAAAAAATCTTCTTTATTGGAAATCGGTCCGTTACAATTTGGGTTTGCATAGAAGCAAAAGCCTTACACGTGATGTATGTTCCTTAGAATACTTTAAGTTACCATCTATCTGGCTAGCACTAGGGTCAAAAAAGTCACCTGATCGGTCCTGTCTCTGACATGGTGTCTGCCAACTTTTGCATCCTCCTCATCTCAGAAAAGCTGTATAACTTCTTTTCTGTACCAGAGGGAAATCATGTTTAAGCATCTCAAACATTTGAAAAGCTTTGTAAAAATATAATAATGAAAAGGACAAGACTACCGCAGGGCAGTAAAATACTACAAAAATGAAAATTAAAGGGAAAAAATGTGAGAAGGTTGTAGTGTGTCTATATTCATTAATTCAACCTATAAATTTAACAACAAAACAGAACTCTATGCCTTAATGGCAGGCAAAAGGATAAGAGGCGATGAACATCAGCTCAGTTCTAAGGAGGGAGGTAGAAAACATCAAGTCCCTTTGCCTGCCACAAACATGTAGTACGCCGCTGTCTGTTCTATGTGAAAAAGACAAAATGCCATGTAGAAGTTCTCTTTCTTAAAAGATGTGTGTGTTATATTTGATTAGAGCACTTGTGACTTGTAATATCTCTCTACTGTTGAACAAGCTTGTCCTAGCAGTGGGAAGGCTATGTTAAAACCACAAGAGTAAATGTCTTTGCAGAACAACTCAGGAAGGACTGTGGGAATCACAAAATGTTGCTCTATCTGAATGTGTCATATTGTTTCAAAAGATTGAAAAAACAATAATAAAGGGCCACCCAAGGAGTCTCAAAAAAGAAAGAATTAGCACAGTATGCGTTTGGAATTTTAGTCATTTTTCTTGATAAAATCTGATTACAGAGGTCCAATTTGTTGTCTGCCACAGGAGTGCACTATAGGCTGCCTTGATAGCAAGCTGGTTTCTCCTGCTGGAGGCAATGGTCTTGGTACCTCTCTGGGTTATTCTACCTTTACATCTCTGTAGTGTAAGCCAATGACTTTTCCAGCAGTTTACGTAAGGCTGTCTTTCTTTACGGGTCCACAGAAGCATTTGAATCTATTCAGTAGTGAGCATTCATTTGCAAATTCAGTTAATATGTTATTCATACCTCTCCCATGTCCCATGATATTAAAACTAATCTTAGCATTAGTCCCTGTGGTATTTTATTGCCCACTTCATACAAGCTTTGTGATTATGAGCTTTTATTGCCCCTTCGGTTACATACCATAAAAGTTATATCGCACTTGTTAAGGCTGATTTAGACTGGCAGAGGTAAAGCTTTTGTGTGGCTACTGACTTTAAGACTCAAGTAGATGGAGTAAATACCCTCTCATCCACCCAGCTGCTATTTTAACAACTTGAATGTCAGATGTGCGCTTCTAATAATGTCACTGAAGGCAAGTCATCCTATTCTTTCTATGCAAGACTCTCAACCAGAGAGGAAGCAAAGCCAAGCAGCAGCTAAGTTGAAAGCCACAGAGTGTGCCCCCTCAGCAGGAATGGACGGGGGGACACCAGGGAAGGCTCCTGGTCCCCACTGCTCTGTGGCCTTGGGTCGGGAAGGGAAGTCTGACTCCTCCAGAGGTCATGGCTCTTCCCTGCATGCTAGTGCTAGCCCAGTTCATGGCCAGCAGCAAGTCATCTGATTCCCATGCGTCTTCATTTCCCTCTCTGCAAAAAGGCTGCCTTGCTTTGGCACATATCAGTGAAATCTCTGACACAGAGTATTCTCACTGAATCTTAAAAACACAAAGACGTCATCTTTTTACTGGCAGTGGAAGTCTCTTGAGGCCCTCCAGAGGTCCCCACATTTCTGTCAAGGGGCTGGTGCCTCAAGCACCAGCACTCTCTACACTGAGCCCCATGAGAGCTGAGACGCCAAATTGTTCTCGTCACTGTCCAAAGTGGCTTTTAATGCCTGCCTTTGGCATTTTCATATGATCTTTTAACTCAGGTGTAGCACTGTGCTAAAGAGCTATCAAATAGCTGGGTCCCCAAGAGTTTTTCATTTCTGATGAATTTGCAGAAATGAAAATCTTTAAATATTGGTTGCTTAAAAAAAATGCTATTACTTTTTAGTTTTGCAATGGAAAAGGAGACTATAAACTTATGGAATTAACACAGCATGCTATTCTGTATTGATATCTTTTAAGAGTTGCAGTTATAGTGACAACAAATGGAGCAATTCAGGTCATGAAATCATCTGATGCCGGTGTTGCTAAGCATCTGATGGTTTTACGCTGATCATTATACTTTCAAACAAAATAGTTGCACAGTCGGTGAAAGCAAGGAAATAATATTTAGGCGAGAAGGAATAACAGATGCCCTGCTGCACTAACTGCTGCAACCAAATGACATACAAGTATATTTAGTTTAAGAAAAAGTTTTGGACGCATTTCAGGGAGCAAAGGTTTTGTGATACTAAACAGAAGTTGTGATTATTTTTGTTCTGCAGTCTGTTAAAAACACATTAGCAGACTCTTTCTTATTCCAGTGGGCAAATAAAATATTTGGGTGCTCAAAAACTACAGATCAAATTTCCAGCATTTATAAATTGTACTATGCACCAATATCTGAAAATATTTTGAAAGATGTAGACAGATGGAAATCTCTTAATTCTTGGCTCACAAGCTTAAGCTTTGTGAAAGTGAACATTAGCCAGGCTCAATTATTTCTGTTAGACATTACCCCTGTTTCACTGGTCAAGCGNTTGAAAGATGTAGACAGATGGAAATCTCTTAATTCTTGGCTCACGAGCTTAAGCTTTGTGAAAATGAACATTAGCCAGGCTTAATTATTTCTGTTAGACATTACCCCTGTTTCACTGGTCAAGCGCAAGAGTGTTTTGAAGGAGAATTATCTAAACTGCATGCACAGATTTGGCCAAACACACAGAGTAAAATGTAATAATACCTATCACAAGCAAACCGACATGGGAGATTTCACTTTTCACTCATAAACTGCATTATTCCTTTGTTCTGAATTTGTTATTATGGTTACCACAATGAAAAAGCATATGGGGCCAGACTGAATGGAAGTGTCTTCTCAGTTTGGGATGTGTCCCTTTTTATTTTTCATGAAAAAAATTATTCTTTGTTCAAACTAAACCTTTCTTCATATCTTGTTTTTGAAACACAGGAACATGTTTGTGAAAGCATAATTGATTTGATACTTTTGAAAATCGTTTCAAAATACTGGGTGCAATTCTGAGATGTAAGAAATGGTGAGAATTTTATCATTGATGTGATAAGTGAAATTCTGAGATTATGAAAATTCATAGTTAAAATAGTCATGTCTTTGCCACTTTGATACACGTTCAAAATGTCCATCGTACTCCATTTTTTACTTAAAAATTTGGGAAAAAATGGAAATAGTATTGCTCAGATTATTTCCAAACCAGTAACTTTAAAGAAAAAAAATGTTAGTTTGCTCAGCCAGAGGTCAGTTCCCTGCTGTAAACAGAGGTTGATGGCTTCTAATATGTGCCAGCTCTGATCAGCTCTGGACATTCCCCTAGCATGGGCTGGGCATTGCTCCACAGAAACCCATTCACCTAATCCATGCCCAACCCTGCCAGGCCAGGAGGCAGGTTCACTCTGTCCTTGGCAGAACAGTGGTGAAAACAGCTCTTGGGAGGCAACCAGGGCATGCAAAAGATGGAGAGGTAAGGTTACAGGATCCCTTGGGATACAATTCCTATTTCTTTCCTCAGCACTACAATAATGTTAGGATATTACAAGCTAGAGAATGTCCTTTGATGGAAATTATTTAGTGCTTGGTATGACAGCTATCCAATATTAAAAGAAGTTTGATTAGTAGTTAAGCTGGACAGAGGCAAAAAATGAAGAGTGTTCAGTAATTAATACTTGTATTTTCAAGTGGGAATTCTTGTTTTTTCTGCACCTTTGTAGAGTTGCATTTTCCCTATCCCATTATCATAGAAAGTCAAAATAACACACCCTCCAGTCTTCATTTGGGAAATCAACTAAAAAGCAATTAGACACAACCATGGAGAGAGGACAGGAGTCCCCTTTCAATTATTTGTTGAGTGATTTGATGACAACCAAGGCTTAAGTAATAGCTACATTGCACAGACAAGGAAAACAAAAAAACCCAACCCTATAATACCATTTGAAGTAAGCCACTGAACCACGATATTTGTTCTAAACCCATCAATATTCAGAAATCAGTGGTAGTGAAGTGGCATGAACAGTCCGCTCAGGCAAAGAGAAGGTACGTATCACTGTGCCTGCTCTCATGTTTTCTCTTAAAACATGTCAGTTCTGGGGATGCTTACAAAGCCCAGCTTTGGCAAAGTTTTCTGGATGACAATTGCTGTTCAGGGGTAACAGCAGTGTGCACGGTGGATGCAGATGCCATATGCAGAACTGACTGTGGAGTTAACACAAAGGAGGAAGCAGCTTGAAGGGAAGCAGAAAAGAAACCTGAACATCTGTAACTGTGGGGAGAAAGAAGAGGGTACCAGAAAAGCAGTCAAAACCTGGTTTGGTGCCATCCAAAGTGACGATCTCTGCCTAGACCAGACAGAGCTGCTTCCTGGTCAGATGCCGAGGTGACCCTGTGCCCAGTGAGGGGGCAGACATCATGAGGAGCAACAAATATGCGCCACATCCCAGTTTGTAGACAATTTATTAACATTTCAGTAGTGCTTAGTATCGTGGTGTATCTGTTGTATTACTGGTAGTGATCCTGCACTTATAGTGACTGCCAGTTAATTATGTGTCATTGATAAATCAATAAACTGCCTTGATCTGGAGTGGATCTTATGGTATTCTAGCAACCTCATCCATGATTTCCAGACTTTAAAGTTGTTGGCAAAAAAGGTTGAATTGCCATTGAAAAAGAGTTTGTTGTCCAGGATTTCTATCTCCTTATTGAATAAACCAGATTTTTAATTTAGAGTGATGGTATTATTCCTGCTTCTTTTTTCAACCACTGCATCTTGAATTACTTGCTTGAGAGGCAAAGCCAGAGATAGCCCGAGGACTCAATATCCAGGGGATGCAGCGATAGAAGGTGGGAAAAGCTTGTTCAGTTTTCCTATACAGATGAAGGAATCCAGCTGCAATCTCTTAATTCCAACAGTGTTTTTAATACTCAGATATTTTAGAAAAGGAGAACCTGTTCATATACATTTGATAGTTTCCTAGCATAAATTATTTCATATTATTGCATGTCCGGAAAAAAGCACGTCAGCTTCCAATGTGTTAGGAGGGAAGGCTGCCTGGCCACCCTTTTTCTGAGATATGAGTTAGACCTCTACGGAGAATATAGTTCATCTGGGAAGCTTTAGGATGACAGACTGTATATATAAAAAACCCTCCTCCTATGCACAATGAATTTAAAGAAAAAGCATTTGAAAATTAGACATCTTCTAGGACCATTTATATGGAAGACAAATTTTATCTTCCCCAGCAAGCCCCTGACAAACATTAATTTAATTCAAAAGTCTTTTGAACCACATTCCGATTTTCCTTGAGTGCTACTTTATTTCTTGTTAGCAACTGGATTATTGGCAGATGTTCAACAAACTGTCCATCCTTATTATTTATCAATTCCTTCTAGAGTTCTTCTTTTTACACTAAAATGAAGAGCAAATATTACTTAAAAAATTATGAGACCAGCAGCTTCTCAAAGTGTAATAGATAAGAAGCTAACCTAAACATTTTAGAATAACTTTTCTATGTATTTAGAATTTAAAAACCTGAAAAAAACACTAGGAATATAGAAACAAGATCACAGAAATACCTAAATGGTTATCAATTTCAAATATTCAAGGACCCTGAGGGTTCTTGGATTTTGGGAACTTTTCCAGAAAAAAGTAGGTGTATTTATTGTAAACAGATACAGAGATGCATCCTAGGCCTTTCTGAACCTACTCATGTATTTAGATGTCTTTTTCCTCTGCAACCTTGAAGCTGTAAACACATTTAACAAAGAAGAAATCAGTGATTCCCACAAGATCAATAGAATCTAGGTGTGAAAAACAATAGCTATTGAGAAACACGTAATGCTACCAGGAGACCTGTCAACTGTTTTCCACACCGCTCTTGAAAACCTGCCCATTTTCTTGTAATTCTGTTCTGTCTCCACTAATAAAATGTGTACAAAAGTGAGATGCAAAAGGTGTACTTAATTTTGAATGTTAGCTCCTCTATCTCCTCATTTGAATATGAACACGTTTCTAGAGAGCTCTACTCTAGTCTTCCTTATTTTGATAGCTCTCTTGAGGGTCTCAGAGACTGTTAATTGAAGCATTTCACCAAGCTTACATGGTGAAACAATATTATTTTAACATTTTGACATAAGTGATCCATTTAATGCAAAGTGAAGTTGATGAAATTAATCCCATGATTCAGGGAATGCATCTATTAAAAACTGCCTTCAATTTGACAGTAAAAATTAATCATGTTTTGGACGAAATAAAAACAGAAGAAGAAGCATGATTTTCTTTTTTTTTTTAATAAATAGAAATCTCCAGGCTTTAAGGAAAAATATCTTAAAATCTAATTTTATATGCTTTGTAGTTTCTCACTATAACAACTAAAGATATTGAGAACCCTGAGAAGGGAAACTGAGAAAATGAGCAGAAGAGGGCAGGAAGTTTCCAGAGTGGATTAGCCACCGGCAGCAGAAACTGTCTCCGTCAGTAACAGCTCCGTCTTCAAGCGCTTTTAGCTCTATCTCTCACTTATGTTCACCGCCAAATTAACACTCAACTTGAGGGTGCCTCTGTAGAGGCAGTAAGTGCGATATTTTTCCCCTTTCCTTTTCCTTAAAAGAATCAATTACTCGTCTGATTACAAGGCAAAACTAAAAACTTTGTCCTTCATTCTTGTTTTCGTGTACTTGGGCAACCTGTGAGGGTTTTTTAGGGGAGTAAAGAGGGGAGAGTTATTGCATTTTTCACCACTGAATGATCTAAAGTCATCTGATTCTGAAGTTTTTATGGCTGCATGCAATCTTCCTTACTGAACAATGGAGGAATTACTGGGCCAATCATAATTTCAGTGTTGTGGCATGAAAATTTAGACTTCCATTGTATATTGCTAAATATAAAACTGGTAAAGAGGTCCACTTAATTGTGATCAAAATTTCAGTAAGTCCAAAATAAGGAAGTAGATTTTTCTCCACCAGTTTCTTGTAACATTTCAAAAAAGGAGTTTAATAATATAAAGTTTTTCAAATCTGTCCAATACAGTCCCTTATAGAAATTGACTTCCGTGGACAGTGATTCTTCTGGATCGAAAGAAGTACTTCATAAAGCCATTTAACATTGCCTTCTCATTGCATTCATTAAATCCAGTTTTGTGTCAGTTTGCACAAATGGGTCTTATTATCATACACCAAGTCTAACAAGTTTAATAACTAGCAGAAATACTTGACAAAAATGCCTCTTTTAATAGAAGAACAGGATAGGGATGTTAATTATCACCTCTTATTTTCATTATTTTTTCTACTTTCCATGATTTTGATATTTAACTGTTTACCCTATTTCTGGAGAATTAAAACCAAAAAGGGTTTAGCCATAAACTATGTTAGTTAAAAATGAGACCTAAAAATTTGTATTGTTACAGTCACAAATTTAATGTAAAGTTATTGTGAAAAACTGTTTTGACAGTGAAAATATCTGAAAAAGAAAAAAGCAAGAATAACAGTGTGAAAACAAAGACTTATTGGTCAGCAATACTCTTTGTAAGAGATCAGTAGGTAGTTGACAAAAGCAAGGTTTTACTTCAATACAAATAATTGTGCTAATTAAGAAGCATCTTATGGAAAAGAAACAAAAAACATGCCAGAGGGACCAGTTCATATTAGTGTAATACATTCCAAGATTTCCAATTCCTGACAACATTATTTTAAATAGATTGAATCCTTAACACAGATTGCTTTTTGAATGCGTTGCAAATACTATGGCTGTCAAATGAGCTTTAAATAACAGTTTGGTGAAGGTATGTTTGATTTTATTTACTTGATGTAATTTCTCTAAGATCTTCTGCCAAAATACCCTGAGAAAAATTCAGACAAAATGGAAGTGTCCTGACATTTCTTGAGAAACCAGTGTCAACATAAGTTACTGCTGCCACATGCAGCAGAATGCAAGTTTGACCTTTCCCCTTCCTGCCGTTTTAAACCTTTCACCAGTTTCATCAGCTTGTATATTTTTATTTTTGATCCATATGGGCTTATAAAATGCACCCACTTAATACATTTACAGAACTGACAGTTATCTCCACTTTTGGTACATGACTGTGAAATATGATCTAGAGCTCTGATTATTAGTCAGGTGGACAGGGCATACACTATATGGGTATAGTGCCATCTAATGCCATGGAGAGTTCAGAGAGAGCTGTCACCTTCAACCTCTGGAAAGGTTAAGGATACCAAAGCATTCAATGATCAGCAGAAAATTTAAATGAAAATTGTTCCTGAAATAACAGGATTTTTTTTCCAAAATTACTAGTATTGAATATATTTTTCTTGCTTTTACAAATATGTGTCTATTTTATAGCACAACATTTTGAAATATTTTAAGTACAGTCAAGTGATATCTAGGCCAATAATTCCTACTGTTCTATATTCATAACTAAAGATTTTGCTAAGCCAAATAAGAGTTAGACGGGTCTACAGACAGAAATCTCAGAATAATATCAAGAAAGAAGACAGAAATGGCAATGGGTTGTTGCTACAGGAAAATAAACAGCTTTTTTTTTTCCTACATAGGTTCTGATTTAGGATGGCTTTTAGGCTAAAATTCCCTTGTCATCTAGTTGCATTTAATAGTGTTTACTATTATTCATTCTGTGAAAATTCATCTTGAAGATATTTTATCTGTTTGATGCTTTCAGAAAATTCCTATTCCCCCCCTCCTTTGATCCACTATTTCTTTGATTTTCCTCACAGAATTATTTTCCTCTTTAACTCTTCCTGCTCATCTCTTATGATGCATGAGCCATCTTTATGCATCATTTTCTGCTAGCCATCTTTGCACTATTTGACTTTGCAGCAGATTCTTACAGCATCAGGTACCTGACTATGACCTTTAAGCCTCTACGTTTTCTCATAAAGAATTCTATCAAAAATTTTAATCAAACAGGACATTATACATTTAAATGATATAGAGCTGCACCATTTTCTGCTGCCTAAACCTAATCCTATAACAAGTTTTCCTACATTTTTTTTCCCTAAAACTGACATTCTCTTTACATAACTCAGCTACCACAAGATACATTAGATTTCTTGTTAAGCAGTTGACAGAAGGTTCTTATCGGTATCACAGTTCGCGAGTTTTATTCCAAACAGATTTCAGAATTGGACAACATACAGCATTCCATTGCAGGATTATACCTAACCACGGTATGCACCAGTATGATTCCAAACTGGAGGAAGTATCAGCTGGTCATATTCCTGTCACCAAAATACCTTATGCGTTTTGAAAAAAAATATAGCAAAGGACTAGCTGTCCCATATCCTTTGACTGCCTTACCTGGCTCAGAGTAAGCTGAGAGCTTTGCAAGAGGTCAAGCAAGGTCAGCTGGCAAAATATTTTCCATATTGTATTTTTGTCTGCCTGTGTAGAAATCTGCAGATATACGGCTAAAGAATGAACAACTTAAATCCCCGAGAAGACAAAACTAATTTGTTTAATGACATTTCCTTCTATTTCTACCATAACCAGCTTCGCTACTTGGTATCCAAACTGTGGTTGAAACGCTGACTCCAAACAAAGTAGAAGTGCGTGGTAGCAGAGTGAGTTTCCTATAGTTGTCAGGCGCAGTGCTACACTCTGAGAACTGGTCCTCTTCTGTGCATGAATTATTCAGATTCAATTAGGTATAAATAATTATCTGTACCCTGTGTATAAGAATTAACACATGGAAGACAGCAGAAATATGCACACTGGTTTAAATGATTAAACTGGAATCACAGGCCTGGGAAAGGCTGTGAACTGGTGCTCAAAATCCCCTGATAAAGAGATGCTAGACCTTCCCCAGGAAATCTATTTCAGTAATTACCTATACTTCATCTTTGCTGGCACATCTTAGCTATTTAAATTTTTTTTCTTGCTTTCCTCTTTATATTATTCAACCTCCAGTTCCTTTATCCTTTCCTCACATCATCATACTTTCCAGACTTGCGATGATTGCTTTCTGCTTGATTTTCCAGCTGTTTTGCTTCTGTCTTGAAGGGTAGAAGATAGACAAACTACTCCAGTTAACACTGAATAATGAAAGGATTATTTACTATCCTATAGGTGTACTCCTGTATATAGATCCCTCTATGGGATTTGCTTATTGCTACAGCACCATATTGCTGATTCGTGTTTAAATATGATTTGCTATTACACCCAGGATGTTTTCTGCTGTTTAGTCAATTGTTCCCAATCCTGCATGGACAACTATTTCTGCTGAAGCATAGTATCTTGTACTTGTTGAATTCTATCTGTTTTCTTTTAAATAATCTCAAGGTTGACATGGTAATTTTAAATTTGAAGTCATCTTTCAGCAGTTCCTCCCAGCTTGGAAGCATCTGCAAATGTAATTATCATAATCTCTGTTCTTTCATCCTGCTTATTAATGAAATATTAACCTCTGCAGAATCTCATTTGCACATCCTTCCATTCTGGCACATTGATATTTACTCTTTTAGGAAGGTTTGTCCAGTCATTGGATCCATGCTGCAGTGCTTCCATCTAAACAACATTTCCACAGATTGCTTATGAGATTTACCAGATGTGATTTGCTTTGTACTGGTCCAGATTGAACATTACTCATTTAATTGCTTTTCTTCTAGATGTTTGGAGTTCACTTGTTTGTTCCAGTATTTTTCTAGAGGCGCAAATTAGTCTGATTAAATCTGCAAAACCCAAACTCCTACTTTTTTTTTTCCCCTTTCTGTAGACAGTTCCGCTCTTCTGTTTTCTTTATTGCTCTTAAATTTTCACAGACAATGTTATGATCACTGAGTTTTCATTAGCCAGTTCTTTTAATAACCTGGAATATACTTAAGCACACCCATCACAATTGATTCAATCCAAATACCTCAAACTGTTAATTTTATTTTGCTATTTGAAGAACAACACTAGCTGGTCAAATTATGTCTCTGGTATAACAGTTAAATCATCATTTTAATTTTGTACCCAGACTGCCTACTCCTACCATTTTCCCCATACTTCCTTTGATATCTTTACTCATCAAGAAAACACCACCTGGTTCTACATGATACATCTCTGAAAAACCACGCTTCTATGGATAACACTCACATACAGGGACAGTATTATTTCTACCATTCCTTTTGTGCTGTGCTTTCTTATGAGTAGTACAACAGTTTAAAATGGTTTAAAAAATATCTAATTTACATGCAAATTGCCAACAATATTGTTAGTTCACAGGATGCAATTCTTATCCTCTGATTGATAGGCGGCCAGTAGCAAATCTCATTTCAATTTGTCAACTACTTAGGTGTTGGCATAATCAGGCTGCTGGCTAACAACGTCTTCTGCATCCGTACTTTGGAGACAGGTAATGATGACAAACATACTCATGTACAGCCTTTCACCCACGAGGATCCAGAAAATATTACAGAGAACATAGTTTGAAAAGTATTTGCATTTTAGGATTGTTTTATCGACTGCAATGAAATGAACTGTGGCAACTGTTTAAGAATCTCACTCCAGGAATAAATAACTTAATATATACAGAAACACAAGAATTGTGTGTTTTGGTGAGAAAAATTATGGAAAACTTGAAACATCTGGTGTCATGTATTATCAAGGATATTCTCAGAGTATTGAGTTATTTTATAACCTTTTCTTTCCTTGCATGAATCAAACGCAGTATGGGGCAGTTGAGAGGCACTGAAACTGAAGTACTGAAACACTAGTCACAAGTTATTCTGAAATATCTTATACAAATTATTTAGGCATAAGCATGTGGACTTGTCTGAGAACTGCCCTGACATTAGAGGGAGACACCATCAGGGAATCCACAGGTATGAAACAGTAATGAAAAGAAATCTCTCCCCTGGGACTTGGCACATTCTGGGGCATCCTTGCAAAGGATGAGTGACTACTAAACAAAAGAGGCGTGTATAAATACACAGTTGTCATTTCCAGATAGGTTTTGTTTTCACTCAATAACCCTTGTCTCTGAAACAACAGCAACAACACCACCTCCTCTTCCCTCNAAAAAAAAAAAAAAAAAAAATCCAGCCAATGAGACAATCAAAGTGATTTTAGGAACCTGTAGGATTCAGTGGTCTATGTGAGGGGAAAAAAATCCAAATGTCCTTGATTATGTCCTGAGAAAGGCAATGGAAAGAACACGAAGACCTGAGTTCTCAGAGAGAAGGGCTGAGAACAGTTAAATTTGAGTTGAGAGATGGAGTTGGGTTGGTCAAACTACCCTAGATAATCCACAAAGTGTCACAAGAACATTGATACTAGAAGTCAGCTGAAATCACCAGAAATTTCATGGAAAGGGAAACCTATTCAGTAACACAGCACTTCCTACCATGTTAAAAAAAAAAAACTCCACACAACTGGTATGTCAGTGATGTCATGGAAAGAGAGTATTTAGACTTCGCTACCAATATTTTCTGAATCATCTGATTAGCCAGATACAGAGATACTGATATCAGAGCTTTCTTTATAGGTGAGAACTGTAAGAAGATCCTTTTTCAGTGCTTTTGCACAGAACCATAGAAGATAGACTCTCTTAAAACCTATTTTTTTCCTGAAGGTTGAAATATTTGGAGGGTTTCCAGAAGCTCTGCACTGCCTAGACACGGTAAGAAAGCAACAACAGGTATTAAGGATGAAGAAATAGATACTGTTTCCTTTGGATGTGGATATGTTCTTCGCGTGGAATGGAGGGCAGTGTGGGGCATTGATCACACTCATGGTGCTGTGGTTGCGACTAGTCCTAATTATTTCAGAAAAATTACCGTATCTTTTATCTAGAAGCAGAAAAGGGAGAGTAATCATATACCAGAGGCAAACGTAATTAGATCTTAAACACGGAATAGGCAAATAAATTGTGTTTTAATTCACATTTAACCCATGGCATTTATAGGACCTTTCTTTCTATTCCATAAGTGTAGCACCTCCTATTGTGATTACTATTACTGCAGTGGGTTTTCTCAATGTCTCTCCAGGCACCACACGCAGTATGATAACCTTTTTATGTTGTGCTCTTTCATTCAGTCTGCTGATGGAGAAATTCCAGCAGCTTCCTGCTGAGGACTTTCTGTAAAGGAACAACGGTTGCTTTGTTGGGGAAAAAAAAGACCTATTTAGAGAGGTATGTCCTCGTAAGCCAGCCCAGCAGAGTAGAAGGCAGGGTAGGAGAAGACAACCAAACAACTTCTCAGAATTCTTTATGCATCATACACTGCGTTATAATTTGCATTAACAGGAATTACAACTTCCAAGCATTCTAAGTTGTCCTGGATAGGGGAAATAAAAGCAGAATTATGTTTTATTCAGGTTAATTTTCTAACCTTCTAATTTTGTGTTTCATGAGGTAATATAACTGAAAATTTCTGCAATATTCTATAAATGGAAAAAATCAGCAAAAAATCTGGAAAAAAACCCCACGTGACTATTGGTGGAATAGCAAATACAGAAAAGGGAAGGGAAAGCGATGAACTTGTAAGAGTGAAGAACATGGGAATATAACCTTGTGGCTATGACTTGTCATCTCGAATACTTGCTGTCCTTTAGTGATGTAAGAATTAAAAAGTAAGTGCCTTTTCAGGGTGGGGGCTGCTGGTAGGGGTTGCTGTGTGAATGGTTGCCACTTCCCTAGCAGGGGAGATGGAGGAGCTCTGCCCATCACCTTCTTACTTATCCTGGATAAGCTAGGTCAATATGGAGGTAGAGACACCATCACTAATGGGGTCCTTAATATGAAGTGTGGTCCTTGCACTTGGGGAATGCAGTCAACGAGAAACAGAGCAGAACAGGAAACTTTGGTGATGACCTGCTGCAGTTCGTGAGGGGTTGCTGGGAAAACTGCACGTGTTCTCATGCTTAAACCTTATCTTTGTCTCTACATATTTACAAGACCAATGCACTTCGGAGAAACAGGTTTTTATTTTTATTTTCCAGGATGCTATCAGGACTCTCTTTCCAGTACCAATGGTTGGAAGAGTATCTCCAGTTTTACACAGATAATCAGTTTTCAGAATTCAACTTTAAAATATTAAAAGCAGATCTGTCATATTGTTTCATAACTTATATTCCTCTTATATCTGGCATTATGACTTACCACATATTAGCCTGAAGGTAAAGCTCTCTCCTCAGTCCATGTTTAAACTAAGAGTTATCTGGCATTCCTTATGCATGTGAAAATTGTTTTAATGGGAAACTTTGAAGTATCTGAGCAAAAGGACCATCCTCCAGGAAAAAGTACATGGTAACTAAGGTATTTGCATTAGGAACTGTTATACTGTAATGTAAAGAATTTTATATCTTTCCTGATGTTGTATTAAAATCCTAATAGATCTGGACACTTATTTAGTTTTACTGCAATATTGAACTTTAGCTACGAATTCAGAATATTTAAAAAATAAAATTATTATATTTACAATTTGGAATAGGTACAAAATTAATCCATGTTGGACACGGGATAAATCTTACTGCTCCTTTGCTGCTGCAGAAAGGTGAACCACCTGTTTTTTACTGCCGTGCTGGCATTGTTAAGTTGGGATACACAAAAATTGGAAAGAAAGGTATTTATGAGAGGTTAGAGTTTGGGTTTTTTTCCCTGAGATAATATTGAAATGCCCTGAGGAGTTTTATAATGTATATGCCAGAGATATTCACTGAATTGCTAATGACTTAGTGGGTTTAGTGTTTCTGAAGGTAGACTTGCTTCAAAACAGAGGCTGTGACTGACTTACTGAACACTGAGTGGGAAAATGTATGAACTGAGTAGAGAAACATTTCTGAGCAAAACTAATTTCCTCCCACTTTCCACAAAATAAAGTCAAAAGCCTATTAAAAATGTAAAGACATCGGCATCTTGAAGGGATCTAAGGCTATAGAGGAGATTTTTGTGATTGCTGTTTTCTCAGAAAGAGCATCTAGAAAGTGTTGCTGACACATAAGATTTGTAGGGGAAGATGCTGAACAAAGGACACAAAGTTCACCACCTCTGCATACGTGCAAAATGGGAACGGTAACAGTTGACAAAGTAAATGAAATGCAGCATGGAGCCGTACAGACTGTGAGGTGAGTTGTCTGGGAAATGAAGAAATAGACGAACTGACCCACATTTTCAGTCCCCTGAAATGTCACCCTGTCTGACATGCTGCTGGCCCCAGTCCCAGTTCTGCTGAAGTGCCCTGTAACCGATACACCACGCACATTTAGATTATGAGGTTTGGGTACAAAATCTTCCACCACTGCACTCCCATTAATCGGTGCAGAAGACCCTATAAAAGCTGAGTGGTGTGATAGCCACCTGCGAAGCGCAGGCAGGAATAAACACTCTGGGAATTCACAATAGAAAAATTCATAATTAAAGAGGAAGAATGTGACACATCAGATTTCATCAGGAACTTTTGCTAATAATTTCTCACTTCTCAGTTTCTCTAGGTAAAGATAAGGATAATTCAGGAAGATTCTTAGAACTTAGGCTCTTTCTCTCTTNCATCAGATTTCATCAGGAACTTTTGCTAATAATTTCTCACTTCTTAGTTTCTCTAGGTAAAGATAAGGATGATTCAGGAAGATTCTTAGAACTTAGGCTCTTTCTCCTTTATTTTCACCAGAAGGAAATTTATTTGTTATTTCTTGAGTTTCTTTTTTTATTTGTCTAGTAGTGAGCTGGATCACATATATATTTCTGCATTTATGTAGAAGCAGAGGAGGAATGATGTGTATTTAAAAGGTAAAAAGCTGCGTATAACAAGCACAAAACTTCAGATATTTAATGCATGTCTGGATATCTTCCAATCTAAATGCAACAGTTTTTAGCGTTGTCTGTCTCTCTCATCCTCCTTCCAGTAGATTTTTATGCTGTCTTTTTTAAAAAAAGCCATGGATTTCAGTTAATCATAAATGCCATTATGCACAATGTAAGTTGTACATAGTTATAAATTACTGTTATAGTAAAATGTTATATTAGCTTTATTTAGTGTAATTATGGAAATTATATTTTCCCATCTGTAAAATATAGCTTTTTACCAGGGACATATTAAACACATAATTCCAAACGATTAAAAAAAAATGGGAAACAGCTTGCAAAACATTGTTTCTAGCAGAAGAACATAAAAAGATATAGAAGTTCCTATCCATCCCTGTCCTTGCAAATATTTATCTATCTTTCCTCTACTTCAGTTCAAGCATATTCACCTTTTGACCTCAGCACTGAACTGCATGGCTCATGCCAGCTATGCAGGGTGGTTTTATAACTCTACCAAAGCCGTGTGTGTGTGTTTGTGCATATATATACACTTATATGAATAGCTTTCCTATTTTATCCTTAAGCTTTTTAAAGCCTGATCAGGATAATCTGACATACTGGATTTTTTACCTAGAGATCTCTTAGATGACCATGGAGCTGAAATATGCAGACAAGAAAGGAGCTGTAGGTGCAGGATCAATACACAAGACAAACATGTCTTGGAAATGGATATCGATTCCATTAAAGAAACATGCTGCAAGTGAAAGCCAAAGGTTCTTCTTCCTGTTGCATGCGGATTATTATGAATAAGCTTTCTGGAAAAAAAACAGTTAAGCCTCAAGGCAGAAATGTGTGGCTGCTGCTGTTGCCGTGGTTGTGATGGATGTGAGCTGGTAGCAGCTGAGCAGACAGGCAAAACTGAATGAGTTGTGGAGGATTTTTGGCGTGTATATGCAGTTGTGTATTTTTTTATGACCCTTAAAACCGCTCTGAAAACAAAGTAACTTATTATGGGCAGAGAGCAGACCGTTCTCCAACTGCTTACCAGGCAGCTTTGAAGCTGAGGAAGATCCAGAGCCCAGTGACAGGGTCAGTGGAGAGGTTCAGCTGAGAGTGGGGACAATGGAGGACAGGGCACATGTCCCATCTCCTCCCCACACCTCTGCACCTGCCCCTCTGGCATCGGTGCAGGCATTGCCAGGTGTCTGGCTGAAACCATCAGGACCCATCTGCTGCAAACCAAAGAAAAGGCATTTCATTTGCCCACAGGCTTTTCCATCCACTTTTGAAGGTCTGCTGACAGCCCGGGGAAGCGTGAGAGCCACCTCTCAGCTCAGCACTGATGGCTTCTAAATGCACAAGCACCCAGTATTATTTCAAAATCTTATATAAAAGTGAAAAAAAGGATAGCTTATGTATTAGAAAACACTTTTATAACTATCTGTATGCTTGTATGTGTGTATAAATACATACACCTCTATGCACATACGCAGATATAAATATTTGTGCATATTTCACATCTCTGCCTTAACTGGAGATGACAAAGCAAGCTTCCAGTACATCAGCCAGCTGAATGAGACTGCATAATAATCCAAATTCCTTTTCACAGCTTTTATCTCAGTGGCTCAGTACACCCCACTGGGTGGAATCGCTACCAAGGCACCTGATCGGATACTTCTTCCTGTGGAAAAATTCATCGGATCCTGTCATGCTTCTCTTCCAAAAGAGCATGTTACCTTATCATCTCTTATCATCTGTTGTGCTACCTGCATGTATCCATTGAGACAATTTAAAGGAATATATAAAGTGTCAAAGTAATACTTATTAAAAAAAAAATGAAGAAAGCCATTTCTCCCTTTTTTCATTAAGACCAATAAAGAACAATATAAAGTAAAGCTTACAATAATTTGAAAGGTGCCTTGAAGTCAACAGGATACTGGGTGATTCTTGCAAACTTATTAGAAGCAAAACCAAGAAATCGGCAACAAAACCCATAAATATTTTTTTGTACCATAAATATATATTTCCAAGCATTTCACCTATATGTAAAAGCAGGCCGGTAGATACACCTAAAACCAGGAGCTCTATGTGTATGCTACATTTCAAGGCCCAGACATTTGCTCCCTCAAAAGTCACCTGGGAAAAAAATAAGATTCCTTAAAAGAGGAAAAAAACAGATGCTGGAGCCTTCAGGTGAAGTTCCAGCTGTCATCATCCAACTCCAGAGATGGGGCAGATCCTGTTCCTGCCTGCCAAGGGACAGGGCCTGGCATGCAGGAAGGGTCTATGCAAACACATACTGTATCTAATAACCAAGTAATTTCTGTGTCTGACACTGAGGTATTAAAATAAAATAAATTAGAAAATGAAGATAAAGTGAAAATTAACCTGCTTTCTCCACCTCTTTCCTGATAATTAGAGATATTACCACTTAATTAGGACTATTAGCACTTAATTAGCTCATATTCTGTTATCAGATTATGCCTCCCAGGAAAATTGCTGACGCACCCTCCCACTTCCTCATTTATTCCCCGGTGAAGCTCAGAGCAAATCAAAAGGGTTTCTGCTCAGGTGAACGCAGGGCTGTGCTTTGTATGTTCCCTCTTTCTTCCTTTCCTTCCCTACCTGTCTTCCCCAGTAAACCAGCAAAGCTTGCCTTCCTTTCTGAACTGCTAAGTTATTTTACTGCATGGGTATCTCAAATTAGTGGCCCTGGTGTGACCAGTTTCTCAGGATGATGCTGAAAATATGTCATCATTAAAGAGTTACCTTCCAAGAACACCAAATATTTCAACTATGTTTGTAAACAGACATTGAGTTGTATAAATATAGAAAGATACTCCTACAAAACAAATATCTGGTGCCTTTTATGTTTTGTTTGTTTTCTTCCTTCCTATCTTTCTCATCTTAAAATAAATGTCAGTCAGATTTACTTGCCACTGATATAACAGCAAAGAGTATTATTAATACAGAGATGGTCCCTTGGTTCATTTTCAGCATCTCCATGTCAGAGAAAAAAAAAACCACCCCAAAATAAAGCACACCAACACCCACCCCACCCCCAGCAGTCAACAAATGGATCTTGTACTGATGAAATGATCCGTAACATGTTAAAAGCTGCTTCAGGGTGATGTCAGGAGCCAGGAAGAAAACAATCAACGTTTCATTTACACTCTCTTCTAATCAATGGATAATAGCGATAAATAGCCATTTTTTCCAGTCATAGCAAAGGAATGGGCAGAAGAACCAAATACAGCTTGCTGAAGTAAGAGTTACATCAAAAAAAAAACACCTTAAAAAGAAGCTCCTGAACCTGCCTTATTTCTGTCTTTATTCTGTATTTCACATAGCATTCCTCTCAGGATATGTAGTAGATGATAGTTTTGTTCCAGTTGTGAAAAAAGCAGATGCAGGGTAGGACTGAGCTTCATCATTACTAATATGTGTCATCATTTCTGCTAGTGTTAATGGTATACTTTTATACAAGAGCCAACAAGTTAAGGTTCAGGTCAGCCCTTACGCCTACAGCCAGCACCGAGGGGGAGCCATCTATCATGCACTGCGTTGAAGCTCCAGCTCGTGCTGAAATGACCTGCTGAACCCCAACGAGGTGAAGGGGCCGAGGGCGGACGGGAGACCCTGCAGCGGCACAGAGCCCCTCCTGCCTGTACAGGCGGCACCAGCCGGGCAGCGGCACCGCACAACCCCTTTCTGCCCCCACTGCCCCCCGCTGTACCTGACTATACCTGTTGTGGAAAGTGATAAAAATCCCTATGCGTGGCTAGCAATGAATTGTAGTGATATCTAAATGTAAATGGTAATAAATACATATGAAAGAGAATATAGAATTTAGCTGTTTCTCTTTAAAGTACTGGAGACATGTTAAAACATTCAGGAGGCAAGCTACTATTTGCTGTGTGAAGAGTGTTTTGTCCGGGAGGGAAGAAAACCTTATTGAGTGGAAGTATAGGTGCCGAAGTATCGCTGTCTGATGTGGAGTTCATTTCAAGCCAACTTGCCTTCACAGTGAAAAAAGAAAATCCATGCCTTTCACATGCTTCTTTCTGATGGTGTTTTCTGTCTCTCAATATTTTTTAGCAAAGTGGAATTTGTCAGTGGAGGAATGTCATGGGTCTGCTGAGAGGCAAGAATACTGAAGAAAAGAGAAAACCTCTAAAAAAGCTTTAGAGCTTATTTACAACTCGTAATGATAAGAGCTTTCCCCCCAGAGGTCCCCAGAAGAGTCCATCAGTGATACTTCTTCATCTAGAAGTCCAGTAGAACAAAAGAACATCATTTGATGGGAAAGTGAAATAATAAGTCATTTTTGTGTTGGACTCTTCACAATACAATATCTACTACAAAGCATTTCAGGTATTAAGTAAGGGACTAACAGAAGACATAAGGAGAAAAAATATTCTTTGAGCTTTCAAAAATCATTTTTCAAGGAAGTAATAGAGCTGTCTGCAAATACAGTCATGTTTTTCTCTAGTGTATCTCTATTTCATCTAGAAGACTTGCTGACTCCAGGCTGCAATTGTTCCCCCTGTTTTCTTCTGTATTAAAAAAAACCCACAGCAATGTAACTTTCAGTGAGCTAACAGAAGTTGCAGATTACTTGAGTAAGGGGAGGAAAAATATTAAAATAAACACATAAAAATTCTGTTATTTTTTATTGTCTTTCTCAATAAAAAAGAACTTTTCTTAAGAGTACATGAAGAATAGCAGTTCTGTAAGGCTGAATAGAGACATTTAGCTATGGTGGCATGAGTTTAAGGGTGCTATTTCTTGGCAGAATAAGTTTTATTTCAGTTTTGTGATGCTGCTTGACATCTTCCAGCACCCAAGCTAACTTTTTTACAGTCAATATATATTTGTCTCTCTTACAGTATGATCTGCAGTATTGGCATGTTCTAAAACCAAAAAGTTAAGATTTGGGGATTTTAGGTGTTAAAAGAGTAATTTTTTTCACTCAGAAAACCATTCTTGATCTATTGTATATTGAGTGAGTTGTGGCTGAATGATGCTGAAGCACCTGTTTTGCCAGAGGCAGCTGAGGACAAATAAAAGTAAGCCTGGCCACCCAGAAAATTAAGGAATTAATTTTTATATTTTTTTTTTATCCAAATGACTGAGGTTGAAAGTAACTTGCAGTATTTGAGGTAAGAGAAAATACAGTAGAGGACAAAGGCCCAGGGTTGAAAATGTTACACATGTGCTTAGCTTCACATACAGTATTGTTCATTTAACGCCAGTGTGTGTGTGTGTGTGTACACTGTATGCAAACATAATAGGAGACATTTGCATAATGTACTTGATGACCAAAAGAATGCCTTCATATATCTGCAGATGCCAAATCAAGAGGGATCCTAGAAATAGACTTCATTTCTGTTACTTTGAGTTATGGATATTTTAACTGTAATTACTTACTAATAATTGCATGGTTGTAATGTTCCAAAATCAGGAAAAAAAAAATAAATCCCATATGGACCCATTCTAAGGAAACAAAGTCTCTTTTTGCATGCAAAAAAAAGTTAAATTCTAAAATACTATTTCTTTAAAGGACCTGTCAAGTTTACTAAACACAGCAGCTCAGACTCCTGCAAATTGAAAGTATGGAAAATATCTCAGAAGTTTGCAATTCAGAAGCTAAAACATAGCAGTGTCTGTGACCCTCTTCATTACTTCATTTACCAGTTGTGGATACTTGTGAGAGAGCAGTTCCCAATGATCACATATTTCTACAGTTGCGTACAAGCAGTTGGTTTTGTTCCAACCCCAAGAGACGCACGGGATCAGGATGGTCTGCATTTATCATTTCTTTTAGCTGGTGACGAGATATCAGCAAGAATAAAAGAGTCAGAAATTACCCTTCTTCCTTTTCTTCTCTTTCTCTCTCAGGCACTCTGGACAAGACCTGTGTGAGCGTTGCAGAGAGAGCCCTGTGAGCTCCATTTCCTACACAATGCCCAAGTACTAATTTTTTTTTTTGTGTGTAAAATCTGGCTTTTTCTACGTGCACACACACACACGTGAAACCTCATGACCATGAAAATTCTTATTTTGGACTTTGTGTCATTTCTGGATTATTTCAACCCTTTCCTGGCAAAGAATGGTGAAAACCTGCCGTTCTGAGATCTACTGAAGATACTAATGAGGAAATCATTACTCTGGCTACAAGAGTTTTTCACCTTTTTCCACTGAGTGGATGGCTGACCACAGCACAAATTCTAGCTGTGGCCAAACCATTTTTTCTTTGTCCAGGGCCAAGTCTGCAGTGGCAACGTCTGCCTGCCCTTCTTATAGCACTGCCAGAATGACAGTGACTTCAGAGGGTGCTTATAGCATCAGGCTGTAGAGATCCTAAAATAAGAAGTCCTTCCCTGCTATACAAATTTCTAATCCATGTATGCAGAGAAAAATAAGTGAATATAATCCCCATTTTAGACTAGTGAACCTCATGCATACAGATGTGGATCAGATAACTAACCAGAGTGCCCTTTCACTTTATGTGCCCACAGCTTGTGGGTGATTCATTTAGCACATCTAGTTACCAATTTTCTGAAGTTCTGGGCAGCCTTTAATGTCCTCAAAACACTGGAAAAAAAAAAAGAAAAAAAGAAAAAGCTGAGATATTTAAAATCACTGCCCAAACCCACAAGTAATCTATGTCACTACTTGAACTTTCAGGAAATAGTGGCTTAGACATCGTCCCTGTAGTCACATGAATGGGATTTTAATCTCGGTGCGAGTTTCTGCAGTTATAAATCACGCTCAGAGGCATGTCTCATTGAAAGGCTGTAAGACACTATATGATGACCAAGCAGTGGCACAGGTCAGACTGGAGTTCAGGAATATCGGCGTTCATGCCTTTAAAGCAGAGATCTCTTTCCTCCGCTGTCATGACCCAGCGAGCCAGTGGGCTGCCTTGTCCAGGAATAGACCACAGCGATGAGCCAAAAAGGGCTTTTCGTACATGAAAATCCTCACCAGCAATGAACCAAACAAGGTAATGTTGAGTCAAAAACAGTACATACAAAACCTTCCCACTCTTTGGAAGAGAGTGCCAGTTTTCCCACACATGTTCTCCTTAATAACTCATCTTAACAACCCTTTCTGTTGCTCCAAGGCTGTGGTTAACCCTATGTGTACTAGGAATGAAACCACTTTTGTTCGCATCCAAATTTTTCTGGAACTTAAATAAAAGTGTCTTGGATTTAGAGGAAATATATGTTCTGAAGAAAGGTTCCAGAAGGTAATTAGCTACAATAATTAGGAGTACTGAGTGTGTAATATGGAAGAACATGAATGATAATGATATGTTTGATTATATAATGTGTATTTTTCTAAAAATGTATATGGAATTAAGTGTGCTTCCTTTGGCTGAAAAATGTAAGAGTAATTATGCAGTAACATTATAATATAGCAAAGTGGGAGATTTGGTTAAACTCTGGCATGTTTCTTTAAACACAAGAAATGAACCCACTAATAATGTCCTAAAACTTTTATAAATGCCGTATTGTATTTCACCATTCTGCATTTCCAATTTGCACCAGCGGAAAGGCACAAGTGGTATTTCCCTTTTGCACAAGCCTTTCACCCGTGCTTTCTGAGGCTTTTCTGTGAACAATGTGAATTCTTTTAGGTCCCTTTCAGTTTTACACATAGCCAACAAAAAACACTAGGCTGGAGCAGATCATAATGGTGTCTGTGCATATTCTTCTGCAGAGTAAGTGTTGAGGCCCCATCTCTCTCCAGGATTTCTCTTGCCTGAGAGGAACTTCCCAGGTGCACCCTTCCAGGATGGAAGTTGCATTTTGCCTCTTGCAGGGCAGAAGGGGGATTTGAAGGTACTGGGCAGTCTAGCAAAACTAGGGTGGCAGACGTTGCAGTCTCCAGCTGCTTTCTCGGTGAGGAGGAAGAACTCTCTCAAGCCTGGAGATGGTGCACGATTGCCACCTACAAACATGAGATTGCAGCTGCCCTGGACAAATGGCAGTAACATATGCTGTGTTTCAATACAGAATCACAGAACAGAATCATAGCATAGTTTGGGTTGGAAGGGACCTTTAAAGGTCATCCAGTCAAACTCCCCCTGCAGTGAGCAGGGACATCTTCCACTATATCAGGTTGCTCAGAGCTCCATCCAACCTGTCCTTGACTATTTCCAGGGACAGGGCATCTACCACATATCTGGGCAACCTGGCCCAGTGTTTCACCACCCTCATTGTAAAAAACTACTTCCTTATATCTAGTCTAAATCTACCCTTTTTTAGTTTAAAATCTTTAACCCTTGTCCTTGTCATATCAGACTGCACTTTCGGAAATCATCAATAATCATAGCAAAATCAAGCCGGCAGCTAGAAAAGTGGCCTGGTGGTGATCCAGAGGAAGACTTTGCATGGAAACAAACACAGATTGACCTCCACAGCATGAAGGGAGGAAGACAAGTCTTTTTAAGAAGCGGAAAGATTGAAAATAATAAGATTTTGAAGGCAAACATATACTCCCTACCTGCCTAGGAGCAATAAAACATAAGCAGGAGACATCCGTTTGAAATTCCCTCCATCTCACTTGGCTTTTGTGGGAGGCTATGCTCGATTGTTATTACTGAATATCTATAATCCTTTCTTGAACATGCGGCTGAGCTGCACCATAAGAGAACTACCCTTATTTCTCCAATTAGTGAAACTCTTCTGTAACAGCCAGAAGATGTATGTTCCATGTATGATGCTGCAGGGCATGTTTCTGCATTTGTTAGTACTGAGGCAACGTTATTTAATTTCTTTTTCCCCTCTCTGATGTAGGCTGGGTAGCTTGTTGAAAAGATAATTGGGTAAAAACTGGATAGGTATATTCAGGGAAGATAGAAAAGATGTGGATTACTGAGTTCAGTGGAGTAATGATAGTTACTTTACTAGATAACCCGTTCTCCATTTTTCTGCTCTCAGAAGATTGTATACAACCCCACAACCTTTTTCCTCCCAAGTTGTGGAATATGTTACTTGGAAATAATCATTCACAGTAACACAAAAATAACATTTTTATTCATGTGACCAATAACTATATTTCTATGTAAATTAAACTAAAAAAAAAAAAAAATGCCCTGAGGCATTATCTTTTAGATACTTTTAATCAGCATTCTGTGAACCAGAAGGTATACTTTAGCATGAATTTTTTGAGGGGGAAATATTGTCAGTCTTATTTACAGTTAAGAAAATATACTGGATTAAAATCTAGGTCTATTTCATTTTCTATTGTAAAACAGAAGTAATAGTGCTGGTCTGTAACAGTATATGAATATTAATAGTAAATGAAAGCTTCATAAATTGCCATGTGTAGAACCAAAGTCAAAGAACAAGTGCCTGTGGGGTTGTTTTTTAATGGATAATGAAAATTTGAGTCTGAAGCAAGTATATTGACCCAAATGTGTGCCATCTATCTGTTTGATGCCAAACTGGGGTTTGAATTATTCTTTCTACCAATGTTTGCCATACTTTTGAATGCTAAATTCCACTTCAGAAAATTGAAACCAGCTGTGCCTTCTTTCATCTCATCCATATGCTGTAAAATCTTTGCCAAATAAACTCCATAGATTTTCCTGGTAGGATATCTTCTTTCCTGTTGTTCTTGTTGAGCAATGAAATGGCTATCAGAGCTGGAATTTGGATACCATCAGTATCTGGATTGACACACACTTAGAGGGATTATCTCCATGAACTGGAGAGGTAGCTGTTGGGCACTGCAGGAGCACCACATCCTTGATCAGGGAAAGTACACGGGGGGAATGGTTCAGCAGCACCTGAAACACATGACAGCACCTGCATAGTATTCTGTACTTTATTTATCTATGCTGCTGTGAAATTTTTAGAACAGATTTGGATCCCGAGGAAAGCCCAGCAGTGGTGGAGGCTGCTCAAGAGGTTGTGCAGTCTCTGTCCTTGGGGGTGTTTCAAGACCTGACCAGATAAAGTCCTGGGCAACCTAGTCTGATCTCAGAGCTGACCCTGCTTTGAGCAGGATGTTGGACTGCAGACCTCTTGACGTCCCTCTCAGCCTGAGTTATCTGGTGACTCTGAGATTCTGGAATGTATCTTTATCCATGCCTAGGGTATTTTGTTTGTAAAGGAACAGATAGGATTGTTATGTGGCCAGAACATCCCATTGGTTACAGTTTTCCTGTCTTTTCTGACAAGAAAACATACATAAATTCAGAGAATATTATGGTCTATTTTAGTATTAAGCCCTACTTTATGTAGAAAACTAAGAATATTTTCACAGTGGAACAGACAAGGCAAGAAGCATGATCATGGAGCATAAAAACATCTAACTGCCTTAGTTTTTACTGCTGTTTTCAGTTAAGTATTGCAGCCTACACTGGAGTCTGTGAAGAAGCTGTTTCTACTGAGTTGAAGTTGTGCAATGAATCAGAAAGAGGAGATTCAAGATTGAAGAACTGAAAAGTCCTAAGGTCTAGGGTACAAAGAGAATAATCTTAAATACTTTTCCATTCCAGAGGATTTTGAAAGGTTTTCAGTTTGTTTCTACCAAGGCTTACAAAAAGGTTCCTATCATGGTAAGGACTGAATTGGAGTACACTTGTACAAGTTGACAGGATTTTCAGGCTGGGAACACTGTGAGTCAGCAGAACAAGGTCCTGCAAGTGTGCTACAGACTGTGTCTCATCCCCAGCGCATCCCAAGTACCTTGGTCCCACAGCTGCTTGAATTCTGGAAGGGCCTCTCTTATCTGCTGCCTGCACTGAAAGGCTCCCTCCAGTTAAAAAGCAGGAGCTATGCCAGTTCAAGCTAAATATGTTTGGTTAACCACTAATAACATCTCCTGTATCACATGGACTGAAATTAAAGACATCAGGTACCTGCACTTGTGCTAAGCACTTGACACTGTCTCACACAACATCCTTGCCTCTAGCAGAAGTTGTCTGTGCCCGTGGCAGGGGTGTTGGAACTAGATGATCTTTAAGGCCCCTTCCAACTCTAACGACTCTATGATTCTATGATTCTAGGAAATTGGAGAGACATGGGTCTGACAGATGGACCACTCACTGAATTAGGAATTGGCTGGATGGTCGCAATCAAAGAGTTGTAGTCAATGGCTTGATGTTCAAGTGGAGACCAGTGACAAGTGGTGTTCCTCAGGGGTCAGTA